>CM060960.1:85869561-86583061 GCA_030765055.1 Mantis religiosa | reverse complement strand
CTCGCTCAGCTGCAGTTCATGCTAAGCACGTGTTAGAATATCGGCAAACAAGGTTTAGTGTCTAATGTTGTCATGGAACGTCTCGACTCTAATTGGCCATTTTAATCGTTACTATAACAACTGTTATGATGTACTCACCCCCTCTCATTTATTTAGATCGTTATTCCATGTGGTTGCTGTCAATCACATTCTAGTTTGGCGACCAGTATCAGTGATAAATTAAATCTGTTGGATTAGTGTTATTTAGGTTTGTTGTTCTTTTTCTTTAAGCATTGAGTCACAACAATGCCACCACCGTAGAGTAGGTGTAGCATGTTGGGCTCACGTTCAAGGAGTGCAGAGTTCGAATCTGCACGGTTTTTTTATCTCCAGAATTTTCCCATTCTGAAAGATGGATGTGTTAACTCTTAGCTCGATGGAGTGAACTCATTTTATTTTTTATGAGTTTCATTTCATTCATTTTATTCACCTTCCCATATGACTTAATTTTGAAATTAAAAATAAGAAAGGGCCGAGAGATGTTCAAGTGACTCTCCACTGATAACATTTTTCTAGTTCAGCTTTTGGTTTGGTGGAAAGCAAGCCTTAAGTACGGAAGCATTCCAATGAACCATGAGAATACATAAAGTGCTGATAAATCTTACCTCTTTAACTCCAATCACAGGTACTAACTCCAAAGTTAATGGTGTCTCGTCGTCTTCTTGTTTAATTTCAACTTTTACATCGTCCAACATTCCAGCATTCATCTTGCAGTATTCTCGTTTTCTTGCTGAGCCGAATAAGCTGTAGCAAATCAAAATGTACTTTAAAGTTACAATAAGTGAGGAGTAAATTATGAATATTTATAAAACGTAAGAAGTGATCTGGTTTCGTTAACAGCAAACCGAAATGTTAAACGATTATGCCCAAGTCACTGCCTTCTGAATGTATATCCACGCCAAATGGAAAACTGTTTCATTTTCTTAAAAACATCGTACTTCTAAGGACCATCATATAATACAATGCTATTAAGATATTTATTTTAACCAAATATTATTAGTTCCAATATCTACATAATGTATTAACTTACCCCTGTATTACCGTTAGTAATATAACAGATTAATACAATATCGCCAATGCAGCTACCTCCGCAAGGTTTATTTACCCACAAAATCAAATGACTGCTTTGATAATCATATCTCGTCGCTTATGTAGTAATTGTTTATGGCACATTGACATATTAGCGTTATATACGCTGGAGAAATGAACGTTAAAGTATTTATGCGCGAGATGTACTTTGAAAAATGTTGACTGACTACTTTGCCAATATCGTGGCACAGTATTTTAATGATTTGGGCTGTGTAGGTACTAATGTACAAAAAAGCAAATTAATTATATTCGATTTTAAGGGACGTCCTATCGAACTTCAGCTATATAGGCAATGGTCTAGCCCAGTGTGTAAAATGGAAAAAGATTTAAGGTTTAATCCTTGATGGCAGGATAACTTGGAACAACCACATTGAAAAACTAGAAAGTAAACTAAGTTCACAACTTTTTGTGTTGCCATATTTAGCCAATTTTCTCTCAGTAGATACTAGTAAGTTAGTGTATTTTCCATTAATATATTCAAACGTTTCTTATTGCATCGAGCTGTGGCAACACACTTCCAAATTACACTTTAACAGAATTTTTCTCATACAAAAAAGAGCCATCAGATACCTGGCAAAAAGAACATATTCGAGCTCATGCAGGTCCTATTTAAAAAAAAAAAAAAAGAATAATAATAAACATACTTTCTCTTCCCTACATATTTTTTTTGCAAACAATATTTTTGTACCTAACAGGAATACAACTTCCACTAATTCCAATATTCGCACATATGAAACAATGAGAAAGAATAACTAATGGTTAAAGGTCACAGACTAATACTGTGTCAGCTGCTAATTTGAAATCTTAAGTGACTAAACTCTTGTAAAGCAACGCCAACTATAGTTAAATGAATATTTTGATGACAACTGCAATTATTTTGAATAGATTATGTTTTGTATGTATGTATATGTGTGTGTTTGTGTGTAAGACAGAGGGAAGATGAATGACAATTTTTGACAATATTTGTAAAACAATATATAATGTCATTATTATGTTATAGTGAAAAATAAATTGATTGATTGAATAGCTGAAAAAATTGCAAAGGCTACTTCTGCTATATGTGAATTTTAACATATACAGCAATAAAATTCCTGCTACATTAAAATAATGTTGTCTTTATTAAACAATTACAACTTTATATAGCGATGAGAATGAGATCACGCAAACTGCTGTTTATGTTATGCAAGTTGGAATTCTAAAGCTTCTGACTGTAATGACTATAGTAAAGGTAACCTAATAACAAATTAATGCATTTTGTAGGTTAAAGAAAACAGGGTAGTTTACCACAAGTTTATGGTAATACAGTTTCTTCTACACAGAAAATGTAGCAACATACGGAAGTAATAAAGCACCACTAAAAGAGATGTAGATATACATTTTAAATTAATTTACCAACTATTATGTACAAACAAATAGCACTTTATATATTTAAAAAGAGGACAAAGAAGCTATGTTAATGCGTCTATTTGACAAGAATTTGAAATCTCTATACTACTTACATTATTTTCAGCACAATTGTTCAAAAGGATAGTCAGAGGAACATTTGATATTTGTGATTGTTTTATATAACTTTTCAGAATTATTATGTGACTGTGCATCTCTGCATGTAAAGGATGACTCATATATTGGGTTCATCACTTTATACCTATACTGAATATTGAGGTCTTCATCCAAATTTATAAATATGACACCATGTGTAACAGTTTCATATCAGTACTTTGATATGTGCAACCCCTTACACTGTTAAAGGTATATGACAATTACGGTTGTTAACATTACAGAAATTATGTGTTAATATTATCCATACAGTGTCAAGAACCTGTTGGGAACAGTTGGAGCACATTGTGACATACATAAATGCAGTGTTAATGTCACATTACATGCCATGTTATTTTTCTAAAGTCATTTGTCCCAATTGTTTTGCGATACAATGAGGTGCCTTCCACATGAGGCTTTATTGCTATATTGCAGAAGATCTAAATGTAATGTGAAACACATTTCTTAAGCCTAGAATCTGTTATATCTATATTTTAATAATAAGCAGAATATTAGAAATGAAAGTAAAAGTGTCAGATAATAACGATGATGTTGATGTCATACTCATAATTGCATATTTTTCTATCATGCACAATTGTATTCAAAACATGCTTTTTCGACATCAACTTCAGACAATCAGGTTTCTTAACATAGTTATTCTTAACAGATATGTCATTTGGTGTAGTGTGCATTATCATATCATGTTCATAGTGATTATTACATTAAACAAAATAGAACAAATTGGATTTATGAAATCTGAGGTAATACCTTTATAATAGCTATTAAAACTAACCTTCTTTGTCACTGATTGAAATACACAGTGATGAATAAGCTTGAAAGAAATTAATGCTTCAAAATAGCTATCATTGTAAGATAAAGGAAAAATTCATAAACGTTCATATCCAAATAACTCATCCAAAGATGTTAATTTGAGGCTCTCAGATTACTATCACACATACATGGAGCCCATTATAAGCAAAGCAAACCTATCAAGAGAAAGGGAATGAAAATCTCTGCAAAATCACAGCCATAAGTTTGGTATCTCTTAAAATTCACATATTCGAACTAGATTGGCACAATTAAGCAATTAAGACACAAAGGAGATAAATTGTATAGCATTACCCAAAAACAGTTTCTGGCATATTTACTTAGGTTCCCTCTGAAATATTAAAAAAAAATATGTCAATATATATATATATATATATATTTATTAGGCCACTTAATCCAGCAAAAGTGTTATAAAATAATAAGCTCTTTATAAAATACTGTGGATGAAATACACATTTATGTAAGTTTGTTGTACACATGTTTTATTAACAGCATGACAGTAAAAGTTTAGTGACATCGTGCAAGGTGATATTACATGTTTACAAGGCTAATAAGCAATTGTTTAAGCATTTTTGTCTCTGATGTAGGAGAAAACTACATCATGAATGCATAAAGCTTAAATAATGAAGAAATCATGTACTGATATCCATGGTGCTTTATTTTGGCTTACTGTTGTATATAAATGTGGCAAAACCAAATGTTAATTACTGAGTAGCTGTAACTTGGGAAAGCTATTTTTGCACTAATTTCAACTGCAAATTACTTTCCTTACATAGACCAGTACATATGAGTCAAGCATTTTAAATTTAAAGTTACTAACAAAACCAATCGAACAGCATGGCTCAGTTAATTTTGTCTGTGGCGCACACTTGGGAGGCCCATGTTCATATCCTGTTGCCGAAGCACCTAAACCATGGGCAATATGGGGATACTTTGCCGGGTCACCAGGTGAATGCTGGGTAGGTTATTTACAGTTTTGGAATTTCCTCTCTTTCAATTTCATCTTCATTATCATTTCACATCATCTCCCACCTGCTGGTCTTCTTCAGAGTAGAAGTGTGGCAGGTGTCTCGGCGCTCAATGGCACGAGGATATCCTTCGGGTAAACACTTGCTCTTGTGGTAGGACGCATTTCCAGGATCCGGCCCGATCTGGTAAGCCATTTCCAGGTCACTGCAGGGGGGATGCTGGTTGTACGGGGCTCCTGGGGCAGATTCCAACTAATAAACATTACAGACCCTGCCTTCTGCAATGACATGACTCCTTAGTTCGGACGCCCTATGACTCCTCTAGCCCCATCCTTCTTTCTTCAGATTCCCCACTTGAGGCATAGATACAATAAACCATAGCTTTCGGTGCTAAGACAGCTCCATGGCATAATCCAATACAACACTAAACCAGCTAGAGTAGCTACAAAATAAGAATGAACATGGGTAGAGCAAATGCAGTTATCGTGCTGTTTTGGCATTACAAGTTCCACAGCAAGTGGGCAACAGAGATGCAAGATATATCTATCTTATTTTATTTTAATTTTAATTCAAACCTTTCATTATAAGAAATCTAGTCTCATTATCGCTGTTTTATCCCTGCTATCACTAGGTATCACCATATTTCTCTTCCCTCAAACAATGAAGCCCTTTATCTTACTGCTCAAAATGGTTTTTTTATTTTAATTCAAAGTCTATAAATTTATTCTCATTATTCCTCAATTACAGTTCCTTCCAAAATAGTATATGGCCAAATACTATGTACTATTGCCAATTCCCACTGTTTTCTTGTTTCTTCTTAATACTTTGATTAATAAGCACTTGTTCTTTTGCAATCAGCTGTATCTAAATCAAACACAAATCTTTGACATCCATTCTCCTGCTTCTCTGTCAGGCTCACAATGCACATTTAGTTTACAGAGTTGCAATTCATCACCTATTGTTTTACTTTTAGGCTTTTACTTTTCTTTATTATTTCTTATAAGTAATGCAGTAAAGAGTAGCTCTAGATCGTGTGTTGCTATGGTCTGATGTTTTTTAGAAGGTAGGTACATGGCAGCCATAAACCACTTGACATATATATGGAAGATGCATCGGCGTCAGTTGCCAACCATCACCGCGGCACTAGAACCCAGCTGACTGCCATGGAGACGACCTCCTCTGCCACCAAATCCGACACAAAGGGCAAACTTCACACCCTGCACCCTAAGTCTCGAGCTTTGCACCCAGGCTTTCTGCACCGGAAGACACAACCACGCCAGTCTCCACACACCAACACAGCAAAATAAACCAGCTCCAGAGGAACACTGAACTTCACACCACCGGTACTTCATCCATCACGGACCGCCTGGATCAGCTTGAGCAGCTTATCCAGCAACTACAACAAAACGAAGCCCTCAGCCCCATCACAAGGAAACTGGCTCGAATGGAAGAGAGCCACGTACAGCTCGAAGCTGAGATTAACAAAATACACCACTCTGCAACCGAGGCCATTCCAACACTACTGCAATCAACCAACGCCCGTTTACAGCACATCTCACGGCCAATCGGACTGACTCCTACTCACCCAAGCAGCACCACATACTACACACACACACACACACACACACACACACGCACACACACACACACACACACACACACACACACACACCAGCCATGCTACGGCGGCCACAGCTGACCTCGGTGCAGGCAGAAGTACCCAGTACTTCGCCGAAAACCCCAATGCTAGCCTTAATGGCAAGGAATATTTACGGCTGATATGCACAGGCAATCCCTCAATCAACTAATAAAGATATATCTAACCCAACTCCTTGCACAAAACCCCGCTAACTCCCGGGCTGCTCTCAGGGCAGCAGGCCGAAAACGCCACGCCCTTTTCGCTCGTCGAAGAACGGTAATTTCCGCACTAACGGGAGGGCTTAGCGAAATCCCAATAAGCCTCGTTCATTCTCCTACCCTGACTACCGCAATACACTATCAATACCCGGAGAGGGGAAAAAAGAAAATACTAAAACAAAGACCTGCATGTTCACTTCTCCTCGAGACATCGAAGAGTGAACACCGACGAGACATCACCATAGCAATGCCAAAGCAGCCCTTTTCAGGGCTTGGCTCTTGCCTATCAGCGCTCAACGTCGCGAAATAGCCGACCCAAGCTTATTGCTGCTCTGCAGGGACAACATCAAGCCTGCGAGCCTCCAAGAATAAGCCATCGCACACAGCACAGTAATTGGGTAGAATACCTAGGCCGAAGCCAACAGTCCTAGGACTGGTTTCTAGGCGCCCTGAAAGGTAGGCCCTCTGGTAGCACCCAGTACTAATTCTATCTACTACTAATTCTTCTTTCCTCTTATCTAGTAAGGCAATAAGGCTTGCCTTGCTGTCACCTTTCTGCATTTTTGCACGTTGGTCACACCCCATTGGCTGTTGTATTGAATCCTGTGATTGGTCCAATACATCATGATGGAAACCGAAGCCTTTGCTAAAGTTACGGACTCCCAGGTGACCAACAACGATAACTTAGAGGTGAACCAGGATCTTAAATGCCTCCAGTACTACGTCAAAGGAGGTGATCTTCGCGATTTCATGCACCAAGTATTAATTGTAGCCCCCCAAATGCCTTTGTCTCTCATAGACGAGAGAACCCTGCACCTGGAAAGGAGGGCCAGGCTAAGACTTTTGGAAGCTGCTGATCAGCAGCTGCTTCATAATTTAGCAGCTGCTAATCTGGAATTAGCTGCAAATGCCTTCCAACATTACTCAGCGCATTGCGCTAGGGTGGAAATCATTTCCAGATAACTACTGTAGAATGAGAAATTGAGAGCAACCAATCAAAATTGGGAAGTGGTCTCTAGCAACGCAAGAGGTAAGACTCACAAACATTCCCTTCCCCCAGAACCCTTACCCGTCTCAAACAAATTCCAATGGTTACCAGCGGTGCCAGATGATGGTGTAACACAAGCGCAAAACACCAAAAGGAGATGTCCAGATTAGACAGCTCCAACACGTCTGACAAAAACTCCAGTCCCATCAGTAATGGAAGCTCCATCCACATCAAACGCCACACCAACTGCTCCAAGTGCTCCTGCTGCCCGTTCTGCAAAGGCTACCCCTATTTACCTAAGGGCTCCGGTAATGCACGAGATATCATAGCCTCCATCAACACAGCTCAACCCAACATTAAGTATTCTATCCGGAATATGAATGGATCAGTTGCCTTCATCCCGGATACCCCCGATGATCATAGAGCTCTCCACAAATTGCTGGATGATAAGAAAATGCAGTACTTAACCACCCTGCTCCCAGAGGAGAAATTGCCGTACATCACGTCAAAAGGCGTGCCTATGTACATATCGGAAGAGGAAGTCCTTGCTCAACTCAAAAACAAGAACTACCCGGTGGAGAGAGTTGGGCAACTGCGTTCAAACCGCAGTGCTAACCATGAACCATTCTCTCACTGTCCTGTTGCTTTAAGAAAGAAGAGAAACTACCGCGGAATTTACAAGGAGACGAGAATGTTTAACGCAGTGATACGCGTGGAATTCTATCGTCCTCCAGCAAGATCTTTACAGGGCATAAATTGCCAACAATTTATGCACAGTGCAGCTGGTTGTAGGCTGGAACCTGCATGCTCTTATTGTGGTGAGTCAGGTCACAAGAGGGCAGATTGCAAACGTCTTTGGATTACTGGATACAAGGCCACCTGCTGTAATTGCGGTGGAGACCACGCCAGCAAGTATGCCAAGTGCCCAGTTTGGCGAGAACCCAGGGTGGAAATGCACCTCAACAAAAATGATCAGAGATCAAGACTTGATGCTTCACCCAAGGTACCGAACCCTATGGGTCTACCCAAAGAAGCCTTTAAGGGTACTCGTTACCCAGGACTACCACCACCAGTGAAGATACAATATGCTGGCTACGCTGCTGCCACCCAAAACATCGTTGAAAACACAGCCCAACCTGCTGAAAACGTTACATCTGAAAAGTAAATTCCTACCGTTGCTACATCTAAGGAATCCTCAGAATCTCAGAGGAAGCAAAATCCGCCATTACGACAAAGGATAGTAGCAAGCAGTTCTTCAACTGGTGCCATTACTAAGACTGTGTCAATCCCACAGAATTAACACTCATTGTCTTCTGGGACACGACATCTGGCCCTACAACGAATGCCTGTCCATCAACCTCAGGCATCCAAAAATCACAACACCACCACCGCTATGCACTTCTATCCCTGACGATCAGTTTCTGAAGCTTATGGATAGAATTCCAGTAGAGTTGCAAACTGATTTTGCAATAGCTTTGGCTGATGCACTAGCCCAGCGACCTGTCAAGATACCTCCATCCACTATCTTGGTTCACGCTGTATTTACCTTCCTTGGACAATATGGCGGACAACAATAAGTTCCTAACCAACATCCAAGGTCTGAAAATATATCCTGGAACGCTAACGGGTTGCGGCATAAGGTAAAGGAAGCTGCAAACTTCCTCGCAATAAATAAAGTGCAGGTATTCCTTGGCAGGAAACGCACATTTCCAGCCACTTGAAAGCTTCCATCCCAGGTATAATGATGATGATGATGATGATGATGGCGATATGGATATAAGGGCGTTCAACTTCTTGGTCATCAGCGCCCTTATAGAAAGTGAATTATGGCAATAGCCAGATATTGATTAGCCCAAATTTAAAAAAACATATCAAAAGAAAATGACTAAGTTATAAGTAAGCCCAAATGGGTACAAATAAATAAATAATAATAAACAATACAAAAGCTATAATTTCCCATAAAATACTAAAAGCCATAAAATACTAATTTCAATAAAAAACTTGCCATGGCAAGAGCTACCTGTCCAGGGGTGGTCGGACCAATTTGTTGCGTTTCTTTGGGGCAGGGCTAGAGGTTTCAGCAGGTTTTTCCTGCAATTTCCTCACTGTCGTTTGGGCAGTGAGGACAGGATCCCCCGCTCCACATCGTCAATGGAAGAGGACAACTTACGCACTGGTGCCTTCGAATCCAGTCTCTCGACAGGATCGGAAACTGCGACCGGCGGAGATGAAAGTCGCCGATCGGCGTCCTCTCCAGATGAGTCCTCAGATGTTGGGACGGAGATGTTCGCGGACTGTTGCGCTGGGTAGCTGTCCTTTCACTGGTCTTACTATGTTTCTTGAGGAAGTCCGTTCTGTCATAAGAGGTCTTAAATTTCCTTGGCGATACATACTACCGGTTCACATGTTCTTGAAGTGGATGCTTTCGGCAGTGACTTGACTGAATCCTTCTTATTAGGACTAGACTTGGTCGGGGCACACACTGTTGTTCGTGCTGGTGCTTATTGCTTTGTTTGTGGCCTTGGTGTAATTGATCTTTCAGGTATTACTTCCCCGTTTATCTCGCTGGTTTATGTTGCGATTTCGCGTCTAAGTACGGGCTTAACTGCAGCTTCACTATAAGTAACGTTCGTAGGCATAGAAGGCTGACGCAAGAGTTTCCGGGCTTCCACGAAGGAAACCCTCTCTGTTACCCGGATCTCTTGTATTGCCTTCTCCTACATAAAACGGGGACATTCTCTGGAGTGAGTGAGTGTGTGGTGTTTTAGGGCCCGTCGACAAAAAGGTCTTTGGGCCTTAAGTCAACACTAAAATCTAAAAGCTACACAAAGTTAAAAAGTAAGATAAAATATAAACACTCAAGTATTAAAAACACATTAAAACTCGTCCCAGTACTAAAAATTTAAAATATCTAAAAGCAATAGATATAAAACACAAGTCATACTTGTTTATTAAAACCGATTTTAAAAATAAACCGCAATGCCTTATCCACGGCCACTGGGTCGTCACCTAAAATACTGAGCAAGTTAGCTCCCAAGCCCAAAGACTGACGAACGCGGGCGTACTGTGGGCAATCGAGTAAAATATGCCACACAGTGAGGCGTACGGCACACGGAGCACACACTGGGGCCGGTTCCTCTCTTAATAGGTGGCCATGAGTCGCTCGTGTGTGCCCAATTCTGAGCCGGGTATCACCTCGGCTCGCCGGTTATCCCTGCAGGAAGTTAACCAGGGTTGTACGCTCTCCTTTATTGCCCGGAGTTGTGTGCCTTCCAAAGCGGTCCAGGAGTGCTGCCAAGCAGATAGGAGTTGGCGACGGAAAAAACGTTGCACATCCTGGTATGGCACAGTAGTTGTTAAACTCCGGGGCAAACGGCAAGCGGTCTTTGCAGCCGCGTCCGCCTCCTCGTTCCCGGAAATCCCCACATGGCCTGGGGTGCAAGTAAAAACAAAATTGTACCCGCGCCTGACCATTTGCGAGATCTGGGCCTCTATTTTTAAAACGAGGGTGTGAGCGGCAGTGTGCTGTTGCAAGGCCTGAAGAGCACTCAGAGAGTGAGTGCAGACGATAAAAGAGCCAGGAGCTAACTTGCAAATAAAAAGGAGCAAATAGAAGATGGCATACAGCTCTGCGGAAAAAACTGAAGTGGAGTCCAGAAGGCGAAATTTATGAGCCTCACCGTTAATGAAGAATGCGCAACCCGTAGTGCTACCTGAGAACCGTCTGTAAAGACCGGAACATAGTTAGAGTAACGACCGAATAGTTCGGCAAAAAGTTGTTGGAACACCGAAAGTGGAGTAGCGAGCCTAGAGTTGCTTGAAAGAGCGAGATCGAACAGCGCACGATCGAGCTGCCATGCAGGATAAGGGCAGATGGACGACCTCTCCACGCGAGGCATTCGGAGGCCATGGGAATGTAGATCACGAAATCTTATTTCCATGGGGCGTGTCCGAGAACCAGGACGCATATAACGGTGGACTAAATCTGGACACAGAACTGGTTTAAAACAAGTATGATTGGGATAACTTGTCAACTTCGAGACGTACGAGCAGAGTAACAGCGAGCGACGAATATGGAGTGGAGGTCCACCTCAGTCTGCATACAGGCAGTCGACTCGACTGGTGCGGAATGCTCCTGTGGCAAGGCGGATGCCAGTATGATGCACGGTGTCTAAAAGGCGAAGTTTAGAGGCGGTCACTGCGCCATAAATAAAACTGCCATAGTCCACCTTGGACCGAACCAGAGAGCGGTACAGCCTGAACATCACCGTGCGATCGCCGCCCCCCAAGATGCTCCAGATAATACCTTCGGCACCCGCAGAGAACGATCGCAAGAGGCTCGAAGGTGACGAATGTGGTGCTCCCAATTGAGTTGTCGGTCCAAGTAGAGGCCCAAGAACTTCAGGTGCCAGACAAATGGCAGGGGTGTGCCGTTCGAATGAAGATCAGGAGGCGGGTGAATACCTCGTAGGCGGTGAAAGTGGATACACTGCGTCTTCGCAGCTGAAAAACGGAAGCCGCTTTGAAGCGCCCAAGCTGCTAGCTGGGTAATGGTCAGCTGCAGTTGGCGCTCAATGTGATCTATGTTGGCAGACCTATAATAAACTGCGAAGTCGTCAACATAGAGGGATGATGGAATTCCACTTCGAACGGCACTAGTGATGCCGTTAATCGCTACGGCAAAAAGGGTGACGCTCAAAATCGACCCTTGAGGTATGCCGTTCTCCTGTATCCGCTCCCGCGATATCGTGTTTCCTATGCGGACCTGAAAACGGCGAAGTTTTAAAAAGTTGCATAGGAATTCGGGTAGATGACCACGCATACCGTAACCATGTAGGTTACGGAGTATGCCGTACCGCCAAGTGGTGTCAGAGGCCTTCTCCAGGTCGAGGAACACGCCCACGGCATGCTGCTTCAGTAGAAAGGCATCGGAAATATACCCCTCAAGGCGTGTTAGATTATCGACACTTGAGCGATGGCGACGAAAACCGCATTGCAAGTTGGACAGATGGTTATGTTTTTCTAGCCACCAATTTAACCGAGCGTTTATCATTCGTTCGAAGGTCTTACAGATGACACTCGTCAGGCAAATGGGGCGGTAGCTAGATAGAAGTGTGCGGTCCTTTCCGGGTCGAGGGATGGTGATGACAATACCCTCTCACCAGGAGGAAGGGAGAACCCGCTCATGCCAAATGCGGTTATAGATGTTTAAAAGGAAACATAGCGCCTCAGATGGAAGATGTAGCAGCATCTGTCGGTGTACGTCATCGGGACCTGGAGAACAATCCTTTGCTAACGCCAGAGAATGGGCGAGCTCGGCTGCGGTAAATGGTTGGTTGTACGGCTCGGTGCAGTCACTATTAAAAGTAAGTGGTACCCGCTCCGCCTTTTCCTTAATAGGCAGGAAGAGAGCGTCATAGCGGGCAGTTTGGCTAGTAGCAGCAAATGTGGTAGCTAGGGCTTCAGCTATGTCCTGCTCGGTGGTGCACATGGAACCGTTGATGGCAAGGCCGGGAATTACCGTCCGGCGATACTTGCCATACATCCGCCGAACAGCTGACCATACTTGTTGGGTAGAGCTGCGCCGGGAAAGCGAAGACACATAGGCTTCCCAAGATTTACGCTTTGCGTTGCGCAGTATAAAGCGTGCCCTAGCGCGAGAACGTTTGAAGGCGACGAAGTTCCCTTCCGTCGGGTGCCACTGGAAAACGCGCAAAGCACGTTTGCGTGCTTTGACAGCCAAACTGCATTCCGCAGGCCACCACGATACAGGGATACGACTTGGTGTAGGTGAACCTCGAGGAATGCTGGGGTCTGCTGCGAGCAGGATCGAGCAAGTAAAATATTCGACCATTTTTTCGATGATGTCGAAACCATAATCGATGAGGTGTATGAGGGTTTGGAATTTTCTCCAGTTAGCTTTAGAAATAATCCAGCGAGGATGTCGAGAAGGTACACATTGGCGGCCAGAAAAATGAATGTTAATGGGGTAATGATCACTGCCAAAGAGGTCGGAAAGTACTGATGCGAAAGGCGCTTGCGTCCTGCGACTCTCCAGATGTACGAGAGTCAGAAGAACTCCTTCGGCCCGCTGAGCGAGACCGGGATTTCTTCGAAGGTGTGCGACTGCGTGATCTATGTGATGGCCGCTATCGGTTTCTTACAAGCACTACTTGGTTAGCACTACTTGTGGACGGCTTGGGCACTGGTGTCTGTGAGGTAGAAGTGGTGGCGGTGGTGGTGGTAGTAGTAGTGCTGTTGGTAGCTGTAGGTGTGTTTCGAGACGTGGGAGGGGCCGCTAGGAAGTCGGTCTGTGTGGAGGCGTAAGCAACAAGGACGTGTTAGACGGCAACAGTGGTACCAGGAGTGCGGCGGACGGCTGATGCATTGTTGCTAGTGGTAGCGGGCTTTAGTTGTTCGAAGCGCCGTCGTGATTCATTAAATGTGAGGAGTTCCTTAACGCGCAGCTCCTGAATACTCTTTTCGTCCAGGAACCGCGGACACTGTCGCGAGCTCGACGGGTGATCTCCGCCACAGTTAACGCAGCAGGGTTTTCGGCTGCAGTTCTGGTCCTCGTGAGCCGGAAGGCCACATCGTTCACACAGAGCTGGATGGTTACACGAGCCCTTAGTATGTCCGAAGCGCTGGCACTGAAAACAGCGCATGGGGTTCGGCACGGACTGACGGACGCTAGCACGTTCATAACCACAGTAGATGTATTCTGGTAATTTCGTACCTGAAATAGTTAGAAAGACCGTGCGGAGTGGGTATTCCTTGCCATCTTTTTTGCGGGTTAATCGGTAGGCCTGACAGACCAGCTGATCTGAGAGGTAGCTAACGATTTCCTCATTAGCGAGACCATCCAAGCTGGAGGTGGTGACTACTCCTCTGCAACTACTCCTACCCGGATTGGGTAGGAGCCCAACAAATTCGCTTTCTGCAGCTTCTTGGATAGGTCGGCACTGGTACTCTCTAATAATAACGTCCCGTCTCGTAGGCGCGTCGAATTGTTCAGTGGGCCACTTATCTTGTCCAGTTCACGCTTTATGTAAAACGGACTCAGATCTTTAAAAGTTTTTCCATCACTTGCCAAGGTCATAACCAAAAAGGGGTCAATGAAAGAGGGTTTGCGCGGATACATTTTGATTGGGACCCCCATCCGGAGCCGTCGGCGTCAGCCTGCCATCCGGGGGTTAAACAAGAAAGACACCGAATCTTCACGGTCTGTGCCGTCATGGGGACCCCACCCATGACCGATCTCATTTGTACCTCGGAAAAGCTACCCTTCAATTTCCACTGCTTGTCCGTATAGGTAAACCGTTCAACACGCACACCCGGCTTTATGCCCCTACCACAGGAATAACCGCCTGTGGCCCCCCACTTTAGGCCGCGCTGCGTATAATAGGCACACGCGGATTCAGGGGACTTGTGGTTGATTACACCGGGGTTCCGTCAGCGGTAACACGTCCGGTCCGTGATACTAACCCAACGGCACACGGCCGTCGGGAGATTAACATAGACCGGGCCCTCAAGGAGCTACGTGGGTGTACTTGACGGTGTGGACGGGCTCCGCACCTAAGGCTACACATAGGGGCAGTGCGAAGGGTCCACTCAACCTTCACTTTTGAGACCTCCGGAGAGCACACATGTCGGAAGCCGCGCTGAAAACCGTGGGACAGAACCACGGAGATAGGAGAGATCCCTGCTGGTGAGACAGGAGTTATAAACCTAAGACTTTACGTGCTAATAATACTAATAAAAAACTAGAAGAGGAAGAATGTGATGCTTACTGACAAGCAGTAGCTTTACGTGGCACAGTTGATGGAGATGAAGGGGATGAATTGAGGGTGAGTGGCTAGGGACCCCGGGATCGCCAATCCCGTACCTACCGTAGTAGGTCCCTGGGGTAAAATACCAGAGCCTCTTCTGCCAGTTTTCGGGGTTACTGATGGGCCTTCTCGGCAGCCGTAGAGGTCATGGGGTACACCAAGTCCCCACCGTACATCACCCCATCAGTCAGTCCCCTACTTCCTGTTGCCCAACCCTCGGGACGAGGACCACAGAGGTTGGATTTTGAGGGGCTCTCCAGATGAGTCCTCAGATGTTGTGGACGGAGATGTTCGCGGACTTTTGCGCTGGGTAGCTCTCCTTTCACTGGATTTACTATGTGTCTTGAGGAAGACCGTTCTGCCATAAGAGGTCTTAAGTTTCCTTGGCGATACATACTACTGGTTCACATGTTCTTGAAGTGGATGGTTTCGGCGGTGACTTGGCTGAATCCTTCTTATTAGGACTGGACTTGGTCGGAGCACACACTGTTGTTCGTGCTGGTGTTTATTGCTTTGATTGTGGCCTTGGTGTAATTGATCTTTCAGGTGTTACTTCCCCGATTATCTCGCTGGTTTATGTTGCGATCTCGCGTCTAGGTACGGGCTTAGCGGCAGCTTCACTATAAGTAACGTTCGTAGGTATAGAAGGCTGACGCAAGAGTTTCCGGGCTTCCACGAAGGAAACCCTCTCTCTTGCCCGGATATATTGGATCGCCTTCTCCTCCATTAAACGGGGACATTCTCTGGAGTTTGCTTAGTGATGACCACTGCATTTAACACTTTGCGTGTGAAGTGCATGCATTGTCATGCTTGACTTCCCCGCAGTCAATGTAAGTGGCAACTCCATTACATGAATCACTTGGCTGGCCAAAGCGCTGTCATTTATAACACCTCAGTGGATTTGGTATATAATTCCTCACTACGATGGCTTCATACCCCACCTAAATCCTTTTCGGCAGTTCTGCCCGATCAAAGGTAAGAAACAGGGTACGAGTGGGCAGTAATTCACCTCGTTCTTTGCGGTGAACTCGATATACACTTGTCACACTTGTTCCGCCAAGTTTTCCTGAATCTCCTCATTGGACATACCATCCAATGCGCTGGTGTTTACAACACCATGCGAGGAGTTCAGAGTCCTGTGCAATTCAACGCGCACCGGATAGCTCTCAAACATATTTGCTTTCAATAATTTACCAGCCTGTGTCGAAGAAAATGCTTCGACCTGGAGTGTGCGATTGCGAGATCTAGGACATGCCTTCACAGAACCGGCAATACTATTTAAGCCCTTCTGAATAACAAACGGGATCACGGTACTAAACTTCCGACCTTCCTCAGTTCTATAAATAACTAAGTAGCGAGGACCACAAAACTCGATTACTTCCTTTCCACTTGTGTTAAGATTTTTTTTATGATTAAAGTTCACCATAATAACTGGATTAGGATTCATACCCCTGTGCTCCCCACCCACCACGGTGCCCAACGAGGGGTCATTCCACTGGGATGACAGGGCTACACAGGGGATATAGCGAAACAAAAATGTGTAGTGTTTAACGCCCGCTTTTACTACATACTGCACCGCAGGCGATGACACTGATGATGCATGAGATGACGATGGAGCACCGGTGGAATGAGCCCCGGAGAAAACCCACCACAACGCCGTTTTGTACGCGACAAATCTCACTTTACGGTCGCCTGGGATCGAACCCGGGCCGCCTTGGTGAGAGCCAAGCGGTCTAACCACTGAGCCACGGGGTGGCCAGGGATATAGCGAGCTCGCCGTCCCACTCACCCTGGAGTTCGTTACAATACCTAGTCCTGGCCGATTGATTAGGAGTGGGTTAGTCCTCACGTTTAGGCAAAGCAGAAGCCAAAGTAGTGTATTAGAAATGCGCACCCTCCCCGAATTCGGAAGAACACTGTTACGAACTCAGATACGCATCCCTCAACCAAAAGGACAAACCTTTCCACCGACACCAGACTCCACGCGCGGCCTACAGGTGGGTGGGCCTGTTGACCGTCTCCCTCAACCACGAAGAGGAGCCCACACGAGGGAGACTGTTGGCTCAGGACCCCGGGTGCACCAAACCCGTACCTAACGAAATAGGCCCTGGGGGGATCCCAGGTATGACCTGTCACAGGATAGACAAGGCTGATGGATATGGTGGCACAGCAATATACATTAGCCGCACTTTACAACACCACCGGCTACATATGGTGGGTTCAAGGCCACAGGGATCCAAATGGCAACCAACAGAGGACCTATAAAAATCTATTCAGTATATATACCACCTAGCAGGCCTTTCAACGTCAGTGAACAGGATATGATTTTCTCTGCAGGCTCAATGCCGCGCCGCGGCTCAGTGGTTAGACCACTTGGTTCTCACCAAGGTGGCCCGGATTCAATCCCAGGCGACCGCAAAGTGAGATTTATGGTGGACAACACGGCGCTGGGGCGGGTTTTATCCGGGACCTCGGGTTTCCCCCCCATTTTAATTCCACCGCTGCTCCATCTTCATCTCATATATCATCCAGTGCCATCGCCTGCGTTCCGTATGTAGTAAAAGCGGGCGTTAAACACTACACTCTGCAGGCTCTCCCACAATAGCTATGGGTGATTACAACACCAAAAGCACGTTGTGGAACTCTACAATGTGCAATCTGGGAGGTTCTCTTCTTGAGCGCTATTTAGAACGCCACAACCTTACTGTACCTGCTCCTACATCACCTACAATCACTTATGGGGACCGCCATCCACCAGATTGGTTGGATATTGCCATTGTTCAAAATATTCGCGGTCACCCTTAAATTTTATCTATCCCTGAAATTTCCTCAGATCACTATCCTCTACTCTTTTTCTACCAAGCCCGTGCAACTGCTAAAGCACCCCCTAACCCACTAAATCTACGCTGCACAAATTGGATCCAGTACACTACAATAATGGTAGAGCAGAATGCCGAGTTAACTCCTTGCAATTCCACTGAAGAGGCAGATAACCTGGCCTCCACTATCACCATTACTGTTTCCTCAGCCATGGCTCAAGCTACTCCCCCTAGGCGTGCCAATTTTAGTGGTCAGAAACCTCTACCACCCCCATTACGCCGCCAAATTGCTGATAAAAGTAAAGCTAGACGCCGATATCAGCTAACATACGATCCCCAGCACTTGGTCAAGCTTGAGATAGCTGAACACTGTAATGAAGAGTGGGAAAGAAAGCTGTGCACTTTAGATCCAGAGGACACCTCCCTCTGGAGAGTGACAAAGGCACTCCTTAAGATCCCTTTATCAGATCCACCATTGATCGATAGAGAAAGTGTAGCTTCGTCTGCTAGAGAGAAGGCTTAAATTATGGCGGAACATTTAGCCTCCAACTTCCATCCAGCAGAGTCTATAGGTGAAGAATTTTCGGCAGAAATATCAACTGCCGTACGCTGATATCTTAGCTTAACTTACTTTGTTCAGGTTCAAAACATCATCAACTCTGTTCGTCCCTACAAAGCGGGTGGAGTTGATAAACTTCCTTATGCTACCTTCAAAGCACTACCACAATCTTGGATTCATTTACTAATGCACCTCTTCAACACTTTTCTGCTACTAGCCTATTTCCCAACGGCATGGAAACATGCAAGAATTATAACATTACCTAAGCCAGGGAAAAATCCATGAGATCTGAACAGTCATAGGCCTATTAGTTTCCTGTCTATCAGCCAGCTATTTGAGAAGGTGGTACAGCAGCGTCTCCAATGCATTCTGGATGAACATCAGGTGCTACGTCCTGAGCAGTTTGGTTTTCGGAGACAACACTCTACTACTCACCAGCTCCTACATCTACTGGATGAAGTGGTTAAAAGCTTTAACAACCGGCACTATATCGCAGCTCTCTTTCTTGACATCTTCCGAGCTTTCGACTCTGTCTGGCACGAAGGCCTCCTACATCGCCTCATTCAATACAAAATCCCATCTTACCTTGTACACCTCATACATCATTACCTACAAAACTTATCCTTTGTTGTCATCAAGGACGACATCCTGTCGCACCCCTATACCATAAATACAGGTGTACCACAAGGTAGTGTCCTTGGGCCCCTGCTTTTTCTGGCGTACATAAATACCCTTCCAACCCTAAGAGACTGCAACCTGTACCTGTTCGCCGACCATACCGCTATCACTGCACCAAAACGGCATGAATTTGCTGTGCAAAGAGCACAGACATTTGCTATAATGTTCTACGCCTGGTTTGCGACCTGGCGGTTAAAGTTAAATGCCACAAAATCTCACGCAATCACTTTCACCAGACGAGAGCTGCAGGGAGTACCCAACCTAAGTATAGGTGGTACAGAGATACCATGGTCAACACAGGCAACATATTTAGGTGTGCTTTTAGATAAGCGCCTCACATGGAAATATTATTTAACAACGGTGGCTAACAAAGTTAGCAAAAGGATGGCCATGCTATATCCGCTATATAATCGCAAGTCGCCAATGGCTCTCCGCAACAAGCTTCTGCTCTACAAGTAGGTATTAAGGCCGGCAATGACATACGCCTGCCAAATCTGGGGTGCAGCAGCCAAAAGCCACTTCTTCAAGCTCTAAATTCTTCAAAACCGCTTCCCTGCGACTGCAGTAGCAGCCGAACTGTATATCCCAAATCATAATATCCATTTAGATCTATCCTTTCCAAAACTTTTCGATTACATCCTACAACTGTCCCACTCTTTCTATTCAAAATTACCAACCAGTTTCAACAGCCTCATCCGGGGACCTGGAAAATACGACCTACACCCAGGAGAGACATATAAGAGGCCAAGACTTGTTCTAGGACCTCCTTAATATCCAAACTATATTTTCAATAACCATTCTATCCCTGACTATTTGTCACCTACGCTAAATTAAATAATCACCATCAACCCACCATCCTTACTTAATAAACCCCCATAATGCCAGCAAGGGACCTAGTCCCGGAATGGAAGTAGGCGCAGAAACCTCCTTGGAGGCAGACACCCCTGCAACGACACTTCTGTGCTGTGTGAGCTACATGTTGCCAGAAGTATATTACACCCCCCCACCGAGAACTTTCTCAATGATGAAATGTACGAACATTCTTGTTTATCTCACATCGGTAAACCCATGCAGATGCAACCTTCCGCTAATTTTCAGAACGAAAGTAATTTACTCATAATACGAACTTACCGAGTCAACCCTTACTCGGAATATGCGGTCTTTCAAGATTTCCTTAAGGAATAGTGGTAGGCGTCCACATATATTCCTGCCTTCCAACACGTATCATAAGCCTTTTCAAGGTCAAAAAATGTTCCAATTGTTTGACAGTTTTTAAGAAATACTTTCATAATCTGTGTCGACATGGACACAAGATGATCCATTCTTGAACGGCGTTGTCCAAAACCGCACTGGATATTACTCAGTAGGTTGTGCGTTTCCAGCCACCATACCAACCGCCCATTTATCATTCGTTCCATCACCCTGCATACACAACTGCTGAGGGAAATAGGACGGTGACTACAAGGGAAGTGATGGTCCTTGTCAGCTTTCAAGATAGGTATAATGGTAGCTTCTCGCCATTTGTCAGGAAACAAATGCGGTCGTAGCTTAGTCTCTTGTAAGCATAACAACAAGGGTTTATGCTTATTGAACAAAGTTCGAGCTCTGGTCCATCTGCTGTTAAACCTCGTATGTTCCATTGTAGGATAGCTATGGCGGAATTAATGGGATATGATGTCAAATAAATATGTACATTGCGTAGATTTTAGCAGTGGTCGGATCAATTTGCCTTTTTTTGGGTGTTGAGCTGGTTTCGGCAGGTTTCTCCTGCCTCCTCTTTACTGCCGAAGTAGCAACGTGGTTAGGTATTTCCTGCTCCATATCTTCTGTGAAAGACGACAGCTTTCCTTCTGAAACGTTCGAATCGATTAGAAAATAGGACCGACGAAGATGACTGTCGTCGGTCTGAGTCCTCCCCAGATGATGAGTCCGAAGATGATCTCTGAAATGCTCTTGGACCTCTCTTTCCCTTAGTTCTTTCGGGAGCAGGCTTTGCGCTTTCCTTCAGAAAGGCAATTCTGTCAGTTCTCTCAGTTCTAGTGCTTGGTACATTACGGGCAATTTGGTCCTCTTGCTAGACGTCGATAGTTTGCAGGTGACTAAACTGAAATGTTCTTATTTGATTAGTCTTAGGTGTGTGGACGGAGCTACACGTATTGTTGGCAATGCTTGTGTTTGCGATCTAGGCACTAGAACTTCCTCTGATATAGTTGCCCCGTTCATATCGCATGTTGGGGTATCAGATTCCCGTTTTAGTGACGGAGTAGCCGCCACAGAGCTGTAGGTACGGGAGGTAGTCAAAGAGGGCTTGTGGATACGAAGTTTCCGGGCTTCCAAAAAGGATACCTTTTCTTTAGCCGGATCTCCTGAACAGCTCGCTCTTCAATATAACGGGGGCATTCTCGTGTACTTGATGGATGTTCACAGCTACAGTTAACGCATGCTGGAGATGATGCACATGCATTTTAATGCATGGCGTCTCTAATGCCGACACATTTGGCTACACCTTTGCAGAATTCACTAGTGTGACCGAACCGCTGGCATTCGTAGCATTTCAGAGGCGTAGGTACATATGTTCTTACCTCTATTATTTCATATCCAGTCTTCATCCTTTGAGGGACATCTACCCGATCAAATGGCAGGCACAAGGTACGATTAGGGACCATTTTCACTCCCTCCGTTGTACACGATAGACTGCTGTAACGCCTTGTTCCTGAATGTTTTCATGAATATCCTCGTTGGACATACCATCCAACGTACTAGTGCTTACAACACCGCATGAGGAACTGAGGCTCCTATGCAACTCGACTTTTACAGGATAACTGCCCAGCATGCTGGCTCTCTGTATCTTAGCTGCCTGGGATGCTGTAGTTGCTTCCACTCACAGCGTGCCATTCCAAGATTTTGTACAGGATTTTACTGCACAAGCTATGCTGGCAAGACCCTTCTGAATTAAAAAGGGATTAACCGTGAAAAATTCCTGCCTCCCTGTTCTTTTAGTTACTACGTAGCGAGGACCACACTCAACTTCTTCTTTTACATTGTTCTTAGTTATATCATTTGCACTTTCATAATTTTTATTAAAATGTTCACTTACCATAATAGATGTCATACGTTTCATCCCCCAGTGCTCCCCAACCACTACGGAGCCCAACAGGGGTTCATCCCACTGGGATGACAGAGCTACACAGGGGATATAGCGGGCTCGCTGTCCCACTCACCCTGGAGTTCAGTACAGTACCTAGTCCTGGCCGATGGATTAGGGGCAGTTAGTCCCTAACCTCCCGTTTAAACGAAGCAGAAACCGAAGGAGTGTATGGGAAATGCGCACCCTCCCCGAATTTAGAACATTGGGACGAGGTCAGAAGCGCATCCCTCAACCACCAGGATAAACCTTTCCACCGAACGGGTCTCCACGTACGGCCTACACATGGGTGGTTGTTTTCTCCGACCTCTCACCACTAAGAGGAACCCACATGGAGGTTGTCAGTTTGGCTCGGGACCCCAGGATCGCCAATTCCCATACCTACCACAGTAGGCCCCTGGGGATGTATCGCGGTGATGTGCTTCAGACTGCTTTTAGCAGAACTGGAAGATTCAAGTTTGAAACTTTTCTATTCACTCGATCCAAGTGGTTTCAGTTTCCTGAACATTACTTTTGTAATCAGCAGGATAAAAAAGGAAAGCACAAAATCCTAGCCTTTTGTACTGGGAAAAATATGACCCAGTGTACAATTTAATATCATATTGGCATATCGGCCACGGTAGCTCAGTAGTTAAGAACAGGCAAATGGAGACCGGAAGAACGGTAGTTCGTCTACCAGCTATGGCACTGAATTTTTTAGTCTGACTATGCTTCCATACTTCGTGCTACACACGGCTTTTCTAAAGGAACAATTAATTTCCATTAACCCTTTGTTAGTCTCGCATGTATCTGTCAGATACATGGCCAAAGTTTGTTTCAATATTATGGCAATAAATAGAGGTAAGTGCTTGCCAACCCAGAACATCTGCCATCATTCCTTTGTTATTGCTTCGTTTAAGTTTCAAGAATTTCTAACAAATGCCGAGTTTACAAACAAGGCAAACGTCACACGTGTGTGCTGTTGTACCTGTCAGATACATCATACCAACTTAAGTTACACACTGTCGCTGATACCGATCACTATTAGAGACTTCACTATTTCTAAACTATTTTCACTATTTTCTTGCCTTCTCACTTTATATACAGAATATAGCAAGTAAAATACTGTTTGCGATGACACTAGTGTGATGGAGATCAGTGTAAATTTACATAATTGTGTAATTTAGATGAATTGTTTTGAACTGTATGTCACATTGGTTTCAGCCAACACATTATGAGTTTAGAGAAAACAAAAGAAGCTAACTTATAACTCAAAGATGATGCAATCCACTAGAAATTTGGTTAATGGTCTGATATGAGAACAAATCCACATCAGCTTTCTGGCTCTTCAGTAAACAGATACTTAGCTTAGAAAACCCTCATTAATTAAAGTTCTTATTAAACTTTACACTGCCAGTTATACAATCTGAAAACTGGTAAATGTTAGTTCTATAGACACACTTATATTAATATACAATGAATATATTAACTCTATCATGGCATATGGAATAACATTTTGGTACAGCTCAGTATAAAGTCAACAAACATTCCTCCTCAAAAGATGCTTATACGAATCATTTCTAACACCAATAGCAGACACTTTAGGAGACATCTTCATAGAAAATTAAGATACCAGGTCTTCCGTGCATGAATATATTCTCAGTGTTAATATTTTTACATGCATTCAGGCCTCACAAAAGGCAGAAAACCATCAGAATTAATTACACTCTTCTTAACAAACTTAAAGGACAAATTGACAATGTTAATGGTATTAAAACTAGTGATAGTTCGCATCTGCGCTTAAAATTATTTTGATCTGAACAATATTATAAAAATATAAACTTATCTTGTTGAATTTAGTTAATTGATGGATATTAATTACTTCTTCACACTAGCCGAATATAGGCTTAAGTTTTTGACAGAGAGTCAACACGAAAAATTTAATTCCATTGCCGGGATTTGAACCACGGATCTCCTGATTTCCATCCAGTCACTCTAACTCATTGACCTACCATGGTCGACGTGCTGCCTTGACATTAAATTCACCATTCGACTCGTATATTTTCCGGCCATGGCATTAACCATTTCATGTTGAATCTATCAGACAACTTAGCCTATATACGGATAGTGTGAAGAACTGATTAATGACCATCAATTAACTAAAATAAAAAGAGTTAAATGATGAAGCCTGGACTCCAGTACTTACGATAGTAAGTCGCCACAAATGGCATATCTCGAATGCGAGAGTCCCTAGTGGTGTACCGAGCAATTGTAAGAGTCAAATGGGGAGTTTACTGGCGTGATGGCAAGTTGAACGTGGTAGCTCAATGGGATAGAGCGACTGGACGGATTCCAAGAGATCCGTGGTTCAAGTCCCGGATATGGCATTGAATTTTTCATATTGACTCTATAGTGTTGATGTTTATATAGCTCAGTAAATACTGTCGAGAAGCCGTTATCTACGATCACGTGGCTTTTTTACACAAAGGAACTGATAGGTGGGCAGCGTGGAAACAAAGGGCAGTCAGATAAAGATAACACGCAGATAAAGGTCTCCAAAACAAATTGAAATAAATGGCAATTTCTGGTGACTTCTTGACTGATAGAGACTATTCGGGTTCTGGTTTAGTTTAGAATAGTCTAGAAATTATCAGAGATGTATTTAACGAGGAGACGGCTCGCCAAGAGTGTGTTGTAGTAGTAAGCGGCTGTGAAGTGTTGTAAAACAAGGTTAATCGCGTGATGTAAGCAGTAAACAGCTGAGTGTGTTGTTGTAACGAGAGCTGATGTTGTAAACTGAACGCTGTTTTTTTATTGTAATCGACCATGGAAGATTGTGTTGTATATGTGATGTAATGTTGTAACGTGAGTGTTGAACAGTGTATTTCTACGAGAGTAAAGGTCATTTAGAATTTCGGCAAATTGAACTTTTAATTCTACGAACCCACAAAGTCACAAATGGTGTCAGGAGTGAGACATTACCACCATGGAGGCTGCATTAGAAAAGACTCTACAGAAAATGGAAGAAATGAAGACGCAAATGACGCCCTTGCCGCGAAGACGTAAACAGCAAACAACCAGGCAGCGGAACTGAAAGAAATGAGGACGGCGAATGACAACCTTGCTGCGAAAAAAGAATTGGCAAATAACAACCTGGGCAGAGAGCTGAAACAAATGAAGACGGCTAACGACATCATCACTGAGAAGATCGAAGAAGGCGTTTTAACAGCGAGGAAGACATCCGCAAACAACCTGGCCGCGGAACTGAAGAAAATGAGAACGACGGACAATAGCCTGACCGAGAAGATAACCGAATTGACGACGGAGATGAAAGCGGCATACGAGGCTCTCACTGCAAAGTTTGAAGAGCAGTTGACCGGCGTGAGGGATGACGTCACGGAGCTGGGCAAGCAGATGGGTCAAGTGGACGAGCGCGTCGAAGACCTAGCGAGCCGCGTTAACATCCTGGAGGGAAACGCCGGAAGCAACACGAAGTCCCTTAACGCCATGTGGAGGACGTCATCGGCAGGAGGTTACAGGATTTAAAGGTAGACGCGCCGGGTTGCGACACATCTGCGCGCGTCAAACTCCCTAAATACGACGGCGCGACATCCTTCGAAGTCTTCCGGAGTCAATTCGACACGGTGGCGAAAGACGAGTGGTCACCAGAGGAAGAGACCACAGAGCTAATAGCCAGTCTCCAACGCACTACGTTCTGAATTTTTTCTTCTGTTGGTACCCATGTGAATAAGCCCTATGTAAGAATACAAGTCATTCCAGGCAATAGTTGATATAGACAGTGTGCATTTCTTTCAAAATGGAGATATTGCGGTATCATACTGCGATAAAATTCCTCGTGAAGTAGTAGTAGTATTGTTTAGGGGGCGCACAACAGCTTACGTCATTAACGCCCCGGCTTGAACTTTAAAATGACTACTGCGGAGATTTAACCGCTAAACATAATAAAACTCTGAAAATACAAAAACGAAAAACCTAGAACGCTAAAACGCTAAGAGTACTAAACCAGTTAAAATAAGACTGCCGAGATATATCTAAAATACAGTAGTTGTAGAGTGATAAAGTTATATTAGACGTTTCATTCCGCTGCGCTCTAAAAAGGCGAAGAGAGCCTCAACAGCAGCAATGTCGTCTCTCAGCATTGCGCTGAGTTTGGGGGCCAAACACAAGGACGAGCGCAACGTTGAATAAACCCGACTATCCACTAAAAGAGGCTGCACCGTCAAGGGCTCACCACAGTGAGGACAATGAGGTGCTGGTTCCTCGCGTAATAAATATTGATGGCTAAAACGGCAATACCAGGGGCGAAGTCTAGCTGAAATAATCTTTTCCCTCCGAGAAGAACGCAAACACGTGGCCCAGGGAACAGGAAGAGGTTTAACATCCCGGAGCTTTTTGCCACCTAGCGCGGACCAGTCATCATGCCAACGCATGAGGATGGCGCGACGAAGGGATGCAGCGACGTCCTCAAAAGGAGATGAATGATTAAAAACAATGGGAGATAAAATCGCAGACTTCGCAGCCGCAACAGCAGCCTCATTGTCCTGAATACCCACGTGTCCAGGAACTCAAACAAACGACACGCGGAACCCAGAAGTAGCGAGCGAGTGCAGCTGATGCTGTATATCTGTACCAAAAGATGACATGGGTACAGCAAACGGAGACTCTGTAGAGCACTGAGAGAATCGCTGCAGATGAGTGGTTCGAGTGCTGCTGGCTGATAAGAAGGGCCTGGTGGATACTAAAATGTTCGGCGGTATAAATCGAGCATTGCCAGGAAAGACGAAACCTAAAGCTCTTAGACGCAGCCAGAAGGCACATCCAGCGCCACGGTCTCTTTTGGATACATCCGTAAAGATAAAAAGTTGGCTATTAAAATGATGCTGAAGTTCTAAAAACGCGGAACGGATGGCAGAGGTCGGAACAGCAGATTTGGGCATAGACGTCAACCCAAGATGGAGGAGGATGTCATACCGCGTCCAAGGAGAAAAAGTAGTTTCCCTCCGGGGTGATACTCGCAGTAGTGTGACGTCCAGAGTGCGAAGAAGTCAACGAAAGCGTACACCGGGCGGAAGTAGTGCAAGGAGACTGATAGCCTACTGGCGATCAAGAGATGAGTCGAAGAAAAGCCTGAAGGTTGGGTGTGTGGGCAGAGACGAAAGATGGCATGCGTAGGAACATAAAGGACGTCACACCTGTAGCACAGGGGAGGTTCATCAGCCTCAGCATATAGACTGGAGACAGGGCTGGTTGGAAAAGCACCTGTAGCTAGTCGTAGCCCTCGATTGTGTACAGGGTTCAAACGATTCAGGATCGAAGGTCGTGCCGACGAATACACCACACTCCCAGAGTCCAGTTTGGATCGCACTAGTGACCGATAGAGCTGCAATAGCACGGTCCGATCAGCTCCCCGGGATGTACCGGATAAAACACGCAAGATGTTGAAGGTTCGGTCGCAGCGACGTTTCAGGTACGATATATGAGAATCCCAGTTCAGCTTCCAATCAAACACCAATCCTAAAAATTTAGCTTCCTCCGCAAAGGGAAGTGGATGGGGACCGAGGCGGAGGGCGGGGGAAGCAAAGGCCTTACGGCGCCAAAGGTTCATGCACACGGTCTTCTCAGTGGAAAAATGGAAGCCGTTGTGCAGGCTGCAAGTGTAGAGGCAGTCTAAGCAGACCTGGAGCCCACGTTCCAGGGTGCTCGTCCGCCGAAGCTGCAGCAGATGGCGAAATCGTCCAAATATAACGATGAGGATATCCCTGCGGGAAGACACTCAATGATGGAAATGATGGCTATAACGAAGTGAAACGCTGAGGAGCGAACCCTGGGTTACACCGTTTTCCTGATGGACAACATCGGATAAAACAGATCCTCACCGAACAAGAAAGGACCGGTGCTTCATGAATTCCCGGAGGAATATGGGGAGGCGACCACGAAGCCCCCACTGATGTATGGTACGTAGTAATCCAGTCCTCCAACAGGTGTCGTAGGTTTCGCAAGGTCGAAGAAGATGGCCATGGTTTGGCAACGGCGTAGAAAGCCGTTCATAATGTCAAAAGGGAAATCAAATGATCGGTGCTGGATCGGTAACGGCGAAATCCGCATTGTATGTTGCACAAAAGGTTCTCCGATACGAGCCACCATCGTAAGCGCCCATTGATCATGCGCTCCATCACCTTGCAAACGCAACTGATGAGACAGATAGGTCGGTAACTGGAAGACAGATGTCGGTCCTTCCCAGGTTTCAAAATGGGTATGATGGTGGCCTCCCGCCACTTCTCTGGGAAGCCGCCGTCAACCCAGATACGATTATAGAGCCCCAGTAGGAACGCCTTCCCTTCGGGGGAGAGATGTAGGAATCGCAAATGGATTGCGTCTGGGCCCGGCGCACATAATCGCAAAATTCAAAATGCGTGGTCTAGCTCTGCCAAGGTGAAAAGGCAATTGTAGGCTTCAAGGTTCCGTGAAAGCAAGCAGAAACCTTGAGATTCCAACTGATTCTTGATTGGTAGAAACCCAGGCGCTCTGAGCTAGACACGTGTGCGAAGGCAGCGCCAAGGGTATCAGCCACGTCAAAAGGGTCCACGACGACTTCTGCGGCAGTTTTCAAACCAGCAATCGGCATGTGGGTCGAGTTTCCTGCCACGCGTCTTAGCCTAATCCATACAACTGAGGAGGGTATATGGCAATTGAAAGACGACACAAAAGGTTTTATTATGTCTTTTTGCTTTCCTTAGTTACGTTCCTGGACCTGGCACGCATCTTCTTGTACTGGATGAGGTTCTCCAGTGTGGGGAGGCGCTGGAAAACCCTCAGGGCACGCCTGCGACCAAAAATTACATTTTGGCAGTCATCCGTCCACCATGGGACAGGACGTCGACGGGGATTGGGAGACGAACGTGGAATAGCTCGTTCTGCGGCGGAAAGTATACGCTCGCTGATATGTTCTACGAGCTCGTCAAAAGAGGCCTGCTCCTCATAACTAAAAACGGCCAACAGTGTAAAGGGCCCAGTTGGCGTGATCGAAACGCCAGGTAGGCAAGCGTGTGAAACATACGCTCTGGGCAAGGAGACTAATAATACACGGGAAGTGGTCACTGGAGTGTAGTTCGGAGATGACGTTCCATTGTAGGGACACTGCTAACTGCGGTGAGCATACCGCCAAATGCAGATGCGACAAGGTGCTGAATGCATCAGAGAGAAACGTAGGTTCTCCGATGTTCAGGAGAACAAGTTATTACTTTCCAGGAAGTCTGACAGAACTCTGCCTCCCGCACAAGCTCGAGTTGAACCCCAAACAGCATGATGGGCATTGAGGTCTCCCACTATCAGCAAGGGAGTTGGTAACTGAACAATGAGAGCGTTTAGCGCAGTAAGCGATAAGTCGTCTGTTGGTGGAATGTAGATGCTGCAGACGACCAATTGTATCGACGGCAGTACTAGATGTGCAGCGACTGCCTGGATGTTAGTGCGTAACGGGATATCGTCCACATAGACGTCAACTCTGACCAGCAACATAGAGCCCCCGTGCGCAGGAATACCCTCTTTAGAAGCAAGATCATGCCTGAAGGGCGTATACCGTCGTAGTTGGAAGGTATCATGAGGACGGAGCTTTGTCTATTGTAAGCAAATGACTAGTAGATCGTGCTTGCTGATCAACAAATCAAGCTCTGGGCGATGTGCCCTAAGCTCGCGCATGTTCCACTGCAGCATCGCCATTGGAATGGTGGAATGAAAGGTTAAGTGTTATTCCACTTTATGAGAATTTCGATGGTGGCAGAATTAATTTGACCTTCTTTTTGGGATTCGGGCTAACATCTTTGCTAGCCGGATCATCAGGGCGTTTCCTGGAAGCCTTTCTGGCAGTGTGGTCCATATCCTCGTGGTCCATCTCTTCTACGGATGAGGCCCACTTGCCGCTTGAGAACTTCGGTTCGAGGACCCCAAAACGGTTGGACACGGAGAGCGGCGAGGATGACAATCGTCGATCCGTGTCCTCAGCTGAATATTCTTCTGAGCAGGAACTTTTTGACGCCCTTGTGCTCTTTTTTCTGCTGGTAGTTTCTCTGGTCTCTTTGCGGAAGTCAGATTTCGTGTAGCTGGTCTTGAATTGTTTAGGCGGGGCTTCGTACACAACGGGGTTCTGAGACTTGGATGTAGATGCTCTAGCCGGTGACATTGATGGCTATCGCCTTCCCAATGGCGGCTTGGACGGCGTAGGTGTTGAGCAGGCTGATGTCTTGGCAAGAATCTGAGGTGATGGAATTATAATCTTCTCAGCGATAGTGCCCTCAGCGATAGCGCTTGTCTGAGTGGCGATCTCTCTCCTCAGTATCGGCTTAGCCGCTACTGAGCTGTAAGTAGCGGACCGCGGGATAAATGGTATTCGAGTACGCACGAGCTTCCGGGCTTCCGAGAAGGAAACTTTCTCTTTCACCCGGATCCCCTGGATCGCCTTCTCCTCCGCAAAGCGTGGGCACCCTCGGGAGCTGGATGAGTGTTCACCAGCACCGTTCACGCATTTAACTGGCGCCGAGCAAGCACCATCGTGCTGCGTCGTCTCACAGTTACATGTAGGCGCGGAGTTACAAAACGCGCTGGTGTGCCCGAAGCGCTGGGACTTGTAGCATCTGAGCGGGTTTGGTATGTATGGGCGTACCTCGATGGTTTCATACCCTGCCCTGATCATTTGTGGGAGATCTACCCCATCAAAGGTCAGGAACAGGGTACGGGTAGGCACCATTTCCCCTCGCTCTCTTCGCTGAACCCGGTACACAGCCGTCACACCTTGCTCTTGTAGGTTTACCAGGATTTCTTCCTTTGACATGCCGTCCAGTGCACGGGTGTTGACCACAAAACGCTAAGAGTTGAGGCTCTTATGGACGGCAACGGTCACCGGGTAGCTGCCTAACAAATTCGCTTTCAACAGCATTGTTGTCTGGGAGACAGAATGCGCTTCTACCAGAAGCGTACCGTTTCTGTATCTGGTACAGGACTTCACAGGGCAGCCTATCTTATTCAAGCCTTTCTGGATAACAAAATGGTTGAGACAAAATGTTCTTTCCTTCCTCTGTTCTGGTTATTACTAAGTAGCGAGGACCAACGGACTCAACTACTTCCTTTCCACAAACCTCACACTTTTTGGGTGTTTAAGAGAGTGCACCATAGCGATAGTATCCTCCACCATTGCAAACATCTCCGATGGCGTAGTCACATCCTGGGCACCCCCCCGGCTTAGGTGAGAGACATGGCCTGGACCTTGCTCACCTTAGGGTCACACCCCCCAGTGTAAAGAGAGAGTGACCCAATCGCCTTCAGGAGTGTAACAGCTCATGCAATGGCCCCTCCCCGGCACTGACCTTAGTCAGCAGATACAAACACAGTCCTACGGGATAACCAGGGGCTGGGAATTCCGTGTTACCCAGTCACCCCTTGCGCCTTGTGCACATGACATCCTTCAGACATGTGTTCAGGGAGGTAAAAGAAAGGAAAATTAAATAAAAGGTGTCAAACACCGAAGTGGACCATGGTTAGGGCGTTTGGAGGAACACTCTGACCTCGCGGAGGAACCCAGTCGAGAGAAAAAACCAGAGCTTCTGCCAGTGTTCGGGGTTACTGATGGGCCTTCTCGGCAGCCGTAGTGGTCCTGGGGTACACCAGGTCCCCACCGTACATCAACCCATCTGTCATTCGCCTACTTCCTGTTGCCCACCCCTCGGGACGAGGAAAATTCCTCGTGAAGGAAGGTTTAATACCTACAGGAAGTAATTTGCTGATTGTAAATGGGTATGGTGACCCTTCACATTCAGACTTCACAGAGAAGAATTGGGCGGCAGATTATAAACTTGGGTGTGAATGCCTCTAAGATGATCCATGCAAAGCACGATCAAAAACTAACCACACCAAAATTCATTAAAAACAGCATCACATGATTTTGGAAGACTGGCGTACAAAGATGCATGAAACTGCTAATATTCTTGGAATTTCAAATGAAGGTGTTCCCATTTCACATCAGGAATTATACATGAAAGGGCTTTGCCTCCGATGGGTGCCACATATTATGAATAACAAATGTGCACGTTAAGAACAAATGGTTATTTGTTCCCATACGTCATAGTGGATGAATCATGGGATTAGCACAACACACCTTAATCTAAGAGCAGCCATAGCAGTGGAGAGAAGCTGGTTCTCAGCTTCGTATAAGGAAAGGATGGTGGCTTCATCAAGGAAAGATTATGGAGTCCGTGTTTCGAGATACCAAAGGAATTGTGTTGATTGACTACTACAAAAAAACGTAAAACCATTACTGCAGGACAGTACTCTCAACTTCTAACCAAACTGAATGCAAGAATTAATTAAAATAGAAACAAGGTAAAAAAATAATTGTTTTAACTAGGACAATGCACCTGCCCACAAAAAAAAGGTTTTGGCCACGCCGTGGCTCAGTGGTTAGACCGCTCGGCTCTCACAAAGGCGGCCCGAGTTCAATCCCAGGCGACCACAAAGTGAGATTTGTGGTGGACAACACGGCGTTGGGGCGGTTTTTCTCCAGCACCTCTAGGTTCCCCCGCCATCTCATTCCACTGGTGTTGCATCTTCATCTCATGTATCATCAGTGTCATCGCCTGCGGTGCCGTATATAGTAAAAGCGGGCGTTAAGCACTACACATTTCATTTATATACAAAAGGGTTTTGGCATGGAGAAAAATATACCTGCACAATGTATTACTGGAGCATCCACCCTAATCCGTATATTTGTCTCCCTCAGGATTCTATCTGGTTAAAAAATAAAGAAATTCCATGCTGGTGGCAGCTTTTCATCCAATGAAGGAATTGCCGCTGTAGATGGTGACTTTGTAGCACTTCCAGGAGAACATTGGAACACTGCAAGACAAAATCTACTGATAGCTGTGGAAATTATCTTGAAAAATAAAGCTACTTTAAGGGCATGAATTTTCCCTTTATCAGGTGAAAACTTTGCAAACCATCCCCGTAAGGTAAATCTGATACAATATTCAAGTGTACTAACAATGAAACTTACATCTCTTTGTGCATGTTTAACGGCCACCAATGGGCCCTGAATGCAAATCACTCTCACTAAATTTTCTATTATGCTCTGCCCAAATATCACTTATCTACCATTTTCTCCAGCTGCTTTACAGTTAGGTCTGATAACTGATGCATTCGTTTACCTTTAAGGCCATGACATTCTTCTGAACATCTATTCCCCCCCCCCAAAAAAAACAATTTGTATGTTTTGGCAAAACAGTGCAAAAATATATTGGTCAAGTTAATATTTCATTCCAAAGACTTACATTTTTGTTTCTTTTCCAGAATGTATTATAATGTCTTGCTACCTCACACTTGCACTTGTAAAACCAAATACATGTGTCGCACTTGTATGATCTAACGATGTGATTATTATTGGAAATGTTTTGTTAAGCCAGGCTTCTGTATAACAGATATCTCAAATTTGTCACACTCGTATGATCTTGTATCTGAATGTAACACGATATGTTGTTCTAACCGGCACTTCTGTGTAAAAGACTTCTCACATTTGTCACACTTGTATGGTCTTGTATCTGAATGTAAACGAACATGTTGGCTTAAGTCACACTTCCGTTTAAAAGACTTCTGACATTTGTAACACTTGTATGGTCTTGTATCTGAATGTAACAGGATATGTCGTTCTAACAAATACTTCTGTGTAAAAGACTTCTGACATTTGTTACACTTGTAAGGTTTTGTATCTGAATGTGACAGATTATGTACGTATAAGCCAGACTTTTGTTTAAAAGACTTCTCACATTTGTTACACTTATGTGGTTTTGTATCTGAATGTGACAGGATATGTTGGTCTAAGCCAGACTTCTGTTTAAAAGACTTCCCACATTTGTCACACTTGTATGTTCTTGTGTCTGAATGTATCAGAATATGTTGCTTTAATTTACACTTCTGTTTAAACGACTTCTCACATTTGTCACACTTGTATCGTCTTATATGTGAATGTAACAGAATATGTTGGTCTAAGCCAGACTTTTGTTTAAAAGACTTCTCACATTTGTCACAATTGTATGTTCTTGTGTCAGAATGTATCAGAATATGTTGCTTTAATTTAAACTCCTGTTTAAAAGACTTCTCACATTTGTCACACTTGTATGTTCTTGTGTCTGAATGTACCAGAATATGTTGGTATAAGCCCGACTTCTGTTTAAAAGACTTCTCACATTTGTCACACTTGTATGTTCTTGTGTCTGAATGTATCAGAATATGTTGGTATAAGGTAAACTTCTGTTGAAACGACTTCTCACATTTGTCACACTTGTATGACCTTGGTTCCGACTTGGGTTTGAAAGCCTTCTTAGATGTGCCACATTCATATGATGTGACTGCAAACTTCGCTGTTTTCAAATGTGAAGGAATCTGTTCTATTTGACAGCGCCCTCTTAGTTCTGAATGTGTGAGGGAAGTGGAGATGTCTCTTTTTTCAAAAGATCCTTGTGAATGTAACCTGAAATATTTTAAACCAAATTAAGAATATAGTGATTTATTTTCCCTTAAATATTTCTAATTAAAATATTATTAACTATGATGGAGTTAGTCATGGAAGCAAAGGTTCTAGATCTTTTTCTGTGTAATCAGTAGGGCTAGGAGGTTGAGGACCAATAAACTGTTTAAAAAGCCACTTTAGAAATTAAAATATCCCAAAAGGAACTAAAGATTGCAAAAAATATAAGTAAAGACGTTTTAGGCGTAGTTTGTGGCATGCCTGTGGCTAGGAATTTTTCCACAAACTGCAAAACTGCACTGAATTCAACCTGTCCATTCCTAGTCCCTGGTTAAGGTCAATGTCAAACCAAATGTGTTGTATATGTGAAACGTATATTGTTCTGTATGTGAAATATATTATGTATTGATAGTTTATTTAACATAAAAAATGTTACTATTATTTACTCATGAAATAAGTGAAATAAGAATAGTACGAAAAACATTGTATTTCAAACGGCGACAGTAAGTCGAAGTGTTATTTGTGAAATTAGGGAACAGAAAGGATGTGTATAGAACAAACAAATGATTACTGTGTGGACCAGCAAACAAACTATGAGTATACGGGCGAACATGTGACCCATTTACAAGGAAGTACAAACTCCAGTTTGGTGGACTTTAAGAAAGTAAATAATAGTGAAAGGAGTCACGTCGACATTTTTCGCGATCTTTCGAACAGCAGATATAAATCCCGATGTTGTGAACCTAGGAGAGAGTTCTTCTGGAAACAGTATGCCGTAGTGCACGACAGTCCATCGACAGTTGTCAACGCAGGTATGACCGTACGGTCTTACCGCACGTCGCTGTAACACCCGCCCACGTGTCAATATCTTCTTCAGCAACTAGTAGACTGACTGGAGCCAAGTTTCCATCCCGCTTAATGTAGCATTTCACTAAAGCTCCACAATAAATCATCATTTTCACCTGACTACTGTTGGTTTTGTTACCAAAGGCTCAACGCCCCTCCCAGTTTATCTTCGGCTTCCGCTCGGCCACGTTGTGGTCCCACCCTGGGATACAGGATACAACATAAAATCTGGTGTCAGGTGTGTGGGGTTAGTTGAGCCGCAAATCCAAAGTCAGGCGATGCAGAAGAAGAAAGGAAGAAAAGCCACACCCTGCGGGGGACGACCAGACTTAGGCGGGAATCAACAGCAACGGGCAGCAACGAATCCGGAATCCAAGGAGAAGTTCCAAGGGCAGCCAAGAAAAGCAGAGGAGTAATAAGGAGACGAAACTGTTCCAGCCAACTAGACATCAACGTCGGCATCAGCGGTCAACGGGGGAACATCTAAGAAAGCTGCGAACGAAACATCTTAACGGTGAGTCTTTGTTTCTTTTGAAATGGCAGTGTCCAGTAGTAACAGTGTCTTTATGTCACCCCAAGATGCTCTAAAGCTTATTGCGTCATTTAGTGGCGACAAAAAGGAGATAATTCAATTTATTTCAGATGTAGATACTGAATGCGCAATGGTTAATCCCGAGATGGCCGCAATATTCTTTAAATTGTTGTTAACAAAATTAAGGGGAGAGCTACTAGTAATCACACTGGTGGTGGGAATAGCCTCAAGCGAAGGAGAATATGAGCTGGTGAAGCTCGACACTCCTGCTGGACTATATTTTAACAATAAAGGATCTGCACAACTATACAACGCCATGTGGAAGGTAGTAATTTTTACAGATTTAAGTAAGATAGACTCAGAATTAGATAAATTGGACCACTATATGATTCACACACTAAGTCTTTGCAATAAAGGTTCCTTGAAATGATTGAGTGGCTGTGAAAATTTTAGAAAAAGAGCATTTAATAAAATAGAGCAACTAAGGGATGCAGAACACCTGTTAAAAGAAATAACGGGAAGAGAAGAGAGTCAGACCAAAAGAGGTATTTTAAACTTTGTGGGACAGCTACTAAAACTCTTATTCGGTACCCTTGACACAGGAGACATGGAATACTATGAGGAACACACTAACCATGCTGAGGAAAACGTAGAGGGGGTGTCCAATATATTAAAAGAACAGGTGTCCGTGGTGACAGCCACCCTAGGCATTTTTAATGACTCAATAGCAAGTATAGTTTATAATGAGCAGGTGTTACAAGACAATTTAGCAAAAATAAGTATGTATTTAAATGAAACTTCATTTAAAGTATAAGAATCTATTGATTGGGTTAAAATAAAGTTAGCTGTATCCGAGAACATTGCTAAGTTAAATGTTGCAATGGAAAGCTTATCTAGAAATCTAGAAGTACTAATAGACAGTATATTGCATGCACAAGGCGGGCTTATCCAGCCGCAAGTAGTATCACAATCTAAGGTTCTAAAAGTGTTTAGTAAAATTGTAGCTAATTTTCCAAAAGGGACATCTCTGCCATTTCCAATGAGCAAGGATTCATTCAAAATGTTATTTAAAGTGTGTGAAGTGACAGTGTTTGTGACAAATAACAGGTTAAATTACGTAATATTGGTGCCACTAGTTTCACCAAGTGTTTACAGTGTGTATAAAGCAATATCAATGCCAGTGAAAATAGAAAACTCAAGATATATTCTAGTAGATGTGAAGGATGATCTGTTGTTTATAGACAAAGGTAGACAATATTATTTCAACAACAATGAAGCTATCTTACGGCATTGTAAAGCCGTACATCAAAACATGTATGTTTGTAGACAGGAATGGCCTTTGAGAATGGTTCATTCAAGTAATGATTGTGTCGTAAAAATGCTGCAACCAATAGACAAAGTACCTGAAACATGTGATAAAAGATTAATAGAACTCAGAAATCCTCTAAGGACTCAATTAAATCACAATACATGGTTGTATTTTGCTCCAAAGGGAGAAGTTCTTACCATTTTGTGTCCGCATATTGAACCAAACGATGTAATGTTACAAGGAGTAGGAAAAATTACCTTAAATGAGGGTTGTAAAGGTTACAGCAAATCTATAGTAATTCAGTCACAATTATATGTTTTCAAGGGACTAGCAGAAGAAACTGATTTAGTATCCCCTGTTAATTTAGATATTGATTGTTGCGAGAAAGTAATTGAGAAACTGAATACTACCAAGTTACACTTAAACACAAGTTTTAAATCAATTGTTTCAAATTTTGATGAACTAAAGTTAGCCAGTCATAAGCTAGCTGAAGTAGAACGACTCGTTACAACTCACACAGAACAAAGTGATTATCATGTTAGATATTCAACTCTGGTGTATATTGTATTAGTTATAATAATATTGTATGTATGTTATTGGAGTTATAAACGCTCCCAAAATTATTGTAAAAACATCAGAAAAATCCCAGCCATAAAAGCGGGAGGGTCCGGAAATGTAGTACAAATAAACATACATTCAAGTAATGAAAGCATTGCGTCCACCCCACAAAACATTCCTTTGCAAGAGGTGGAACCCAGGCGTTCCGAGCGTCTGAAGAACAGGTGCACTTATTGACCAAATTAAGGTAGAAATTTGGGCTTTTATAGGGGGGAGGTGCTGTATTCGTATAGGGCTAGGAGGTTGAGGACCAATAAACTGTCTAAAAAGCCACTTTAGAAACTAAAAATATCCCAAAAGGAACTAAAGATTGGAAAAATATAAGTAAAGACATTTTAGGCATAGTTTGTGGCATGCCTGTGGCCAGGAATTTTTCCACAAACTGCAAAACTGCACTGAATTCAACCTCTCCATTCCTAGTCCCTGGTTAAGGTCAATGTCAAACCAAATGTGTTGTATATGTGAAACGTATATTGTTCTGTATGTGAAATATATTATGTATTGATAGTTTATTTAACATAAAAAATGTTACTATTATTTAATCATGAAATAAGTGAAATAAGAATAGTAAGAAAAACATTGTATTTCAAACGGCGACAGTCAGTCGAAGTGGTATTTGTAAAATTAGGGAACAGAAAGGATGTTTATAGAACAAACAAATGATTACTGTGTGGACCAGCAAACTATGAGTATACGGGTGAACAACATGTGGCCCGTTTACAAGGAAGTACAAACTCCAGTTTGGTGGCCTTTAAGAAAATAAATAATAGCGAAAGGAGTCACGTAGACATTGTTCGCGATCTTTCGATCAGCAGATATAAACGCCAATGTTGGGAACCTAGGAGAGAGTGCTTCTGGAAACAGTATGCCATAGTGCACGGCAGTCCATCGACAGTTGTCAACGCAGGTATGACTGTACGGTCTTACCGCACGTTGCTGTAACACCCGCCCATGTGTCAATATCTTATTCAGCAACTACTAGACTGACTGGAGCCAAGTGTTCATCCTGCTTAATGTACCATTTCACTAAAGCTCCACAATAAATCATCATTTTCACCTGACTACTGTTGGGTTTGTTACCAAAGGCTCAACAGCCCTCCCAAATAATAAATATACCCCTGAATAAAGAAGAATTTAAAAAAGAATATAAACATATTATTAATACTGCTTTAATTAATGGTTTTAATAAAGATTTTATACAAAAGTAGATTGAAAAATTTAAATATCAAAAAAGTATTAATGATAATTCTACTCTTAAAAAAATAAAAGATGATTATAAATTTAAAAAATTCACTTACCATCCTTGGGTTAATAAACATTTTCAAAAATTTGTTAAAGAATTTGGTATAACTTCTAATTTTCTAAAAAAGATAAAATTCCTAATAATAAAAAATCTGGTGCTTATCAATTTAATTGCTTAGATTGTGATCAGGTTTATATTGGAAAGACAAAACGTAATTTGGAAACCAGAAAGTAAGAACATTTTCGTAACATTAAATATAAACAAATTGATAAATCGGCCATGGCAGATAATTGTTTGTCAAATTATATTCTGGTGGGATTCTTAAGTTCATTATGCAGTTCTTATTTTTCCACATGAATATGTTGTTGCATGTTATCAGTTTATTTTGGTTTATCACTCCTTTTAATAATTTTGGATTTGGATCAATGTTCACAACCTATTTGGTATTTTCTGGATCTGTTAACTGATGGGATTTCATCATTAGTTTTTGAAGTTAGCAATTTTAAATTTGAGTGTCCATTAGTAGGTGCCAAGATTATATTTTGTTCCTTAACCCTTTCACTGCTGAAGTATTAACAAGCTCATAGACCCTCCTTGCTGAATTATTTTGGATAAACATTAATTAGTATATTCTTTAAAATATCATGCAGAATTAACTTATAATATTGTGAAACCAAAGTTGTTATAGATTAATGCCGAATAACACAATTAAAAAAAAAGTTTCAAAACAGGGAAAAGATACCACATGCAACAGACTTTACAAAAGGTTGTCCAACAGCCACAATAGAAACATTAATAAAAAGCTGCTATATGATAATCTGAATTTTGATGTCTTAACTTTTAAAACGACACTTTACCACAATATTGATGAACAGAAATTTATTAACAATACAGGGGTATCCAAATTTTAATAATGTAATAGTATCCTCTCTGCGAGTATGAAACAGATTTGGCTATATATATAGAGGTAGAAATTACCATCTCTACATTCAAAATCTGATTTGTGTATGGTAAATGGCAAAACAGGGGTGCAAACATAAACTCACATTGCATTTGGCACACATACTTTGACTCTTTTGTTTTTTTGTGGCCAATAGTGGTGTTGGAGCATACATGACATCTTCTGGCAGGCATTTTTATATTTTCGGTCGATTGTATTAGTAAGATAAAATGTTGTTCTGTCAGTCATGTGGGTCACCAGATAAAGGCCTCCCAAGTTTACTTGTTATTCTTGGTGTATGAAATTCTTGTGAAAGTTCAGTAATTAGAGTAAGTTGAAAGTCAGCGAGTGTAACATTCTTACCAGTTTTGAAATTATATAGTGAATGTGCATTTACAAGTGTCATGTCTAACAGATGAGAGAAGAATTTTCTATACCATTCAAAATCTTCCTTAATCACTCAAGGGAGCCTATCATCATGCCTCATCTGTCATCGGCACCCATATTCTTATCGAAGTCTCTAACACAGTCTGGTTTCATTATTTGTATGTTAGTCTTTTTGTCTACTTTGCCCGTCGGTCTCATTGAGTCTGTGCGGAAAGTAGTTGGAATACAAACCTCTCGTCTGTCCAACCACTTTAGTGCTAACATATTGTCTGTATGTGCAGATTCTAATGGTCCCTTTTCTAATTTTGCTGTGAGTCTTGGGATTCCTTTCCTGTTCTTTGTAACAGTGCCACAAACATTAGTTTCATTTATATGTAGCCAATTATAAAGAAGAGGGCTCCAGTACCAATTGTCTAGCCACAAGTTATGCTCTTTAAGCAGGTAATTTGTAGCGAGGGTTAGTACCACAGCCCCTGACAGTCCAAGGTCACGGTTATCAACAATTTCTCAGTATTAACAGTGAAGTATTCTTCATTTTTGAGTTTGATTTATGAGTCACTACGTTTACACTCAAACTCACCTGAGGATGAGATAGAATGATCTGAAAACGTTTCAATTATACAACAACTAGTAAGTGAAGTATGAGTGTAAACATAGTGACTCATAAATCAAATTCAAAAATACATCTAAAATGTTCAATAACAGGTCTCAATTTGTGTGATCTGCCTCCTTCATGTATGTATGTATTATTCACTGCAATTGGGTACTACCCGGTGGCAGAGTTAAGAATACAGATCAAATTACAAATACTAGATTTACAACAATAACACCATAAACAATACAAGCATGATATTATTTTAACTTTAGTCACTTAAAACATATCTAATTACTTCTCTATTTACATATTATATAGCATTATAATTTAAAAGTTAAACTGTAAACCATCTAGATTTTTTCTGTGTCTTATTGTCATTGAAGTGTAAAAGTCTTAGAAGTAAAAGATACTGATCCCTGGACATGTAGTCTGCAAATTGCGGAGTAGCAATAAGGAGATCTTTTGTCTTACATTCTGCTATTGTATGCTTCTTTACTCTGGTCATTGTCAAGGCAAAGAAAATGAGTAGTTCTTCAGGAGAAGTATCTGTCCATGTTTGTAGTTGAGAATGCGGGCTCGGTCGTAATTTTTCACACAAGAACATGAAATACTTATTGCTCTCATTTGCAATATGATACATAATATGCAATGGTAAGAATAACTTGAAAATATTAATTCAAATATGCTTGCATACCTGAATTTTGCTCATCAAAAGGGTAAATTACTGGCCTGAATGGACCCTGTTGCCACTGAAAGGAAGAATCCGTACGTCTTCTTTTAGCATGTTGCATGGGTTATGATTCTACATCACTGTCATCACTCTCACTATTTATAGTATTATCATTGTTACAACTTTCACTTTCACTGTTATCAAACTCAAATCTGACAAATCACATGATACTGCTTAACTTTCTGCTAATAAATCTGCACCCTGCATGACATATGACTGCTTGCTGGAGGAAGCCATGATTTTGTACAGCCCGAGTAACGTGACCGGCTTGCACCGCGTGCAAATGACTGGGAGAAATATACTATGCAGGGCTTCAGATTTTAAATGATAAGACAGCAGCACACAGCAGAGAAAGAGTTAAAACCTGAACCAATACAACCTTAATAGATGGCAGACCAACACTGCTTAGAGAATGCTATATTTAGTGACTCTCATTTCTGTTTACTGACGTCAACTGCTGTGTGTTGGCAACGCACCTTCACCTGCAAGGAGAACAGTGAATCACGCTGTCGGAACAGTTTCAACATCCGCAGTGAAAGGATTAAAGGTCTAAGTGTATTAAATATTTTGGGGTGATACATGAATGAACTGAACAGTCTGTTGCTTTCTTTTTATTTTGCAAATGTGGTTGCTTCCTTAAGGATTTTCTTTACTTTAGCTTTTCCAATTTTCTTAAACACCAGACTCTAGTTGTATCGATTTTCTTCTCCTATGTGTAATATGGCTTTTTGTTCTTAGAATATTGTGCTTTATCCACGGGTATGTTGACTAGTCAGTGTGTAACACTGTTTACTATTGCATGCTTATGTATAATTGTTGTATCTATTACTTTTTATGTAATTTTCTGAATGTATTGGTTTCCTGTAAATTCCAAATTATACTTTTGTGTTATTCTTGACAATATTCAGATCCAAGAAAGAGAGTTGTCCATTGATTTCCATTTATATTATGAATTTGATAGTCCTTTCTTGCAGATTGAGCACTTTTAATGCATCATGTAAATGTTTATTAAGCACTACTGCTAAGAGGTTATCAAAATATCTATACCAAACTTCGAAGATCCATGGGAAGGTCATTTTTAATTTGTGTTTCAAATGCACTCATAAGTGCACTCATGAGTGCACTCATAAGTTGGTGCACTCAAATGCACCAAAAAGGGTAAAGTTGGGTTGTTCACACATCACCCTGACTTCTGCTTGTAAAGCTGAAGAAGTTTTGTTCACTGCATATTATTGTTAGTGAAATGTATTCTTCTACCTCTACTGCTTCCTTTTCTATTGTAGCTAACCATTTTTTAATAGATTCTGTAATTTTTGTGTTTGTATGCTTGGAAATAAAGTTAAGAAATCAAATGAAACCAGTCTGTCCCTTTTTGTCAAAATTTATAGCTTTGAGTTTTTTCCACCAAATTTAAGAGCTTTTTAAACTTGCACTCTTGAATTTTGGGATACTACTGAATTTATTTAGTAAACAATTCACCAAATTCTATGTGGGAACATTTATGCTACTAGTGACAGGTGTCATGTCTTGCTCTGTTTTATGAATTTTTGGCATGACTGAGGGTTCTATCTATAGGTGTACCTATAGACATCTGAATTAAACAATTTTAAGAGTGTTTCACTATTACCTTGGACACTGTGATGATAAAAGGTCCTCATTCGGCTCAGAAAATGTTTCCTGCAATAAAAAAGATAGCACTGTTAGACATGCCTAAGAAGAAGACAAATTAAATAGTTTACACACAACACCTGCACATATATTAGTAGACTAGAGATTACCTCCTGCAGTGTGGGCTTATACAGAATTCACACTACAAGCATGTCACCATCTCCACTTAATAATACTACATACAGTGACTTATGTCCTCATTCCCGGTAATCTGATACAATTCCTATTGTCATTGTTTCATTTTTTCATATTGTAACGCGAGCGCTGGAACACCCTGTGAAGCAGCTGAGAGCGGGAGACAGCGAAGGTTCGGTTAGCCACGCCCTCGCCTCGTTTGTCCTATAGTGGTGACAGGCTGTGGTCAGGGGAAAAACATGACTGTGTCGTCTGTTTCTCTACACCTGTTTCTCGAAATTACGGAATCTGGAACATTCCCCTGGTCACTAGAAGCCGGCGATATTCCTATATAAAGAGGGTTACAGACAGACAGAGTTGAGTTGAGTTGGTCGGTCAGTTAGTTAGTGAGACAGTCGCAGTTCTTGGTGTAAGAGTTAGTCAGTGACGTGTTAATGAACGAGAAGATTGTGCAACGTAAGAATGCAGTGCTAGTGTACGACGCATCGGAAGACTGTACGTAACTGTGAAGGTGTACCGGAGCTTACGTAACCGCGAGGCCAAGTGAAATTGTAACGGACGAACTGGTGAATCGTAATTGTGTGCAGCACGTAATTTTATGTAATTGGCAAGAGTTTAACTGTAAGTCGGTGGAAATAAAGAACATTGTTGAGTGGTGAAATTGGACTTTTCATTTCACGAACCCACAAAGTCACACTGGTGTCAGGAAGCGGGAAGATAACATCACGGAACATTACAACCATGGACGCGGCATTGGAAAAAATTTTGGAGAAGATGATGGAAATGAAGGCCGAACTAATCTCGGAAATGAGGATGGCAAATGAAAACCTCGCTGCAAAAATAGAAGCGGCAAGTAACAACATCACCGCAGAATTGAAACAAGTGAAGACGGCCAACGACAACATCACCGCGGAACTGAAACAAATGAAGACGGCCAACGACAACATCACCGCGGAACTGAAACAAATGAAGACGGCCAACGACATCACCGAGAAGATGGAAGAAATGAAGGCCGAGTTAACCACAGAAATGAGAGCGGCGAACGGCAGTCTGGCCACGGAAATGAGGGCGGCGAACGAGGCTCTCGCCGCAAAGTTTGAGGAACGTTTGGCCGGCGTGAGGGATGACGTCACGAATCTGGGCAAGCGGAAGGGTCAAGTAGACGACCGCCTTAATGATTTAGAGGAAAAGGCCGACAACATCGCAAAACCCCTCACCCGCCTGACGGAGGAAAACCGGCCTTATGTGTGGACGGAGGACGCCGAAGACGCTTTCCAGCACCCGAAGGGGACCCTGTGCAGTGCTCCAATTTTGGGTTTCCCACAACCGGGTGGCGCCTTCATTGTGGACACCGACGCTAGCGACCATTACATTGGAGGTGTCCTACCGCAGATCCAGGACGGCCATGAGCGCACAAGAGTGGAAGAGAAGGAGCGTGCCGCAGCAGTCCGAGTAGTTGTGGCAGTGCCTGCTGAAGGCTCGGATAGCGCAGGCCTGAGGAGGGAGCAGCTGGCGGACGCAGACATGGGGCCACTCTTGAGGGAAGTGGAGGCAGGGACGAGGCCAACCTGGGAGGACATCGCACCGAGGAGCGCCACCTACAAGTCGTACTGGGCCCAATGGGACTCGTTGAAGACCAGAGAGGGCGTGCTGTTCCGGGTATGGGAGTCACCCGATGGGAAGGCGCAGAGAGAACAGTTGGTACTTCCCCGGAGCAAGGTCCCGGAAGTCTTGGAGGAAGTGCACGCCGGTACTTCAGGACACCTGGGAGCGAACCGAATGATTCACAAACTACGGCAGCGCTACTTCTGGCTGAGACTCCGAGCAGATGCTGGTGGTACACCTGGACCGCCTCGCACGCTACGATGGGGCTGTTCGGGGCGAACAGCTTTGAGGAGGGAGCAGTGTAACGCGAGCGCTGGAACACCCTGTGAAGCAGCTGAGAGCGGGAGACAGGGAAGGTTCGGTTAGCCACGCCCTTGCCTCGTTTGTCCTATAGTGGTGACAGGCTGTGGTCAGGGGAAAAACATGATTGTGTCGTCTGTTTCTCTACACCTGTTTCTCGAAATTACGGAATCTGGAACATTCCCCTGGTCACTAGAAGCCGGCGATATTCCTATATAAAGAGGGTTACAGACAGACAGAGTTGAGTTGAGTTGGTCGGTCAGTTAGTTAGTGAGACAGTCGCAGTTCTTGGTGTAAGAGTTAGTCAGTGACGTGTTAATGAACGAGAAGATTGTGCAACGTAAGAATGCAGTGCTAGTGTACGACGCATCGGAAGACTGTACGTAACTGTGAAGGTGTACCGGAGCTTACGTAACCGCGAGGCCAAGTGAAATTGTAACGGACGAACTGGTGAATCGTAATTGTGTGCAGCACGTAATTTTATGTAATTGGCAAGAGTTTAACTGTAAGTCGGTGGAAATAAAGAACATTGTTGAGTGGTGAAATTGGACTTTTCATTTCACGAATCCACAGAGTCACAATATTCATATTTATTGCTTTTTTTAAGTAGAAGTTTTTGGGGAGGAGAAGGTAAAGCTACTTAATTCCAAATGTTTTTACCTGAGGTCAGGTCCTAGCAAACTGCAATGAACCCCTATGATGCCATTTTCAAATTAAAGTCTTAAGGTTACTGTGTGTTTATTAAAATAGATTTTCAATGTACAATCGTAACGAAAGTGCCTCCCGAAATACAAGCTACAGTGAAACAACTGTTTCTCTAGTTTCTGCAGTCAACTCAAAGCATATGTACATATCTTGATTCAAGTAGCAAATAAGCATTTGGGGTGAACAAAGTGATTATACCTGGAGCGGAACAATTCACATTTAAAAACAGACTCCTCTTAAGATGTTCAAAGTGTAATTCTTCCTCAGTAAGTGATTAAAATACACTTTTCTTGGTCAGATTGCACAAAACCTAGGCTTAAAAAAGATCATGTCAAAGACAAAGAAAAACAGTATATGTCAATTGGTATAGCACCTGCCTGCTGTGCTAGGGGTCCCAGATTTGATTCCCGGCCGTAGGGGTGGGGATTTTTCTCCGACCAAGATATTTCCTCATCTTCCCTAGAGCCTGGAAGTATGAGTGAGAGTGTGAATGTGTCTGTGATCTAATGATTAAAACCCAACGAATACGAGTTAACACCTTTGAAATCTTTCACAGCAAAACTGCCGCTGATATGACCATTAGAGTTAAATGGAACAAATAAAAAAAAAAGCAGTATATGCTTTTAAAAACAAGAACAATGAAAACAACTCAAAATTTCAATCTACTCTAATAGCATATCTCATGAAGTTACTGGCAGCATATATAAAAGCTGAAATACAGACTACTGCTGGTGAAGTATAAAACATCCAGTTCAACATTGATAAATTGAATCAAAATACCAGTGTAAAATATTATTCTGGATTTTGGAGAATAACACAAAATTTACCATCATATCATTGGTATGGGATTCTATGCCACTGTTTTAATCTTTATGCTTTTGCCTTGATTTTTAAGCATTTTGAACTTCTTTGAATGTATGACAGAACAACACTGGGTTGCACACAATCCTGCAAGATAGAAGAAACTATTATGATTAATGCCCAGGATATCACATCCTAAAAACGGAAATGTTTATTTTGTATGTGCAAATGAATCTAAAAGTATAAATGAAAGCTTCACAACTTAAAAAAAATGGCACAAAACAGAAATTTTCTAGCTTATACAACAAAGAATATTGGAGCTCATCAATTGGCAGAGAGACTTCAGAAATACACTCTTTGAAGCTGCACTCCATAATAAATTTATTTCATAGTATGTTCTTTTCATTGACTTGGCTATTATCATTCAGTAAAGTCTTATATTGCGAACATGAACATTTTACATCACACACTGTTAACCTTGCATACTGGAAGAGAAGAATATGACTAACAAAAATGATCAAGTTATGCATTAGCCTTCCAAATTTGGAACTGCTTTAACGTAGCCCCTATAGTTCTGAAACAACGCTTCACATTTTTTTTGCGACTTTTACTTTTTGCACTTCAGATAGTGTTAGTATATTTAACTTAGCTACTTAATAAGTCAACAGAAGTTTCTAGTTTGCTTACAGAAACATCAACAAATCAAAATTAGAAGATAAAAAGGCCAAGTCTCATTTTAAATGTTCATCATATCTTAATTTCATGACAATCTCAATTGCAGAGTGACCTATCCATTTACTGCTGATAATAATAATCAACTAACCGTTTGAAACTCAAATCAAGCTTCAGGAAAGATGGAATGCTTGAGGAAGAAAACGACCAAGGATGTAAACACATGCTTATAAGCAATTCATTGTTTTGTTATATACATATTAGAACACTTAATCCAGCAAAAGTGTTATAAAATAAGTTCTATATAAAATAATATGGATGAAATACATGTTTGTGTAAGTTTGTTGTACACATGTTATTAACAAAAGCATGACACTTAAAGTTTTGTGACACAAACCTTTGAGTAGTCACGTAGGCTGCAAATGTAGCACAGCCATATCGTTTCTACATGTGTGTATCTCCTTCTGCTTTTATGATGGTGGGGGTTTTGACGGCTTCTTGATGCTCTGTGTTCTAAACAGTCCACTGTGTAACAGTATTTTTGGGGTTATGTTCGAAGGCATTACGAATGTATAAAAATATATATAGTTGTGTGATTGGCCGAAGTAGTGGTGTGACATGGTATGACGTGATGTGGTGACGTGCCATTGGATCGGCCAATCACAGATTTGAGAAGTAACGATAGAGACGAGAATTCAATAATCTTGAGAAAAGTGATATGTTCTTCAGCCTTGTTTGATGACGATAAAAAATGTTGCGGTGAATATAATTATAAAGGACTGTTAATAACCTTCAAAAGGAGTTATTCGGTATTCGCAATAGTAACGAGTGGATTATACAATCAAATAATATATAGTTAATCAAATTCCTGTTACAAATGGCGCCGCAACGTGTGGTCGAATAGGATAAAGAAGAGGAGATTAAAACATTGTACAGCTCCGTGGGAATATAAAAGGAAAGGAGAAAGAAGAGAGAAGAAAGAAAAAAAAGAGAACTGGTTTAAGTGAGTGAAATTAAAAAAAAATAGTAGTAGTAGATTAATGATACTGAGAAATCAAAAGTTAGTTTAAAAAATGGCGGGCAAGAAAATTACAATGGAAGAAGAAGCTAGTGACAATGTAGATTCTAAAATGGAAAATGTAGGATTGAGTAATGAGTCATTGTTGGAAAGAATAACGAGAATGTTAAATCATTTAGATTCTAAAATGGAAAAAAATGCAATTGATTTAAAATTAGAAATGAGTAATTTAGATTCTAAAATGGAACAAAATGCAAATGATTTAAAACTAGAAATGAGTAATTTAGATTCTAGAATGAGAGATGTAAAATCTGAAATGAGGAATTTGGATTCTAGAATGGGAGATTTAAAATGAGAGTTGAGTCATGTAAAGTCAGAATTGAAATCAGAGTTAGAACAAAATGTAAATGATTTAACTAAGAAAATGAATGATTTAGATGTAGGAGTAAGACAGGAACTAGCACAAAATAAGAGTAACTTAGAAATTAATTTATCACAGAAGATAAAACAGGAATTAAAATCTGAAATATCACAGGAGATTAGCTAAGGGAGGAAAGAGTGTAGGGATAATATGGAAAGGCTCATGCAGATCATAGAGATTAATAAGAATGAGAATAGAAAGGAAGTCAATGAGTTGAGAGAGATAATTCAGGAAACTGGGTTAGGTCAGGACATTGTGAAACAAGAAATAGCACAAAAACAAAGAGAAGAATTAGGAGATAAAGTAGAACAAAGAAGCAATGTAATTTGTTCTGAAATGCAATTACAACATGATGAAAGTAAAACACACCAAGAGGAAATAAAGTTACAAATTGATGAGATAAGTAAAGCGAAAGAAGAAGTAATTTTGCAAATTAAAGAGGTAAAAGAACATTTTGAAAAAGAGAAGGATAACTTAGGAAAATTGACACAAATTGTAATTGCATTACAAGCTAGTAAAGTAAATACTGTGAAAGAAATGTCTAGAATTAGAAATATAAATGACTGTGACTTACCAGGTGAATTAAGCAATCATCAGAAGTCTGGTGATGGAGTAAGTGAATGTAGTGAGTTTGTGAGTCCAGATAATGATATTAATTATCACAGAAACACACAAAACATGTCCACACACACAGAGTTTCACAGTCTTGTTCAAAATGTATATATATACGAAATGTTCACACAAATACAAATACACAATGAAGATCATAGTGGTCACATGTATGATACACCACACAAAATCATGTGGTTTTCTTTAAGATTTGAACACACAACTAACCTAACCTTCAAACAATATTATGATGTACATGAAAAAAAAGATGGATTTACCAATTTCTGGATGCTTACAAAGATCAGGTTAGCCAACTGAGAAAAATGTATCACACTAACTGTTCAAAAGTTACGATTATTGATACAGGACAGCTAGAAAAATTAATTCTGTGGGCAAATCACCCAACATGAATAATTAAACAGAGAATTCTGTTGCATATAAATAGTATATAAATTGGTTAAAATGCAATTATTTCATTTTAATTATATATGTTCGTTTACAAATAGTTGTTAAAATATTTTTATATTGTTATAGCATGATTGTTCATAGTCAATAATTTAAAATTGTTAAATATAAAAATGCTTTAATGCAAATTTGGGGCGGGGCACAACCCCACATGAAATCAAAGATATATATTTAAAAAAAAATGTGTTATAATAATGCTAAGTGTTGGTTAAATGTTCATTTATTATTATATTTCATTCAATTTATGTTTATTGTTATATTTTATGTATGTTATATTTATGTTACAGTTCATTGTTGTCAACGAAATTGTTAATTGGGGCCGTTTTTGAAATATATGGAAACAGTTTGTTAATTCCTTTATTTGGTTATTTTCCATATATTTCAAAGAGGGGCATTTGCAAAAGTATTTTTGGGGTTATGTTCGAAGGAATTACGAATGTATAAAAATATATGTAGTTGTGTGATTGGCCGAAGTAGTGGTGGTGTGACGTGGTATGACGTGATGTGGTGACGTGCCACTGGATCGGCCAATCACAGATTTGAGAAGTAACGATAGAGACGAGAATTCAATAATCTTGAGAAAAGTGATATGTTCTTCAGCCTTGTTTAATTACGATAAGTTAATAATCTTTAAAAGTGATATGTTCTTCAGTTTTGTTAGTTACAAGAAGTAAATAACCTTGAGGAGAGTGATATGTTTTTCAGTCTGGTCGTATAAATATAATAAAGTAAGAATTCATCGAAATAATTTGCCTTCTTTATTCCGAACCATGCCTTGAAACATATGTCTCATGACTTATTTAGAATTCGATTGATACTTCAAAATAATCATGGAAGTGAAAGTATGAACATAATTTTGGAGCTGATGTTGGCGGGGATGCCTTGTACAAGCGGATCCAAGAAAGAAATCAGAATTAACTACGAATAGTCCAACAAATTCCTGTTACAACTGTCTAGTTTATTTCAGCAAGACAGTTTTTTTGTTATTTGCAATTAAACTCAGTTGTGCACCGCTGGACTACATATGTACCCTGCAGGACCACTAATGTTAAAATAGCCACTAAGAGAGAGGTTTGTAATGCGGATGTTCCTGAGGATGATTTGCTATCTGCACAGTGCCTTAATGAAGCTCTAAATGAAAGTAGTGAAAGTGACAATGAACTTGACGACAATGATGAAGGAGAAGAGATTCGTGTTACCCCAGATGTGCATTGCTCAGATACAGCGGAAGCCAGTAATGAAAATGAATCAAGTTGAAGCAACGGATGGCAAACCAGGAAATTATCATTATTATTTAGCTAAAGATAAGTTTAAATGAATAAAGGAACAACCCCTCAAAATGTTAGGACACGTTTGCACAATATCGTTTTCCATCTTCCCGGACCAAAGGCCACGCTAACTTTGTTGCATCTAAACTTGAGGCTTTAGAACCTTTTCTGGATACCAATGTCATAAAATTTATATAAGTGAAATAAAACAGCAATTTCAAAACTTGGATTTGCTCATAACACAAGACATTGGCCTATGGTCATTATTTTTGACTTACTCAACATCAATGCGATCAATGCCATGTGTATTTTTTCTGTGAATCAGAGGTATAAGAAAATCAAACAATGTAAGTTTCTTGAGACAATTTCCTGGGAGCTCACAAAGCCTCAAATAGCAAGAACAGCAGAACTGAAAACTATATTCAGTCTCACTAAGCAAGCGTGCTAAGATTCTTGTTGGAACTGAAGACTTTCTTAGAACATAAGTCACACAGCTTTACAACAGGTTAGGGAGGTGCTACTTATGTGTAAGAAGCAAGGATAGATATACAAGGAAGAGTTGCAGCATGTGTCAAAGAAAGAATTGCAATAATCATTCTACAGCGGTGTGTGAAGTGTCTAAAAGAATTGTAAACTAAATAGTAAATTTGTGCTTCTGTCATATTTTGACACTAATACTGGAGATTCATAGGGTGATTTTGGAGCAATGTTAACATTTCATACATTCTGTATCGCATATTGTTTTTTTCAATGTTATTAACTTGATTAAAATGTACAGGGACATTATTAACAAGTTTACCGTATATTTTACACAAGTGGTATAATTTAATATCAAATTATCTTGAAATAGTTCATGGTTTTATTTCTTGGTTAGCCAGGTGAATGGTGGTAGGTTACATACATCCCCCAAAATTCTTGTCCCTCCATTTCATCTCCATTATTATTTAACATAATCTCTCACCAGCTGGACCTTTTCGTGATGGGTGCCTCGGTGCTGCATGGCAGGATGATATCCGTCTGGTAAACACCTGTACCTGCGGTAGAATGGTGTCCGGGATTTGGGGTGACTTGGTCAGCCATTTCCGGATCACTGAACGTGAGATGCTGGTTGTGGTGGCATGTCGCGGGAGTTTCCAACTAATAACAGTGGGGACCCAGCCTTCTGCAATGTCATGACTCCTTGGATCGGCCGCCCTCTGTCTCCACTAGCCTCATCCTTCCTCCCTCAGATTCCCCACTTGGGGCATAGGTGCTATAAACCACAGCTTTCGGTGCCAGGACACCTCCATAGCCTAATCCAATCCAACACAAACACAACTAGAGTAGCTACAAAATAACTATGAACACACAATACGGATGATTATGATACTGTGTTGGCGTTGCCAGTTCCACAGCGAAGGTGTGACAGAGATGGCAGATATATCTGTCTTTGTATCACAAAATCAACCTAGCAAGTATCATACAGATGCTGAGATATACAGTGATACAGACGCTGACACAGAAGTTCACATAATATTTCAGCATGTGTGTGAGAACATATACAATGATTATCGCATAATCTGAACCTTAAAATTTTGAAATATACAACAGTTCGCCTGTGTGTTCATATGCACACAAAACAAAATTACTCAGACTAGATGCATTCCACAAAAGACGTTATTTGTTACAGCAAAACAAAATAGCGCCATTTCAATGATTTGTGCATAGTTTCAATTTTAATGATGCCATATTTGTATACTGCCTGTAGTGGAATTTAAACCAATTTTCCTTTTATTGATATATTTAATCAATATATGAACATATGAATGTGTATTTTGAAGCAATTTTACACCAGAATAACATGCATCGAAGATATAGAATCCGTGTATTCTATTTTCCGCCCCTCATCAAATTGGTCAGCCTTTAGGCAGTTGGATATTCACACTTGTCATATAAATCATAAGTTGTTATAGGTAAACCACAATTTTTAAAATTGTCTAAGTTGGTAGCATGTTTTTTAGCTGCTAGATGTTTCCCTGGAGATTTAAATATGGATATTTCCTACTTTGGTGAACTGTTTGCCTTCTTTAACAATGTTCATCACAGAATAAGCACACACATAACAAGCATGTAACATCAATTCTTGACTCTGAGCAAAATTTCTACTTTCGAAAATATCTTTAATTGACAACTGTTTGAAAAAGGAATACACATTAACAAAAATACTTCTAGCCTGCATAGATAAACTCATACAAGTTGTTTTGCAGTTACTACTAGGCACACTGGTACTGGGCTTGCTAAGTGATATATTTACTAATTTTGAAAAGCACATGTGCACTCTTAAAAGATCACCACTTTACTGGATGCAGGATAGAAAATGCAATTGCAGCATAGCACGTGTGTGCTTTTCTTCACTGACACTTACTGATTCTTTTCTTTCTAGTCAGCCGTCCTATCTTTCCATATCTTCGAAACCAAATGTGCTACAAACATGGGGTTTGGACAGTAGTCCTCTGAAATAATAGCTCTGTAACATGGTAAAAACAAAATAATTCTGTTATTAAGATGTTTAGAGCATGCAAAGAACCTAGCAACATGGTTCCACAAAGCGAGCCAGTATGTGTGCTTAACTGTACAACATTGAGCGCACCACATTGGCTAGTAGCAATATACCAGCCAAGCCAAGCCAAACCTTATATTCCTTCCTATGCAGAATTGCAGCATTTACATTGATAATTCTGCAGCGAGAAGCCTATGAGGAAACTGCTAGGATCTTTACCACAAGGAGCGAATTGCCACATTGGGAGCGATCTCAGTGTAGCGCCCGGGAATTGTGCTACTGCTTCACAGTACAGAAGTGTCCTTCAGACACACAGAATGGGGTCGTTGAAGGAGGTCCTGCTCTGCAAAGGAGGGACCTTCGACTATTGCCATCCCGGGACTAGGTCCGTAACCAGTATTGAGAGTGTTTGCTTTTTATTAATGATGGTGCAATAGTGATGGTGATTGAATTAGGGATTTAGAGATGTTGGTTACGGTAGAGTTGTATATGTTGTATATGGGAAAATGAAGATGATTTGTGGTTTTTAAGGAGGTCCTAGCACAAGTCTGGGTTTCTTGTATGTCTCTCCAGGGTCGAGATTATAATCTCCAAGTCCAAGGAATATGATGTTGAAACTGTTTGGGAGTTTGGAATAGAAGCTATGAGATAGGTGTAAGATGCAGTCATATATTTTATGGAAGGATAGGTCTAAATGGATGTTGTTGTTAAGGACATACCAGTTGGCTGCAACTGCAGACCAACAGTAATGGTTTTGAATGTCTTGGAGTTTGGAGAGATGAGTTTTGGTTGCAGCACCCCAGACTTGGCAGACGTAGGTAAATCCTGGCCTTAGTATCTGTTTGTATAGTAATAGTTTGTTTTGAAGTGCCAGTGGTGACTTACGGTTGGATAAAGGATACAACATAGCCATCCTTCTGCTGACTTGATTTGTCACAGTTGTTCTGTGTTCCTTCCAGGTAAGGCGCATGTCCAGAATAACACCAAGGTAGGTTGTTTGCATTGACCATGTTATATTTGCACCTGCTAGACATAAGTTGGGTACGTCCAGTAGATTTCCCCATGTAAAAGTGACTGCTTGGGACTTAGTGGCATTTAGTTTTAACTGCCAGGTCGCAAACCAGGCATACAGCATATTAGCAAATAGCTCAGCCCATTGCACTGCGATAACAGGTCATTTTGACACATTTGTCATGGCAAATAGATAAGAGATTGCAGCCTCTTAGGGTTAGAAGGGTGTTTATATAAGTGAGAACAAGTAGGGGCCCAAGGAGATTACCTTGAGCTACTCCTGCATTTATGGCATAGGGCTGGGACAGGATATCATCCTTCATGACTACAAAGGATTGGTTTTGAAAGTAGTGGTGTATTAAGTGTGTAAGGTAGGATGGGATGTTGAAATCAATGAGACGATGTAGGAGGCCTTCATGCCAGACAGAATCGAAGGATCGGGAAATGTCGAAGATTAGGGGTGCAACATAATGCATAATGCTTCGTACACAAAGCGAAGGAGCTGGTGTGTTGTGCAATGTTGACTCCAGAATCCAAATTGCTGAGGATGTAGCATCTGGTGTTGGTCTAGTATGCTTTGGAGGCGCTGCTGAACAACTTTCTCAAACAGCTTGCTGATGGACGAAAGAATGCTAATAGGCCTATGACTGTTTAGTGGTTTTGGGTCTTTTCCAGGCTTCGGGAGTGTCATTATTCTTGCATGTTTCCATGCTATGGGAAAGTAAGCCAGAGGCAGCAGGCCGTTAAAGAGGTGTACCAGTAGATGGATACAGGATTTAGATAATGCTTTGAAAGCAGCATATGGCAATTTATCAGCTCCTGCCACTTTATAGGGCCATACAGAACTGATGTAATTCCGAACCTCTACCGTAGATGTTAATATGACTTTATGCACATGAAGAGCACAAAGTAACTGTGGACAGCTGTTGAAATTTCCTGTGATAATTCCTTATCTATTGACTCTGCCAGATGGAAGCAAGAGGCTAAATACTCAGCCATTACTTCTACCTTGTCCCTTGCTGATGAAGCTACTCTTCCACCATCAATCACTGGCGGGTCTGATGAAGGAATCTTATCGAGAGCTTTCTACATTCTCCAAAGGGATGTGTCTTCTAGATCTAGCATGCACAATCTTCTCTCCCGTTCTTCATTGCTATGTTTACTGCTATTGTATTCTATGCTTAGATTAACTCTTGCAGTGTGTGCTTATATAGAACTCACACCACAAGCATGTCACCATCTCCCCTCATTAATACCACATACAGTAAAACAATTCCTCATTTCCGGTAGTCTGATACCATTCCTCTTGCCACTGTTAAATTTATCTTATTCATTGCTACTGTTTGTTTAAGTAGCAGTTGTTGAGGAGGAGAAGGTAAAGCTGCTTAATTTCAAATGTTTTCACCTGATGTCAGGTTTTAGCAAATTGCAGGGAACTTATTTCTTATGTGCTAATGATTCTAAAAATATAAAAGAAAACTTCACAACCTAAAAAAGGAACAATTTGGTACAAAACATAGAGGTTTTCCAGCTTATACAACAATTAGTATTGGAACTCATAAAAAGGAAGATAGACATCAGAAATGAACTTTTTGGAGCTGCACTGCATAACATATTTATTTCACTGTATGTGCATCTCACTGCCTTGACTATTATCATTCAGTAATGCCTTATATTGGGAACATGAAAGTTCTACAACACACAATGTGAACCTTGCATACTTGAAGAGTACATTACTAACAAACATATCAAAATAATTAATGCATTAGCCTTCCAAAACCGGTTCTCTAAATGTGGCTAGCCAGTGTGTTTCTCACATGAAGCCCAACATTTTTTGTTGCAACTTTTACTTTGTAAATTAAGATAATGTCAGGTTGTTCTCAAACAAAGAGTATTACTTTAAGTTGGCATCTTAGTAAGTCAACAGATGTTCCTAATTAGTTTATCAAGAACTCAAAATTAGAAAATAAAAAGCCCAAGTCTGATTTTAAATTAGCATCATATCTTAAATTGTTAATTTCAATTGCAGAATGCTCTATTCATTTACTGCTGGTGCAAATGCTTCAAAATTATCTTTATTAATACACACAACTTTAAGTTAGGTACGACAATGTGACTGCTGGTTCAGGAGGCAAAGGAACATCTTGATTAAAAGCATCAATCCATGCAAGGCTTCTACAGAAAGAGTTCTCCCGCTGTAAACTGGTTTGTCCATATTAGAATAAGGGGTTTATATTGTTTCCAAAATCTATCACAAGCATGATCTCTGAATGTTACATAAATCGAATTACAGAGACATTTATTTGGAACAACTTTCTTGACACATGCTACTGAGTTTGTAAACAGAAGAAATACACTGCACTATTTAACACCATTTTGCCAGGTTTCCAAAGCTTTGTTGAACACCCTACACGATTTCCAGTTGTAATTCCCTTAGAGGTTGTCAGGAAACCATTTTTAATACCCCTAGATTTAAATTTGCCACTTTCCTACTTTCCTGATAATTTTGTATTCTGGCTGTCTTTCTTCCACAAGATCATTACCCATGTGGATATTTTGTAGAATCAGCTGCAGAAAAGAGACTGCAATGCAACATTTGCCCTCGCCCAGCTAAGCGCATTTGAAAGGGAAGTGCAAAAGGTAAGAAATAGCGTGGATATTCAGGAACAGGAAGAAACGGCAATTAAGAGAAGAATAGAGGATCATGATGTGAAATAGCGTGGATATTGAGGAACACAAAGAAACTGCAATTAAGAGGAGAAGAATAGAAGATCATGATGTGAAAAGAAGAGAAGCTCTTGAAGTTTGTGACATTACTCTTAGAGAAGCAAAAGACAGATTTAGCTTCATGGAGCATCTGGTAGCCTCGACTTTGCCTCATCAAGAAGATTTCTCCGACTATGATAAGTTATTTCCAGAGGATTCCCTTAGAGAAACAATAAGGTTCTATTCTTTTATCACTGGAACAAAAATTCGTAGAGAACTGACTGTAATTTACAGTCGAGAGGAATTTCGTTGAATGTCCGGCGCTTTGTGCTTGATGGACTTCATTAAGGAAAACAATTTATGTGCTACATTCAGCAAATATGTCAAACTCCTGTGAGTGCCAATAACTATGCCAATGTCTACCGCTGAAGCAGAACGCTGTTTCTCAACTTTAAAGAGACCAAATGTCTTTTGTCACAATGTCACAGGACCGATTGTGAGCATAAGCAATGCTATCAATTGAGAGGGAGTTTGTTATGAAGATCAGTGATGTCAGCGCATAAGTTATGCATAGTTTCACCAGGTCTAAGGAGAGGAGAGCAGAGTGTCTGTATAAATAGGTGAGTCACTGCTACTCTATTTTATTTTTCATTTGTGCACCACCATTAATTTAATTCACCAGCCGCCACTGCTACTGACATTTTTAATTCACACAGCTAATTCACAGACATAACTTTGAGTTCACATATTACTCATTGCTTATGCAGGAATAATAAACATAGATGATGTAATCTTGTGGTAACATTCAGTACCACTCCAACTTGTACATGCAATGCAATGCAATCACTATATATCAAGTCGCACAAACAAATAATTCCTACAGCCCTCAAAAGTTATGAGATAAAGTTTTATGTTGGAATTAGATTGAGGAAAGGGCTAAACATATGTACTTGCAGAAATGCTACTGAATATATTTATACTACAATATGAAAAAAGCAGATATGTGTGTGTGTGTGTGTGTGTGTGTGTGTGTGTGTGTGTGTGTGTGTGTGTGTGTGTGTGTGTGTCTGTGTGTGTGTCAAAAAGCCTATAACACACAGTTTTCAAGATCACTCTTCAGTTAGAGGCCAGAGGAAGCTAAGATTAACTCAAAGCCATTAGAGACAACTTGGTAACTGAGACAAAAGCAAAGTGTCTTGCATGATACTCCAAAGCATGTATACTACAATCATAACAGACAAGAGCAAATAGCCCATGTAGAGAACATGAATGAGCAATGTTACCCAAACAAAATACTATAGTACATACCAAAAGGAAAATATACAATCAGAAAGCTTAACAAGGATAGGTAAATCAATTGACAATCAACATCAGAACTAAAGAACATATAAGAAACATTAAAAATGGTGAAACAGAAAAATCAGCAGTGGCTTTACATTTTTGGAATACTAGAGCACGTTCAGGTTTTCACTTCTCACTATATTTAGACATAATTAAACATTCATTAAACACAATTGCAAATTATCACAACACGCGCTCAGATACACGGACTTAGGCACACGTAAACCAAGGCAAATTGCCACAAATAAAAAGCAAAGTAACTTGCCAGTACAGGATCTCTATCTGTTGCATATGTAAAGACATTCTGTTTATGCAACGTTATCAGCAAGAGAAACACACACTGAGGTATTATGATTACTGCAGCGTTTGTGTAACTCGCTCAGGCGCAGTTCATGCTAAGCACGTGTTAGAATATCGGCAACCAAGGTTTAGCGTCTAACGTTGTCATGGAACATCTCGACTCTAATTGGCCATTTTAATCGTTACTATGACAACCGTTATGACGTACGCATACCCTCCCATTTATTTAGACCGTTATTCCATGTGGTTGCTGTCAATCATATTCTAGTTTGGCGACCAGTATAAGTGATAAATTAAATCTGTTGGATTAGTGTTATTTAGGTTTGTTGTTCTTTTTCTTTAAGCATTGAGTCACAACAATGCCACCACCGTAGAGTAGGTGTCGCATGTTGGGCTCACGTTCAAGGGGTCCCGAGTTCGAATCTGCACGGTTTGGTTATCTCCAGAATTTTCCCATTCTGAAAGATGGATGTGTTAACTCTTAGCTCGATGGAGTGAACTCATTTTATTTTTTCTGAGTTTCATTTTATTCATTTTATTCACCTTCCCATATGACTTAATTTTGAAATTAAAAATAAGAGAGGTCCAAGAGATGTTCAAGTGACTCTCCACTGATAACATTTTTCTAGTTCAGCTTTTGGTTTGGTGGAAAGCAAGCCTTAAGTACGGAAGAATTCCAAATGAACCATGAGAATACATAAAGTGCTGATAAATCTTACCTCTTTAACTCTAATCGCAGGTACTAACTCCAAAGTTAACGGTGTCTCGTCGTCTTCCTGTTTAATTTCAACTTTTACATCGTCCAACACTCCAGCATTCATCTTGCAGTATTCTCGTTTTCTTGCTGAGCCGAATAAGCTGTAGCAAATAAAAATGTACTTTAAAGTTAAAATAACTGAGGAGTAAATTATAAATATTTGTAAAACATAAGAAGTGATCCGGTTTCGTTAACAGTAAACCAAAATGTTAAACGATTATGCCCAAGTCACTGCCTTCTGAATGTATATCCACGCAAAATGGAAAACTGTATCATTTTCTTAAAAACATCGTACTTTTAAGGACTATCATATAATACAATGCTATTAAGATATTTATTTTAACCAAATATTATTAGTTCAAATATCTACATAATGTATTAACTTACCCCTGTATTACCGTTAGTAATATAACATATTAATACAATATCGCCAATGCAGCTACCTCCGCAAGGTTTATTTACCCACAAAATCAAATGACTGCTTTGATAATCATATCTCGTCGCTTATGTAGTAATTGTTTACGGCACATTGACATATTAGCAGTATATACGCTGGAGAAATGAACGTTAAAGTATTTATGCGCGAGATGTACTTTGAAAGATGTTGACTGACTACTTTGCCAATATCGTGGCACAGTATTTTAATGATTTGGGCTGTGTAGGTACTAATGTACAAAAAAGCAAATTAATTATATTCGATTTTAAGAGACGTCCTATCGAACTTCAGCTATATAGACAATGGTCTAGCCCAGTGTGTAAAATGGGTAAAAATTTAAGGTTTAATCCTTGATGGCAGGATAACTTGGAATTACATTGAAAAACTAGAAAGTAAACTAAGTTCACGACTTTTTGTGTTGCCATATTTAGCCAATTTTCTCTCAGTAGATACTAGTAAGTTAGTGTATTTTGCATTTATATATTCAAACGTTTCTTATGTCATCGAGCTGTGGCAACACACTTCCAAATTAAACTTTAACAGAATTTTTCTCCTACAGAAAAGAGCCATCAGATACCTGGCAAAAAGAACATATTCGAGCTCATGCAGGTCCTATTTAAAAAAAAAAAGAATAATAATAAACATACTTTCTCTTCCCTACATTTTTTTTTTTTTTTTGCAAACAATATTTTTGTACCTAACAGGAATACAACTTCCACTAATTCCAATATTCGCACATATGAAACAATGAGAAAGAATAACTATATGGTCGATTAAAAGATGAAACGAAACTCCTCCAAGATTGCCTTTTGCTTTCCTCAATTACTTGCCGAGCCCTGGCACGCATCTTCTTTAATGGATTAGGTTCTCCAGTGTGAGATAGCGTTTGAAAACCCGTAGAGCACGCCTACGAGCACGGATTGCATTTCGGCAGTCATCCGTCTACCATGGGACAGGACGTCGACGGGGATTGGGAGGCGAACGCGGAATAGCTGGTTCTGCGGCGGAAAGAAAACGCTCGCTGAGATGTTATAAGAGCTCGTCGACGGAGGCCTGCTCCTCATAACTAAAAACCGCCAACTGGGTGTAAAGGGCCCAGTTGGCGTGATCGAAACGCCAGGTCGGCAAGCGCGTGGAACATACGTTCTAGGCTAGTAGACTAATAATACACGGGAAGTGGTCACTGGAGTGTAGGTCAGAGATGACGTTCCATTGTAGGGACACTGCTAACTGCGGTGAGCATACCACCAAATCCAGATGCGACAAGGTGTTGAATGCTTCAGAAAGAAACGTAGGTTCTCCGATGTTCAGGAGAACCAGGTTATTACTTTCCAGGAAGTCTGGCAGAACTCTGCCTCTCGCACAAGCTCGAGTTGAACCACAAAGAGGATGATGGGCATTGAGGTCTACCATCATCAGGACGGGAATTGGTAACTGAACAATCAGAGCTTGTAGCGCAGTAAGCGATAGGTCGTCTGATGGTAGAATGTAGATATTGCAGACGACCAATTGTATCGATGGCAGTAGTAGAGGTGCAGCGACTGCCTGGATGCTAGTGCGTAACGGGATATCGTCCATATAGACGTCATCTCTGACCAGCACCATAGTGCCTCCGTACGCAGGAATACCAGCTTCAGAAGCAAGATCATGCCTGAAGGGTGTATACCGCCGTGGTTGGAAGGTATCATGAGGACGGAGCTTTGTCTCCTGTAAGCAAACAACTAGTGGATCGTGCTTGCTGATCAACAAATCAAGCTCTGGGCGATGTGCCCTAAGCCCACGTATGTTCCACTGCAGCATCGCCATTGGAATGGTGGAATAAAAGGTTAAGTGTTATTCCACTTTATTATGATTTCGATGGTGGCCGAATTAATTTGCCCTTCTTTTTGGGCTTCGGGCTAGCCGGATCACCAGGACGTTTGCTGGAAGCCTTCCTGGCAGTGTGGTCCTTATCCTCGTGGTCCATCTCCTCTACGGATGAGGCCCCCTTGCCGATAGAGAACTTCGGTTCAGGACCCCAAAGCGGTTGGACACGAAGAGCGACGAGGATGACAATTGTCGATCCGTGTCCTCACCTGGGGATTCTTCGGAGCAGGAACGTTTTGACATCCTACGACTCCTTTTTCTGCTGGTAGTTTTGCTGGTCTCTTTGAAGAAGTCAGATTTCGTGTACCTGGTTTTGAATTGTTTAGGCGGTGCTTCGTACACAACGGGCTTCTGAATTTTGGGTGTAGATGCTTTAGCCGGTGACACTGATGGCGATCGCCTTCCCGATGGCGGCTTGGACGGCGTGGCTGTTGAGCGGGCTGATGTCTTGGCAAGCTTCGTAGGTGATGGAATTATGATCTTCTCAGCGATAGTGGCCTCAGCGATAGCGCTTGTCTGAGTGGCGATCTCTCTCCTCTGTATCGGCTTAGCCGCTGAGCTGTAAGTAGCGGACTGCGGGATGGATGGTATTCGAGTACGCACGAGCTTCCGGGCTTCCGAGAGATCTCCTGGATCGCCTTCTTCGCAAAGCGTGGGCACTCTCAGGAGCTGGATGGGTGCTCACCAGCACAGTTCACGCATTTAACTGGCGCCCAGCACGCAACATCGTGCTGCGTCATCGCACAGTTAAAACATGTAGGCGCGGATCAAAGGTCAGGAACAGGGTATGGGTCGACACCATTTCCCCTCGCACTCTTCGCTGAACCCGGTACACAGCCGTCACACCTTGCTCTTGTAGGTTTTCCAGAATTTCTTCGCTTGTCATGCCGTCCAGTGCACGGGTTTTGACCACACCACGCGAGGAGTTGAGGCTCTTCTGGACGGTAATGGTCACCGGGTAGCTGCCTAACAAATTTTCTTTCAACAGTATTGTTGCCTGGGAGAGAGAATGCGCTTCCACCAGGAGCGCACCGTTTCTGGCTCTTGTACTGGACTTCACAGGGCCAGCTATCTTATCCAGGCCTTTCTGGAAATTAATCACTTCTTCACACTAGCCGAATATAGGCAATATGAAAGTCAACATGAAAAATTCAATTCCATGGCCGGGATTTGCACCACGGATCTCCTGATTTCCGTCCAGTCGCTCAAAACCATTGAGCTAGCATGGTCGACGTGCTGCTTTGACATTACATTCTCCATTCGACTGGTATATTTCCCGGTCATTGCATTGAAATTTTCATGTTGAATCTAACAAAAACCTTAGCCTATATAAGCCTAGTGTGAACAACTGATAACTGTCCACCAATTAACTAAAATAACAAGAGTTAAATGATGAAGCCTGGACTGCAGTACTTACATAGTAAGTCGCCACAAATGGCATATGTCGAATGCAAGAGTCCCTAGTGGTGTACCGAGGAAATGTAAGAGTCAAATGGGGAGTTTACTCTCGGGACGGCAAGTTGAACGTGGTAGCTCAATGTGATAGAGCCACTGGACGGATTCCAAGAGATCCGTGGTTCAAGTCCCGTCATATTGACTCTATCTATAGTGTTGATGTTTATACAGCTCAGTAAATACTGTCGCCAACACGTTATCTAAGATCGCGCGGCTTGTTTACACAAAGGAACTGAGAGGTGGACAGCGTAGAAACAAAGAGTGGGCAGATAAAGATAGCACGCAGATAAAGGTATGCCGAAACGAAAAACTGTGAGAAATGGCAATTTATGGTGACTTCTGGGCTGATAGAGAATATTCGGGTTCTGGTTTATTTTAGAATAGACTAGAAATTACCAGAGAGGTATTTAACGAGGCGACGACTTGCCAAGAGTGTGTTGTAGTAGTAAGCAGCTGTGAAGTGTTGTAAAACGAGGGTGAGTCGCGAGATGTAAGCAGAAAACAGCTGATTGTGTTGTTGTAAATAGAGCTGATGTAAACTGAACGCTGCTTTTATCATTGAAATAGACCTTGAAAGATTGAATTGTATATGTGATGTAATGTTGTTATCCTGAGAGTTGAACAGTGTATTACTACGGAAGTAAAGAACATTTAGAATTTCGGCAAATTCAACTTTTAATTCTACGACTCCACAAAGTCACAACTAGTGTCAGGAGTGAGACATTACCAATATGGAGGCTGCATTAGAAAAGATTCGACAGAAAATGGAAGAAATGAAGACGCAAATGACGCCCACGCCGCGAAGACGTAAACAGCAAGCAACAACCTGGCAGCGGAACTGAAGGATATGAAGACGGCGAATGACAACCTTGCTGCGAAAACAGAAGCGGCAAATAACAACCTGGCTACAGAGCTGAAACAAATGAAGACGGCTAACGACATCATCACCGAGAAGATCGAAGAAGGCCGAATTAACAGCGAGCGAGAAATCGGCAAACAACCTGGCCGTGGAACTGAAGAAAATGAGAACGAAGGACGATAGCCTGACCGAGGTGACCGAATTGACCACGGAGATGAAAGCGGCATACGAGGCCCTCGCCGCAAGGTTTGAAGACCAGTTGACCGTCGTGAGGGATGACGTCACGCAGCTGGGCAAGCAAATGGGTCAAGTGGACGAGCGCGTCGAAGGCCTAGCGAGCCACGTTTACATGCTGGAAGGAAACGCCGACAGCAACACGAAATCCCTTAACGCCATGGTGCCCTCTTTGACTACCTCCCGTACCTACAGCTCTGTGGCGGCTACTCCGTCACCAAAACGGGAGGCCTGTAACCAAACATCCAATATGAACGGGGCAACTATATCAGAGAAAGTTCTAGTGCCTAGATCGCAACCAAGAGCATCAGTAACACCATGTAAAGCTCCAAGAACACCACCTAACATTACTGAAAATACGAACAAGCCAGTGAAGTCGCCTGATAAAGCATCGACGCCTCGCAACAGGACGAAATTGCCCATTGTGTACCAAGTACCAGAGTAAAGTTCAAGACTCAGTATGATAGAACTGCCTTCACGAAAGAAAACGCAAAGCCTGTTCCAGAAAAGTCCAAGAAAAGAAGTCAAAGAGCATCTCCGAGATCATCGTCGGAGTTATCATCTGGGAAGGACGCCGTCCGGCAACAGTCATCTACGTCGGTCGGAATTTCCAGTCGCTTCCAGCCTCTCGAACCGAAAGTTGTAGAAAGAAAACGGTCTTCTTCCATAGGAGATATGGAGCAGGAAATATCTGACCACGCTGGTGCATCGGCAGCAAAGCAGAGGCAGGATAAACCTGCAGAAACTAGCCCTACACCTAACAAAAAGGGCAAATTGATCCGACCACCGCTAAAACCCACGGAATGTGTGTACTTATTTGACATATCCCATTACTATCGCCATGGCTATCCTTCATTGGAACACATGAGGTTTAAGAGCACATTCCTGCATTCCTGCTCTCGGGGCACTATGATGCTCCTCAGGGATGACATATTTGTAGATCCGTTACAATAACAATCTGACATACAATCTGTAGCTGTAAGGATTAAGCTGCCATCAATCGAATTTTACAATTGTAATGTATATGTACCGCCATCAGATAACTTCTCGTTAATTGACCTTGAAGATCTGGTTTCTTAACTTTCAAAACCATTTTAATAGTGGGAGACTAATGCCCATCACCCACTTTGGGGCTCCAATCGGGCATGTTCGAGAGGCAACCTCATTGCAAAATTCTTGGAGAGCAATAACTTTGTTCCCCTAAACACCGGTGAGCCAACGTTCCTTTCAGATGGCTTTAACACCTATTCGCACATCGATTTGGCAGTGTGTTCATCCCAGTTAGTTTCATTACAGAGCATTGTCATCTCTGATTTACATTCCAGCGACCACTTCCCATGTCTTCTTAGTCTCTTAGGACAAGATGTGTCTCCCTCCCGTATCCCTAGATGGCGCTTTGGTCGTATCAATTGGAACCTTTATACCCAGTTGGCTGTCTTAGATTACAACGAGCACGATCCTGTGAATGATTTGTTGATCATCTCACAGAGAAAATTCTTTCCGCTGGAGAACAATTTATACCACGTTCGGCTACCAAACAAGGTCGATTTCCTGTCCCATGGTGGACCAACGACTGTCGGAATGCTATTCGTGCTCGAAGACGTACTCTAAGGATATTCCAACGACACCATACTGTAAGTAATCCAATTTAGTACAAGAAAGCGCGTGCAAAGTCTAGGCAAATAATTAAGGAGAGCAAAAATACCTCATGGAACAACTTTGTATCATCTTTTAACAGATGTACACCTTCATCTGATGTATGGGATAGGTTAACGCGCGTGGCCGGAAAGTCAACCTACTTGCAAATAGCCGGTATGAAAACAACTGCAGGAGTTGTTGTTGATCCGTTGTTCGTGGCTAACACCTTCGGCTGTACTTCCGCTCAGGAGTATAGCTCAAATAATTGTGATACTGAGTTCATCGTAATTAAGAATCCGGTAGACTCCCAAAGTTTCGTTTTTAGTTCCAGAAACCTTAAAGATTATAACCGCCTCTTCACCTTGGCAGTTAGAACACGCCCTTTCATAATCGCGACTGACAACAACATCTCTCACCAGAGGGTAAGGCATTCCTGCTTGAGGTCTGTAACCGTGTTTGGGTTGATGCAACGTTTCCTGACAAGTGGCGAGGAGCTACCATTATACCTACCTTGAAAGCTGGCAAGGACCGTCACCACCCTTCTAGCTACCGTCCTATTTCCCTCACCAGTTGCGTATGCAAGGTGATGGAACACGTGATAAATGCGCACTTGGTATGGTGGTTGGAAACGCACAACCTACTGAATGCGGTTTTCCACGACGCCGTTCAAGAATGAATCATCTTGTGTACATGTCGACAGATTATGAACGGATTTCTTAAAAACTGCCAGAGTCGGAATATCTTTTGACCTCGAAAAGGTTTATGATACGTGCTGTCGGGAAGGTTTGCTACGTACTCTGCACACCTGGATTATACTTGTACGCCTACCACTCTTCCATCAGGAATTCTTGAAAGACCGTGTATTCCGAGTAAGGGTTGGTTCGGTTTTTTTCGAATCTTTTTGTTCCAGAGAACGGTGTACCACAGGCATCGGTACTAAGTGTTACCGTGTTTGCTATTGCAATTAATTCTATCTCGAAATGTGTGCCTCCAGGGTTCTCATCATGCCTGTTTGTAGACGACTTTGCCATCTACTGCAAATCTTAGCGCACTGCAATTTTAGAGCGCCGGTTACAGACCCCCCTGGACAACCTTAGGAGTTGGAGTTCAAAGAACGGCTTCCGATTCTCCGCTGAGAAAACAGTCTGTGTTAACTTCTCGCGTCAGCAGAGTCGACTACCTCCAAGGTTCCGGCTAGGCACTGATCAACTACCTTTTGCAGATGAGACGAGGTTCCGTGGATTGATATGTGATAGAAAACTTAGTTGGTCGTCGAATATCGCACAACTGGAAGCATGATGTGACTGATCTTTAAATATCTTGCGGGCACTAAGTGGACAATCGTGGGGAGCGGATAGTACAGTGTTATTGCGACTTTACCGCGCACTCATCAGTTCCAAATTAGATTAATGGTAGTATCTTTTATGGCTCAGCACGACCATCCGTGCTGAAGAGATTAGACACAGTCTATAATTGTGGCATAATTATAGCAGTTGGGGCATTTCCAACGAGCCGAGTTATAAGCCTGTATGCTGAGTCTGCACAACGTTCTCTGCAGTACAGCCGCAATATGATATTAGCAAATTATGGCTGTGGAATTAATTGCATGCCCACACATCCATCGTTTACGCCGTTCTTTAATATCTTCATGGACGTGCGTTATAGGAACACTTCTATTAAACCAAAGCCACCTGGGTTCCGTTTCCGGGAGCTCCTTAGACATCTTGATACTGAAATGCCCAAGATGTATCCTAGGGTGGAGAGGAAATACCCTCCTTGGTTGTGCAGAGCTTCCCACGTTGATCTGGGTATGACTAAATATGATAAATCTACCCTGCCTTCCCCCACAGCTGCCTAATTCGGTAGGTACGGGTTTGGCGCACCCGGGGTCCCGAGCCAACAGTCTCCCTCGTGTAGGCTCCTCTTCGTGTATGAGGGAGACGGTCAACAGGCCCACCCACGTGTAGGCCGTGCGTGGAGACCCGTGTCGGTGGAAAGGTTTGTCCTGGTGTTTGAGGGATGCGTATCTGAGCTCGCAAGTGTTTTTCTGAACTAGGGGAGGGTGCCCATTTCTTATACACTGCTTTAGCTTCTGCTTCGCCTAAACGGGAGGTTAGGTACTAACCCACCCCTAATCAATCGGCCAGGAATAGGTACTGTTACCGACCTCCAGGGTGAGTGGGATGGCGATCTCGCTATATTACCTGTGTAGCCCTGTCATCCCAGTGGGATTACCCCTTGTTGCACTCTGTGGTGGGTGGGGAGCACTGGGGGATGAAACCTAGCTCATTTATTATGGCAAAATTTTATAATAATAAAAATATCAAAAGAGGAAAGGAAATAGCTGAGTGTAGTGGTCCTCGCTATATAGTTACTTATAGAACAAAGGAAGGCCGCAAGTTTAGTACCGTGAATCCGTTCGTTATTCAGAATGGCTTAGATAGTATTGCTGGTTCTGTGAAGGCATGTACTAGATCTCGCAATGGCACACTCCTGGTCGAAGCAGTTTCTTCGACACAGGCTGCTAAAATATTGAAAGCCAATATCCTTGCGAGCTATCCGGTGCGCGTTGAATTGCACATGACTCTCAACTCCTCGCGTGGTGTTGTCAACACCAGCCCATTGGATGGTATGTCCAATGAGGAGATTCAGCAAAACTTGGCGGAACAAGGTGTGACTAATGTATATCGAGTTCACCGCAAAGAACGAGGTGAACTAGTGCCCACTCGTACCCTGTTTCTTACCTTTGATCGGGTAGAACTCCCTAAACGGATTAAGGCAGGGTATGAAGCTATTGAACTAAGGCAGTATATACCTAATCCGCTGAGGTGTTATAAATGCCAGCGCTTTGGCCACACAAGTGATTCATGTAATGGAGTTGCCACTTGCGTTGACTTTGGGGAAGTCAAGCATGGCAATGCATGCACTTCACCCGCAAAGTGTGTTAACTGCAGTGGTCATCACTCAGCTAACTCCAGAGAATGTCGCAGTTTTATGGAGGAGAAGGCGATGCAAGAGATACGGGTAAGTGAGAGGGTGTCCTTCGTGGAAGCCCGGGAACTCTTGCGCATTCGCCAGCCGTCAGTACCTAGGACCGTTACTTATAGTGCAGTTGCAGCTAAGCCAGTACCTAGACGTGAAATCGCAACACAAACCTGCGAAATAAACGGGGAGGTAGTATCTGAAAGATCAATTACACAAAGATCACAGCCAAAGCAACAAACACCAACACGAACAACAGTTAGCGCGCCGACCAGGTCCAGTCCTAAGAAGAAGGTTTTAACGAAGTCACCGGCGAAAGCATCTACTTCAGGAACAAGTGAACCGGTTGTATATGTGTCGCCCAGAAAATTTTAGACCACTTATGACAGAACGGACTTCCTCAAGGTAAATAGTAAGACAACTGCAAAGAGAGCTGGCCAGCATAAAAGTCCACGAACATCTTCGTCCACAACATCTGAGGACACATCTGGAGAGGACGCCGATCGGCGACTTTCATCTTCGCCGCTCGCAGTTTCCGATCCTGTCGAGAGACTGGATTCGGAATCACCAGTGCGCAAGCAGTCCTCTTCCATTGATGATGGGGAGCGGGTGGATCCTGTCCCCACTGCCCAAACGAAAGTGAGGAAAGGCAGGAAAAACCTGCTGAAAGCTCTAGCCCTGGCCCAAAGAAACGCAACAAATTGGTCCGACCACCTCTGGGCAGGTAGCTCTTGTTATGGCTACTTTTTTATTGGAAGTGGTATTTTATGGCTCTTAGTATTTATGAGAAATTATATCTTTTGTATTGTTTTTATTATTATGTATTTATTTGTACGCATTTGGGTTTATTTATATTTAATCATTTTGTTTTGATATGCTTTTTACACTTTGACTAATTTAAATCTGCCTACTGCCATGAATCTGTTTCTGTAAGGGCGCTGATGACCAAGCAGTTGAGCGCCCTTATATCCATATCATCATCATCATTATCATCATCTACCCTGTCTATGCGTAGTATCCGCACATGTTTTTTTAGAATTTTTGTTGCGATATGACCATTTTATAATTTATACTGATAGCTCTAAGAACTCAAATGGTGTTGGCTGTGCTTACGTGTGTGGAACCGAACCATATACATTCGGATTCCGCACTAGCACTTTCATTTTTACGGCAGAGCTTTATGACATATACCGGGCCATTTTACACGAACGTCGGCGAAAGTTGGGGGACTGCTTAATCCTGAGTGATTCCCTCATTGTACTTCAAAGCCTACGGTAGCTGTATAACTACCACCCTATTGTGCAGCGTATCCAGGATGCCCTCCACGTTTTACACGCTTCTGGCATAATCGTGGCGTGTGCATGGATCCCTGGTCACGTTGGCTTGCGGAGGAATGAAATAGCGAATTCGACACCCAAGACGGCTACCATGAAACCCAGGGTCCGAGTACCATCTGTGAGTTTGGAAGTTTTTAGGGCCGTATTGCGGAGAGCTGTGAAGAGGTGCTGGCAGGAAGAGTGGTCCGCTCTCCGCAATAATAAGCTTAGATCTGTGAAACAACTTCCGATATCTTGGGTTACCTCCTGTCGGTCATTTCGTCGCGAGGAGGTGAGTTTAGCTCTGTTGCGTATTGGGCACTGCTTTTTACTCATAGTTTTCATTTTAAAAAGGAGCCTGCTCTCCTGTGTCCGTTTTTGCAATGACGCGTTATCTCTACGACACGTGCTGCTAGAGAGTTTTCACCTAGAACACCTTAGGACGTCTCTGTAGCTGCCGGTCAGCTTTGCAGAAATGCTAGCGGACGATAACACAGTAGTGGAGAGGATTTTTAGATTCTTTTCTAGTTTAGACTTTAGGATTTAGCAAACGAATCTTTTAGTAGATTTTGATTTTTTCCCTTCTATGTACACGTAGTTTTAATAGCTTTATTTACATTAGCATAGTTTTAGAAATTTTTATATCTGGCTTTTGCAATGACTAGTTTTTATAAAGGGCGCTGATGACCAACGTATTTCAGCGCCCTTATCTCCATCATCATCACTCATTACAATCATGTCTCCGGGGACGGGCCGCAGAAGTCCTGAACGCGGTCCAGATAGCGGCGCCGCCCAATGACATCTGGAAAGCCCTGAAGAAGCACTTTGGAAGTCACCGCTTAGACGCAGCGTACCGAAGCCAGCTGAAATCAAGGTTGCAGCAGCCAGAGGAAATACTACAATTGAGCAGCTGGCCAGCAAAGTACTAATCGATCTCCCACTAGAGTTCGTATCCCGAGAGGCTGCCTACACATTTGTCGACGATGTAAGAGACACGGAGATCCGTCAGCGCCTATTGATCGGCGATTACAACCCCATCCACGAGGCGCTAACGGCAGCATTGAGGATGGAGGCGGCCAAGATGACAGCTACCCCGACTTCCAGAACAAGGGGTATCCGCTATGAGGGAGACCGAAAACCGATCGAGGGACGCCGGCGGAGACCTAGTGGCCTGTGTTGGGGGTGTGGACAGCCGGGACACTTGGAGGGAGACTGCCCACACCAGAAATAGCAGCCGGAAAACGAGTAAGGGCCGTCATGGAGAGGGGCACGTTGGCACTATCACCACCATCCCCTCGAGCGACACTGTGCACCGTCTCCCGGCGTATTGACGGCAACCTCATTGCGGACGGTTGGGTGAGAGGAAATACGTGCCGCGTAGTCGTAGACACAGGGGCAACGGTGACCACCATCAGACCTGACATGGCCAAGGGTTTGCCGAAGAGGAAGCCGAGCCGAGTATACCAGCTTGTGACAGCGTCGGGTGACACCGTGACTGTGGAGGAGGCCCTGCTAATGTTGAGCTTGTGTCGGAATGCCGTAGGTCTGTGGGTGTTCGTCGCGAAGGTGGCTGAGGAGGTGATACTAGGATTGGATGCCCTCTGGAGCCATGAGGCACCGGTAGAGTTCGGCAGGAAGCACCTGCGGCTCAATGGAGAAGAGGTGATACTCCGGCAACCCAACGAGCACCTTGGATTCCGCAGGGTCTTGTTGAGGAAAGACATTGTGGTCGCCGTGAGAAGCGAGGTGGTGGTGAGGGCGCGACTGGAAGGCCAGCGGACGAAGAACATGGTGCCTGATCAGAGGACGCCAATGCAAGGACTCTGTGTAGCCAGGACATCATTGCCGTACCGAGAGCAGGTGCGAGTAAGGCTGCTCAAGTTGGCAGACACCGATAACGACGTCCAGGCCGCAATGGAGTTGCAGACGTGTGAGCCGTGGTCAGCGTAACCGCAGTCGACAAGATACAGGAGCCGGTGCCGGCGCAACACCTGGGTCCCAGCTGGAAGGCTTACTGGAGAGGGCGGCCGACCACCTGACCGCAGAACGACTGAAGCATGTTCGAAAAGTGCTGAGGCGATACCAGCGCATCTTCCGCCAAGGCAAGAGTGACTACGGCCGCACAGATAATGTGCTTCACCGTACTGAGACCGGAGACGCCCAGCCTATTAGGCAAACACTAAGACGCGTTCCGCTGGTAAAACAAGCGGAGGTACGTGATATGCTAGATGACATGACATCCAAGGGGAGTGATTGAAGAGTCTGACAGCCCTTGGTGTTCCCTCGTAGTCCTGGTGACGAAGAGGAGAGGCGAACTACATTGTGCGTGGACTACAGGAAGCTGAACGCTGTCACCCTAAAGGACTGTTTCCCCTTACCCGGATTGACAATACCCTGGACACGCTAGCTGGTGCAGTAGTTCTCGACTGAAGTGGGGTTACTGGTAGGTGGTTCTAGACCCGAGTGAAAAGACATTCTCGACAGGGCAAGGGCTTGGCAGTTTACTGTTATAACATTTGGCCTCTGCAACTTACCAGCCACATTTCAACGCCTCATGGAATCAATAATGAGAGGATTGACTTTTGACGGATGCCTGCTATACCTGGACATCACCGTTGGCAAGACGCTCGAAGACCATCTCGACAACCTGAGCAAGGTATTACAGAGACTGTAGGCAACCAACTTGGAGCTGAACGCAAAGGGGTGGTCTGAAAATTTCTAGGCCTTACCAGGAGAGCAACGCACTACGTTCTGAATTTTTTCTTCTGTTGGTACCCATGTGTATAAGCCCTATGTAAGAATACAAGTCATTCAAGTCATTCCGGCAGTATGCATGGCTTTCAAAATGGAGATATTTCAGTATCATACTGCGACAAAATTCCTCGTGAAGGAAGATTTAATACCTACAGGAAGTCATTTGCTGATTATTAATGGGTATGGTGACCCTTCACCTTCAGACTTCACTGAGAAGAATTGGGCAACAGATTGTAAACATGGATGTGAATACATCTAAGATGATCCATGCAAAGGATGTCCAAACACTAACCACAAAAGAAATCATTAAAAACAGCATTACACGATTTTAGAAGACTGGCATACAAAATTGCATGAAACTGCTAATGTTCTTGGAATTTCAAATGAACGTGTTGTTCCCATTTCGCATCAGGAATTATACATGAAAGGGCTTTCAGCAGATGCGTGCCACATATCCTCATTATGAATAACAAATGTTTTGCATAAATTTCTGAAAAATACTTTGTGCCCTTTAAGAACAAAAGGGTTTTGGCAAGAAGAAACAGAGACCTGCACTATGAAATACTGCAGCATCCACCCTATTCCTTATAATTGTCCCCCACAGGTTCTATCTGATTATAAAACTGAAGAAATTACATGCTGATAGCAGCTTTTCGTCCAATGAAGGAATTGCCGCTGTAGATGGTTACTTTGTAGCACTTCCAGGAGAACACTATAAATGTAGCTTAACGGCACTGCAACACTGCAAGACAAAATTTACTGATATTTGTGGATATTATCTTGAAAAATAAAGCCATTTAGTGCATGAATTGTCCCCTTATCAGGTGAAAACTTTGGAAACCAACCCCGTAAGGTACCTTTGATATTCATTAACGAACTTGTACATCTCTTTGTGCATGTTTAATGGTCAACAATTGGTTGACTGAATGCAAATCACTCTGTCACTAATTTTTCTATTATGCTCTTCCCAAATTTCACTTATCTATCATTTTCCCCAGCTGCTTTACAAATAGGACAGATAACCGATGCATTCATTTACCGCCAAGGACATTACATTCTTTTGAACATCTATTCCCAAAAAGTCATATTTGTATGTTTTGGAAAAACAGTCCATAAATATATTGGACAAGTTAATATTTAATTCCAAAGACTTACATTTTTATTTCTTTTCCTCAATGTATTACAATATGTCTTTCTAACTCAGACTTGCAAAACTAAACACATGTGTCACACTTGCATGATCTAACGATGTGACTCTTATGGTACATATTTTGTGAAGCCAGCCTTCTGTATAAAAGTTATCTCACATTAGTCACATTTGTATGATCTTGTATCAGAATAAAACAGAAACTGTCGGTGTAAGCCAGACTTCCGTTTAAAAGATTTTGCACATTTGTCACACTTGCATGGTCTTGTATCTAAAGGTGACAGGATATGATGGTCTAAGCGACACTTCTGTGTAAAAGACTTCTCACGTTTGTTACACTTGTATGGTCATGTATCTGAATGTAACAGAATATGCTTGTTTAAGTGATGCTTCAGTTTAAAAGACTTCTCACAATTGTTACACTTGTATGGTCTTGTATCTAAATGTGACAGGATATGGTGGTATAAGCCACACCTCTGTTTAAAAGACTTCTCACATTTGGTACACTTGTATGGTTTTGTATCTGAATGTAACAGGATATGGCCGTCTAACCCACACTTCTGTTTAAAAGACTTATCACATTTGTTACACTTGTATGGTCTTGTGTCTGAATGTAACAGGATATGGTGGTATAAGCCACACCTCTGTTTAAAAGACTTCTCACATTTGGTACACTTGTATGGTTTTGTATCTGAATGTAACGGGATATGGCCGTCTAAGCTACACTTCTGTTTAAAAGACTTCTCACATTTGTTACACTTGTACGGTTTTGTATCTGAATGTAACAGAGTATGTTTGTGTAAGACAGACTTTTGTTTAAAAGACTTCTGACATTTGTCACACCTGTATGGTCTTGTATCTGAATGTGACAGGATATGATAGTATAAGCCAGGCTTCTGTTTAAAAGACTTCTCACATTTGTTACACTTGTATAGTCTTATATCTGAATGTAACAGGATATGGATGTCCAAGCTTGACTTCATATTAAAAGACTTCTCACATTTGTTACACTTGTACGGTTTTGTATCTGAATGTAACAGAATATGTTGGTCTAAGCCAGACTTCCGTTTAAAAGATTTCTCACATTTGTCACACTTGTATGGTCTTGTATCTGAATGTGACAGAATATGTTGGTCTAAGCCAGACTTCTGTTTAAAAGACTTCTCACATTTGTCACACTTGTATGTTCTTGTGTGTGAATGTATAAGAATATGTTGCTTTAATTTAAACTTCTGTTTAAAACACTTCTCACATTTGTCACACTTGTATGGTTTTGTATCTGAATGTAACAGAATATGATGGTCTAAGCCAGACTTCCGTTTAAAAGATTTCTCACATTTGTTACACTTGTATGGTTTTATATCTAAATGTAACACAATATGTTGGTCTAAGCCAGACTTCTGTTTAAAAGACTTCTCACATTGGTCACACTTGTATGTTCTTGTGTCTGAATGTATAAGAATATGTTGCTTTAATTTAAACTTCTGTTTAAAAGACTTCTCACATTTGTCACACTTGTATGACCTTGGTTCAGACTTGGGTTTGAAAGCCTTCTCAGATGTACCACATTCATATGATGTGACTGCAAACTTCGCTGTTTTCAAATGTGAAGGAATCTGTTCTATTTGACAGCGTCCTCTTAGTTCTGAATGTGTGAGGGAAGTGGAGATGTCTCTTTCTTCAAAAACTCCTTGTGAATTTAACCTGAAATATTTTAGCCAAATTAAGAAAAATATAGTGATTCATTTTCTCTTATATATTTCTCATTAAAATATCATTAACTATGATGGAGTTAGTCATGGAAGCAAAAGCCTCTAGATCTGTTCCTGGGTAATCAGTAGGGCTAGGAGGTTGAACTGTCTAGAAAGCCACTTTAGAAACTAAAAATATCACAAAAAGAACTAAAGATTGGAAAAATATACATAAAGACGTATTCTTAGGTGTAGTTTGTTTCATGCGTGTGGCCAGGAATTGTTCCACAAACTGCGAAAATGCAGTGAAATTAACCTGTCCATTCCTAGTGCCTGGTCAAGGTCAATGTCAAACCAAATGAAATAAAAGTTTATTGACCCAATAACATTTACATGTTTGAGCAAAGCTTGTAAACTAGTGTCTCATCTGTATACATATTACAATATAAAGCTACATATAAAAAGAAAGATTAATAAAAAGAAAATGTAGGTAATACCAATGAAATTGTATAAATACGTTTGCTAGAACTTTAAACTATACAGCTAAAAAATTCAATACTTAGTCATCTTGATTATATTCTTTAAGTGAGCCATAGCCTTTCCTAGTATGTCGGGTAAACAAATCATCAATTTGCAGATTCCAGTTGCAGAAGAGGACAAGCAGAAAACTGCTATATGTAACACATTTCGGTTATACGTATTCAATTTTATGCCCTTTGGAATTTGGAATTCCCCAAGTACCTTTCAACACTTAATAAACTGAGTTTTACAAGGCATGGATTTTCCCTACTTGCATGACTTCAATTGCTTCAGAGGATATGAATGAACACTGCATACATCTCAACATGGTGTTTGAGAGAATAAACAAATTTGGTTGCATATCAACGTGTGTATATCTGTCATTGGGGTAGATAAACTTGAATTCTTGGGACAATGGATTATGCCAGAAGGTTCACGACCCCTACCTGACAAAGTGAAAGTGATCAGTGACTACAAGTTACCACAGACAAAACATTAACTTTGTCTATTTCTGGGTATTGTGAATTTTTATCCCAAATACCTTAAAGATGCACCAGAGACACAAACCGTTCTGCATGACTACCTCCAAGGTGCCAAGAAGAATGGTAAAAGGAAAATCACATGGATTCCAGAAGCAGTGCAGAAATTTCATAAATATATGGATGACTTAGCAAACACAGCAATGCTCATATATCCTAACCCTGCATTGAACCGGTCTCTGATGGTGGATGCAAGCGATTCTGCTGTTAGTGGTGTATTACAATATGAGAAACCAGGATGGAAACCAATAGGGTTCTTTTCTAAGAAATTAAACAAAGCAAAGAGAGCATGCAGCACCTATGATCATAAAGTGTGAGGAATCTATCTCTCTGTGAAATATTTTAAGCATTTGTTAAAAGGAAGAAAGTTTACAACATATACAGACCACAAGCCGCTCATGTTCACATTTCAACAGAAGAAAGAGAAGTCATCTCTGCGCCAACAGTGCCACCTACAATATATTTCCTAGTTTAATACAACTATTCAGCATATTAGTGGAAAAGACAACAGTATGGCAGATCACCCCTCACGAATTTAAACTATATCACACATTGACTATGATACTGTAGCTGAGAGCCAACATAAACACACTGAATTCGTTCAGCTCAAAGAGGAAAACCACACTCATGTTTACGAGATAGCAACTTCCATCAGCAAAGTTACTATTGTTACCCTGGCGGTAGACTCGCGAAGCCGATGAATAAAATGATGGCCGGTGTAGATTCGGGAAACTTCGGGGCCAATCGTTACCGGTAGCGACAGACAGTTGAGAGTAGTGTTTGAAAAATAAACAGTTTTGAAGTGATCTAGCAATTTTGTAATTGTGAACGGTGTATTCCTAGGAAAATAAAGTGTAGTTTTTGTGTTTTGTAACCTCGTCTTGTTATTCCACGAACCCACAAAGTCACAACTGGTGTCAGGAGTGGAACATACGACAATAGAAGCTGCATTGGCAAAGATTTTAGAGAAAATGGAAGAAATGAAGACGGCAAATGAAAACTTCGCTGCAAAAACGCAAGCGGCAAATAACAGCAAAAACAGAAGAGGCAAATAACAGCCTGGCCGAGAAGCTGGAGACTACAAATGAAAACCTGGCCGTAAAGCTGGAAGAAATGAAGGTTGCGAACGAGGCCCTCGCCGCCAAATTTGAAGAACAGTTGGCCGGCGTGAGGGATAACGTGACGGAGCTAGGCAAGCGGATGGTTCAAGTGGACGAGCGCGTCGAGGACCTGGTGAGCCGCGTTGACGACCTGGAGGGAAAGGCCGACACCACCGTCAAGTCCATGAACGCCATAGTAAAGGACGTTGTCGGCGGGAAACTGAAGGATTTGAAGGCCAACGCGCCGGGACGCGACACAACATCTGCGCACGTCAAACCGCCGAAATATGACGGCGCGTCAACATTTCAGGTCTTCCGCCGCCAGTTCGACACAGTGGCCAAGCACAACAGATGGTCACCGGAGGAGGCCACACAGTTAATAGCCAGCCTCCAGGGACGGGCCACGGAATTCCTTAACGCGGTGGAGACAACGGCGGCGTCCGAGGACATCCAGGCAGGCCCTGGAGAATCGTTTCGGGAACCACCGCTTAGCCGCAGCGTACCGCAGCCAACTAAATGCAAGGTCACAGCAGCCGGGGGAGACGCTGCAGGAGTTCGCCGTAGAGATTGAGAAGCTAGCTGGCAAGGCCTTGGTTGACCTGCCACTGGAGTTCATATCCCGGGAAGCCGCCTACGACTTTGTCGACGGTATACGGGACACGGAGATTCGTCAGCGCGTAATGCTCGGCGATTATAAAACCATCCACAAGGCGCTGACAGCGGCATTAAGGATGGAGGCGGCCAAGGTAGCATCTATCCTGACGTCGAGAACGAGGAGTGTCCGCTACGCCGGAGACAGAAGACCAGCTGAGGGACGCCGGCGAACAAATAGTGGCCTGTGTTGGGGGTGTGGACAGCTCGGACACCTGCGGAGAGACTGCCCACACCAGGAAGTGGAGCCGGAAAACGAGTAAGGGCCGTCGTGGAGAGGGGCACGTCGGCGCCATCACCACCATCCCCTCGAGTGTCACTGCGCGCCGTCAGCCGGCCTATGGATGACAGCCTCATCGCGGACGGTTGGATAAGAGGAAAGCCGTGCCGCGTGCTGGTGGACACAGGGCGGCCGTGACCATCATCAGACCTGACGTGGCGAAGGGTTTGCCGACGAGGAAGCCGAGCCGACCATACGAGCTTGTGACGGCATCGGGCGACACGATGCCTGTGGAGAAGGAGGCCCTGCTGGAGCTGACCTTGGGACGGAGTGCCGTGCGTCTGTGGGTGTTCGTCGCGAAGGTGGCTGAGGAGGTGATTCTGGGACTGGATGCCCTCAGGAGCCACGAGGCGACGGTCGACGTCGGCAGGAAGGTCCTGAGGCTCAACGGTGAAGAGGTTATACTCCGTCAACCAGAAGAGCGCCTTGGAATTTGCAGGCTCATCTTGAACGAAGACGTGGTTGTCCCCGCGAGGAGCGAGGTGATGGTGACGGCGCGACCGGAAGGCCAGACAGCACGTTGGGTCCAGAGGCAGCAGGAGTACGACTTCACCTCGGAACATCGCAGAGGGAAGAGTCAAGGTAACGCGGACGCTAAGTCCCGAAGACCCTGTCCAGAAGGGTGCGGCCAATGCACAAGAGTGGAGGGGAAGGAGCCTGCCGCAGCAGTTCGAGTAGTCACGGCAGTGCCTGCGGATGGCTGGGATAGCGCAGGCCTGAGGAGGGAGCAGCTGGCGAATGCAGACTTGGGGACACTCTTGAGGGATGTGGAGAACCTGGTGGACCACCTCCGCGACATGCACGAGATGGCTCGCCAGAACATCCAGAAGGCGAGCGACCGCATGAAAACCCGATACGACAGGCAAGCCAACAGCCAAGGGTTCCAGCAAGGTGACCTGGTCTGGTTGTTCCGCCCGACCCGGACCAAGGGACGCTGCCCGAAGCTTCAGCATCCATGGCAAGGACCGTACCGTGTGGTGAAGAGGATTAACGACGTGGTCTACCGCATCCAGAAGGTGCCCCGAGGAAAGATGGTGGTACACCTGGATCGCCTGGCCGGCTAGGTAGGCGCTGTTCGGGACGACCAGCCTTGAGGAGGGAGCAGTGTTACCCTGGCGGTATACTCGCAAAGCCGATGAATAAAATGATGGCCGGTGTAGATTCGGGAAACTTCGGGGCCGATCGTTACCGGAAGCGACAGACAGCTGCGAGTAGTGTTTGAAAAATAAACAGTTTTGAAGTGATCTAGCAATTTTGTAATGGTGAACGGTGTATTGCTAGGAAAATAAAGTGTAGTTTTTGTGTTTTGTAACCTCGTCTTGTTATTTCAGGAACCCACAAAGTCACATTATGGTCTGACACTTCAACTGATAAAATTAGACTATGCATTCCAAAAGAATTCCGTGAATAGTTTTTTCTTCAACTTATCACACCCAGGAATAAAGAACACTGTTTCTCTTATGACAAATTTATTTGGCCAGGTATCAGAAATGATGTGAAGAAATGGACTCAGGCCTGTATGGGATGTCAAAGATATAAAATAACAAGACATACCAAAGCACGGATTAGCCATTTCCAAGATCCTGGTGATAGGTTCACCACAGTTCACATCAATATCATTGGACCATTTCCAAATTCTGAAGGCTAAATCTGTTGTTTAACATGCATAGAAGCTGATGGAAGCAGCACCAATGACAAATATGACAGCGGAAACTGTTTCCAAATAATTTTATGATCACTGGGTGATATAATTTAGAGTTCCAGCTAAGTTAGTCACGGATCATGACAGGCAATTTGAAAGTCAGTTATTTAAGGAACTTTCTGCATTTTGTGGTGTTAAATTCAAATACGCCATACTGTATTATCCATATTGCCATGGAAAAATTGAGCACTTGCATTGAACAATTAAAACAGCCATAAAAGCCCACAAATCTATCAAGTGAACACATACCATCCCCATACTGTTGCAAGGCCAACGTACAATACTCCGGAAGGACTCTAGCAGTTCAATTGCACTGGTGGTCTATGGCACACATATCTGACTTTCAGGTGAATTCATTAATGAACAAAAAACTAAAGTTGAACTGGCAACCTTGACCACCAACCTTCAGCAGCATATGCAACACCTTAGACTTGTGAAAGAGAAGCACAAAACTTTTGAACTTTCTTCATCCACAATAACTTAAGTGACTGTAACGATGTGTTTTTGAGAGTGGACGGAGTAAAGAAACCATTATAATCCTGGTATGAAGGTTTCTTCAAAGTAGTATTCGAAACAGATAAATACTATGCCATCAGCATAAGAAACCGGACTGTGAATGTTTCTATTGATCGCCTCAAACCACCATTCATGTCAGCAGCAGATGAGGAAACCCCAATAACTGGAGATAATATACAACCAGCAGTGTTATATGGACCCTGTTCTGATAAAACAACAGACCTGCCATACCGTACCAAAAAGGAGAACAAATCTTGCAGTGCGAGAACAGTCAGTTTCCTGGTAAATACTTATAAATTATTGTAAATAGTTGATGGACATGTTATTTTGTTTAAAATTGTAGTGTGTTACTCTTTTCTATTCTGTTTTACAGGAGGGGGGGGGGGGTGGTGTAGGCTCCCCTAGTGTACATGATATAAGTTACAAAGAGGAACACAGTGAATAATAAATATCTCTTTTTCTTTTGTTTTACTCTGATACATATCATCCTTGTAAACAAAGTTGAATGTAGATGGCCGAATAAGAAAGAGTATAAGAAAATGTGTTGTATGTGATTATTGTTATTATTCGCCAAAACCCCCGAGTTTCAACAGGAAGCCAGTAACAAAATCAATTACGACAAATACCTTAATTCCCATATAGTAGAGGTTTTTGTCAAGCAAGGCCAGTCTATTAGCTGGAAATTTTATACTGCTTTTATAATAGTTCTTATAACCGTTCTATAATGTTCGTAAGGTCATTGTCACAATACTGTTCAACTATAACGGGGTATTAAGAGAGGGTTTACTAGGTTCTCTCTTGGTGCTAATGACTTCGATACAATAGAAAGTTTCTCTTAGCTGCTATCTGCTGTAGCCAATCATGGGAGTGAATATTAGAAATTAGAATAAACTCTTTTGAAGAGGAAAAGGATAGTAAAAAGTAGTTCAATTTGAAAAAAACAAAAAACAGTTAAATGAAACAAAACTGCCAAAAAAATAACCTTGAATAAAAACAAAATAGCTAAAAAGGCAAAAAGGGCAAATAAAGGCTCTAAAAGAGGACGTTTAAATCAAAAGGTAGCTAAAAGGGGCAAAAAGGATTTTTCTTCAAATTCCTAGAGTTAGTAAACAGCAACCGTAAAAACTATTATATCCATATGTCTCTTTAAACTTGATTTATGCTTGTACTTTACAAAAATGATCAAGAAACCAAGTTTTCAAGTTGTAGTACAGAGCAGAGGAACCGACGTTCAAACATTCAGAAATAACTTTCTTTATATTATTTCAATAGTCATGTGATAAATATAAACTGAACAAAATCTGTAATTAGCTTGATTACTTTTGAAACTTGAGGCCTTAAACATGGTAAACCTACACAAATATATCTATTTGCAACAAAATCTTCACTTATCTTAAGAAATCATGTAAGTTTTTCTTATTAAGTGAAGTTTTTGCTGCATATAGTTATATTTGTGTAGTATTTGTTGCTTCACATTAGCTAGGTTCATTTTCTATGTAATTAGTGTAAACCTTTTCTACTTCATTCCTTCTGCTGATTAGCTCAAGCTCTTTGTGTCAGTTTTACTGGGTAGGCATGTGACAACAGAAACAAGAATAAACAAAACTAAATATCAAAATGAGCCATTTAGAAAATGAAAATATTAAAACCAATCATATATAATTCATGACAATTCATTTACATTCATACAATTCATTCAGGTTGACTCTGTCTATCAATGACAGATATTTGGATACCTAGCATGGATCTGCACCCAATCCTCAGGGCACAGAAAAAGTTAAATCATACAGCAAGGTGGACAAGAAGCTACAAGATTCAATGCTTCTTGAATTTTGGTCCTGAGGCCATCATTTCTCCTTCACCCACCCACAAGCCAATTGGAATGCAACTACCCTTTTTTCTCTCAGCCCACATATTCCCAATAGGGCTCATATATGACACAGAAGGATGATTAATAATCATCTTTGCCTTATTTGTGCACAAATAAAAATATTTATAAACATTCTCCACTTAACTTAAGCCGGTGACAATACTTCTATTATGTTTTTGCCAAATTCATTTCGTGGACATTTGCCCACATCTTCAGTCAAACACAATTCGTTGTCAAGGATACTATGTATTTATGTATTTACGAATTACCAACATCTGAAGATGAAACAAACCTAAAAACAGAATCAATTGCCGGTATGTCAAAATTTATGACGCGATTCTTATTTTTTAGAATAACTATTTTTACCCATACCACTAAATCTATGGGAACATTTAATTGTTTTAATAATTTAACTTCAGGATTTATTTCATGGTTAAATGACCATAAATAATCTGCCATGGCCGATTTATCAATTTGTTTATATCTAATGTTACGAAAATGTTCTTTCTTTCTGGTTTCCAAACTACATTTCCTCTTTCCAATATAAACCTAATCACAATCTAAACAATTAAATTGATAAATACCAGATGTTTTATTATTAGGAATTTATCTTTTTTAGAAAACTGTAATACATTTTTAATACTATATTTATTTGGAGGAACTAAAGTTATACCAACTTCTTTAAAAAAAATTTGAAAATGTTTATTAACCCAAGGATGGTAAGTAATTTCCTTAAATCTATAATCATCTTTTATTTCTTTAAGAGTAGAAATATCATTATTACTTTTTTGATATTTAAATTTTTCAATCTTCTTTTGTATAAAATCTTTATTAAAACCATGAATTAAAGCAGTATTAATAATATGTTCATATTCTTTATCAAATTCTACTTTATTCAAGGGTATGTTTATTAATGTATAAATCAAACTATTAAAAACAGCAAATTTATGTGGAAAAGGGTCAAAAATTTTATTTTTTATGTAATTATCAATATGAGTGGATTTCCTATAAATACCAAAATCTAATTTGTTATTATTTCTTATTATTTTCAAATCTAGAAAAGGAAGAAGTCCATTAATTTCAGTTCCTAATGTGAAATTTATAGCTTTATCTTGTAAATTTAGTAATTTTAAAGCATCATTAATTTCTTTTTCAGGAACTATAGCAAAAATATCATCAACATATACATACCATGTTTTATAAATTAAAGGAAAAGCTCTAGTGACTTGAATTTCAAAAAAACTCATAAACAGATCAGCAAGAAAAGGTGAAAGAGGATTACCCATTGCTAAGCCACAAGTTTGTTGAAAAAATTCACCATTAAAAGTGTAAAAATGTTGCTCCAAATAAAACTCAGTAAGAAAGGGTAGAGACAGACTGAAAAATTCACTACCATAGCTGGGATTTGAGCCGCGGATCTTCTGTTTCCTTAAGGATTTTTTTTACTTTAGCTTTTCTAATTTTCTTAAACACCAGACTTTGGTTGTATTCATTTTCTTCTCCTATGTGTAATATGGGTTTTGTTCTTAGAAGTATTGTGCTTTATCCACGGGTATGTTGACTAGTCTGTGTGTAAGACTGTTTACTATTGCATGCTTATGTATAATTGGGTTGTGTCTATTATTTATTATGTAACTTTCTGAATGTATTGGTTTCCTGTAAATTCCAAATCAGTGAGTGAGTGTGTGGTGTTTAAGGGCCCGTCGACAACAAGGTCATTTGGGCCCCAAGTCAACATTAAAACCTAAAAGCTATAAAAAAAATTAGCTTAAAAGGTAAAATGTAATAAAACCACTCAACTGTTAAAAGGACGTAAAAACCATCTAAAACTTATAATTTAAAATCTCTAAAATTAATCAATACAAGTTATACTTGTTTGCTAAAACCGATTTTAAAAACGAACCGCAGAACCTTATCCACGGCCACTGGGTCGTTCCCTAAAATACCGTGCAAGTTAGCTCTTAGGCCCAAAGACTGGCGAACGCGGGTGTATTGCGGGCAATCCAGCAATACATGCCGCACGGTGAGAGGTACTGCACACGGAGCACACACAGGGGCCGGTTGCCCTCTTAAGAGATGTCCATGAGTTGCACGTGTGTGCCCAATTCTCAGCCGGGTGAGTATCACCTCGGCCCGCCGGTTATCCCTGCAGGAAGTTGGCCAGGGTTGTACGCTCTCCTTTATCGCCCGGAGTTGTGTGCCTTCTAAAGCTGTCCAGGATTGCTGCCAAGCAGATAGGAATTGGCGACAGAAAAAACGTTGCACATCCTGGTATGGCACCCTAGTTGTTAAACTCCGGGGTAAACGGCAAGCTGACTTAGCAGCCGCGTCCGCCTCCTCGTTCCCGGAAATCCCCACATGACCTGGGGTCCAAGTAAAAACAAAATTGTATCCGCGAAACAGCATTTGCGATATCTGGGCCTGTATTTTTATAACAAGGGTGTGAACGGCAGTGTGCTGTTGCAAGGCCTGAAGAGCACTTAGAGAGTCAGTGCAGACGATAAAAGAGCCAGGAGCTAACTTGCAAATAAAAAGGAGCAAATAAAAGATGGCATACAGCTCTGCTGAGAAGACCGAAGTGGAGTCCAGAAGTCGAAATTTATGAGCCTCACCGTTAATGAAGAATGCGCAACCCGTAGCGTTACCCAACTGGGAACCGTCTGTAAAGACCGGAACATAGTTAGGGTAACGGCCCAGTAATTCGGCAAAAAGTTGTTGGAACACCGAATGTGGAGTAGCGAGTCTAAAATTGTTTGAAAGAGCGAGATCGAACTGCGCACGATTGAGCTGCCATGCAGGATAAGGGCAGATGGACGACCTCTCCACGCGAGGCATTCAGAGGCCATGGGAATGTAGGAGATCACGATATCTTATTCCCATGGGGCGTGTCCGAAAACCAGGGCGCATATAACGGTGGACTAAATCTGGACACAGAACTGGTTTAAAACAAGGATGATTGGGATAACTTGCCAACTTCGAGGCATATGAGCAGAGTAACAGTGAGCGACGAATATGGAGTGGAGGTTCGCCTGAGTCTGCATACAGGCAGTCGACTCGACTGGTGCGGAATGCTCCTGTGGCAAGGCGGATGCCAGTATGATGCACGGTGTCTAAAAGGCGAAGTTTAGAGGCGGTCGCTGCGCCATAAATAAAACTGCCATAGTCCAGCTTGGACCGAACAAGAGAGCGGTACAGCCTCAACACAAATTCCAAATCATATTTTTGTGCTATTCTTGATGATATTTAGATCCAAGAAAGAGAGTTGTCCATTGATTTCCATTTATATTGTGAATTTGATAGTCCTTTCTTGCAGATTGAGTAATTTTAATGCACCATCTCTATGTTTATTAAGCACTACTGCAAGGCAGTCATCTAAATATCTATACCAAACTTAGAAGATCCATGGGATGGTCTTTTTTAATTTGTGTTTCAAATGCACTCATAAATAAGTTTGCCAAAAAGGGTGAAGGTGGGTTGTCCACAGATCACCCTGATTTCTGCTTGTAGAGTTTACCATAAAGCTGAGGAAGTTTTGTTAATTGCATATTATTGTTAGTGAAATGTATTCTTCTACCTCTATTGCTTGCTTTTCTATTGTAGCTAACCATTTTTTAATAGATTCTGTAATTTTTGTATTTGTATGCTTGGAAATAAAGATGTGAAATCTAATGAAACCAGTCTGTCCTTTTTTGTTAAAATTTATAGCCTTGATTTTTTCCACCAAATTTAAGAGTTTTTTTAAATTTGCACTCTCGAATTTTGGGATATTACTGAATTTATTTAGTAACCATTTCACCAAATTATATGTGGGGGCAATTTATGATACTAGTGACAGGTTTCATGTATTGAATTGTTTTGTGAATTTTTGGCATGACTGAGGGTTCTGTCTATAGGTGTACCTATAGACATCTGAATTAAACAATTTTAAGAGTGTTTCACTATTACCTTGGATACTGTGATGATAAAAGGTCCTCATTCGGCTCAGAAAATGTTTCCTGCAATAAAAAAGATAGCACTGTTAGACATGCCTAAGAAGAAGAGAAATAAAATAGTTTACACACAACACCTGCACATATATTAGTAGACTAGAGATTACCTCCTGTAGTGTGGGCTTATACAGAATTCACACTACAAGCATGTCACCATCTCCACTTAATAATACTACATACAGTGAATTATGTCCTCATTCCCGGTAATCTGATACCATTCCTCTTGTCATTGTTTCCTTTTTCTTTTTCCTCTTTATTGCTTTTTTTTAGTAGAAGTTTTTGGGGAGAAGGTAAAGCTACTTAATTCCAAATGTTTTTACCCGAGGTCAGGTCTTAGCAAATTGCAATGAACCCCTATGATACCATTTTCAAATTAAAGTTTTAAGTTTATTGTGTGTTTATAAAAATAGATTTTCAATGTACAAACTTAACGAAAGTGCCTCCCGAACTACAAGCTACAGTGAACCCACTGATTCTCTAGTTTCTGCAGTCAACTCAAAGCAAATATACATATCTTGATTCAAGTAGCAAATAAGGATTTAGGGTGAAAAAAGTGATTATACCTGGAGAGGAACAATTCAAATTTAAAAACAGATTTCTCTTAAGTTGTTCAACGTGTAATTCTTCCTCAGTAAGTGATTAAAATACACTCTTCTTGGTCAGATTACACAAAACCTAAGCTTAAAAAAATCATGTAAAAGACAAAGAAAAACAGTATATATCAATTGGCAGAGCACCTGCCTGCTGTGCTAGGGGTCCCAAATTTGATTCCCGGCCGTAGGGGTGGGAATTTTTCTCCGATCAAGATAATTCCTCATCTTCCCTAGAGCCTGGAAGTATGAATGAGAGTGTGAATGTGTGGGTGATCTAATGATTAAAACCCAATGAATACGAGTTAACACCTTTGAAATGTTTCAAAGGAAAACGGCCGCTGATATGACCATTAAAGTTAAATGGAACAAATAAAAAAAAGCAGTACATGCTTTTAAAAAAAAGAACAATGAAAACAACTCAAAATTTCAATCTACTCCAATAGCATATCTCATGAAGTTACTAGCAGCATATATAAAAGCTGAAATACAGACTACTGCTGGTGAGGTATAAAACATCCAGTTCATCATTGATAAATTGAATCAAAATACCAGTGTAAAATATTATTCTGGATTTTGCAGAAAAAGCACAAAATTTATCATCATATCATTGCTATGGGATTCTATGCCACTGTTTTAATCTTTATGCTTTTGCCTTGATTTTTAAGCATATTGAACTTTTTTGAATGTATGACAGAACGTCACTGGGTTGCACACAATCCTGCAAGATAGGAGAAACTATTATGATTAATGCCCAGGATATCACATCCTAAAAACGGAAATGTTTATTTTGTATGTGCAAATGAATCTAAAAGTATAAATGAAAGCTTCACAACTTAAAAAAAAATGGCACAAAACAGAAATTTTCTAGCTTATACAACAAAGAATATTGGAGCTCATCAATTGGCAGAGAGACTTCAGAAATAAACTTTTTGAAGCTGCACTCCATAATAAATTTATTTCATAGTATGTCCTTTTCATTGGCTTGGCTATTATCATTCGGTAAAGTCTTATATTGGGAACATGAAGATTTTACATCACACACTGTTAACCTTGCATACTGGAAGAAAAGAATATGACTAACAAAAATTATCAAGTTATGCATTAACCTTCCAAATTTGGAACTGCTTTAACGTAGCTCCTATAGTTCTCAAACAAGGCTTCACATTTTTTGTTGCGACTTCTACTTTTTGCACTTCAGATAGTGTTAGTATATTTAACTTAGCTACTTAATAAGGCAACAGAAGTTTCTAGTTTGCTTACAGAAATATCAACAAATCAAAATTAGAAGATAAAAAGGCCAAGTCTCATTTTAAATGTTCATCATATCTTACTTTAATGACAATCTCAATTGCTGAGTGACCTCTCCATTTACTGCTGATAATGATAATCAACTAACCGTTTGAAACTCAAATCAAGCTTCAGGAAAGATAGAATTCTGGAGGAAGAAAACGACCAAGGATGTAAACACATGCTTATAAGCAATTCATTGTTTTGTTATATACATATTAGAACACTTAATCCAGCAAAAGTGTTATAAAATAAGTTCTATATAAAGTAATATGGATGAAATACATGTTTGTGTAAGTTTGTTGTACACATTAACAAAAGCATGACACTTAAAGTTTTGTGACACAAACCTTTGAGTAGTCGCGTAGGCTGCATGTGCGTATCTCCTTCTGCTTTTATGATGGTGGGGGTTGAGCAGCTTCTTGATGCTCTAGGTTCTAAACACTCCACTGTCTAGTTTATTTCAGCAAGATAGTTTTTTTGTTATTTGCAATTAAACTCAGTTGTGCACCACTGGACTACATATGTACCCTGCAGGACCACTAATGTTAAAATAGCCACTAAAAGAAAGGTTTGTCATGTGGATGTTCCTGAGGATGATTTGCTATCTGCACAGTGCCTTAATGAGGCTCTAAATGAAAGGAGTGAAAGTGACAATGAACTTGACGACAATGATGAAGGAGAAGAGATTCGTGTTACCCCAGATGTGCATTGCTCAGATACAGCGGAAGCCAGTAATGAAAATGAATCAAGTTGAAGCAACGGATGGTGAACCAGGAAATTATCATTATTATCTAGCTAAAGATAAGTTTAAATGAATAAAGGAACAACCCCCTCAAAATGATAGGACACGTTTGCACAATATCGTTTTCCATCTTCCGGACCAAAGGCCACGCTAACTTTGTTGCATCTAAACTTGAGGCTTTAGAACCTTTTCTGGATACCAATGTTATAAAATTTATATAAGTGAATTAAAACAGCAATTTCAAAACTTGGATTTGATATATTAGACCAACTTTGTGCCAAATATGACTTTGCTCATAACATAAGTCATTGGCCTATGGTCATTATTTTTGACTTACTCAATATCAATGCGATCAATGCCATCTGTATCTTTTCTGTGAATCAGAGGTACAAGAAAATCAAACAATGTTAGTTTCTTGAGACAATTTCCTGGGAGCTCCTAAAGCCTCAAATAGCAAGAACAGCAGAACTGAAAACTATATTCAGTCTCACTAAGAAAGCGTGCTAAGATTCTTGTTGGAACTGAAGTCTATCTTAGAACATAAGTCACACAGCTTTACAACAGGTTAGGGAGGTGCTACTTATGTGTAAGAAGCAAGGATAGATATACAAGGAAGAGTTGCAGCATGTGTCAAAGAAAGAATTGCAATAATCATTCTACAGCGGTGTGCAAAGTGTCTACAAGAATAGTAAACTAAATAGTAATTTTGTGCTTGTGTCATATTTTGACACTAATACTGGAGATTCATGGGGTGATTTTGACACTGTTGTCACGGCAAACAGATAACCCTCTTAGGGTTAGAAGGGTGTTTATATAAGTGAGAAAAAGTAGGGGCAGAAGGACATTACCTTGAGTTACTCCTGCATTTATGGGGTAGGGCTGGGACAGGATATCATCCTTCACGACTACAATGGATTGGTTTTGAAGGTAGTGGTGTATTAAGTGTATGAGGTAGGATGGGATGTTGAAATGGATGAGACGATGTAGGAGGCCTTCATGCCAGACAGAATAGAAGGATCGGGAAATTTTGAAGAAGAGGGCTGCAACATAATGCCGGTTGATAAACCCTTTTATCACTTCATACACAAGGCGAAGGAGCTGGTGGGTTGTGGAATGTTGCCTCCAGAATCCAAATTGCTCAGAATGTAGCACCTGCTGCTGGTCTAGTATGCTTTTTAGGCGCTGCTGAACAACTTTCTAAAACAGCTTGCTGATGGATGAAAGAATGCTAATAGGCGTACGTCTGTTTAGTTGTTTTGGGACTTTTCCAGGCTTTTGGAGTGTCATTATTTTTGCGTGTTTCCTTGCCATCGGAAAGTAGGCCAGAAGAAACAAGCTGTTAAAGAGGTGTACCAGTAGATGGATACAGGGTTGAGGTAATGCTTTGAAAGCAGCATATGGCAATTTATCAGCTCCTGCCACTTTATAGGGCTGTACAGAATTGATGATATTCCGTGCCTCTACCGTGGATGTTAATATGACTTCATGCACATGATGAACACAAAGTAACTGTGGACAGCTGTTGTAATTTCCTGTGATAATTCCTCATCTATTGACTCTGCCAGATGGAAGCAAGAGGCTAAATACTCAGCCATTACTTCTACCTTGTCCCCTGCTGATGAAGCTACTGTTCCACCATCAATCACTGGCGGGTCTGATGAAGGAATTTTACGAGAGCTTTCGACATTCTCCAAAGGGATGTGTCTTCTGGATCTAGCATGCACAATCTTCTCTCCCATTGTTCATTCCTATGTTCACTGCTATTGTGTTCTATGCTGATTAACTCTTGCAGTGTGTGCTTATATAGAACTCACACCACAAGCATGTCACCATCTCCCCTCATTAGTACCACATACAGTAAAACAATTCCTCATTTCCGGTAGTCTGATACCATTCCTCTTGCCACTGTTAAATTTATCTTATTCATTGCTACTGTTTGTTTAAGTAGCAGTTGTTGGGGAGGAGAAGGTAAAGCTGTTTAATTTCAAATGTTTTTTCCTGATGCCAGGTCTTAGCAAATTGCAGGGAACTTATTTCTTATCTGCTAATAATTCTAAAAATATAAAAGAAAACTTCACAACCTAAGAAAGAAAAATTTTGTACAAAACATTGAGGATTTCCAGCTTATACAACAATTGGTATTGGAGCTCATAAAAAGGAAGATAGACATCAGAAATGCACTTTTTGGAGCTGCACTGCATAACAAATTTATTTCGCTGTATGTGCATCTCACTGCCTTGACTATTATCATTCAGTAATGCCTTATATTGGGAACATGAAAGTTCTACAACACGCAATGTTCTACAATACCTTATGTATCCACAGCACTTTACCTCATATAGAAGAAAGTCAGCCGAACGAAATCCTTTGCACCAACCGGACCAAAATTCCAAATGATTTGGTAAGTTAGAAGAACAGGAAAATTTGATTCTGCTATAACAAATTTCCGCGAGTGTAATACCTGAAAAATGTTACAGTACCTGGGAACACTGAACTCACAATTGGATTTTACATAAGGCCGGCAAAATAGTAATATCCCATCAGTAGTGAGAGTATTTTAAACTCTAGTAAGTGCTGATGCAATCACTTACAATCACTTGAATTAACCTATCGTATTATGTGCAGTTGGAGGAATTTAGTAACAGTTACAAAAAATTAATTGGAAAAACTATATGTAGTCAGGTTTTAACACTTTATCAAGTACAGACGATAGTTGAATCAAGGCTAAAACTAAACACAATGGCTTCTGAAGCAAGTCCTCCAACAATATAAAAATGTAAGTGACAAGCTGTTAAAAACTGAACTACAAAGAGATTTATATTTCATTAAATACTGACCAGGGGCGGTTCCTCCATAAAGCTGCAGACTTGCGCTACACCCACTGATTCTGAATATACAACAGGTGCATTTTGCACATTAAAGCTGTACTTGTTTGCATTGTTGTATATACAAACATGTTTCAATTACGCTTATCATTTGTAGCTGCCCTTGACCGCAGAAGTCAAAATAAACAGTGATTAGATGTAAGAACCGCCAGGTTTGCAGCGAAATGTTAATGTAACATTTCGCCGAATTGTTGGCTCTCTGAGGGGGTTGCAGGAAGGTGAAGAGATGGAAGTGGCTTCTTATACATTGCGTAAATGGAGGTTCATAAACCTAGCTCCTCCTACTCCAAGCAACAGCTGTAGCGTGACCTTCAGGCTTCGCTTAATATGTATCTGTGGGTCTGCTTTTCTGTGGTGTGGTTTCGTACTCACAGAACATTGAGAAATATTTATTTAAGGTTAAACTGAGTATTCTAACATTGTATTTATAGTGCTTATTGTGAGGTGTTGTTTTTGTACGTTTTTAAAATTCTGATAAAATACATACCGTGCAATCTTTACTGGAAAAGCCCTTTTTGCAACGGAGTGCTGAAGAAAAATCTGAAGTGAAATGAAACAAGCATTTCTATAACTCAAACGATTACGACAAAAGCTAGAACATTCAATAGAAAGTTCAACCCTGACATGTATAAGAAGCACGACTGGTTATGTGGATGTGCAGCTAATAACTCTTTATACTATTTTCCGTCCCTGCTCTTTGGAGGAAATGATTCCTGGGTGAAGCAAGGATTGAAAGATGTACAACACATGCACGACCGTGTTAAAAAGCATGAGTTCTCTTTGTCTCATATAAAAATGCATTAAGTTTAGCAATGTATGGCAATATTAATATTGCTGCAGAAATGGACAGTGCATACAGAAGGAACATACAGCTGAATAATGATAAAGTTATGCAGAATAGATATGTCCTAAATATCATAATAAACTGTATACCTACGGTGTTGCTGCTCATTTGAGCTGGCTTTTAGAGTCATGATGAATCTGATACATCACAAAACCCTGGTATCTTTCGAGGTCTAATAGATTTCAGCACTAATCTCGATAGTGTCCTGAAGGGCCATCTAGGAAAAAGCAACTGTTTTTAAGGGCACTTCAATAACTATACAAAACGAAATTCTTCAGTGTATGTTAGAGGTATGCCAAGAGGAAATAATGAGGGAGATTAAGGATGCAGAATTCCTTGCTGTTATTGCAGATGAAACCACTGATATTTCTTCAGTGTATCAGATGGTTATTATTTACAGATATATTGTGAATGACAAGCCTGTAGAACAATTTTGGAGGTTTGTTCAACCTGCTGTTCATGATGCAGACTCTCTTGCCACAGTCATTAAATCTGAACTTGATCTGCAACTGTCAGGTTGCCCGAATAAACCTATAGCACAGACCTATGATGGTGCATCCGTCATGTGAGGTAGGAAACACGGTGTTCAGGCAATTGTGAAAGAGAAGTATCCTTGTGCCTCTTATATACACTGCCATGCACATAAACTTAATTTAATGATACAAATGCAGCCTCAGTAAACACCAGTGTGAGGATATTTTTTGCCAATTTACAAGAAATGTGCACTTTTTTTTTTCAAATTCTTCCCAAAGAACCGCAGTGCTTGGTGAAGTTGTGCAAAAATAATTGCCACGTTCTGTTCCGACACGATGGAATTTTCATTCATGGATCGTCAATACCATTTTCGAACACATGGGGAATATAATTAAATGCACAGAGGTTATTCAGAAGAGAGCTCTGTTAAACAACACCATACTTGCTCAGGCTTCTGGGTTTATGGCCACATTGAAAGGTGATAATTTTGTATTCTGGCTGTCTTTCTTCTACAAGATCATGACCCATGTGGACATTTTGTACAATCAGCTGCAGAAAAGAGACTGCAATGCAACATTTGCCCTTGCCCAGCTAAACGCATTTGAAAGGGAAGTGCAAAAGGTAAGAAATGGCGTGGATATTGAGGAACACAAAGAAACTGCAATTAAGAGGAGAAGAATAGAAGATCATGATGTGAAATAGCGTGGATATTGAGGAACACGAGGAAACTGCAATTAAGAGGAGAAGAATAGAAGGTCATGATGTGAAAAGAAGAGAAGCTCTTGAAGTTTGTGACATTACTCTTAGAGAAGCAAAGGACAGATTTAGCTTCATGGAGCATCTGGTAGCCTCGACTTTGCCTCATCAAATAGATTTCTCCGACTATGGTAAGATATTTCCAGAGGATTCCCTTAGAGAAACAATAAAGTTCTATCCTTTTATCATTGGAACAAAAGGTCGTAGAGAACTGACTGTGTTTTACAGTCGAGAGGAATTTCGTTGAATGTCTGGCGCTTTGTGCTTGATGGACTTCATTAAGGAAAACAATTTATGTGCTACATTCAGCGAATATGTCAAACTCCTGTGAGTGCCATTAACTATGCCAATGTCTACCGCTGAAGCAGAACGCTGTTTCTCAACTTTAAAAAGACTAAATGTCTTTTGTCACAATGTCACAGGACCGATTGTCAGCATTAGCAATGCTTTCAATTGAGAGGGAGCTTGTTATGAACATCAGCGACATCAGCGCATAAGTTATCCATAGTTTTGCCAGGTCTAAGGAGAGGAGAGCAGAGTTTCTGTAAAAATAGGTGAGTCACTACTACAATGTATTTTATTTTTCATTTGGGCACCACCATTAATTTAATCCACCAGCCGCCACTACTACTGACATTTTTAATTCACACAGCTAATTCAAAAACATAACTTTGAGTTCACATATTACTCATTGCTTATGCAGGAATAATAAACATAGATGATGTAAACTTGTGGTAACATTCAGTACCACTCCAGCTTGTACATGCAATGCAATCACTATATATCAAGTGGCACAAACAAATAATTCCTACAGCCGTCAAAAGTTATGAGATAAAGTTTTATGTTGGAATTAGATTGAGGAAAGGGCTAAACATATGTACCTGCAGAAATGCTACTGAATATATTTATACTACAATATGAAAAAAACCATGTGTGTGTGTGTGTGTGTGTGTGTGTGTGTGTGTGTGTGTGTGTGTGTGTGTGTGTGTGTGTGTGTGTGTGTGTGTGTGTGTGTGTGTCAAAAAGTCTATAACACGCAGTTTTCAAGATCACTCTTCAGTTAGAGGCCAGAGGAAGGTAAGATTAACTCAAAGCCATTAGAGACAACTTGGTAACTGAGACAAAAGCAAAGTGTCTTGCATGATACTCCAAAGCATGTATACTACAATCATAACAGACAAGAGCAGATGGCCCATGTAGAGAACATGAATGAGCAATGTTACCCCAGCAAAATACTACAGTACAGACCAAAAGGAAAATATACAATCAGAAAGCTTAACAAAGATAGGTAAATCAATTGACAATAAACATCAGAACTAAAGAACATATAAGAAACATTAAAAATGGTGAAACAGAAAAATCAGCAGTGGCTTTACATTTTTGGAATACTAGAGCATGTTCAGGTTTTCACCTCTCACTATATTTAGACATAATTAAACATTCATTAAACACAATTGCAAATGATCACAACATGCGCTCAGATACACGGACTTAGGCACACGTAAACCAAAGCAAATTGCCACAAATAAAAAGCAAAGTAACTGGCCAGTACAGGATCTCTATCTGTTGCATATGTAAAGACATTCTGTTTATGCAATGTTATCAGCAAGAGAAACACACACCGAGGTATTATGATTACTGCAGCGTTTGCATAACTCGCTCAGCCGCAGTTCATGCTAAGCACGTGTTAGAATATCGGCAACCAAGGTTTAGTGTCTAATGTTGTCATGGAATGTCTCGACTTTAATTGGCCATTTTAATCGTTACTATGACAACCGTTATGACGTACTCACCCCCTCTCATTTATTTAGATCGTTATTCCATGTGGTTGCTGTCAATCACATTCTAGTTTGGCGACCAGTATAAGTGATAAATTAAATCTGTTGGATTAGTGTTATTTAGGTTTGTTGTTCTTTTTCATTAAGCATTGAGTCACAACAATGCCACCACCGTAGAGTAGGTGTAGCATGTTGGGCTCACGTTCAAGGAGTGCAGAGTTCGAATCTGCACAGTTTTTTTATCTCCAGAATTTTCCCATTCTGAAAGATGGATGTGTTAACTCTTAGCTCAATGGAGTGATCTCATTTTATTTTTCTGAGTTTCATTTCATTCATTTTATTCACCTTCCCATATGACTTAATTTTGAAATCAAAAATAAGAAAGGGCCGAGAGATGTTCAAGTGACTCTCCACTGATAACATTTTTCTAGTTCAGCTTTTGGTTTGGTGGAAAGCAAGCCTTAAGTACGGAAGCATTCCAAATGAACCATGAGAATACCTAAAGTGCTGATAAATCTTACCTCTTTAACTGCAATCACAGGTACTAACTCCAAAGTTAACGGTGTCTCGTCGTCTTCCTGTTTAATTTCAACTTTTACATCGTCCAACACTCCAGCATTCATCTTGCAGTATTCTCGTTTTCTTGCTGAGTAGAATAAGCTGTAGCAAATCAAAATGTACCTTAAAGTTACAATAACTGAGGAGTAAGTTATAAATGTTTGTATAACATAAGAAGTGATCTGGTTTCGTTAACAGTAAACCAAAATGTTAAACGATTATGCCCAAGTCACTGCCTTCTGAATGTATACCCACGCCATATGGAAAACTGTTTCATTTCCTTAAAAACATCGTACTTTTAAGGACTATCATATAATACAATGCTATTAAGATATTTATTTTAACCAAATATTATTAGTTCAAATATCTACATAATGTATTAACTTACCCCTGTATTACCGTTAGTAATATAACAGATTAATACAATATCGCCAATGCAGCTACCTCCGCAAGGTTTATTTACCCACAAAATCAAATGACTGCTTTGATAATCATATCTCGTCGTTTATGTAGTAATTGTTTACGGCAAATTGACATATTAGCGTTATATACGCTGAAGAAATGAACGTTAAAGTATTTATGCGCGAGATGTACTTTGAAAGATGTTGACTGACTACTTTGCCAATATCGTGGCACAGTATTTTAATGATTTGGGCTGTGTAGGTACTAATGTACAAAAAAGCAAATTAATTATATTCGATTTTAAGAGACGTCCTATCGAACTTCAGCTATATAGACAATGGTCTAGCCCAGTGTGTAAAATGGAAAAAGATTTAAGGTTTAATCCTTGATGGCAGGATAACTTGGAACAACCACATTGAAAAACTAGAAAGTAAATTAAGTTCACTTTTTGTGTTGCCATATTTAGCCAATTTTCTCTGAGGAGATACTAGTATGTTAGTGTATTTTGCATTAATATATTCAAACGTTTCTTATGGCATCGAGCTGTGGCAACACACTTCCAAATTAAACTTTAACAGAATTTTTCTCCTACAGAAAGAGCCATCAGATACCTGGCAAAAAGAACATATTCGATCCCATGCAGGTCCTATTTTTTTTAAAAAAAAAAGAATAATAATAAAAATTAACATACTTTCTCTTCCCTGCATATTTTTTTTTGCAAACAATATTTTTGTACCTAACAGGAATACAACTGCCACTAATTCCAATATTCGCACATATGAAACAATGAGAAAGAATAACTATATGGTTAAAGGTCACAGACTAATACTGTGTCAGCTGCTAATTTGAAATCTTAAGTGACTAAACTCTTGTAGAGCAACGCCAACTATAGTTAAATGAATATTTTGATGACACCTCAATTAATTTAAATAGATTATGTTTTGTATGTATGTATATGTGTGTATGTGTGTTTGTGTGTGAGACAAGGGATGATGAATGACAATTTTTGACAATATTTGTAAAACAATATATAATGTCTGTATTATGTTATAGTGAAAAATGAATTGATTGACTGAATAGCTGAAAAGATTGCAAAGCCCACTTCTGCTATGTGTGAATTTTAACATATACAGCAATAAAATTCCTGCTACATTAAAATAATGTTGTCTTTATTAAACAATTACAACTTTATATAGCGATGAGAATGAGATCACACAAACTGCTGTTTACGTTATGCAAGTTGGAATTCTAAAGCTTCTGACTGTAATGACTACAGTAAAGGTAACCTAATAACAAATTAATGCATTTTGTAGGTCAAAGAAAACAGGGTAGTTCACCACAAGTTTATGCTAATACAGTTTCTTGTACACAGAAAATTAGTAATATATGAAAATTCACTGGAAGGAAAATGTAGCAACATACAGAAGTAATAAAGCACCACTAAAAGAGATGTAGGTATACATTTTAAATTAATTTACCAACAATTATGTACAAACAAATAGCACTTTATATATTTAAAAAGAGAACAAAGAAGCTATGTTAATGCCTCTGTTTGATAAGAATTTGAAATCTCTATACTACTTATATTACTTTCAGCACAATTGTTCAAAACGATAGTCAGAGGAACATTTGATATTTGTGATTGTTTCATATAACTTTTCAGAATTATTATGTGACTGTGCATCTCTACATGTAAAGGATGATTCATGTATTGGGTTGATCACTTTTTACCTATACTGAATATTGAGGTCTTCATCCAAATTTATAAATATGACACCATGTGTAACAGTTTCATATCAGTACTTTGATATGTGCAACTCCTTACACTGTTGAAGGTATATGACACTTACAGTTGTTAACATTACAGAAATTATGTGTTAATATTTTCCATACAGTGTCAAGAACCTGTTGGGAACAGATGGAGCACAGAAAAATACGTAAATGCAATGTTAATGTCACATTACATGCCATATTATTTTTCTAAAGTCATTTGTCCCAATTGTGTTGCGATATAATGAGGTGCTTTCCACATGTGGCTTTATTGAAATATTGCAGAAGATCTAAATGTTATGTGAAACACATGCGTTAAGCCTAGAATCTGTTATATCTATATTTTAATAATAAGCAGAATTTTAGAAATGAAAGTAAAAGTGTCAGATAATAACGATGATGTTGATGTCATACTGATACTTGCATATTTTTCTATCATGCACAATTGTACTCAAAACATGAAGCTTTTTCGACATCAACTTCAGACAATCAGGTTTCTTAACATAGTTATTCTTAACCGATATGTCATTTGGTATAGTGTGCATTATGATATCATGTTCATAGTGATTATTACATTAAACAAAATAGTACAAACTGGATTTATGAAATCTGAGGTAATACCTTTATAATAGCTATTAAAACTAACCTTCTTTATCACTGATTGACATACACAGTGATGAATAAGGTTGAAAGAAATTAATGCTTCAAAATAGCTATCATTGTAAGATAAAGGAAAAGTTAATAAACGCTCATATCCAAATAACTCGTCCAAAGATGTTAGTTTGAGCTTCTCAGGTTACTATCACACATAGATGGAGCCCATTATAAGCAAAGCAAACCTATCAAGACAAAGGTAATGAAAATTTCTGCAAAATCACAGCCACAAGTTTGGTATCTCTTAAAATTCACATATTCGAACTAGATTGGCACAATTAAGCAAATAAGACAAAAAGCAGATAAGTTGTATAACATTAACCAAAGCAGTTTCTCGCATATTTAATTAGGTTCCTTCTGAAATATTAAAAAAAATATGTCAATATATATATTAGGCCACTTAATCCAGCAAAAGTGTTATAAAATAATAAGCTCTTTATAAAATACTGTGGATGAAATACACATTTATGTAAGTTTGTTGTACACATGTTATTACCAAAAGCATGACAGTAAAAGTTTAGTGATATCGTGCAAGGTGATATTACATGTTTACAAGGCTAATAAGCAATTGTTTAAGCATTTTTGTCTCTGATGTAGCAGAAAACTACATCATGAATGCATAAAGCTTAGGTAATGAAGAAATCATGTACTGATATTCATGGTGCATTATTTTGGCTTACTGTTGTATATAAATATGGCAAAACCAAATGACAATTACTGAGTAGCTGTAACTTGGGAAAGCTATTTTTGGACTAATTTCAACTGCAAATTACTTTCCTTACATAGACTACTATATATGAGTCAAGTTACTAACAAAACCAATAGAACAGCATGGCTCAGTTGGTTTTGTCTGGCGCACACTTGGGAGGCCCATGTTCATATCCTGTTGCCGAAGCACCTAAACCATGGGCAATATGGGGATACTTTCCCGGGTCACCAGGTGAATGCTGGGTAGGTTATTTACCTTTTCGGAATTTCCTCTCTCTCAATTCCATCTTCATTATCATTTCACATCATCTCCCACCTGCTGGTCTTCTTCAGGGTAGAAGTGTGGCGGGTGTCTCGACGCTCAATGGCAGGAGGATATCCTTTGGGTAAACACTTGCTCTTGCGGTAGGATGCATTTCCGGGATCCGGGCCAACCTGGTAAGCCATTTCCAGGTCACTGCAGGAGGGATGCTGGTTGTACGGGGCTCCTGGGGCAGATTCCAACTAATATACATTACGGACCCTGCCTTCTGCAATGACAAGACTCCTTAGTTTGGACGCCCTCTGACTCCTCTAGCCCCATCCTTCTTTCCTTGGATTATCCACTTGAGGCATAGATACAATAAACCACAGCTTTCAGTGCCAAGACAGCTCCATGGCATAATCCAATTAAACACTAAACCTACTAGAGTAGCTACAAAATAAGAATGAACATGGGTTGAGCAAATGCAGTTATCGTGCTGTTTTCGCATTACAAGTTCCACAGCAAGTGGGCGACAGATATGGAAGATATATCTATCTTATTTTATTTTAATTTTAATTCAAAACTTTTAGTATAAGAAATTTAATCTCATTATCGCGGTTTTATCCCTGCTATCACTAGGTATCACCTTATTTCTCTTCCCTCAAACAATGAAGCCCTTTATCTTACTACTTAAAATGTCTTTTACTTATTTTAATTCATAGTCTATAAATTTATTCTGATTATTCCTCAGTTACAGTTCCTTCCAAAATAGTATATGGCCAAATACTATGTACTATTGCCAATTCCCACGGTTTTCTTGTTTCTTCTTAATACTTTGATTAATAAGCACTTGTTCTTTTGCAATCAGCTGTATCTAAATAAAACACTAATCTTGGACATTCACTCTCCTGCTTCTCTGTCAGGCTCACAATGCACATTTAGTTTACAGAGTTGCAGTTCATCACCTATTGTTTTACTTTTAGGCTTTTACTTTTCTTTATTATTTCTTATAAGCAATGCAGTAAAGTGTAGCTCTAGATCGTGTGTTGCTATAGTCTGATGTTTACTAGAAAGTAGGTACATGGCAGCCATAAACTTTACCCCTCACTGCCTGTGGCAAATCAAAAGAGGCGCAAATGCTCAACACCACCGCCTCCTGCCGAGCATATGGAAGAGGATTTAGCAGCTGTACCTGCTCCACCTCTCCTCAACCAAACTCAACCTACCTCTAATGTTCAAGGTACAACTAGATCTAACAAGGTTACCCCCATTTTCTTACGAGATCCGTGCCAGGACCGTGAGCTTACAAAAGCACTACAAGACGGACACCCAGACACTAAATTGGTCATCAAGAACATGAGCGGCTCCATCGCTTTCCTCCCTGCTACACCTGCTGACCACAGGCTATTTCGCAAGTTCCTGACAGATTCTAAAGTGCAGTATCGTACCACCCTGTTACCTGAAGAAAAACTGAAGTACGTTACCTTAAAAGATCTACCAATGTACATCACAGAATCAGACGTCCTGGAACTCCTGCAAAAACTAGAATACCAGGTTGAGCGAGTTGGACAACTTCGCTCAAACCGCTCCTCAACTCAACAAAAACTACCTCACTTTAGGGTAGCTCTTCGGAAGGAGCCTCGATCAAGTGACATATATAAGGAGGCACATATGTTCGATGCCGTCATAAGGGTTGAACCTTATAGACCACCAGCACGTCCATTACAATGCACAAACTGTCAGCAGTTCACGCATAGCGCGGCGGGCTGCTGACTAGAACCAGTGTGCTCATACTGCGGAGAATCAGGGCACAAATGGCCAGATTGCACAAAGCTAAGCCTCTCTGATTCAAAACCTACCTGCTGCAATTGTGGAGGAGAGCACTCCTGCCGATACGCTAAGTGACCTGTTTGGGAGGAAGCCTGAATAGAAATGGAGCTAAACAAACACGGACAATGCACACGCTTTGACGCTGCCCCAAAGGTACCTAATCCGCAAGGCATCCACAAGGAAGCTTTCAAAGGGACCCGATACCCCGGACTCCCGCCAACAATAAGGCCGCAGTACAAAAACTACGCAGCGGCACTCACTGCTTCCGCATCACAACAGCAAGGTCAGCAAACTACTGTACTCGAACCACAGACTCCACATAAACAAATCACGACAGCAGCCCCACACCAGACGCTCACACCATCCCAACGTCCTTCTACAATTAGGACACTTACAGAAAAATCCCCATTCATACCTGCACCAACCAACAAGCCTGCGTGCCCAGCAGGAAAAACAACTGGCGAATCCAGAACGCCCATGCAACAACGGCTCTTGACTCGCCCAGCAACAAATCAGTCCCTACCGCAGAATCCTAAACCATCCATCCCTGATGAACAATTTCTTAACCTAATGTCCAGGATTCCTCTACACCTGCAGGCTGATTTCGCAGCTGCCTTAGCCGATGCATTGGCTATCCGCCCCCCTACGATACCATCACAAACAATCCTGGTACATACCGTCTTCATCTTCATGGGCAACAATGGCAGACGTCAATGATGTCATACAAAACCTCACCAGCCTACGCATTTGTTCCTGGAATGCTAATGGTCTGCGGCATAAGATACGTGAAGCCACTAACTTCATCGCTGTGATCAGAATTAACATCTTCCTTGTTCAGGAGACCCACCTAGCTCCACGGTATAAGGCCACCATTCCAGGAATGATTTGTCACAGGACTGATCATCCGGACGGTTATGGTGGGACTGCAATTTACATCCAAAGGCACATCACCCATCACCGCCTTCACCTGCCTGCTGTTGACGGTCTAGAAGCAACGGGTATCCAATTTTCAACCGACAAGGGACCCCTCAATATCTACTCGGTTTACATTCCACCGAGCAGAGCGATATCTCAGCGAGTTTTGGACCACATATTCACTGGCTCTCCCGGCATAGCCATGGGAGACTACAACGCCAAGAGCACTCTCTGTAACTCCACCATCACAAATCGCCATGGACGCCTTCTAGAACGTTACATAGAGCGTAAAAATCTTGTTGTGCTTGCTCCTACCTCTCCCACCATAAGACACGGCGATCGTGGACCTCCTGATTGGCTGGATATAGCTCTACTGTGCAACATACGTAGTCATCCAACAATATTTTCTCTTCCTAAACTTTCCTCCGACCATTTTGCCATCATCCTACTCTATAAGGCAAAATTAACACCTAAATCTTTACCTTCTCATGCAAATCCCCGACAAACCAGCTGGAGCAAATTCTCAATTATCATGGCCGAAAGACCCCCCCATATTCACCCTTGCACAACAATTGCGGCAGCTGACGATCTGGAGGAGTTCATCACCACCACCATGACTGATGCCATGCGCGAAGCAACTCCTGCCCGGAAATCTCCACATAGTCCCCTTAAACCCCTCCCAAAACATTTGCGCCAACTCATCTCGGCCAAAAACAGAGCACAGCGAAAATGTCAAAACACGCGCCAACCACAAGATAAGAGGGAATGGAATCGCCTCCAAGCAGCAGTGAAGCTGGAACTTGCAGACCACTTCAACGACGAATGGGAGAGAAAATTATGTACACTCGACACCACTGATGTCTTTCTCTGGAGGATGTCTAAGGCTCTGCTCCGCATACCCACCTCCGACCCGCCACTTACCGACGGTCAACGAATATCACAATCCTCCAGAGAAAAAGTGGAACTCCTAGCCGAACACCTGGCGGCTACTTTCCATCCTGCAGAATCCCCAGACCATGAACAGAAATCGAAATCGAACAAAAGGTACAACACTTCCTTGCCTCTCCCTATAATTCAGATGAAGTGCACCTCACCACCATCGATCGCTGAGGTCAAAGGCTTAATTGCTTCAGTCCGACCTTACAAAGCTGCTGGTTACGATCATATACCATACGCTGCCTTCAAGGTACTCCCGCAAAGCTGGATAGCACTAATTGTCGATCTCTTCAATAGCCTGCTCCTTCTCTCATACTTTCCCAAAAAATGGAAACATGCCAAGCTCATTACCATCCCCAAGCCTGGCAAGGATTCTAAAAACATCGAAAATCACCAACCCATTAGTCTGCTACCAGCAATTAGCTAGTGTGAAGAAATGATTAATTTCCATCAATTAACTTAAGAAGTGTTATATTTATGTACATAATGAAAGAAAGGTTTATTTTAATGCCGTTTTAATGAACCAAAACAACTCTAACATTTGTTTCTTGAATGCTAATATGATTGTAACTAAACCTAATATGTGGTACATTTTCAATTTGGTAAGGGGAAGAAAGTGTTTGACATTGTTGGAAAACATAGCATAACGTGCACCCCCCCCCCCCCACACACACACACACACACACACACACACACACACACACACACACACACACACACACACACACACACACACACACACACACACATGCACACACATGTATGCAGAAACACAGAGTAATGAAGGTAGCCTTTTTATATGTATCTCAGTTCTAAGTGCCTTGTATTTCTACTTAAATATTTGTAGCTTCCAGAAAAAGTGTAATTTAGAAACATGGAAATAGAAATTTTACACAAATATAAATATTTTTTATTGAATTTCCACTTATCTTAAGAAGTTAATGTTAATACTTCTTTCTTCTTTCTAAGATCAATTTTGAAGACTAAGATCGATTTCGTCTTCAGTTCATTACAAAGAAACTGCGTTGTTAAGGAAATCTTGGTTACCATGTTTTTTCTTTTGTTATGTTATGTTTTCAGCATTACCAACATCTGAATACGAAACAAACCTAAAAACAGAATCAACTGCCAGTATGTCAAAATTCATTACACGATGTTTAGTTTTTAAAATATATTTTCCCACACTATTAAATCTATGGGAGCATTTAATTATTTTAATAATTTAACTTCAGGTTTTATTTCATGGTTAAATGACCAAAAATGGCCCCATAGGTTTTATAGTGTGGGAAAAATTATTTATTTTAAAAAATAAACATTGTGTAATGAATTTTAATATACCAGCAATTGATTCTGTTTTTAGCTTTGTTTCATCTTCAGATGTTGGTAATGCTGAAAATATAGCATAAAAGAAAAAACATGGTAACCGAGATTTTCTTAACAACGGAATTTCTTTGTAATCAACTGAAGATAAATGCGATGTGCCTTCGAAATCGATCATAGAAAGAAGAAAGAAGTATTAACATCAACTTCTTAAGATAAGTGGAGATTCATTAACAAATATTTATATTTGTGTAATATTTATTACTTCACTGTAACTAGCTTTATTTTCTATGTAATGGAAATAGAACCTTATTTATTTGTAATTTACTGTTATACATTTTAATTATCAGTGAAATACAACTTAATTTTATGTAACTAAATGAGCATTCAGCATACGCTATTTGAAAAGAAATGCGAAACATATTTTCCTTATTGCTGATGATAAAGATGCAACCTGTGTGGGCAGCTTTCAGCCACAAGAATAAAAGACAAATGTTTGCTTTTGGTACTCCAGTGGTGTAGCAACAAACTAGAAGTATCTCATGTTAACTACTGAACGGTGGTTTTGATTTTCTGTTCTCATTGCTTTTAATCAGTCGTGGAGAAAGGAAAAAGGAAATGTTATGCATTACATCAGAAAGTAAAGTTCATATGGGCATTGAAGCTTAATAGACACTAAACAAAATTGGAATTTTCTTCAGACTGAAAAATTGCTTATACCACGCTGTGTACAGTCGCCAGTAACAGAAATGCTATTTTGGATGATCTTTTAACATTGGGTGCAAAATCAACTAAACGTTGCCATTAGCAAGTAGGGAGATATACTGATTTGGAACTGGCACTTTTCAGTGGCTCCAGTACAAACAAGCTGCAGCTCTATCAGTCAGTGGTGACATTCTGACAGAACTGAAAATTTATCTGAAATTGTGAATATCAGGATAGTTTGAATGACTCAGATCATCATGGAATCACAGTGAAAACAATTTGCGGCAAATTAAATGCTAAACCTAGTGCATATGATTTTAATGGAACAGTAGTTAAAGAAATTGGACATCTGAATCAGTAAAAAATAAAAAGAATATATACAAATATAATTTGTAACATAAAACTTCACTCATCTTATGAGAAATAATGATAATTCTTATAAATTCTCCAGGGTGGAAATGAAATGTGTAGTGTTTAACGCCCGCTTTTACAACATATGGCACCGCAGGCGATGACACTGATGGTACATGAGATGAAGATGGAGAACCGGTGGAATGAGATGGCAGGGTAAACCGGAGATCCTGGAGAAAACCCGCCCCAGCGCCATGTTGTCCACCACAAATCTCACTTTGCGGTTGCCTGGATAGAACCCGGGCCGCCTTGGTGAGAGCCAACGGTCTAACCACTGAGCCACGGCGCAGCCTCTAGGGTGGCGATCTCATGTAAAATTATACACACATCTTCAGCTGGAAACAAAGCTGTCGCCATAGTTACAAATCCTAGATGTTGATATGTTCTTCTTAGTACTACCAAAATCTGAATGTTAAATAAATATAAAAACAGAATCGACTGCCAATGTTTGTTTTTTTAAAATAAATATCTGTTCCCAAACCATTAAATCTATCGGACCATTTAACTGTTTTAATAATTTAACTTATGAATTTATTTCATGGTTAAATGATCTGCAACGGCCGATTTATCAGTTTGTTTATACTTAATGTTACGAAGATGTTCTTTTGTTCTGGTTTCTAAATTAGTTTTGTCTTTCCAATATAAACTTTATCACAATCAAGACAATTAAACTGATAAATACCAGATTTTTTATTATTAGGAATTTTATTTTTTATAGAGAAATGCAATAAATTTTTAATAAATTTTCGTAACATTAAGTATGAAAAGACTCATAAATCGGCTGTAGCAGATCATCTTTGGTCATTTAACCATCAAGTAAATCCAGAAATTATATTATTAAAACAATTAAATGGTCTGATAGATTTAAGATATTTATTTTAAAAATCAAACATCGCATAATGAATTTTGAAATACCGGCAGTCGATCCTGTTTTTAAAGTTGTTTTGCTTGCAGATTTTGGTAGTACTAACAATAACATATCAACATGTAGTGTTTGTAACTATGGCGACAGCTTTGCTTCCAGCTGAAGATGTATATAATTTTACATGAAATCGCGATCCTGGAGAATTTATAAAACTTATCATTTCCAATAAAATAAATGAAGTTTTAAGTTACAAATTATTATATTTGTATATATTTGTTTGCTTCACTGTTAAGAGCTTCATATTTTATGTATTTAAATAAAAAGAAGCAGATTCACTTCATACTCCACAATCAAACTGCTTTTTTAAATCTGGTATCTTAAAGATGAGTGATGATACATGTAGTAATGAAATTGTGGCTATAAATGAACTAGCTCTATGGAAGGGTACAAATGCTGACACCTTTCTGCATTTTGATGGCAATCTAGTTGTGTGTGGGAAATTACATAATGAGAAGTTATTGCTGATGTGTGGCAAAAATATGTAGATGATTAAAAAAATGGACACCAGCTTCAAGCAACATGGATGACATTGTGGATCATTATTCAAATATTGAAATACCTGAAGTTGAAGTGTTCAGTAGAGTAAATTTGTGTGTTACATCAGTATGAAAAGTTTTACTGAAAAACTCTAAATTCATTAATATGTTACATATAATTGTACCTTCATGTTACAATTGCAGAGCTTTTTATGTTCAGCTATACAATTCTCAGTTGTTGAGTTAAGTATATAAGTTGATACTGAATATGTTCTAGGTATCACATGGGTTATGTTATTTTGTTTTAAGGTAAATGCTAATTATATACTGTAACATTGTAGTTTCTGTGACTGTTGACCATGGTTTAATTGTTGAGAATTCACCTGACGTTTTGTTTGTAAGTCATTTAGGAATTGTCAGAGACAGTCAGTTCTGCCTGTCAGCTTGTCCTTTTCTCTTTTACTCCCTAAGTGGAGGAAAAATAAAGTTATGGACTAATGCCAGTTGAGAGTTTAACTGTTTCCTGTTTAGTATTTCCTACTCAAAGGCATTCGCTGTAGAGTTCTCAGGTGAAGAAATGCTGCTGTTGTACCTGCAGATTCAAGGATTACGTCGTGTGTTGGTTGGCCATGGTGATTAGGTCAGGTGATATGTGCTGGCCAGAATGCCATCATGACTTAGCTCTGATCTCTAAATCAAGAAGTGAGGAGTAATATGTCTGGATAGCAGTAAGCTTTGAATCATGAACTCCATCATAGTTATCAACTGAAGTAAGGTCTATATGAATACCATTACCATGCTGTTGTACTTATATATACTTTGGCAGTTATTTTAAGGAAAATTAATTCTAAAATAGTGCATTTTTGTAGTACTTGGTCTTGTGTAATAGAATAGAATAGAATTTATTAGGTACAAAAAGAGATACATCTTGGACTAACTCTGAGCTGGGCCTCGGCTAAGCGGGCAACTCTTCAATAAATTACATTCTTTATAGATTATCTTACTTTTCAATATTCCCCCTCTGTACATCATCTCATTTCTTTGTCCCTTTTCCCTAATACAAATTATTTTATTTCACTAGCATCACATTTATTCATATCTTTTCCTCTACCTCTTACAGTCCCTTACCTTGCTATGTCTCTACATCTTTATATCATTGCCAAATTCCCACCTGTTTTCTGATCCATTGCATTGCCATTCTTGTTTCCCTTTGCCTTCTCCTGATTATTCTGATTCCCAAACTTTATTTCACTCTGTATTCATTGTAATGCAGTTTCACTTTTCATAGTTTTGTTCTTCACTCCAACAATGTATTTAAGGTACATAATGCCCTTAGCAGTTTGCTATGCATTAAGTTTTGTGCAACTGTGCATTTCAGTTTCTGTATATGCCAATCATTCCAGGATAGATCAAGTGTGGAAGTTCAGTGACCTTAACCCATTAGACCTTCAGTTATGGATCCACTCAAATGATCTAATGTGCAATGAATAACCTGCCACTTCTGCAGTGGGCAAGTAGAATATCTGTCTCACATTCAAGAGGTTCTGAGTTTGAGTGTCAGTCAAGATAAGTTAGGTGGATTAGGTTCTTTTTTCAGGTTTTCCCTTATCGTGAATGATTTTAGGGGACCAGAAGCTCTGTGGAACCTGGTTCATTTGAGCATCACCTTCCCATTTCATTCATCGTCTGATATGAGGAACTTTGGAGGGTGTTTAAGGAAAAAGGTGAATGACCTGAAGCAGCATAGTATAATGCTGTATAGCATGAAATAACAGTCACAGAGTAGATTAACTGGTACATGTAGAGAATCTTTTAACTGTGTTAATAAGACATTTAACACTATTTAGATAATTATGTGAAACTTTACATTTTAATTATTCTGTTACAGGATGGGGAACTTCCTCCAGCAAAATCCTCAAGGTAAGACTTGACTGTTTTGAATTACAAATCTTCTGCCTTTTGTGTAATGTTTACTTTATATATATATTTATTCTCTGATTGCAATCATATAGAAGCAAAACAAATTTCCAAATTGCACAATTTTCCAGATTACACAAAGTGCAATAGATTATGTATAGTTTATTGATTACCATGCATCATACATGTGTAAGTATTTGTGATTATGCACTTAATTAAATACTTCAACTGTTGTACTGTTGATGTTCACATATTTGCAGGTATTTTTTACAGTACACTGACACAATATAAGAACCTGAATTGTAATTTATATTATGGGGTTCTTATATTGTTATTCCTATCTTTGACTCCTTTGCATGTTACTTGCTTTTTTGGCCACCAGGAGGAAGGTCTGTTTGAATTTTCTGTTCACATTTGTTTTTCTCTATGCAACTTTTTGCACTAAAGAACAGCTTGGAAGAATTATTGTATGTTGCCAATCCATGATTATGCATGTAACTGCTTTTTCAGGCATATTAATTTTCCACTTTTGAAATTCCTTTTCTTTCTAGTTTTCATTATCATCTGCATTGTGAATTTCTATTAGAACTTTTGCCAAAGTACAACGTTGACAGTAGCTCATCATTTCTACTGCAGCACTTCGGACTACATGAAATGTTCTGCATTTGAATTAAGTCAGTGCTTGTTTCTGCATTTTCTGCAGCTTCAATGAGTGCAAGAGCATTTTTTTTATTTTTTATTTGGCTTTAACTGCCTTACTGCAAGACCAGTTCAGTTCACTGCATTCAGGACTAAAACTGACTGTGCAAGAGCAAATGCACTTTCAGTTTCTTCAAACAATTAATATAAACCCATAATGGAACTTGAATATGTAAATAACTCTCTGGTGCATGCTTGTGTGATGATAGTTGTACTGGGTGATATCCAAACAAATTTTACATTCAATAACTTCATGTTAGGGTGGCATGTTGCGCTATCTATGAAAAGGAATATTTGGATTTTTTTTTCATTCTGGAATTGTAAGAGCTCTGTCCTTCTTCCATAAGACCACTGACTATCCCCTCCGTTTTATTGCTTACTGTGTGACTGGAAGCTGGATGAAGTCTGGAGTTTTGAAACAGCAAAATTTTGTCACCTTACCAGTAACCATTGACTTTTCCATTTTTTTTCCATACAGCTGTACAGTATTTTGTTAAGCAGTTTTCTGCTGACACTCTTTCTCACTTCAAATAAGAAAGATTTTAAGGCAGTATATGAGAAAACTGTCCTGGCAATGAATACACACTTAGGAATATCATGTACAATTAGCTGGTGCAATTTTGTCTTCCATTCCATCACTACACTTTCCTCTAGATCCCCCCCCCCCACCCACCCACATTTGACCCACATTTTATTCCATGTTTTATTTTTAAAGTTGGGTAAATTTGAGTTTCACAGCATTAGAAGTGCATCATTATTTCAGAAGGTTCAACATTCTCATTTGTGTCAATCACATCATTTCACTGAGTTTTAATAATCTGTCAGCTTTTATGGACATGTAATTTTAACTGCTGAAGGTTCTTAACTGTCTAAATCAAGGAAGTAAGAACCTAAACAGAATTAGGTAATTTAGATGAGAATAACAATAAATACAATAGTCCATTACTGCTGTCTTTTCTACCATGTTGTACAATTGAGGAGTAATTTTAAAATTTTCCTTCCATTTCCATATTGAGGATGTGTATTATAGAAAAAAATCGGTGTATAAAATTATTGTGTATAGGGTGGATATATTTAATTGCTGTAGAGTGATTTTTGAAGTATATACATATCTCTTTCAAATTTTACTGTATAATAATTACTCCATCAAATGACATAATGAAATTTGTGGCATGACTGAATCTGCAGATACGACACAGCATTCTATATATTTACATGTGCGTTGATCAAATACAAACTGTGTTTTTACTTCATCAACTACTGATGAGGCACATTATATTCTCCAAAACCTTTAATAACAATATTTAAGTGGAAATAGATTTCAAAGTCAATATTAAATAGTAAATAGATATGTATTGTGACTTTGTGGGTTCGTGAAATGAAAAGTCCAATTTCACCACTCAAAAATGTTCTTTATTTCCACCGACTTACAGTTAAATACTTGCCAATTACACAGAATTACTTGCTGCACACAATTACAATTTACCAGTTCGTCCGTTACAATTTCACTTGTACTCGCGATTACATAAACTCCGATGCACATACCAGTTACGTACAGTCTTCCGTTGCACAATCTTCTCGTTCATTAACACGTCACTGACTAACTCTTACACCAAGAACTGCATCTGCCTCCTCACTAACACTCACTAACCAACTGACTGACTGACTCCGTAGACTGACTCTTATAATGTAGAATGACGTATCCTCTGTATGAAATATAGGGGATGAATAAATTGAAATTGAAATTCCTTCACTTGCTTTTCATAGGTGGCAGCTATGCAAAATCGGTGCAGTGTTTTGTGACATTTCAAGTATTCTTGCAGCAATAGAACAATCAAATCTTTGTACATGAATAGTCATTCACCTTACTGAAAAGGTGTTGTACACTAAATTTGTTCTGTGGGGCCAAAGTAATATTGTGTTCTTTGAAGACTTTTTGGAAAAGTTGTGTAGCTCTGGGATGATATGTAAATTTTCTGTATGAAGTTTCGTTGCTGATTGGGGAAAGAGTATTTATTTGTTTGCATCTTTGTTGTCTTTTGAATTTATCAATTTTCTTGTTGACCAATTCAGCACTGAATCCATTGAATTTTGCAATGTGAAGTGAGTGAGTGTGTGGTGTTTTAGGGCCCGTCTACAGCAAGGTCATTTGGGCCCGTACAATGTGAATGATATTATTGTACTCTTTGATATATTCTATCTTGTTTAAAGGTACATTAACAAGCCTGTAAGTTAAACTGTTGATAACAGCATGCTTGTGTTGTTTTGGGTTATGTCCATCTGATTTTATGACATTTTCTGTGTGTGTTTCCTTTCTATGAATGCCAAATTCAAGTTTATTATGTTTTCTGATAAGTTTCAAATCTAAGAAAGGGATTTCATTGTTTGTCTCTTTTTCAATGGAACATTTTATTGCAGGATTTTGTAAATTAAGTAGTTTTAATGCATCATCCACTTGTTTCTCATTTACTATTGCCCAAATGTCATCCACATATCTATACGAATGTTTGAAAATTAGTGGGAATGCCTTTGAGATATGGGTTTCCAAAAAGCTAATGAAGAGGTCTGCCAAAAATGGGGACAATGGGTTGCCCATAGATAATCCTGATTTTCGTTTGAAAAACATTTTATGGAATGCAAAAAAGGACTGTGCAATGAAAAAATTAGTTAAGTGAAGGTATTCCTCTATGATGTTTTGGTCTAATTGTTGGGACTGAAGCCATATTTGCATGTATTCTATGAGTTTGTCTCTCGGAACACTTGGGAACAAAGAGATTACATCAAAAGATACCATTCAGTCAGTGGGAGAAGTATTAAAAATTTGTTGGAATTCATCAACAAAACCAAAAATCTACAGTTCTCTACTCAGATCATTTTGAGGTGGGTGAAATGATGCTCAAATCTCTCCAGGGTCCATGGAGCTTAGAGCTACCCGACATTTGTCTGTGAGGATAAGGGAAAACCCCAGACAAAACCTTATCCAGGTAACTCACCCTGACCGAGATTTGAACTAGGAACCTCTTGAACGTTAGGCAGACATGCTACCATCTACGCTACTGAGGCGGGCTGCCTGTCATTGAGGTATGTCCCATAATGTATGCAATGGTAATGATCTAGTTGAAGGATATTTTCAATTGGAAGCGTAGATGTTTGAATGTCTCTGTAGCATAAATAGTACCACCCTCAAAAGTGGACCAAGGCTTTACTTCTCTTCCAAAGGAAGCCATGCTAAGAATTTTTACATGTGATAAAGTCTCTTATGTTCTGCCAGGTTTGTACCAGAAGCTAGCATGTTAACGCTAGACCATGTTGGGCGTCATTAACCTCAGAACATGCATTGTTGTAGGTCAACAGAATGCAATTACCGTTGCATGTAGTCAGAACAAAGTTTTGAAAATTTACCTGCTGTGTGGGACATTAATAAATATCTCAGAGTTATATAGGGAGTGAGTATATAATAACGACTTTAAACCTTTCTGGAAAATGCTATATTGTTTAGGATTACTAAGTGGTTTCAGGTAGAATGGAAGGTTAGTATAAATTTTTATTGCAGAAGGGTAATACACTTTTTGGAACAGTTCTAAACTATTTGCCAGTCTGTGCATATTGCCTGCATTTGTTTCACTGTATTCAAGCAGAGCAGGAAGGTAGCTTATAAACCTCGCAATATTTAAAGGCATGTGAACGCTGGCCAATGCTCAAGCAGAGCCTGTTGCCAAGTGTAGTGGGTTTACCAGTAGAGTTTCTGCACATATTTCGTTTTACACGCCAGCAAAGGTTCTGCTTATTTTTCCTGTAACTAAATATTCCTAAAACATTAAAATCTTATCTTGACACATGTCACAGCAGTGGAACAACAAGCACTTTATCCAATCCTGCAACTCGCCTTCCAACTTCATGGGTCTTTCCCGGAGATTGAAACACAGGCACGCTCCTTTTTTCGAATCCTGAAGCTGCTTCACTACAGATTAGTGACACTATGTGCACACTACGTACATCACTAGCTTCTACAGTTAATTGCTGGGCTGATTCAAAATCTACAGTGGTTCTATATTCCTGATTGGAGAGCTTTCCTAAAAACATGTTCATATTGTATATAATTCTTCTGCCGTGAAAATAATCAATTCATGTTTGTTGACTGAAAAATCACTTGTTCCAGCTTCGAGGGACATATTCATGCATTCAGATTACAATTACTGGAAAAAATATATGTGTGTGGTAATAATTTATTGTAATATTAGCAATATTTCAGCTCAGATTTGACTCACGACATAACCATGTCATTCACTGTAACAAAATTACAAACTTGTACTCTGAAGACAAACTAAACATTAACTCGTTCTGTTTCAGACTGCGTGCAGAAAGTGTGCTGTTTATTTATGCTTGAATTAAGTGTTGTCAAGAAGGAATGTTGTTATTTTTCACACTGATCTGTGCCTGCCTCCATAGCTTAGATGGTAGCATGTCTGCCTCACGTTCAAGAGGTCCCGAGTTCAAATCCCGGTCAGAGTGAGTTACCTGGATAAGGTTTTTTCCGGGGGTTTCCCTTATCCTAAAAGACGAATGTTAGGTAACTCTAAGCTCCATGGACCCCGGGCCCATTTGAGCATCATTTCACCCATTCCATTCATCATCCGATATGACTTAAAAAGTTAAAGGATGTAAATTACAAATAAATAAATAACACTTATCTGTGTTGAGTGAATGGATGTTGGCTAACCAGAACTATATGAAAGATAACACATGTATCGCTCACGTTCTATGTATTGTAGAGATTGGATTTTTGTACGGTCATGATCAGAAAATAGAATTCTTATAAACAAATTATTCAAACATGGAACCAAAAACCAATTTTATATCTGAAAGCAGACAAAGGAAACACAGTATTCATTAATGAATACAAAATGATTACAACCAGCGAGTCGAACATCTATTACAAAATCCAGAATAAAACCCAAAAAACCAAAAACCCATTAAAGAAATACATAGAAACCACCAAAAAAGCAATTAAAGAAAATTCCATAGTGTCACATAAGATGAAACATAGCATAGCTGTAAACAACCCTAATTTGCCAAAATTATACTGCCTACCTAAGATTCACAAGACAGACAACAGCATGCGACCCATTATTAACAATATAGATGCCCCGACTTACAAACTGGCATAATGGTTGGTGGAAGAATTTGACAAGTTTGAAAAGTTTGAATCTCTAAGCAGAAAGAATTCATTTGATTTAGTAAAGAAAATTGAAAACACAATTATAAAAACTGTAGAGATGATGGAGTCCTTTGATATCAGATCTCTATTCACAAGCATACCAGTAGAAAAACTTCCAAAATTGATGAAGGCTGGTTATCCAAAAGCAATGCTGCAGATGATAAAATAGAGGAATACATCAAATTAACCACCCTATGTATTAAACAAAACAGCTTCACGTTCTCCAGCAAGATCTTCCAACAAACAGCAGGCTTGGCCATAGGTAACCCTCTTTCACCATTACTAGCTAATCTGTTCATGAGTAATTTGGAAACACACATTACTAAAGCCTTTGCACATATTTTCAAATGTTGGCATAGATATGTCGACCATGTGTTTGCTAAAGTCCCTAGAAGATTAACCGAGGGTGCTATAAAGCTGCTAAACCTACAAGAAAAATCCATAGTTTTCACCATTGAAGTAGAGCAGGATGAATGGCTACCTTTTCTAGATTTGAAAATCATTAGAACACCAACAGGATTACAATTTGGAATATACAGAAAAGCAACACATGTTGACAATTACATTAAATGCAACCCATTCAACCCAGTACAACATCAATATGCAGTATTCCATAGTTTAGTTCACAGAGTAATCAACATTCCGCTAACAAAAACAGAATATGAACAGGAGTACACTCACATACACCAGGTTGCCGAATTGAAAAACTGTAACACAAATTTCATCAAAAAACTGATCTACAGACACAAAAGAAACAAAAACTTAAGGGACATTACTACATTAAAAAAACTAGAAAACCCAAACACCAGATATGGAAAATTTACATTTCATCCAAAATACTTGAAAAAATTTGAAAAAATATTTAAGAGCTTCAACATAAAATTAGCCCCTCAAAACAAACACAACATGCGCAACTTACTAAACCACCCTCTAAAAAATAGCACACCGAAAACTCAATTATCAGGCATTTACCAAATGAGTTGCCAGGATTGTGAAAAGATATACATTGGTAAGACCAAAAGGAATCTAGGAACAAGAATGAAAGAACACTTCAGAAATATTAAATTCAAACAAATGGACAAGTCGGCCGTAGCACATCACTTTTGGTCTGAGAATCACAACATAAAACAAGAAATAGAACTGATCAAACAGGCAAACAGGCAAAGAAACCTCTGGAACTACAGATTTGGGAAAACATATTTATTACGAAGAAACAGGACCTCTTGATGAATTTTGAAATTCCCGCGGTAGATGACGTCATCAAACTTACCAGGACATTAGATGGCAGCACGACACCAAGCCAGATGCAGACATCGGATGCATCCTCAGTCAACCACAGAATTGATGATAGGGGAGAAGTTCCCAGAAACTATTGTTCATCAAAAAACTTGTAAGTGGAGAAAAGTATATACAAGGTTGACTCACTTGCCTAATTTTAGTAACAATGGCACTCCACTTTCTGAAATACTTCTTTTTATTCTATATAGAGAATATATGTATTCACCAGTAACATTAAAACTTAAACAAAGGTACTACAAATAATAACCATGGTCCTTTTTGTAATAGAGTTGTCTGCTTTAAACTAAATTAGCCATGAAGATAATTCTATCTAACAACAGGAAGTGAAAGTACACAAGATGTGCTGGTCTTAAGGCATTTTGGTTAAGCAGATTCTTTACATATCCTAATACAAAGTAATTAGAGTTAATCTTTAATATCATGACTTTTATTTGTTTTCTGTGATTGGCAAATGCTTCCTAGACCAAGACATTTTGTTAGTGGGACTGTTTTATCTGATTATTAGCTCCATTTCCTACTATTACACTATTTCCATAATAGTATATATTTTAGAAATTCATCAAATTTGTCAGTTACGAGGGTCTTGGTACAGACATAAGCCAGTAGGTCATATTTTAGCACTAATTTAAGCTTATTGATATGCTGATCACTGATTATTCGTGCTGCAATTTTGTTTGTCTGCCTTGCTCACTAATGCTGGTGTTAGAAGGTGCTTGGGTTCCCTCATAGCGAGAGACCCAAAGCCTATTGAGCTGATAGATGACATTAGGGATGGAGGGTCAGCCCAATGACTGGGATGCAGTAATTTTGGAATGATGGGGGTGGGGGAACCGGAGGACTGGGAGCAAACCCACCCCAGTGCCATGTTGTCCACCACAAATGTCACTTTGACTTCCCCTGGGATCAAAGCCGACTGCCTATGTGAGAGCCAAGATGTGTTGCCACTCAACTATGGCGCAGCCGCTGTAATTTTACTTTTATTATTATTTGTTACTTTGCTATTTAAGGTAGATGCGAACAATACATGAACATTCTAGTCTGATTTAATATGAGTTACTGTATAATTTGCAAAATTTTCTTAGTCTATGCAAATGTTATCATATTTTTGCATTGTTTATATAGCAAGCAAGTAAGTAATTTTTATTTCTACAAACTTCCTGGCTTAACGCTTTTATGTTCCTGATTGACGGAGGAGGAACCTACCTGGCAGACAGTTTTCTCTATTAGAGCTCATCTCGGACAATTAAATACTTCCGTAACTTCTTCCTAGGGAAACAACAAGGTGCTGATCTTCTTCAATATTGTAACAAATGGGAAGTTGATGGCTAAATTTAATTATATGTTTTGGTATATAAAATATGGTTTTTTCTTCACAGATTTATTTCTGGAAATAACACCAACATCCAATTTGACAGCTATTTGAAATGGATAAGAAAATAGAAATCAAAGAAGAGAATCCCCTTGAGGATGACATCGCCTCAGAGAATGAGAGGCAGTTCTTTCACAAAGTTGTTACAATAAACACAAACATTAAAGATGTCACTCATTGTGAGATAACAGTCAAAACAGAAATTAAATCAGAGACTTCTTTTATCAAAGATCTTGTCAAGCAGACTAAAAGTGAAACTGCTACATGGAGCAACAGCTATGACATAAATGAGAAATCAGAATTTGAGCTACAGACTCTATTTTCAGACATTGGTTCACAGAATGAGGGAGAATTTCTTCTAGAGGATCCTGTAATGATTGGTAACAAATACAACAGTGATCATGAAATTGATAATAAAACAGAAATTAAAGAAGAACCTTGGTGGCTGGAAACAGAAACTTCATCAATTGGTAATAATACTAAGGTAAGTTATGTAGAAGCCTGGTGAGTTAGACTGAGCAATGTTTTGTAATAATCTTGCCAATATTACAATCTTGCAGAGTGTTACAATCTTTTGCGCTTAATTAAAGAATAAACTAAAGTCACTCATTCAAAGATAACTGTCGTCCTAGCCACTAACTTTTAACCCATATCCTGGTGGGCAGTTTAACTCAGAACTCAGCTTATTTGTATTCTCAAAAATATTGTGTCTAGTTTAGTAAGGCAGTTTGTTAAATATAACAGGATTAGAGTTTACAGTGTGTTTTGTGCTAACTGTAATAAATAGTTTTGTGTTTGTATCTCTCCACGCCTGAGAGAGGAGAGTAGACAACAGATACTAGTTGGACAGAGGTTCAAAATGAGGGCAATGCATTCTGAAACTAGTCTCTCGATAATATAAAGATGTAGGAGACAAATTATCAATAAACCAATGACAAATTTTTTTCCGATTGGTTTTGTATTTTTTACAAAGTGTAAGAAGGTTTGTTTTGATGCCTGTTTATTGAGCCGAAAGATAGTAACTTCATTTCTTGAATGCTAATGTGATTGTAACTAAACCGAGTAAATGGCACCTATTACACTTTGTAAGTGAAAGTAAGTGTAGGACATTATTAGGAAACCAACCACTTAGACATACTTATCATTCTTCTTCTGCAAGAAGAACATTTTTATGTATGTTTTCCTCATCTTTAGCCTTAAAGCTACTTGAAACTACGTATGATTATGCCAGTACCTTGTTATACTTTGTGATATTCAGCTCTATAGTTTTCAGCTGTTTAGTTATATAAATATGACATTTGTTGCTAGAATGTGTTATAGGTACTGCAGGGCTTAGTCATTTTGTATTTGAGGTAAATGCTAAATATGTAATCAAACAATATAGATTTTGGGCCTGTACTCCTTGATTTAAGTGATGAGTTATCACCTGATTTTATGCCCTTAAGTCTTTTGGACATCTTCAGAAAAAGTGAGTACTGGCTGCCAACAACTAGAACGGTACATTCTTCCTCCCTTTTTGGAGAGAAACAGATGTTATGAATTAATGCCAACCCCACTGAGAGTATAGCTTGGATTTTAGTTAATTGATGGAAATTACATATTTTTTCATACTAGCCGTATATAGGCTAAGATCTTTGACTGTCAACATGAAAAATTCAATGCCTTTGCTGCGATTAGAATCACGGATCTCCTGGTTTCTGTCCAGTTGCTCTAACCCATTAGGCTACATGGTCAACTTGCCGTCACAACATTAAATTCTCTATTTGACTCGTATATTTCCCCAGTAGACTACTAGGGGCTCTCGCATCCAAGATAAAACATTTGTGGCGACTTACTATTGTAAGTACATGAGTCCCAGGCTTCATCATTTAACTTTTATTATTTTAGTTAATTGATGGAAATTAATCACTTCTTCACACTGGCAGTGTATAGGCTAAGATCTTTGATAGATAGATTCAACATGAAAAATTCAATGCCATGACCGGGGAAATATACGAGACAAATGGAAAATTTAATGTCGGTACGGCAGGTCGACCCTGGTAAATCAATGGCTTAGAAGGAGTGGACGCAAACCAGGAGATGTGTGGTGTAAATCCCGGCCATGGCATTGCATTTTTTATGTTGAATCTACCTATCAAAGATCTTAGCCTATATACGGCCAGTATGAAGAAACGATTAATTTCCATCAATTAACTAAAATAATAAGAGTTAAATGATGAAGCCTGGGACTCAAGTACTTACGATAGTCCACAAACAGTGTATCTCGGATGCGAGAGCCCCTAGTGGTCTACCGTGGAAATGTAGGATTCAAATGGAGAATTTAATGTTGTGATGGCCAGTTGACCATGGTAGCTAAATGGGTTAGAACGACTAGACGGAAACCAGGAGATCCTTGGTTCAAATCCAGGCCATGGCATTGAACTTTTCATGTTGACTATCTATCGTAGAGTTGGGAGTTTGTCCTCTGTCTTTGTGTCACTATCCACCAAAAATCCTTCACTGTAGAGTTTTCTAGTGTAGAAGTGTTGCTATTGTAGCTGCAGATTCAAGAAGATGTGTGTTGGCCAGCCATGAAGCTTAGGTCTGGTGATATGAGCTGGCCAGAAAGTAAACATGACTGAGGCACTGGCCAGTAAACCAGGAAGTGAAGAGTGATGTTTTTGGATAGCAGTAAGTGTTGAAGTGACGTCGATCATAGTTATCAAGTGTTAAGTTGTTTCAGGCGCTGAAGCCAAGTCTACGTGAACATTTATGTGTATTACATGCTATTTTCCTTAGGTAAACTTTGGGCTGTCTCTTAAAGAAACTTAATTCTTGTAGAATGTTGCACCAGAGTTAATATCTATGTTATGCATTGTGATCTATGTGTTGCATTGCCAATTCATTCTTTAGAGTTATTCCGGCAATAGCCTATAATTTCCAACAATATATCATTCCAGCAAATCTTGTGTAATTAATTACCAAGTGTTTTAACACATTCTAAGTCTGCTCTTTCCTTAAAGCTTTAATTACATTTTCCTTCATTGCCTAAAGCAAACAGCAGCATCAGTGAATACAGGGATGATTTCGAAAAGCATAAGTAATGCTGTGTAAGAAAGGATGTCTTCTAAGGCAAATATATGTTGACCGTTTTTAGCATGTAAGAGGCATAGAATCATGTTTTATATATTCCTTTTGATTTTGTTATAACTTGTTTCTATAATGATCATTATACTGGGAAATGTCTGTTTCTTAAATAACAATTTCATATGAGCCATTGTGTTTTAACGTAATTGCTGTTAGTAAAAAGGCTTGATAGGACGTACTCAGCTTCGCGATGAACTCGTTGGTAATTATTGAACTGCTCTGTTGTTCTCACAGGACTTGTTACCTCCTCTTGTAAACACTTTCTGTTACTTGCAGAAAAATAGAATACATTAGGTAGGTAATCTTTTAGCTATAGTTAAACATTTTAAAGCTGGTCGCTCCGTAATGCCTTTCAATTTTCATGAATGAAGCTTTAAAACTTTTAAATTTGCAGGAGTTCACATTAGAAATTGAAAACAATAATAACCTCCCATTCCGGGATCTAAAGATATTAAAATGAAAAATAATTGAAACTTTAGCATTTATAGTAAATCATCTCGCACTAAAAGCTACATAAAAATAAAGGTTTCAACCCTTTGTCACGCAAGTTTGCTGTTTTTAATGCAAGGCTTTTTTTTTTCTTTTATCATTTATGCCCACGCCAACGTTAAGTTACATCGGACGGTGAATTCATTGGGTAAAATGATGCTCAAATGAGTCCAGGGTCCATTGAGCTTAGAGTTACCCGACATTAGTCTTGAAGGATAAGGGAGAACCCGGAAAAACCTTATCTAGGTAACTCACCCTGACCCAGATTCGAACTCGGGAATTCTTGAACGTGAGGCAGACATGCTACCATCTACACTACCGAGGCGGGCTAATACAAAGGGTGTCCTGAAAGTAAGTTCTGTTTCAATTTATCCCCGCTGCAGCACTGTGATCGCAGTTCCACACATGCGCGGTAGACGCTCTGTATCAAGGAGAAGAAACGTGCGCCATTGTGAGATCGCTGTCCGCCACGTACGCTTTGTTGTGCTTGTTTACAGTGTCGGTATTGATTGAAAATCCCGTCGCTTGTGAAATCAGATCTGTGATTCGTTTTCTGAATGCTAGGAAAGTGAAACCAAAATAAATTATCGGCAAATTTGCGATGTTAAAAGCTGTTGTGTTTCTTCACGATAACGCATGACCACACAATGCAAATGCGACGAAAAACGTGCTGCAGGGATTTGCCTGGGACGCGTATGACCATCTGCCGTACAGCGCTGACCTCGCTCCTAGCAGCTTTCATCTGCTTTTGCACCTCAGATCTTTCCTTGGCGGTCAACGCTTCAACAATGACAAAGAGCTGAAAGAAAATGTTTCCAACTGGTTGAAGACACAGGCGGCAAACTTCTATGAAGAAGGTATACAAAAACTTGTGCCTCGCTATGACAAATGCCTGCAAAATTTCGGCATTTCTGTGGAAATGTAGTTTAAGAGTTGTAGAATTTTGTGCAATAAATAATTTTTCTGTATCTATATACAATTTAATTTTATTACCAAACAGAAATTACTTTCTGGACGTACCTCGTAGTTTGATTTACAGGTTGATAAACATAAAAACACATAAAAATACAAAACTAGAGATAAGAAAAAAAAAAACCTGGAAGTTATCAAGTTAACTGTTTAGAATGTTATAAGATTTACATTAGTAGGACCAAACGTAAGTCAGAAACCAGAGCGAAGGAACATTTCAGAAATATAAAATATAAACAGACAGATAAATCGCCACTGGCTGATCAATGTTTATCTTCTAAACATGAAATGAACCCAGAAGTTAAATTATTGAACAAACCGATAGATTTAATAGTTTGGGGGAGATTATTTATTTTGATAAATGAAGATCACGTGATGAATCTTGTTTCCCAGAAGTAGATGTCATCAATAAGTTTGAGTTGTCACCGATAGATGCCAGTAAGATAGGGAGCTATTCTTCAACTTCAGGGAGTGGCCCAAGTTAGTCAGTCTGTTAGTGGTAGTTGCCAGGTTGAAAATGATACAAAGTTGTTTCGAAACCAGTCCCAAACAATTGTAAACAAGATAAGTAATAGTGAAGTTGTGCTACTTCAGTGTTTAGTTATTCTCAATACATTAAATGTCTTTTCTACTAAATATGCACTTGTCACACAGACAACAAATAGTATATTATGCAACGAGACTATAGTGGTTGTACTTATAACGCCAGCAATATTACTAACCGAGCGTCTTAATTACCATTATAGTCAAGTTTGATACGACTGTCTATGCTCGATCATGTATCTAAATTAAAGATTTCATTTCAAATTATCAACTTCTGTTTTGAGAGATATGTTATGATCGTTATTGTTTTGTCTAAATCGTTATTGCTTTGTCTGAAGTAAGACGTAGTACGTAGTACGCAGGCGCAGAAATACTGAGAGCTTTCCTATAAGCAGCTGTTAACGTGTGACACAGTATACCTTAAAAATATTAAACTAAACCATCTGTAACATTAACTAAAAGGAACTTGCTTGTATCAAGAGGTATTTAACATCGGGTGCTTCATTTATAAATGTTTTCAGTTCCTCAGGTGTACATGTTATGTCTTCTGTATACTTCTGATTTACATTTTATTAAGCTGTTCAGTTTTGAGTATTTATATAAGGCAATTTGGTGCCTAATGTTAATTGTTGATTTCAAAACAGAATAATGAGTCCACAAGGGCAATATTTCATATCTTTGGAGCAATTCCTTGAAGTACACTAGGAATACATTTTCTGAGAACGAATTTTTAACCTTTGATATTCTCCAAGCCGTGAATAGTGAGTAAAATGTGTCGTATATCTTTATTGAATTTTGTTGCAACAAGTTATTGGTAACATTGAGTGCTGGGGTTTAAGTTCAATGTCACTGTTACTAGAGTCAGACATTTTGACTTTTATCTAAACTGGCGCTAGTACCATTGTCAATCGATACTTGCGCTTTCACAACGTTACGTGGCCACCTCTGATTGGTCGAATACTAATACTTTAATGAACAGGTGTACTTTAATGAGACCAATTAAAGTACTGCTAACAATCGTATAAATACAAATGTTTGGCATGCTCAAGCACAATTAATTTACTTCATATTCAGTTCATTCTTCTTACCACTATATTTAGTTACTTAATTACTCAACATTCATCATTTTAAATTATTTTTAAAATGCTAATATCAATCACAAATTTAACCTCTACAATTTTTGTAGTATTTGTTGATTGCTTTAGACCGTTTCTAATTTTTCTAACACGTATATAGTACATAGAGAATGTATTGTATTACTCAAAATATTTGATTACACGATTTTACTGTGAAAACTAATTTTGAGACTTGCTAAACAAAACATATGTGTTACATTTACAAGACTACATCTACTGATTGTATTATTCTCATATCTACTTCATGTTATTAGAGATAAATATTTATATAAAATGTCTGATTATTAAATCCCGGATTTCTAAGCAAATTAAAATAGCAAAATAGGCACGAAAAATGAGGAAAATAAGCACAAGAAAGGCAAAATCGAATGCTTGATTCTCTGAAAGCTTAAAGTACTAAATAAGGATGTTTTAGTTTAATTACATAGCAACTAGCTGTAACATTTCACAATATTTTAAAGTTTGCTGCATTCCCTTTTACCTATGTAATTGTTAACACCGTAGGAGTGTAACGCCAGTTCAACACATTCGATGTTCCTTCACCTGTAAATTAATTACAGTTTTAGAGTTATAACAAAAGATTTTCTCTTGGAGCTGAGGTACATTTGCCATAGTAATGAGGGAAATACAAACATTTGGAATGTGTTACAATGGTGTAATTAAACTTGCATTTGTGAATGATGAACAGCAAAGATTTTAATTGCGTTAATTGCTTACAAATTCCAACAAAAGCATTTACCAATCAGCTAAGACTATAATGAACAATAAACCCATGCTCATTTGTAGAAATACCTGCACATATAGTTAATATGGAAAGATTTGTTTCAGAATCACCGTTAACTGTTTGCGCCATATTGCCTACCTGTACATTACAGCTATTGTTCTTGTTCAAGGAATAAAGAGCAACTAAATCTAAGTTATGTATAAACAACACTGTTAGACTGTATTACACAATTTCTTAAATAAGTACAAAGATTCTTCTTCATGTAAGATATTACAAGCGGTGCCCTCTCTGGACAGAAACAGGCGGTCTGTTCTCCCCTGGCGGACAATTACTATAACTAAAACATCGTCTGCTATATAACAAATTCACTTGTTGTGTTACACTCATGAATCACGACCAACCGTTACACAAAGGTTTGCTTCTCCGTATGTCACAAATATGAAGTAAACTTTTACGGGATATGGCGTTGCAGAGTTTCGGATTAAGTTTTAAGTTTCAGAGCTTTTTATACAAGTTTGTTATATGTTCAAAAATAGGATTAATGTTTTTGAAATATAAAAGCATTGGAAAATTAAACTATAATCAAAGGATATCTGGAACATCGTTAGCCATTAAGTAAGTTTACATAAATAACTCTTTATAACGGCACCTCAATTTTTGGTCGTAACAGCTTGTCTCTATCTCATGAAATAAAAGTTATAAAGCATAACTTCGTAAATGCACTTTACGCAATTAACTATTATTTAAGTCTTCTCTGTTTGAAATTCAGTTTTCCAGGACCTTTGTATCTCAAAAGTGCTAACTTTATTCTAGTAATTCATAGGAATACCGTGGGACTGGGAAACGCCGCATGACCTGACCCGATTTTTATATTTAACTATATCCTTTCTGTGTATAACTTCAAATTGGTAATGAAACTTCCGCAACATTGACCCAAAGCTAGGAGCAGATCTAAAAATAAATCTTATTGTAAGGACGGATTGAGAAAGTACTGTGAGTGTACCACATTAAATGTAACTGTTATACAACCGAGGATCCTTTAGTTACAATGATTGTCCATCAACAACGAAATTTCAGGTGGAAAGCAAAGTAATTATAGTCCGTATTTATTTACGGTGGTTTTTTGCTTTTGTTTTTGTTTTTTGGTAATGTTTCGTCAACCAACGTTAAGTCATATCGGACGGTGAATGAAATGGATGAAATGATGCCCAAATGGGTCCAGGGTCCCCGGAGCTTAGAGCTATCCGACATTCGTCCTTAAGGATAAGAGAAAACCCCGGAAAGAACCTTATCCAGGTAACTCAACATGACCGAGCAGATTTTCATTGCATTCTTAAAACAGAAGTTAGGTTTCCTTGTTTATTGCATGGAAATAAGTATTAGTTAAAATGAATACAGAGAAAATATTGAAGCAATAAACAATTGGAGTGAGAAAGGAAGTCTTGTGAAGTATGATCTCTTTATTTATTCCGTAGCCTTAGATCTTCTTTGGAACTTGTATGTCATTATAATGGATATCGCATTTGCACACGCTTGTTATTTTACTCACAGATGTCATGAAACATTTATAATTTACCACGAACATAAATGACAAGGATTTCCAATCCCATCAAAAATATATTTGACATTTGTTTGTTTTATCGAGATCTCTATACTGGAGGAGTAAGATGTTGTCTGTCTCTTACAGTTTACCATTATGGTAATGCCCTAGGAATGGAGAGTCTTCTGACTATATTCACAGTTCAATCAAATGAAATGTGTAGTGTTTAACGCCCGCTTTTACTACATATGGCACCACAGGCGATGACACTGATGATACATGAGATGAAGATGGAGCACCGGTGGAATGAGATGGCGGGGGAAACCGGATATCCCGGAGAAAACCCGCCCCAGCGCCTTGTTTTCCACCACAAATCTCACTTTGCGGTCGCCTGGGATCAAACCCGGGCCGCCTTGGTGAGAGCCAATTGGTCTAACCACTGAGCCAAGGCGCGGCCCACAGTTCAATCAAGGTATATATTCCGCTCTCTCTCTCTCTTGGAGATATTTTCAGGGTGTGATACCTTTCTGAAATTAATCTATGTAAAGGATAGTCTGAGGTATAATATATCTTTTCTACTTATTATGCAGGTATTGCACAAAACAATTTATTTCATTCACCGTTTATTCACTTTATACCACATACAGTGAGTTTTGTGCTCAACATTCATCAATTTAGATTATTTAAAGGGATATTTCCCATCGCAAAGTTTTTCTTCACAGTTGGCGTAATATTTGGTTATAGTTTAGATATTTTTGGAGCGAAAATTTCTTTAGGCGCGTTTAGCACTTCCTGTGCGTAGTCAATTAAACTGAGCCGTCACGCTGGAATATGTGACGCTCATTCGGGTGAAGTCGGCTCGAGTAGGCACAATCCGAACTGACCCCCTCCCCCACACTCATTCGTTATTTGTCTTATGTTGTCCATACCGATATACACCGTAGATTTTTGTCGCACCCAACAGTGTATCAACAAGTATCCAGGTATATTTTAACATATTTCAAATACTATGAAAAATTCAGAAACCCTACAGCAGTTGCATTAAAAAAATAATTGTTTTAGGGTCCTTCTTACAAACGTCTGTCAAGTGCCGATAACCGATCCGGTCAGCTAAGCTTCTGTCTACATTTAGACAAGTCGACATGTCACATTCCACTTTAAATAATAATAGTCAAAAACGAACAAATAATAACACCAAGGTTCGGTATTTGAATAATTAAAACCATAAAAACGAAAAATAGAGCAAATGTGCCAATTAGAAATAAAAGTGTTAGGAAATCGTGGATGAGATGTTTCATTTAAGATCAGGTCATTTTTATTGACAATTGCTCTTTATTCTAGTTAGTAAAACGTAAAATATCAATAAAGTAAATGTAATAACACGTAAATATTATAATTATCACGTATTAAAATGACGTTTTGCGTTTATTTTCATTTACAACTTATAGGTTATGTTTTTCATCACACTACAAGACCGACCGAAGGTCAAAAGATTTCGTATTTAAATTCAATTTTCTATCGAAAAAAAATTTAAATGCATATTACCTAGTTCAGAAAATAAAAAAAAAATAAATAAAAAAACATAGAACAAAAACATCGATGTTAAGTTCAATTGAAAATGTATTAATATCAGTATCAATTGTGACAAAATATTTGAAACGAATATGATATGTAATAATATATTGTGTGTAAATATGTACGAACGTGTAATAAAATATGGAGTAATGGGTATGTGTACGAATATGTAATAAACCTCCGAATATGTAATATATACCTTCGGCCACTTGGTGAATTAGCCACGACCTCCATCAGGTACTTGTTGCCTTGGTCGGACACTGGGAATGGTCCTGCTATGTCGACAGCGATCCGTTCGAATTGTGCATATGGACAAGCCTTTAATACATCAAAATACAGATTTCGTTAAAGAGCATAATATATTTTAACTTATTTTCTACAATTAATGATTTTCGGATCCTTCTGTGCTTCTTGTTCGATAATCCATTATCTTTATATCTTAAAATGCTAGTCGTATTCTTGTAGGTTCATAACAACATTGCAATTTGAAGGGCAGCATGAGCTGTCGAAGTATTAAAATTTAACCTTACACTTCTTGTATCTACCACAAGTTGGTTAATAGAAATACTCTTGTATATGTTTATTTTACGTTTGGAGGAGTTGCAGGGATAAGATCTAGCGGAACAACGGGTTGGGAAAGTACTGTGAGTGTAACACACTAAATGCATTTGCTCTACAGCAGGCGATGTTTTAGTTATAGTGATTGTCCGCCAGGAGAGAAATTTGTTGGAAAGTAATGAAACTAACAACCAAACTCGAGCTGTTGATCAAAGATGGCGCCACCAGTAATATCTTATCCTGAGGATGTAAATGCGTAATTAATTAGAAAGCTTTATAACGCACTGTCAAAATGTTGTCTACACATAACTGAAATACATGTGTTGTTTAGAGCGTGGAAATGAACAATGGCTAAAGTAAATATATAGACAATAGTGAACGAAAAAATCATTATGTCTGGGTAAGGAAGCCTTCTAAACTGAATATAGATAAACGTATCTGGAATTTGTGTGATGTAAATTTCATTCAAATCAGAGTTTCCAATTTTTTGTTGAAAGTTGTGCTTTATCACATGAAAACTTATTGGCTTTGACTGTTTCTAAAACATTACCAGTTACTGATTTGTATATTAAAATATTTAGTAGCATTATATACAGTAAAACTTCCATCGGAAGCGCTGAGCATACCTGGGCATGGCTAATTATATTTTCACATTTTTTACTTTAGTACTTTCCTCATATACATTGTTTGCTGCCTCTAGTTTACTTCTTCATGTTTAGCAAGTGAAATCCTTATAAGATATACACATTTTTGAATTAAAAGAATACAATTGTTAAGTGTTGCACAAAGGGACAATGTCTCTGATATATGTTAAAATGACCCATATATTTTTGTTCAATAGTATTTCGTCTACATCTTATGTCTTGGTGTACTGAGTACTTACTTGTGTACTTGTTTTGCTGAAGTCACTGAGCTAACAAGTAGTCTTCCTCTGTATTAATTTTACATGATTAGCTAATACATTGTAAGACTTATATACATCCTGAACTGTACATAAAATTGGAACAAAACTTGTACAAGGAATATCAACAAAATATCAGATAATACATTTACGGTGAAAAACAAAGGATCTTCATAGTCAAAAATGTTTTATGAAGTCTTAGAATGCTGTATTATCAAACAACAATGAAGTATTCTTAAGGTTGTCTATTCTGTAACGAAATGTACAGACGAAAATTTTATGTACAGTTCGCTAGCTATGTAAATGTCTTCGAGAATGAGCAGCACTTCTGTATAGGGTAAACTGAGGCTGACAGCATTTGTTTACAAATCTCCCTGTCCAATACTTCTAAGTTGAACTCGAATATAAAGTTTGGTATTCAACCAAAATTTGCCTTTTTTAACTTATACTGTTCACACACATATACATTGCCTTTTTTCTATAAATATATTCCTTATTCAATCTCTGATATGCGTTCCTGGTGAAGTTTGAATATGGAATTTTTGTGTAAAATACAATTCTACCCTTACTTACCCTAAGTATAACCATACTTTGGAAATATTGCAACAGAACCTGACAAAAATCATTGGATACTACTCTCTCATTCTACGGCACAAGCTCAAACACGCGCACCAGCCCGGGTCACCAGTGCAGCAGCAGAGATCACCTCCCTCCATGTCCGGCACACGCTCAACACACACACACACACACACACACACACACACACACACACACACACACACACACACACACACACCAGCCAGTCTCGACAAGACTCCAGCAAAGAAAACCTTTCTCCGTCCCTGGCACACGCTCAAAAAGAAAGAAATACACAGCCAGTATCGACCATACACCAGCATAGATCACATCTCTCCTTCCCCTGCACACGCACAAACACACACACCAGGCAGTGTCCAGCAGACACCAGCATACATCACCTCCCTAGTTCTCAGGGTCACGTTCAAACACACAACAGCCAGGCTCGACCAGACATCAGCAATGATCACCACTCTCCTTCTTCGGCACACGCTCAAAAACACAGACCAGCCGTGCTCGACCAGACACCAGCAAAGATCAGCTCCCTCCTACACTGGCACACGCTCAAACACACAGAACAGCCAGGCTCGAACAGACACCAGCAAAGATCACCCCTCTCTCGTTCTCCGGCACACGCTCAAAAACACCCATCAGACAGGCTTGACCAGACACCAGCAAAGATCAAATCTCTCCTTCTCTGGCATACCCTCAAAAACACAGATGAGCCAGGCTCGACCAGGAACAAGCAAAGATCACCTCGCTCCTTTTCCGGCACACGCTCAAAAACACACATCAGACAAGCTCGGCCAGACACCAGCAAAGATCACCTAACTTCCTCTCCGGCACACGCACAAACACACCGAACAGCCAGGCTCGAACAGGCATCAGCATAGATTACCTCTCCTTCTCCGTCACCCGCTCAAACACACATACCAGCGAGGCTCGAACAGGCACCAGCGAAGATCACCCCTCTCCTTCTCCGGCACACGCTCAAACACACACACCAGCCAGACTCGACCAGGCACCAGCAAATATCACCTCCCTCCTTCTCCGGCACATCCTAAAAAACACGCATCAGACAGGCTCGACGAGACACCAGCAAAGATCACCTCTCTCCCTCTCCGGCACACGCTCAAACACACACCAGCCAGGCTCGACCAGACACCAGCAAAGATCACCTCTCTCCTTCTCCGACACACGCTCAAACATACACACCAGCAAGACTCGACCAGACACCAGCAAAGACATTAGACACCAAATTTCTAGGAATATGTTTAGATGAACATTTAAAATGGGAAAAACAAATTCAGCAACTAGAATTGAAACTAAACAGGATTACATTCGCTATTAAATCAATTAGGGAGTCTGTGAACACAAATGTGTTGAGAATTATTTATTTTGCTTATTTTCATTCTGTAATGCCTTATGGTATACTTAGCTGGGGAAATGCTAAAGATGTATAAAAAATATTTAGACTGCAGAAAAGGGCTATTCGTTATATAGTAAATATTCCTTTCAGCACCAGCTGTAAACCATATTTTAAACTACTAAAAATACTTCCATTACCCTGTGTGTATATATATGAAGCTCTAGTTAGGACAAGAATTGTACTTGCTCAATTTGAAACAAATTCACAGATACATACACATAATACAAGAAGTAAATCAGATCTACGCATTATAAGCCACAATACAACTTTATTCACACATAGCTTCGAACATAAAGCAGTATTATTATATAACAAACTACCCGATGGCATTAAAAGTATAACATCGGAAAAAAGGTTTAAACTGTCTGTAAAATCATTTTTAAGAAAAGGTTGCTATTATTCAGTGGAAGAATACTTAAAACATGATCAACACATCAATACTTCCTAAAATGATGTTTGTGAATAAATACCTGTGCAACTTCGGAGGTGATACTTGTAATATTCAGAAAAGCTGTAAAAAATATCCTACTAAAAGAAATGTCACAGACAACAGATGAGTTTCTAAGAAGCAAAATTAAATAATAAAGTAAATATTGATTTTTGTTTGGTAAAAATTATGTCTCTTACAGCCTAGTTCTTAAAAATGTAATACATTAAACTATTATGTGACCTAAGTTGCCTTATTCTTAATTACTATTTGTATTATTATTCTGTAAATTACTACTGCATTACTTTAATCTCTATTGTATTATTTAATTACTATTGTATTATTCATAATTGTATTACTCATAGGAAATGTATTATTCTTATGGGTAAAAATTTGACGAAACCATGAATATTGTATATTCCTAAGGTGAATAAAACTATCTATCTAAAGATCACCTCTCTCACTCTCCGGCACACGCTCAAACACACACAGCATCCAGGCTCGACCAGACACCAGCAAAAATCACCTCTCTCCTTCTCCGACACACGCTCAAGCACACACAGCATCCAGGCTCGATCAGACACCAGCAAACGTCACCTCCCTCGTTCTCCGGCACACGCTCAAACACACACACGAGGCAGGCTTGACCAGGCACCAACAGAGATCACCTCTCTCCTTCTCCGGCACACGCTCAAAAACAGAACAGCCAGGCTCGACCGGGCAGCCAATCCACCAGCGCCAGTGTGTCGCGGAATGTGGTGCGCTCAGAAAACTAAACGAGCAAGGCCAGAGAGGGAGAAGAGATAGAGAGAGTAATCTCCGGAGTGACAAAGGGCTAAGGCTCCGACAACGCCAAGGAGCACTGACGTATTACTATGTCAGGAAGGTATTGTTGTAATCTCTCATCTGTCCCCTCCCAAAACTCAGTCGAACGACAGGACAGGGTCAAGGTTCGTGGCAATCCCCGACAGAAGGATCACATTATGGTTATGGGCTGAGAGACTAAATGACGAGAATAATGAACGAGATACTTGTGCATGAAGGATACTAAATCGGGTATTAAGACTTTTAGTTTTGTGCTATTTCTGTTTTGTTGCTTTTTTTTAAACTTTAAGAAGCTTGTGAAATAAACAATAAATGAAATTATAAATTTTAATTTTCTAAGAATGGCTATGAAAATTTTGTTCATTTCAACTTTTGTGTAACTGACAAACGCTAAGGGATAAACAAAATGGTAATATACAAATATGTGGATCTCCTTAAAAGACACAGTTCATGTCAAATATAATTTTTATGTGAAGTATTTCCGAGGTATTATGTGTTGCTGGTTTGTACCTTCCTAACTTGTTAACTTTATCATTTATTTTCTACAACTGTCATGCAAGAGTTCAATAACATGTATATTCCCAGAAATGGAGGATCATTAAAATGCCCAAACAACAGTCCCTTGTTTACAAATTAAAACGAGAATAACTCCTAGGATACCAGTATCATATCACATTTCCATGCTATATCCATTTATTATAAATTATAATATCTCACGTCGACTTTAGACAGCAAATTAAAATGTTGTAAAAAGAATAACTATGCCTTAATTTTCAAGTATTTCCTTAAAAGACAAAACAAATACAATAAATTCAACTGCCAGATAATTCACAAAAATGATTGATAAATATGCATTTATGATAAAATTTGATAATATAATAGTCTTTAAGTGATTAGTCATATCGTTTGAAACTGGTTATTTTGATACTATAATCTCTTTCCAAGTCCTGGAAATAAAAAGAAATGAAACATAAGTTTCTCTTTGAGAGAAGTACAGCCATTTATAAACTCAGACAATTGAAATATAATTTGTAATCAGTTCCGGGCAGTAAAAAATCTATGTAACATTAATGTTGTCGTGAAGTGACATATACGTTTTTTTTGAGTAAGACTTTGTTAGTTGTAATGAGTACGGACGTGTGCAATGTCACTGACCATTTCTGTATTGACGTTACAAGATTAGATGTACATCCTAGTCTACACATAAATATGTACAGTACATACCATCAACATATTAGTTAGCATATTTATAACAAAGACAAACGATCTTTGGACTAAAATTGCTTTACGAAGTCTTCACTGAACACATTTAGAATGTTATCTTTCTAAAAACAGATGAAATATGTTTAGGTTTGACAATGTGCTTTAAGTTGTACACAGAAAAGTGTTGTTTTTCCAGTTATATAGATGTGATCGAAAATTAAGAACTACTATCTGAGGTGCGTTAGGTTTGCTCAAAAATATTCTTGTTGCATCACTTAAAAATGAAATAAAATACCAAGTTTGGTATTTAACCAAAATTTGATACACACACACAAACAAACACACACACAGATGGTCCTTTTACCTAAAATATAATTCTTTATTAAGCCTCTCTACAATAAATTCCAACAGTACTTCTATTTACTGTAAGTACTTGCTATTTTTAGGAAATATAAGATGGATATACAATAGGATTTGACAAAATGTATTCAATCAGTTTTTTCGTTTCAGAAACAATCATTTGCACAAGGTAATTTGTAACGATTTGTTTCCTTTTTGCTTTCTTTTAATATTTCCAGTTATTTCTCACTCATATTGGTTAGAAGTTTAATAAATTATTGATATATTTGTTTAATACACAAGATCTTCTACACTAATCGAGACAATAGTCCCCAAAGTTCTGTACGATTTTCTGTAGCTAGTCGTTCATGAGATATAAGTAGTACATAGGATGTCTTATTACATAACATCCAGAGTTTGCTAAAGCGTATAATTTATTTCAACTTGTGTTATAGATAATAATTTACGACATATTCCTTACTTCTGGTTAAATTTTCCAGTAACTTTGTATCTGAAAAACGCTAATTATATCCCTTTGTTCCACATAAACTTAAAGGAGTATCTTGGTAATTTTAAATCCGATCCGCATTTTAAACATACATTATTATTTACAAGGAGATGAGTAATGAAACAGTTTCAAAAACATTTATTTCAAATTTTCAGCAGTCAACAAAGAAGAATTTGTGGACCAGTGAGTTAAGACAATGTCGTCAGTGCAACACGTTGAGTGAATTTGTTATATAGCAGACCATGAATTAGTTACAGCAATTGTCCGCCAGGGGAGAACCGACCACTTGTTGCTGTCCAGAGATGGCTCCAGTTGTAATATCTTATACTGAATAAATGGCTTTTTAGTTATTTTGAACATTTCACAACTAATTAAAATTTTGTTATTTATATGCAACTTATATTTAATTGTTGTTTATTGAGTGAAAATGAACGGTAGCTGGAAGGTATTTGCAGTCAGTATCGACTAAACAATTAATTGTGTGTCAGAAAGGAAGCCTTCTAAACCATTTATATACCAAAATATTTCGTTAAATTGCACTGCACCTTCATAATAACTTGAATTTCTCTTAAATTTTTGTATTCGATTGTAGTGGTTAACAAGTTGGGAGGTTAACAAAACTCAATAATGTAATTTACTGTTGATTGAATATTTTCTCTTGGGATGTCCTCCTTTTATTACTTAGCTAAAGAGGAATGCAAAGGACTTTAAATGATTGTGAAATCTTTTAATTCAGGTTGCGATGAAATTACTATACATGTATTCTCTCGGCGTGCCTTAGCGATACGACTTTATTTTTCAGAAGTTTAAGTACTGAGAAATGCAATCTTAAGAATCATCCGAGGATACCGCAATATCTCCTCCCCAGCAGCGCCTATTGTATCAGATATTGAACATATCTTTGTTATTGGTGTATATACAACATTAGAAACGAACAAGCTTTGTCCTGCATCTTGAACAACCATTAAACAAGCTTCTCATTCAGCCTCCTGTGTCTCTAGTCTCCTTGAAGAATAGTGTCACCCTGGCGGCCGACTCGCGAAGCCGATAAAATAAATGATGGCCGGTGGAGATTCGGGAATCATCGGGGCCGATCGTTACCGGAAGAGACAGTTGAGTGTATTTTTTTTTTTGAGAAAATAAACAGTTTTTGAGGTTGCTAGCAAATTGTAATGTTATGAATGTATTTGCTACGAAAATAAAGTATAGTTTTTGTGTTTTCTAACCTCGTCTTGTTATTTCACGAACCCACAAAGTCGAACTGGTTTCAGGAGTGGGATATACGATAATGGAAGCTGAATTGGCAAAGATTTTAGACAAAATGGAATAAATGAAGACGGCCAACGACAACATCGCCGAGAAGATGCAAGAACTGAAGGCCGAAATAACAGCGAAGACGGAAGCGGCAAATAACAACCTGGCCGCGGAAATAACAGCGAAAACGGAAGCGTCAGATAACAACCTGGCCGCAGAAATAACAGCGAAGACGGAAGCGGCAAATATCAACTTGGCCACGACAATGACCGCAAAGATGGCCAAACTGACCACAGAAATGAGGGCCGCGAACGACAGCCTCGCCACGGAGATGAAAGCGGCAAACGAGGCCCTTGCCGTGAAGCTTGAAGAACAGTTGGCCGGCGTAAGGGATAACGTGACGGAGCTGGGCAACCGGATGGGCCAAGTGGACGAGCGCGTCGAGGACCCGACGAGCCGCGTTGACGACCTGGAGGGAAAGGCCGACACCAGCGTCAAGTCCCTGAACGCCATAGTAGAGGACGTCGTCGGCAGGAAACTGAAGGATTTGAAGGCCAACGCGCCGGGTCGCGACACAACATCTGCGCGCGACAAACCGCCGAAATATGACGGCGTGTCAACATTTGAGGTCTTCCGCCGCCAGTTCGACACAGTGGCCAAGCACAACAGATGGTCACCGAAGGAGGTCACACAGCTAATAGCCAGCCTACAGGGACGGGCCGCGGAAGTCCTAAACGCGGTGCAGACAACGCGGTGCCCAAGGATATCTGGGAGACCTGGAGAATCGTTTCGGGAACCACCGCTTAGCCGCAGCGTACCGCAGCCAACTAAAGGCAAGGTCACAGCAGCCGGGGTAGACGCTGCAGGAGTTCGCCATAGCGATTGAGCAGCTAGCTGGCAAGGCCTTGGTTGACCTACCACTGGAGTTCGTATCCCGGGAAGCCGCCTACAACATTGTCGACGGGGTACGGGACACGGAGATTCGTCAGCGCCTAATGCTCGGCGATTATAAAACCACCCACGAGGCGCTGACAGCGGCATTAAGGATGGAGGCGGCCAAGGTAGCATCTATCCCGACGTCGAGAATGAGGAGTGTCCGCTACGCCGGAGACAGAAGACCAGCTGTGGGACGCCGTCGAACACCTAGTGGCCTGTGTTGGGGGTGTGGACATCCCGGACACCTGCAGAGAGACTGCCCACACCAGGAAGGACAGCGGGAAGAACGAGTAAGGCCCGGCGTGGAGAAGGACACGTCAGCGCCATCACCACCATCCCCTCGACTGACGCTGCGCGCCGTCAGCTGGCGTATGGATGACAGCCTCATCGCGGACGGCTGGGTAGGAGGAAAGCCGTGCCGCGTGCTAGTGGACACTGGGGCAGCCGTGACCATCATCAGACCTGACGTGGCGAATGGTTTGCCGACGCGGAAGCCGAACCGAGCATACCAGCTTGTGTTGGCATCGGGCGACACCTTGCCTGTGGCGAAGGAGGCCCTGCTGGAGTTGACCTTGGGATGGAAAGTCGTGCGTCAGTGGGTGTTCGTCGCTAAGGTGGCTGAGGAGGTGATTCTGGGACTAGATGCCCTCAGGAGCCACGAGGCGACGGTAGACGTCGGCAGGAAGGTCCTGAGGCTCAACGGAGACGAGGTCATACTCCGTCAACCCGAAGAGCGCCTTGGAATGTGCAGGGTCGTCTTGAGCGAAGACGTGGTTGTCCCCGCGAGGAGCGAGTTGATGGTGACGGCGCGACCGGAAGGCCGGACAGCAGCTTTGATTCAGAGGCCGCAGGAGTACGACTTCACCTCGGAACATCGCAGAGGGAAGAGTCACGGTAACGCGGACGCTATGTCCCGAAGACCCTGTGCGGAATAGTGCGGCCAATGCACAAGAGTGGAGGGGAAGGAGAGTGCCGCAGCAGTTCGAGTAGTCACGGCAGTGCCTGCGGATGGCTGGGATATCGCAGGCCTGAGGAGGGAGCAGCTGGCGGACGCAGACTTGGGGCCACTCTTGAGGGATGTGGAGAACCTAGTGGACCGCCTCCACGACATGCACGAGATGGCTTGCCAGAACATCCAGAAGGCGAGCGACCGCATGAAAGCCCGAGACGACAGGCAAGCCAACAGCCAAGGGTTCCAGCAAGGTGACCTGATACCGCCCGACCCGGACCAAGGGACGCTGCCCGAAGCTTCAGCAGCCATGGCAAGGACCGTACTGTGTGGTGAAGAGGATTAACGACGTGGTCTACCGCATCCAGAAGGTGCCCCGAGGAAAGATGGTGGTACACCTGGATCGCCTGGCCCGCTACGAAGGCGCTGTTCGGGACGACCAGCCTTGAGGAGGGAGTAGTGTCACCCTGGCGGCCGACTTGCGAAGCCGATAAAATAAATAATGGCTGGTGGAGATTCGGGAAACTTCGGGGCCGATCGTTACCGGAAGAGACAGTTGAGAGAAAATTTTTTAGAAAGTAAACAGTTTTTGAGGTTGCTAGCAAATTGTAATGTTATGAATGTATTTGCAACGAAAATAAAGTGTAGTTTTGTGTTTTCTAACCTCTTCTTGTTATTTCACGAACCCACAAAGTCACAATACCATCAGTACACCATTTACACTGATGGTTCTCGGATAGCTCAAGGACCATATCAAAATTCTAAAGTAGGATGTTCGTTTGTAGTGCTTTCACGCTCAATTCCTCCAAGTTCAAACTTGCTAAAGAAAGATGTGTCCTTCAAGCTGAATTATTAGCAATTGGCGAAATGTTGCAACAACTTACAATGTACCGCTCGCCTTTACAGTGACTCACAAGCAGCAATTGCGACTTTGAAAGATACAAAATACAGCAGTCCTATTGCAACAGAAATAAGGAATCATTTATTAAGTGTTTCTCATGGGACAGTGGGAACGTGGGGATTGCAGGAAATGAACGTGCAGATGAGCTTGGAAAGAGAGCTGCGACTTCAGATCTTCCAGAAATTTACACTCTATGCCTATTTGTCATATGAGACAAACATTGAAGAAGATAGTACAAATGTGTTATGTTCTCAAAACACAACATAACTCTCGCTCCTCAAAGTAGGTTTAATATCAGAAATTTGTTAAAAGGCCCTCCCAAAAATTCAATCATTACCAAAGAAAAACCAGGAATCTATGAGATCAAATGTGAATCTTGCCCTAAAATTTATATAGGAAAAACAAAAAGAAATATTAACATCAGAACTAAAGAACATCTAAGAAACATTAAAAATGGTGAAACAGAAAAATCAGCAGTGGATTTTCATTTTTTGAATACTAGACATGACATCAACTTGGAAACATCTTTAATAAAATATGTTAATCAGCCCATAGACCTTTCCGTATGGGAAAAAATCTTCATTAAAAAAAATCGTCATAGAGTCATGAATTTTGAAACTCCACCACCGGACATCTTTGACAAGTACATCACGCCATCTATTGACTAAACGGAGAAAGAGGAAACCACCACAACTTGCACTAGTCGAGTATCAGCTGATGATAGGAGCAAACGATCTTGAAACATGTCCTGTGAATAAACAGTGTGAGTGAAGCAATGTGTCAATATCTTCCCGATTCACTTTTGTTCTAATTTGTGCTTCACTGTCCCTACGTTCTTCCAAGTTTATATTTTGATTGAAGAAGATTATTATCTACGACCAGAGTTAACATTGGTTAAAAGTGATTGACGATTTTCAAGCATTATTTGGTTCCGTTTCAATATCCAATATATTTATATCATGGAAATGCTAATCCTATTCTTGTAATTTCACAAAATAGCACTAGAATTTAAAATTCAGTATGAGGTGACCCGATTTTTAGCATTTAACTACGGCCTTCTCGAATCTACAACAAAATGTGTAATGAAACACTGCTGTATACTTTATTTTGTTTTAATTTGAAGCAGAGGGAATAATGAACCTTACTGGTAGGGCGGATTGAGTGTAACATTTTAAATGCCTGCAGCATACGAGCTGTTAGTTACAGAGTTTGTCCGCCAGGAGACAAATTCCGGAAGTGTTAACCGTACTTGAATCGCTGCCCAGAGATGGCACTACGTGTAATATCTTATACTGAGAATGAATATGTGTTATTATTTACGAAGATTTATATCACACTTTAAGTATATTCTTTGCACACAGTTTCTATTTGATTGATCTTTATTGCTTTGAAACAAACAATAGCTTCAGTGAATACAGAGATAATTTCGAAAAAATAAATAATGCTGTCTATGAAAAGTAGTCTTGTAAAACATGTACATTTTAACAATTTTTTCATTTAGGTTATGTACGGAGGTTTAATTCTTTAATATTTTTTTAGTTCAATGTCTTTGGAACTTGTATTTCTGACGATGAATACACTTGGATATATGTGTTCCATAAGAATTGCATTTGAAACTTAGTAATGAGAAGGTTTTTTAAGGGTTACAAATATATCTCAAGTTTGGGAGAAAATCGTTGGTAATTATCGAAATACTCACTTTGTTGAACTCACATGACTTTTTATTCTTATTAAGCGTATTTATATATGTGCTTTATGCCAATGAAGATACACATTCTTAATATTATTTTCCTTGCAAGAAAATAAGAGAATACAGTAGGTAGCTAACCCTTTAGCGATGGTTAAACACTTTAGGGCTGGTCTCCGTAAAGGCCTTCAAATTTGACTTCCCCTTATTGCTTAGTGATAACAAATTATAAAGCTTTACATTTGGTATATCAATACATATTCAAAAATTGGAACAAACAACAAGAAATACCTCGCAAATGCTTTACTCTACAAAAATTATGTATCAATTTATCGTTTGTTTTATGTAGATCTCTATATTAGAGCAGTAAGATTTTGTCTCTTCTTACAGTTTACTATTATGATAACGTTCTAGGAATGGAAACAATTCTCACTACATACACATTTTAATCAGGGTTTACATTTTATTTGTTCTGAAAATATTTTAAATATACGGTACATTCAAAAAATTCTTAAACCCAATTTTGAGGAGATCTTTGAAAGTGCACTAGGTATAACAATTTTGAGGTTGAGATTTCCCTGAATATTTACATATCACATCCTTTAAATATACTGGGTATTTAGGCGACTTTTGTTGTAAGAGCTTTACTGTTGACAGATACAGAAATAAATAAAAAGTGTGGTTGTGTATTTTGACTTTAAGTGATTGTCAAATGTTTAAAGATCTAATCAGTAAATATCTGGGCTCATCCAAGTAATGTATTGCTTTCGGAGAAAACTGTAAATATTGGCAAATACAAACAATTAGCAAGGATTGTGTCTTACATACATCCTGTGTCCTAATGACATATACAGTTTTGTTTATTAACATTTCGTCTATCTCCTAGAGATATAAAGGAACATTCAGAATGAAGAGAATTTACGAAGACATTCCCGAAATATTCAAATATGCAGTTATTCAAAATATTCAATAATATCCGAGATCCGATTTTAATGCGGCGCCATGTCTACAAGCATTTCCACTTCATCTCATGTTCGAGAGGACCTGTTGGCCTTTTAGCTATACCCTTACTGATCTGTCAGCAATAGTTATATGTTTTAAAGATGGTCGTTCTGTAATGGCCTTCAATTTTATATCTGCTCAACTATCAATAAATTTATGGTTTACAATAACTGCTTGTATAATAGCAATAAGTGTAAGTTGTCTTGAGTACCTGAATTGCTAAGTGGAATAGTAAAAATAAAATAGTAAAACGCAGTATAAAATCATACTTTGTTATCTGCATTTCTTCTAACTTATTTACCACCCATTCTTTCTCTTCTAAATTGTTCCATAATATGCAGTTTTTTAGCTATTCTAATTTGTCATTTACATTCCCAAAACACAAGCCAGTCTCATAAAAGTATTATAGTTTTTGAAACATTTTGTTTTGGTATTCAATTTTAAAGATTACAATTTACCTTAAAAACACTATAATATTCTATAAGAAGTTTTAAAATGCCTTTCTTTTCAAATGGTTAGTTAAGTAAGATTATACAGTAATTGTTTGTTATTCTCGGACAAATTACAAGGAAATTAAAATTATTGCCTCCTGTAGAACTTCTGATACAAGATAATAAAATTTACAGCTAAATATATAACTCCGAAAATAAAAAAGATCTCACACTGCAGTTTAAAATCCATAATGTTTATATAGGACAATTTGGAAGATAAATTCTCTGTATTCTTATAAAATGTCACATTTATTAGTTAATTCCCTCAAAATGTTTTGATATACCATCTTGCTGTTCCGTCACATAGGACAAATTTTCCATGAGGTCAAGTACTTCACTTGGCAAAACGCTACACCAGTAAATATACCTTCATGTCGACCTCTACATCAGGTACTGACATACTTGTTAATTTTAAAGAGACACAACCGAATAACCAATATAGTTCAGGTACTTCACAGTTAACAAAATGACAATACGCTACACCTTCATGTCAACCTTTACATCAGGTACTGAAATATTTGTTAACTTTAGAGACACACAACTAAATAACCAACAAAAAGAAACTACATTCATATTTTATTTGAAGCTTTAAATCACTTTGCAGCTAGAATACCTGAACATGGGATTACATTTGGTAATCTTTTCCTTCCAGACCTCATGAGGTGTATAGACTTAAATTTAAAACATTCTGTTACTATTAAAATTTTAGAAAAAGTTATTTTAATGGATATTAGTTAATTATTTAACGAAACCGAAGTATACAAGTAAGGTATCATGTTCCCATTTAAAATTGTCAGGTTATCCTGTGTGACCAATTTTGTCACTTTTTGTAGTGTATACAAGATGATGGCTTTCTGACGCAGGAACACGCGACATCTATGAGAGAAAAACGGAAACTCTAAGTTGATTCCGCAAACTTGCAATGATCGCCCTTGCCATTTATTTATGGTCATCGTAAAGATCAAACGTAAGGCAAATTTTGGACGCTTAAAATCAAAGGCTAATTCCGTTGGAATCATCGGAATATGCGGGATTAAGATATCACCCGCTTTGTACGTTCACTTGATGATTGTTGCCTCGATGCGTTATTCATTAGCTTTTTCACAGTTAGTCCCGTTCCATTACACGGTCATGATTGGTTAATGTCAGGCAACATAATCACAACTGATCCTGCTTTTAATTTTAAATTGTGATGAGGGAGTCCAGAAAATTCTAATGAATTTAAAAACTCTGTGGGATAATTGACTACGTCATCCTGGTTTATAACTATCTCAGCTGATTTGTACAAAAACAACTTCCCCGGAACTTAAGAGGTACTCTACATCGAAATTCTGACTTACCAATAAGGAAGGTAACCAAGAATTCACCAATATTTGACAACAATTGTCTGTGGTCAAATGTTTGTAGTGGTATAGTGCGTTCAGAAATATATTTTGTGTCTAATCTTCGAAAGGTATTTTATCATGCTACATAAAATAAGTTCAAGCTTGATAGCAAATGATAAACGTTATTTAATAAAATGTGACAAGTGAAATACGTTTGAAGACTATGGCAAGTAGTGTAATATCTTTGTACTTTGTAATGCTTTTGTTTGTCGAAAACAAAAGAAGGTGTATGTATTCCGAAAGATTTGCGTGTTTAATTTTATATTTGGTTAATAACACAGTCCATTATCACTTCAGGTTTGTTTACTCACCTTTCAACCTTCCTTGGACTTAAACAAATATTTCAAAACCAAAATTAGTCAAATCGGTTAAGTCATTCTCCAGTTTTTGTGAGAGTGACGAACGCGAATGTCTTAATACTGTCACCCGAACGTCGGAACTCCCTATAGACCGGCAGCAGCAGGAGACGGTCGGTGTTCACCACGCCCCCTCGTTTGTTTTATAGCGGTAACGAGGGGTGGCTGGAAAAAAAAAACACTGCGCCGTCTCTTTCTGTTCCACCTGAGTTCTCGAACGTACGGGATACTTCATCTAATCTAGAACCTTCCAGATTGGCCAGCTGACCCTATATAAGCAACACGTCGGGCTGGAGGTGAGTCAGTCAGTGCTTGATGAGCTAGCGAACGAACGAGAAGACTGTGTACTTGCATCGGAACGGTAACGGACGAAGTGGTGAATTATAATTGTGTGCATTACGTAATTCTGTGTAATTGGCAAGAGTTTAACTGTAAGTCGGTGGAAATAAAGAACATTTTTGAGAGGTGCAATTGGACTTTTCATTTCACGAACCCACAAAGTCCCACTGGTGTCAGGAAGTGGGACGACAACATCACCGAACATTACAAACATGGACGCGGCATTGGAAAAGACTTTGAAGAAGATGACGGAAATGAAGGCCGCACTGACCTCGGAAATGAAAGCAGCAAATGACAACCTCGCTGCGAAAACAGAAGCGGCAAATACCAACCTGGCCGCAAAGCTGGAAGAAATGAAGACGGCTAACGATAACCTCACGGAGATGATGAGAGAAATGAAGGTTGCGAACGAGGCCCTCGCTGCCAAATTTGAGGAACAGTTGGCCGGCGTGAGGGAGGACGTCACGGGGCTCGGCAAGCGGATGGGCTAAGTGGACGAACGTTTCGGATACCTCGCAAACCACGTTAATGAGCTGGAAGGGAAGGCCGACAGCAGCGTCAAGTCCCTGAACGCCATGGTGGAGGACGTCGTTGGCAGGAGGTTGAAGGATTTGAAGGCCGACGCACCGGGACGCGACACAACATCGGCGCGCGTCAAACCTCAGAAATATGACGGCGCGTCAACATTTGAGGTCTTCCGCCACCTGTTCGACAGAGTGGCCAAGCACAACAGATGGTCACCGGAGGAGGAGGCCGCACGTTAATAGCCAGCATTCCAGGGATGGGCCGCGGAAGTCCTAAACACGGTGCAGACAACGGCGCCGCCCAAGGACATCTGGCAGGCCCTGGAGAATCGTTTCGGGAACCACCGCTTAGCCGCAGCGTACCGCAGCCAGCTAAAGGCAAGGTCACAGCAGCCGGGGGAGACGCTGCAGGAGTTCCCCCTGGCAGTTGAACAACTAGCAAGCAAGGCCTTAGTCGACCTCCCACCAGAGTTCGTATCCCGGGAAGCTGCCTACACGTTCGTGGACGGGGTACAAGATACGGAGATTCGTCAGCGCCTACTGCTCGGCGATTATAAGACCATCCACGAGGCGCTGACGGCAGCATTAAGGATGGAGGCGGCCAAGGTAACAGCCATCCCGACGTCGAGAACGAGGAGTGTCCGCTACACCGGAGACAGAAGACCAGCCGAGGGACGCCGGCGAACACCTAGTGGCCTGTGTTGGGGGTGTGGAGAGCCCGGACACCTGCAGAGAGACTGCCCAGACCAGGAAGAGCAGCCGGAAAACGAGTAAGGGCCGTCGTGGAGAGGGGCGCGTCTGCGCCATCAACACCATCCCCTTGAGTGACACTGCGCGCCGTCAACCGGCATATGGATGACAGCCTCATCGCGGACGGTTGGGTGCGAGGAAAGCCGTGCCGCGTGCTGTTGGACACCTGGGCAGCCATGACCATCATCAGACCTGACGTGGCGAAGGGTTTGCCGATAAGGAAGCCGAGTCGACCATACCAGCTCGTCACGGTATCCGGCGACACCTTGCCTGTGGAAAAGGAGGCCCTGATGAAGCTCAGCTTGGAAAGGAGTACCGTACGTGTGTGGGTGTTCGTCACGAATGTGGCTAAGGAGGTGATACTGGGAATGGATACCCTCAGCAGCCACGAGGCGACGGTCGATGTCGGCAAGAAGCTCCTGCGGCTCAACGGAGAAGAGGTTATACTCCATTAACCAGAGGAGTGCCTTGGAATTTGCAGGGTCGTCTTGAACGAAGACGTGGTTGTCCCCGCGAGGAGCGAGGTGGTGGTGACGGCGCGACTGGAAAGCCAGAGAACCACGAACATGATGCTGGACCAGAAGACGCCTGTGCATGGCCTATGTTTAGCCAGAGAACTCCTGCCGTGCCGAGAGGAAGTGCCATTGAGACTGCTAAATCCAACGGACACCAATCAGGACGTCCAGGCCGGGACGGAGTTGGGAACGTGCGAGCCCGTGGTAAGCGTGACAACAATCGACAGGACGCAGGAGCCGGTGTCGACGCAAAACCTGGGCCCCGGCTAGAAGGCTTACTGGAGAGGGCGGCCGACCAGCTGACCGCAGAGCAGCTGGAGAAAGTTCGACAACTGCTAAGACGATACCAGCGCGTCTTCAGCCAAGGCGATAATGACTACGGCCGCACGGACAAAGTGCTTCACCGCATCGACACCGGGGACGTCCGGCCTATTCGGCAACCACGTAGAGGCGGTCCGCTTGCGAAGCAAGGGGCGGTACAAGACATGCTGGAGGACATGAGATCCAGGGGAGTGATTGAAGAGTCTGACAGCCCTTGATGTTCCCCTGTAGTCTTGGTGGCAAAGAAGAGTGGCGAGCTGCGCTTCTGCGTAGACTACAGAAAGTTGAACGCTGTCAACCAGAAGGACTGTTTCCCTTACCCCGGATTGACGATACCCTGGACACGCTAGCTGGTGCACAGTGGTTCTCGACCCTGGACCTGAAGTCGGGCTACTGGCAGGTAGCTCTAGACCCAAGAGACAAGGAGAAGACCGCATTCTCGACGGGCCAATAGCTCTGGCAGTTCACTGTTATGCCCTTTGGCCTCTGCAACGCAGCAGCTACCTTCCAACGCCTCATGGAGTCAGTAATGAGAGGGCTGACTTACGATGCTTGCCTGCTATACTTGGACGACATGATCATCTTCGGGAAGACTTTTGAAGATCACCTCGAGAATCTGAGTAAGGTGCTACAGAGACTGCAGGCGACCAACTTGAAGCTGAACGCGAAGAAGTGCAAGCTCTTCCGCAAGGAATTGAACTACTGGGGCCACATAGTCTCAGCCACCGGAGTGGCCACAGACCCGGAGAAGACAAAGGTTGTGAGAGATTGACCCCGCCCAAAGGATAAGAAAGAGTTGCGCAGTTCCCTGGGGCTGTGCAGTTATTATCGCCACTTCGCAAAGGGGTTCTCCAACATCGCCAAACCCCTCACCCACCTGACGGAAGAACACTGGCCATTTGAGTGGACGGAGGACGCCGAAGACGCTTTCCAACACCTGAAGGAGACCCTGTGCAGTGCTCCAATTTTGCATTTCCCACAACCGGGTGACGCCTTCATTGTGGACACCAACGCCAGCGACCATTGCATTGGAGGAGTCCTATCGCAGATCCAGGATGGCCATTAGCGGGTGATAGCCTACTACAGCAAGACTCTATCCAAGGCAGAGAACTACTGCGTCATCCGACGGGAGTTACTGGCGGTAGTAAAGACATTGGAGCACTTCCACAAGAACCTGTATGGTAAGCTATTCCACCTGAGGACTGACCATTCCGCCCTAACCTGGCTATTGAGCTTTAAGAACCTGCAAGGCCAGACAGCACGTTGGGTCCATAAGCTGCAGGAGTACGACTTCACCTCGGAACATCGTAGAGGGAAGAGCGACGGTAACGCAGACGCCATGTCCCTCCTGTCCATAGGAGTGCGGCCAGTGCACATGAGTTGAAGAGAAGGATCGTGCCGCAGCAGTCCGAGTAGTTGTGGCAGTGCCGGCGGACGGCTGGTATAGCGCAGGCCTGAGGAGGGAGCAGCTGGCGGACGCAGACTTAGGGCCACTATTGAGGGAAGTGGAGGCAGGAACAAGACCAACCTGGGAGGACATCGCACCGAGGATGCCACCTACAAGTCGTACTGGGCCCAATGGGACTCGCTGAAGACCAGAGATGGCGTGCTGTTCTGGGTATGGGAATCACCCGATGGGTAGACGCAGAGAGAACAGTTTGTACTTCCCCTTCTGAGGAAGGTCGTGGCCAGCCATCAGCGAGACTGGGACGTCAAGGTGCCACTGTTCTTGCTGGCCTACCGCTCGTCTACACACGACACAACTGGGATGACGCCAACCAGCTTAATGTTCGGCCGTGAGCTACGCCTCCCTTGTGACCTGGCTTTTGGATGCCCTCCGGAAGCGAAACAGCCAGCAACCGAGTATGTGGAGAACTTAGTGGACCATCTCCACGACATGCACGAGATGGCTCACCAAAACATCCAGAAGGCGAGCGACCGCATGAAGACCAGGTATGACAGGCAAGCCAACAGCCAAGGGTTCCACCAGGGTGACCTGGTCTGGTTGTAACGTCCTACCCGGACCAAGGGATGCTGCCCGAAGCTCCAGCACCCATGGCAAGGACCGTACCGGGTGGTAAAGAGGATTAACGGCGTGGTCTACCGCATCCAGAATGTTCCCCGAGGGAAGATGTTGGTGGTACACCTGGATCGCCTGGCACTCTACGATGGTGCTGTTCGGGACGACCAGCTTTGAGGAGGGAGCAGTGTCACCCGAACGTCGGAACTACCTATTGACCGGAAGCAGCAGCAGGAGACGGTCGGTTTTCGCCACGCCCCCTCGTTTGTTTCATAGCGGTAACGAGGGTTGGCTGGGAAAAAATAATATCACTGCGCCGTCTCTTTCTGTTCCCCGTGAGTTCTCGAACGTACGGGATACTTCATCTAATCTAGAACCTTCCAGATTGGCCAGCTGACCCTATATAAGCAACACGTCGGGCTGGAGCTGAGTCTGTCAGTGCTTGACGAGCTAGTGCACGAACGAGAAGACTGTGTACGTGCATCGGAACGGTAACGGACGAACTGGTGAATTGTAATTGTGTGCATTACATAATTCTGTGTAATTGGCAAGTGTTTAACTGTAAGTCGGTGGAAATAAAGAACATTTTTGAGTGGTGCAATTGGACTTTTCATTTCACGAACCCACAAAGTCACAATACATATATCCTTGTGAGTACAAAGGCAATAGGACAATACAGCAGTGTTTAAGTGATAGTCAAATATTTTGTTAACCTCTCCTTATGTGACGGCTTTGAAATAACATTCTCTTTACATAAACAAGAGAGACAAACAAAAGAGCAACCTCACATTTGAGGAAAGTATAAGTATTGGTAAATTCAAACTAATAGAAAGGAATATCTCGTAAACGGTTAACTCTACAAAAATTTGTTTAATGTAGTTTGTATATTTCAGTGTGGTTTAGAGGTTTTTGTTTTATAAGTGTTGTTCTATCTCTAGTTGTTTAACAGTTGGACAAAGAAGGTCTATTAATAATAAAAGATGGTTTCTAAGAACGTTCCCAGAAACTTTGGTCAACCAATCATGAAATTATATCAAATTATTGATAGCTGCTTACATGTTTGCTGTACTAAGTTTCTCACAAAAGATATAAACACTAAAATACAAAGATTACCCCATTATGTTGGATTTTGCACCTCTTATCAGCCTTTGGTAGTTGATTAATACCCCAAAAGATGCCACTAGTTTAGATCCCCATCGCAAGAACTTCAAAAGTACCAAGCATCAGTTGGACATACACTGAAGATTGTTACAAGTTCTTAGTCCTCGAAGCATTTTCAGGTACAGTGCAGCTTGTAATGTTTATTTTTCAGTCAAACTCAGGTTTATAAATTATTAATGTATCACTGTCTGTAATAATTTTATTTAAATATAATGTAACATACTCTTGCCATTATGTTGAACAATGAATTGAGAAACAAATCTTTAAAATATTTGGGGAAAATATAATTTTCTTTTGATGGTATGATTGTACAATGCAATACAACAAGAGTGGTTCAGATCAACAGACTAGACGTAATATTCAGTTTTTCTATTTGTGATTACGGCTGTTTTGGTTTACGATAATAGTAAAATGTACATAAACGTAATGTAAAGTACGGTACATTAATTTCAGTTGTATTTAATCAATTCATTTAAATATATAAGTCTTAATTCTGTATCAGTTCTTTTAACTATAGTTCTATAAACTATAATTCTCATTTCGCATTACATTTGAACAGCTCTCTCTCTCTCTCTCTCTCTCTCTCTCTCTCTCTCTCTCTCTCTCTCTCTCTCTCTCTCTCTCTCTCTCTCTCTCTCTCTCTCTCTCTCTCTCTCTCTCTCACATGTTCTACAAACTGTTCACTTAAGTCTTGTTACAAAATGACTACGTGTATTATGTACTGACTCATGTATTCAAGTTTTGGTTACTTTATAAGTTAATTTATTTGTCCTTAAACAAACAATACGTTCTAAGTAATTGTAATTATAATTTTTAATTCTCTTCTACAAACGTATCAGCTGCTGATATTTATGCGTTAATAGTGGTAATGACTCTCTATTCCAGTCATTACTCGACCTTGACTTAATATTCTATTGTGACCTTTGTATCTCTATCTCTTAACTTCCTTACCCTTGTCAGTCATTTCTCCTTGATTTTGTCTGTATACTTCCCTAACTCCCTTATTGTTTTCTCTTTCAACATAAGCATTTTTATGGTTACTACATAAATCCTCAGTTCTTATTCAATATTAATTTTCTCCAGTTTTCTATTTCTTTACATTCCACTACATAATGCTCTATGTTCAGTGTATTTCTACATAAAATTAACTCCTTTGTTGAACCCCCTCTCAATATGGCTCCTGTCCTTAACCAAGCTAAGCCCTCCCTCTCATATCTATCACATATGTCGATATATCTTTCCTTTCCCCATTCTCTTTTTATTTTCAGGTATACATTTAGTGATTTCTTATTTATCAATTTTCCCCACGCCACTTGTCTGTCAGTTTTCTCTAACCTATTCTTAATCATTGTCTAAACAACTTTCTGTCCAATGTTCTCTCGAACTGTGCTCATCAGCTGCACTTACTTTATAAAAACAAATCTTTAATATATTATCATGGCTTTTTATACACTGGTACAATGTTTCAAGCATCTTTTAATAATTACCCCATTTGTGCAGGGTCTTCCCAAATTGAATGTAGCTGCTCCATTTGGTGTTGACCTATTCAAACCTAATACCTCGTTAGAGAACTGTGAAAGGGTAGAGCCAGACTGAAAAATGCAATGCCATACCTAGGATTTGAACCACGGTTCTTCTGGTCTCCGTCCAGTCGCTCTAAACCATTGAGATACTATGACCAACGTGCCAACATGACATTAAATTCTCCAACTGACTCGTGTTTTTTCCGGTAAACCACTAGGACTATGAACGGGTAGAGCCAGACTGAAAAATTCAATGCCATAGCCGGGATTTGTACCACTGTTCTTCTGGTCTCCGTCCAGTCGCTCTAAACCATTGAGATACAATGACCAACGTGCCAACATGACATTAAATTCTCCAACTGACTCTTGTTTTTCCCGGTAAAACACTAGGACTATGAAAGGGCAGAGCCAGACTGAAAAATTCAATGTCATAGCCGGGATTTGAACCACGGTTAATCTGGTCTCCGCCCAATCAATCTAAAGCATTGAGCTACTATGGCCAACGTGCCAACATGACATTAAATTCTCCAACTGACTCGTGTTTTTCCCGGTAAACAACTTAGGAGTTCTCATAAACACATGAGACAACTACCTTAATGTCGACTTACTATGCTGTAAGTACTTTAAGGCCTGGACTTCATAGTTCGGACCACTATTAGGTACAATTAATGGAAATTAATTGTTCTTTCACACTAGCCGTGTGTAGGACGCACTATGAAAGGGTAGAGCCAGACTGAAGAATGCAATACCATAGTCGGGATTTGAAACAAGGTTCTCTGGTCTCCGGCCAGTCGCTCTACACCATTGAGATACAATGGCCAACGTGCCAACATGACATTAATTGACCTAATAGTGGTCCAAACTATAAAGCACGGGCCTTAAAGTACTTACAGCATAGTAAGTCGCCATTAAGGTAGTTGTCTCATGTGTTTATGAGAACTCCTAGTGGTTTACCGGGAAAAACACGAGTCAGTTGGAGAATTTAATGTCATGTTGGCACGTTGGTCATAGTAGCTCAATGTTTTAGACCGGCTGGACGGAGACCGGAAGAACCGTGGTTCAAGTCCCTGCTATGGCATTGAATTTTTAAGTCTGGTTCGACCCTTTCATAGTGCGTCCAACACACGGCTAGTGTAAAATAACACTAAATTTCTTTACAGATCTGTTCATATGTTCATATGTGTGTTCAAGATGCCTTCTTATCTCGTCAGCGTTCCACAACTCCACACCATATGTCATTTGTTATTCTACTAATGATTCATAGATACTCTCAAGCCACTTTTCTGACAGATCTGGTAATTTGTATTTAGGTACAGCTCCTTATCTCAGACATCTCTGTCCACCTTGGCAGCATAGATGGTAGCATGTCTGCCTCATGTTCAAGAGGTCCCTAGTTCGAATCTCGGTCAGGGTGAGTCACCTGGATAAGATACTTCTGGGGTTTTCCCTTATCCTTAAAGACGAATGTCGGGTAGCTCTAAGCTCCTTGGACCTCGGACTCATTTGAGCATTTCGCCAAAATATTCATTGTCCGATATGACTTAACGTTGGAGGACGTAAATTACAAATTAAGAAAAAAACTCAGACACAGCTATCGTCCCCTTCACTCTTAACTTTCTGCCATGTGCACTCCAACATCCACTGCAACACAGACTCATCACTAAATAGTCAATCTCCTTTACCACCTCCACTTCTTGTTCATTTAAATACCACTTTTCATATTTTCTTGTCACCCTTCTTAAAGCCTACCTACTGTTTAAGACCTGCTTATATTGATTCTTATCTTCCATTCCTTACAGCAACTGATAATTTCATTTATTGCTGTTTGCGATCCTATCACTACTACCAAGTCATCTATAAATAGTACCCCTGGTATTACATTGTTGCTAACAATTGAATTTTGATTGTTGGTTTGAAAAACATACAAAATTACATAAAACATTTTAAATTAAGTTACATTTATTTGAATTGGGTTTCATTAATTTTTTAGAAATATTTTGCTGTTAAATCTGTATCACTTCAATTAACCATAATTTCTAGTTATTTTATTTTGATATCACATTTGAGTAGCTCCCTTTGCGTCTCTACTAGCAACTCCTGTTAGAAAATGACTACATGTATTATGCAGTAATTCATGTATTCAACTTTTGTTCTCCATTATTTTAAAACATTTCTTATAAAAAGAAACAGTACGATATAAACTGTGAGAAAAGTATTTTTGAACAATGCGAAACATTTAAAATGCTTATGTTTAATGATAGCAGAACATGAATAAAGCAGAGAATACCCTTAAATACATTACAAATACGGGATAAAAACCTTATATCCATATAATGGACGCTGGGACTGAAACGGTTAAGTAAAGATAAACTTTGAACAATTCAGACAAGTAACAAATGTTATACTTAATACGGAGTGGGCTTTAACAATATGTACGTCTTCGGTACAGCGACACTTTGTACGTCCCTTACGGCTCACCAATTATGGAAAGGTAATTCAGAATGAGGAAGACATCTGACGTCATTCCCAGATGATTTAAAATATATATTTGTACTTACACTAAGTATGTAGTCAAATCTGTACCGAGATATAGCTTGGTAGAAATCTGTATGATTAAATCATGTAGCCAAAATGTAACATATTGTCACCCGATCGTTGGAACACCCTATAGAACCAGCTGGGAGCGGGCGAGCAGGGGAGGTCCGTGTTAGCCACGCACCCCTCGTTTGTCTTATAATGGTGACAGGAGGTGGCTGGGAGAAAAAACATCACTGCCCTATATAAGCAGCACGTCGGGCAAGAGGAGTGAGTCAGTCAGTCAGTCAGTCAGTCAGTCAGTCAGAGTTCTTGGCAATCAGCGTAAGAGTTCAGTGCTAGTGTAAGGACGAGAAGACTGTATGTGCATCGGAGTTTACGTAATCGCGAGTGCAAGTGTAACTTTAACGGACGAACTGGTGAATTGTAATTGTGTGCAGTACGTAATTCTGTGTAATTGGCAAGTGTTAAACTGTATGTCGGTGGAAATAAAGAACATTGTTGAGTTTGTGTAATTGGACTTTTCATTTCACGAACCCACAAAGTCGCAATATTAAAATAGAAGTTGACAACAATATTGTCCGAAATTCCCCACTATCTATAATAATGGGGCCAAGTGACCTAATTTTTAATATAAAAGCAACGTGCCAAATGAAATATTCTAGAAATAGTCTCAGACACATTCCAACAAAATTCTCTTATAAGATATGGACAAGCTTTTAGTACATCTGCAGTCAAATATTGTTAAAAAAGCATAATTTACGGTAACCTAATTTATCTAATTAAATATTTTCGAAGACACCTGTGGTTATATTTCATTATCCAATATCTTTATATCTTAGAAATGCAAATCCTATTCTTGTAAGTTCACACGAGTAGCACTAGAAATTAAAAGACAACATGAGCTGACACATTTAACCACGCATTCTCGTAGCTACAACAAAATGAGTTATGAAACATTCATATATGCGTTAATATTTCTAATGTAGAGCAGATGTAGTAATGAGTCTTGGTGGTATGGCGCATTGAGAGTGTAACATGTTAAATGCCTGGAGTAGACGATCTAAAAATTTTACTGATTGTCCATCAGGAGAGAAATTTCTGACCTGCCAACCGAACTGTAATTGCTATCAACAGATGGCGCCAAAGGAAATAACTTAAACTAAAATGGAATATGCGTAATTATGTCCCAAGTTTACTGACGTACTTTGAGTATATTCTTAGCATAAATTTTCGATTTAGTTTTCCTTTAATGCGTTAAAACAAACAACAGCTTCAGAGAATAAAGATATACTTTCGAAAAAATAAAGAATGCTGTGTCAGAAAGGAAGGCTCCTAAACGATGTACATTATGACCGTTTATTTTCCCTTTAGAAACCATAGCGATTTCGAAATTACAAAACCATTGCACGTGGTAAATTTTGTTGGAATTTATATCTGTAATACTGTCGCGAACCCTATCGCGATATGGCGGCTTGCGCACACAAAAGTAACTGATAGGCGAGCAGTGTGGTAATAAGGAGCTTGCATAAACAATTAACGATAGCGCCGACAAACAAGAGATGGATAGTTTATCACAGAGGTGAAAGACTTGCCGGCACCGATATAGTTACATTCTAGAACATTCGTGTTTTATCTGGTGACATTTTAGAGAAAATTCGATAACAATCTAGAATTACGAATTATGTATTTAAGGAGGTGACGGCTCGCAGAGTCAGGTAGTTGTAAGCAGAGAACAGCTGAGAATGTTGTTATAGAAAAATAGTTGTGTAACAAGAGTGTTGTTGCAACGAGAGCTAATGTAATTAGCTGTCACGGTTTGATATTGTCCTCGACCTTGGAAGATTGTGTGATGTAGTGTTGTTACGTGAGAATTGAACAGTATATTGCTACGGAAATAAAGAAGACTTTTAATTTCTGCAAATCGGCCTTTTAATTCTACAAACCCAAAAAGTCACAACTGGTGTCAGGAGTGCGACATGGAGGCTACATTGGAAAATATTTTGGAGAAGATGCCGGAAATGAAAGCAGTAAATGAGAACCTGGCCGCAGAGCTGAAACAAATGAAGACGGCTAACGACATCACCGAGAAGATGGAAGAAATGAAAGCCGAATTAACAACGAAGACGAAAGCTGCAAATAGCAACTTGGCCATGACGATGACCGCGAAGATGACCGACCCCAGGAAGAGCAGCCGGAAGAACGAGTAAGGCTGGCGTGGCAAGGAGCACGTCGACGCCGTCTACCCCATCTCCTCGAGTGACACTACGCGCCGTCAGTCGCCGGATGGATGACAGCGTCATCGCAGACGACTGGGTACGAGGGAAGCCGTGCTGCGTGCTCGAAGACACCGGGGAAGCCATGACCGCCATCAGACCCGACGTAGCCAGGGGTTCGCCGTCGAGAAAACCGAGCCGACCATACCAGCTAGCAACGGCATTGAGCGAAACCTTTACCGTGAAGAGAGAGGCCCTGCTGCAGTTGACCTTGGGATGGAGTGCCGTGCGTCAGTGGGTGTTCGTCTTGGAGGTGGCTGAGGAGCTGATACTGGAACTAAATGCCCTAAGGAGCCACAAGGCGACGGTCGATGACGGCAGGAAGGTCCTGCGGCTCAATGGAGAATAGGTTATCCTGCGGCAACCCGAAGAACGGGATGGAATCTGCAGGGTTATCTTGAAGGAAGACGTGGGTTCCCGCGAGAAAGGAGGTGGTGGTGACGGCGCAACTGGGAGGATAGTGAATGCAGAACATTGTTGTTGTGCCGAGAGGTGCCAGTGAGTCTGCTTATCCTAGCGGACATCGATCACGACGTCCAGGCCGGAACAGAGCTGGGGACGTGCGAGCTCGTGGTCAGCGTGACAGCTATCAACAAGACACAGGAGGCGGTGCCGAAGCAACACCTGGGGCCCCGGCTGGAAGAATTATTGGAGAGAGCGGCCGACCACCTGGCCGCAGAACAGCTGGAGAATGTTCGACAACTACTGAAGCAATGCCAGTTCGTCTTCAGCCAAGACGACAGTGACTACGGCCGCACGGATAAAGTGTTTCAGTGCATCGACACTGGAGACGCCCGGTCTATTCGGCAACTCCCTAGACGCGTTCCGTTGGCGAAACAAGCGGCGGTACTGGATATGGTAGACGACATCAAATCCAGGGGACTGATTTAAGAGTCTGACAGCCCTTGGTGTTCCACTGTAGTTTAGGTGACGAAGAAGAACGGCAAGCTAGGCTTCTGTGTGGACTACAGGAGACTGAATGCTGTCACCCGGAAGGACTGTTTCCCCTTACCGCGGATTGACGACACCCTGGACACACTTGCTGGTGCACAATGTTTCTCGACCCTGGACCTGAATTCGGGCTACTGGCTGGTGGCTCTAGACCCGAGAGACAAGGAAAAGACTGCATTTTCGATAGGCCAAGGGCTTTGGCAGTTCACAGTTATGTTCTTTGGTCTCTGCAATGCACCAGCCTAATTTCAACGACTCATAGAATTAGTAATAAGAGTATTGACATATAACACATGCCTGCTATACCTGGACGACATCATCATCGTCGGCAAGACGTTCGAGGACCATCTAGACATCCTGAGCAAAGTGTTACAGAGACTGCAGGCAACCAACTTGAAGCCGAAAGCAAAGAAGTGCCAGCTCTTCTGCAAAGAAGTTAACTACTTCGACCACATAATCTCACCAACCGTAGTGGCCATAGACCCGGAGAAAACCGAAACTGTGAGAGATTGTCCTCCCCCAAAGGATAAGCGAGAGTTGTGCAGTCTCTTGGGGCTGTGCAGTTATTATCGCCGTTTCATAAAGGGGTTCTCCAACATCGCCAAACCCCTTACCCGCCTGAGACAGGAACAACGACCCTATGTGTGAACGGAGGACACTGAACACGTTTTCTAGTACCTGAAGAAGACGCTGTGCGATACTCTTATTTTGTGTTTTCCACAATCAGGCGGCGCTTCCTTTGTGGACACCGACGCCAGCGGTCATTGCATTGGAGGCATCCTATCGCAAATTCAGTACGGCCACGAGCGCTTAATAGGCTACTAGAGCAAGATGCAATCCAAGGCAGAACAGAACTACGGTGTTACCCGGCGAGAATTACTGGCGGTAGTAAAGACCTTGGAGCACTTCCACATGTACCTGTACTGTCAGCCATTCCACCTGAGGGCCGACCACTCCAAACTAACATGGCTATTGAGCTTTAAGAACCTGGAAGGCCACACAGCACGTTGGGTCCAGAGGCTAAAGGAGTACGACTTCATCTCTGAACATCGTAGAGGGAAGAACCACGGTAACGCTGACACCATGTCTCGAAGAACCTGCCCAGAGGAGTTCGGCCAATGCACAAGAGTGGAAGAGAATGAGCGTGTCGCAGCAGTCCGAATATCCATGGCAGTACCTGCTTATGGCTGAGATAGCGCAGGCCTAATCAGGGAGCAGCTGGCGGACGCAGAATTGGGGCCACTCTTGAGAGAATTGGAGGCAGGGACAAGACCAACTTGGGAGGACATCGCACCGAGGAGCGCCTCGTACAAGTCGTACTGGGCCCAATGGGATTCTTTGAAGACAAGAGAGGGCGTGCTGTTCCGGGTATGGGAACCGCCTGAGGGGAAGACGCAGAGGGAGCAGTTGGTATTTCCCCGAAATAAGGTCCCGGAAGTCTTGCGGAAAGTGCAGGCTTGTACTTCAGGGGGACACCTGGCAGCAAACGGGACGATCGGCACACTCCGACAGCGCCACTACTGGCTGAGGCTTCGAGCAAATGCTGAGAGATGGTGCCGTCAATGTACCTCTTGCGCAGCGAGTCGCGGACCCCAGACTAGGAGCCGGGTCGCATGCCGCAGTACAACGTCGGGGCGCCATTCTAAAGGATCGTCGTCGACCTAGCTGGACCATTACCCGTGTCCGACCGAGGCAACCAGTACGTGATGGTGGTCGTGGACCACTTCACCAAGTGGCCGGAAGTGTATGCCATTCCGATCCAGGATGGAAGGCAATCACGGACTGTCTTGTGGAGCAAGTGTTCTGCCGATTTGGGGTGCCGTTAGAGCTCCACAGCGACCAGGGCACTAATTTTGAACCCAACCTGATGAAGGAGGCACTAGAGACGCTTTGGTTAAACAAGACCAGCAACACAGCCCTACATCCACAGTCGGACGGCAAGGTCGAGAGGCACATCAAGAACTTAGAGGAACACCTGAGGAAGGTCGTGGCCAGCCATCAGCGAGACTGGGTCATTAAGGTGCCACTGTTCTTGCTGGCCTACCCCTCGTCAACACACGATACCCCTGGGATTACGCCAGAGAGTTTAATGTTCGGCCGAGAGTTACACCTCCCCCGTGATCTGGCTTTTGGAAGCCGCCGGACGCAAAACAGCCAGCAACCGAGTATGTGGAGAATCTAGAAGACCATTTCCACGACATGCATGAGATGATTCGTCAAAACATCTAGAAGGCGAGCGACCGCATGAAGACCCGATACGACAGCCAAGCCAACAGCCAAGGGTTCCAGCAGGTTGACCTAGTCTGATTTTGCCTTCCTACTCGAACCAAGGGACGCTGCCCGAAGCTTCAGCAACCATGACAAGGACCGTACCGGGTGGTGAAGAGGATTAACTACGTGGTCTGCCGCATTCAGAAGGTGCCCCGAGGGAAGATGCTGGTCGCGGAGAGCAGTGTCGTGGTAACGGGCATTAAAGTTTCGGCGCAAATAGATAATAGATGGATAGGTTCCACGTAGATAACGAACGTTTGTAAACAGATAGTGCCGGCAGGCAAAATAACTGAGGCAAAGTCCTCGCCGGGTAGATCAAGTTACGTTTCTGGAAGATGATAGAATGTTCGAATTACGAGATGTTCGTATATAACTAGATGACTTGTTTTCTAGAAACTTCTAGTGATTGACAGAACAGTCCGATAATCATGAATGGTGATATAAAGGCACTTGTGACACGCCAGCAGGACAGTTGTGGTTGTGAAACTGTTGTTGTTGTGTAACAAGAGTTTTGAACTGATGGTGTATGTAACGTAATGCTGCTGTAACCTATAAGAGTATTTCTACGAAAATAAAGGAGATCTTTAATTTCTGCAACTCGGCCTTTTAATCCTACCAACCCACAAAGTCACAATATACTTTTACCAGAATTTCAATATTCTCTCTATTATTATTCCCCTCTTTTTTGTATTATCTAGTTATAGTAATGTCACCTCTCTTTGTGCCGATTTGGCAGCCCTAGTCCTTCTTTACAAAGCAATCCATGCATTTGTCTAATTGTGTTCGTATCTCTGATGCGCCCCATACCTCCACTGCATACATTGTTCTGGCTTCATACATTCTTTCTGACCATCTAACTGACATCATCACTTTATGTTTACATATTCTTACCCTGACATTACCGCCCTGCCATTAGCTATCACTTCTCTGGCTCTTGAAGCCCATCCTTCACTGCTACACATCCTTACACCTAAATAGTCATACTCGTTTACCACGTCTGCCTTTTGGTCTCCTATGCACCATTCCTCTCCTTTCCTAAGTACCGATCCTCTTTCAAATACCATTATTCTTTATCTTTTATTGTTTATTCTTAGTCTCCAGTCAGCGCAAATCCTATCTTTTGCCTCAATTGATTTTTTTAGACCTATTACGGAAATTGCTCCTAGCATTAAATCATCCGCATACAATAAACCAGGGATGTACTTCTTTATATAGTTATTAATGCTCTTTTTACATCACTTGTAGAAATGTCGTCAAAGACTGCAAAACTACAAAGATTATTTCTAGTGCCTTCGGGATATATATATATATATATACTAATTTCTTATGAGGGGATCTTAAACAAAATTGATAGTGTTCTTTAAGAGACATTAAAAGCTTTCTAATTATTTGTAATGCAAAGTTTAGCTTTGATATACTATTGTCGAGTCGTCAAGTTTAGAAGTTAGAGAAAGTGAATACCAAGGTTGGTTGGTAACTTTCCGTTTTTGTGTTCACAGATAGACCGAAATACAGAGAGTCAGTCTCGAGACAGAGAGACAGACAGAAGTACATATTTTTTAAAACGGTTTCTTGTACATACAGTAAGTCTGACTCCTGTATTTGTGCTGAATACCTCATATCAAATTATTAACTGTAATTTAATACTTCAATTGTTTACCCTGATAGTACACAAAGTAATAAACCATAATCGGTGCAAAAGGCCATGTAGACATAACACGGTTATTTGTTTTAAAGTTATATTTAAACTTGATGTAATAATAAGATCTTTAATTTGGATATTTGAAACAAAATTTTGTATATGAGCAAGTATTATTATTACGATATCTCCTTTGGAGCGGAAGTAAAGCCTTTTCTAAATTGACGATATGTAAAAACCTCTATATTGATAAGCGTGCCTCTCAGCGATATTATATTGTGTATACACATAATTGAATGGGATATTGAGAACAACAATCAGTAAAGAGCGTCTGCATGTAACAATATAAGAAAAAGACTTGTTCTATTAGTACAATTCTGGTATACTGTCATACCTAGTTTCTAATCACTTTGTTCGCGGAAAAATATAGTTTGTTTGTAGTATAACAGTTTATACTAAGGTAAAGATGATCGGAATAATAAATTGTTACCAAGAGTTTAAAAATTCTTAGTGTGAGTGGACCAAGTGAAATTTATGTAAAACTAAGTGTACATTAATTTGTTAGAACTGAAACTCAGTAACTCTCGCGGACACAATTCGGACATTTCATGTTGTAGATAAGGACGGCTGGCATAACAGCATAGTGGGGAGGTCCGGTGCTACAGGGTCAATCTTAGGAGTCTATATATGCTTAGCAAAGCGCCTCAGAACTTGGCGCGAAATGCGATACTGGGCCACAGTGTATAAAGTGGCACTAACCCATGTAGCGACTATGACTTCCCTTTTAAACAATTTCGTTCCCTTTTTAAACAATTTTAGTATTGATTTGCTACTATTGAACCTTTTCTGGGTCGGCACCGAAATTTTAAACAGCGTTCAGTTCAGCTCTCTTTACAACAACACTCTTGTTACACAACTTGCAGCTCACTCTGTTTACAACTGTCCTGCTGGCGTGTCACTATCGCCTATATATCGCATTCTTAATTCAGGAGAGTTCTTGAGCAAATCAGAAAAACAACTATTCTCTGTCAATCGAGATATCTCTCGAAACTTCCAAACATGAAATTCTAGCTGTGCCGGCAAGTCCTTTGTGTAAAGTAGCCGCGCTGCTTATCAAGCTCTTTATTACCGTGAAACATTATCTGCCATCGAATATCTATTGGCGCCGACACTCTTCGTGCCTGTTACCGCGACAATAACTTTGTTTATGAATGGTTCGCAATTTCTATTTACTCTAGAGAGTTCAAAGTGGTTGGTGTGTATTACTCAGAACTGAAATTTAAACTACGGACATGACGGACAAAAGAATTATTCTGAGTAAGTCAAGGTGTTAAATTCGAGAAAGAACAAGCATTTCATTTCCTGTTAGCCTGTGGAATGCTGTATGCTTATGTTTATTAAACAATTCTGGATAAGAAGTATTTATTTACTCTGGAGAGTTCAGATCAATATAATTCAGTTGTTCTTTACACAACAGTAGAGTAACAGTTAAACAGTGCAATGGCTTCTTGCGGTGAATTTAGTGGCGAGTCAAAAAGGCAGGTAATGCGAAGTCAGGAAACAGAAACTAAAAATGAGTTACTGCAAAGAGTACTTTCGTTTAAAAATACGGAAAAAGTGTATCAACTGGATCAACTTGGAATTGAAACGGGACACGAGGTAATACGCCTCTCACCTTACCACTGCCAATATAATCCAATTGAGTTGGTGTGCGCTCAAATAAAAAGTGGGACGTTAAACGACTTGTTCACGAAGAAATTGACAAGGTAACAGAATAGGACTTAGGAAAACTGCGTTAGGCATGCAGAAAACCTTCAAGAAGGCGATTTTAGAAAGAAATACCACGTCAGGAGATTTTCGAATCTGTAATCATAAATTTGCAAGACTCAGACGCTGAAGACGGTGTCAATGACGAATTGGCTCTTAACGAAAGTGACATTGACAGCAAAATAGATGAGCTACTGGCAGTTCCATTGGATTATAAAAACAGGTAATTCATAAACTATAATCATAGTTATAGTATTTTAAAATGTATATAATTTCCGGAAATGATTTTTCCAATTTTGATTTTGGCAGCTGCATCGTCCTAAAAGTTTTTAAAGAATAGTTTGCTTACCCTTACGTATGCGTCAAGCAGACCTGCATGTTTTATGAGTGTGCGAGAGAGAGGGAAATATAAAAAGAGTGCAGTAACGAGCTGGCAGCGCTACTATTCTAAGCTGTTTGACATCTAAATTTTTCCCAAATAAAAATTAAACAAAAAATAACAATTTGGGTGCAAAGTACTGCATCCTCCCGTTCAACCCGAAGGTACATTCTTAGCCTCTAAATTAATCCCAAACTCAAAACCTACACCACCTTCATCCTACAAACTTCAAATGTAAATCTTACCTGCGATAAAGCCCTTAACGGGTGGGCACGCAGTCAAAAGCTTCTGGCTGTATATAGCCAGCCAGCACGAGCAAGCGAGCCGGCAACGCTGAGTGTGATACGGCATCTGATTAGCTGGACTCTAGAACTCTTCCCATTTGAAATACATAATAGTAGTATTAGAAGTAGTATTATCATTTAGGCACTTTTTTGTACAAGCTCTCAATGGCTAGAGGTTACTTCTAGATTTAACGTAGGCGGGTTAGCAGGTCTATAATGCCTAGCCTGGTGCTGATCACCCCGAAGGCCCATTATGACCAAGTTCACCAATTTAAACGCTACTCTCTTACAGGAGAAGCTCGGGACCAATTTGGAGCAGCTCCCAGGTCCCCACCCGCATGGGGAAGTTTTGATGAGGAAAACGTCTCTCAAACCTGAGTCACTGGCGTAGTCCTGTATGTTTACTCTGTGAGTTACGATTCGGGGACTGGGAGTGTCTTGTAAAACCTCGAGTGATGATTTAACCAATGACGTTTGCTAGTCTTACACAGGAGGTAGCAGATTCCAGTAGCTAAGTTTTCTGAAACATAGGCTTCCGTTTCCTGTGGATTTCCCTTTTGACAAAGAATAATTACATCCCACTGTACCTCCATTTAACTTTACATATAATTATAAAAGCCATTCAGAATAAAAAATGTTTCTAAAGAAGTTTCCAGAGTATTCAGTACACTCATGTTTATTATAAAAATATCCTAGAAGACGTTATTTTAAATTAAATCAACAAATTCTCATTTCTCAAATCAACATTTTTGAAAAATTATTCCAAGTAAATATCGTATAATATGCCCTAGAGAATGTTTTTTAATACCTTTATCGTATTTGTGGAAGGAATTGAACTTGGATATTGAGTTTAGTGTACAACAACTTTTGCTTCTGAGTTATCTTCTTCATAATCTACGAGGGCTGTTCAATAAAGAATGATCACACTTTTTTGAGAACGTACCTTTACTCATCCTCATAATTTTGATTGTCCTTCTCAAAATAGTCTCCCCTGAATGCGATGCACTTGTCCCAGCGTTTCTGCCAGTCTTCAAAGACATGCTGGAAACCATATTTAGCATATCCTTGAAAATCGCCTCCGCAGCCTTCACCACAGCTTCTGATGATGGATAATGCCTCCTACGAAGGCATTTCTTCAAGTTAGGGAAGAGAAAAGTGTCACATGGGGCTAAATCCAGACTATAGGGAGGGTGAGGGATGCACTTCAAGTTGATTTTTGCGAGATATTGAGCAACAACATTGGCAGTACAACGCTGCGCATTATCGTGATGCAGCTTCGAGCCTGCTTCACGGAAATGTGGTCTTTTGCGGCTGATATTTACTTGCAATGTTTTCAGGATATCCCTGTAGTATGGTCCAGTTACTGATGTGTGTGCAGGTACAACATGATAAACCATTCCATGGATATCAAAGAATGTGATGACCATAACTTTACCAGCAGAACCAACCACTTTTGCGTTTTGGGGGGGGGGGAGTTGGTGATGAAGGAGATTTCCACACTGAGCTTTGCTGTTTGCTCTCAGGGTCAAAATGATGTAGCCAAGTTTCATCAGCAGTGATTACGTTTGAAAGAAACTTCGGATCTTCCACTAACATCAACTTTAACTGCATGTTACCTCCATTGCAGCGGTAGATGATACTGATCATGTCTGAACTTGCGTGGTTCTCACAGGCGGTAACCAGGAGTATCAAAGTACTGCGGCGTGTTTGATTCACATTAAGCTAACTGAATATAATAAGATTGAACTTTAGTATCAAAAATTATGACGGAAAGAAAATTATGATCATTCTTTACTTAACAGCCCTCGTAACACGGAAACATACAATCACATTTCTTTCTTTTTTTCAAAAAGCTGTATTATATTGTATTTTGTTAGGGTACATGAAAACTTATATTTCTGCTGGTTTCTTTATATCGAATTTTTTAGTTTAAATCTTTTACTTAGTATAGGAAAGAAAAACAAGAGAACGACAAGCTTTTGTAGTCGAATGAGTTGAGAAAGTCATGTGTTGGTAACACCTTCAGCTCTTTTAATAACCCGGTACTTTGAGAATGTAAGTCTATAATTAAATTGTTTATAGAACATTACTACCAATGTCTACTTTATTACATCGATTATAAATTGCAGTTATTTAAATGAGTTTATTGCGTTTAAGTTCATTTTAGCGATTTGCTGTAACAAAATAACATTTTAATTTTTTACATATGACTTCTAGTAAAGAAAATTGTGTTTTATTACGAATAGTAAATATTTGATGTTCCATAACTAATTCATAAATACGAGCCGTAGATATATAAAAGATCAGGAGTTTGGTTGTGAACATTGAATTCTCTGGACTTTAGAAGGTAAGAGTTTAAAGCTATTTATCGTTAAAATTAGCAAGAAGGATTGTTTAAAGTTTACAATATTAGACTCACTAATATGTACGGTTCTCTAGGAACGTTTTTGTATAAGTATTTTACATATCGATACATAAATATGGTAGTTAATGACACTTAGATAATAAACGAAGTGCGTGTACAAGAATCAGTTTGCAGTGTCTCTTCTACGTAATTACTGTAACAAAGATGACAAAAGACGTAAGCATCGCCTCAAACTGCTTTACTTTCACCAAAAACGCTAACAGAATACTAACGTACAATCACTTTCTCTTTTCTACAAATACACAACTTCAGCACGACTGCCCGCCTTGGTAGCGTAGATACCAGCATGTCTGCCTCACGTTCAAGAGGTCCCCAGTTCGTATCTCGGTCAGGTTGAGTTACCAGGATAAGGTTTTTCCGGGGTTTTCCCTTATCCTTCAAGACGAATGTCGGGTAACTCTAACCTCCATGGATCCTGGACCCATTTGAGCATCATTTCACCAAATTCATTCACCGTCCTATCTGACTTAACGTTGGAGGATGTAAACTAAAAAAAAAGGAAAAAAAGAAGTAGAAAATGAGTACGACTCCTTAATTTTTCATGATGTCTCTTTAGTAGACCCGAATTTGTGTGATAATGTTATGATATATTTATTGCGCATATTACAAAATTTTACAATTTACAACTTTAGACTACATTAATTTATATTTACCTTGTTGCTACCTTGACTTACATGTCACCCTGGACTTCTGCTCTGACAGGTAGCTCTTAACCTGCATGTCTCCAATTAATTATTGTTAATTAGTCCCTTTCCTCCCCCTCTCTTCATTTCTTATATTCTTTACATTTATTTGTCTTTATCTTGTTGCTACTTTAACTTACATGACACCCTGGTCTTCAGCTCTTCCAGGTAGCTCTTAACTTACATACCTCCTTGTTACATAATTAGCCCCTTGCTTCCCTCTCATCTTCCTTTCTAATTTTCTTTACATTTATTTGTCTTTACCTTCTTGCTACCTTAAATTGCATGACACCCTGGTCTTCTGCTCTGTCAGGTAGCTCTTATCCTCCATGTCTCATTGTTACTTAACTAGTCCCTTTCCTCCCTCACATCTTCCTTTCTTATATTCTTTACATTTATTTGTTTTTACCTTGTTGCTACCTTGACTTACATAACATCCTGGTCTTCTGCTCTGCCAGGTAGCTCTTAACCTCCATGTCTCCTTGTTACTTTATTAGCCCCTTTCCTCCATCTCATCTTTCTTTCTTATATTCTTTACATTTATTTGTCTTTACCTTGTTGCTACCTTGGCCTGCATGACACCCTGGTGTTCTGCTGTGCCAGGTTGCTCTTAACCTTTATGTATCATTGATTACTTAATCAGTTCCTTTCCTCCCTCTCATCTTCCTTTCTTATATACTTTACATTTATTGTCCATATTTCTTTTACCTTCTGCAATAACTCACCAAAACGTCTTACCTTCTTTTCCTCCCTGCCAATTAACATTTTTATAGATACTATCTTCTTCTCTACTTACTCCCATTTTTCTTCTCAAACCTCTTTCTCCACATTGCTAAGTCTTTGCATTCTGTTACATAGTGTTATATGCTTTCTTTCCCCCACACAATTAACAAATTCCCTTTTCCCTATCTCTTATCCCTCTTAAAAATATTGTTCCTGTTCTCATCCAAGCTAACCCTTCTCTCTCTTGTCTGTTACAGTAATGTACACATGCTTCTCGTCCCCAATTTCTTTTTATTTCCTTGTAAAATTGTAACGATTTCATATTTTCTAGACTTACCCACATTTCCTGTCTTTCTATTTCCTCTGTTCTACATTTTAACAATTTACCCTCATCTCTTGTATTCCTTTCCTCGAATCTCCATATATTTCCCATTCCTAATTTATCCATAATTTCTCCTATCTCTCCCCACCAACTCTTGGAGTTTTCTAATTCTTTTGGCTGTCTCATGCATACTTTCATAATTTCCCCTTCTTCTTTAACCAAACACCTATACCAAAATTTTAGTATTCTTCCCATTATTATTCAATGTCTTCTTGACTTTGCTAACTCTACTAAAGCTACTTCCATAGCTACTAAACTTGCTAAGCCTAATAGCTCTTTACAAAACCTTCTGTAGTTTTGGTCCACAGTTTTTTTTTTTTTTTTTTTTTTTTTTTTTTTTTTTTTACCTCTGTGATCCCCGATCTCCACTGCATCCAACATTTTGGATTCAACTAGTGCTTCATATATTCTTTCTAACCATTTGGTGTTCATTTCTAGCTTATATTTGCATATTCTTATCGCATTCATTGCCGCCCTTCGTTTTGCTTCAATTTTTCTCCTGCGTGCTCCCCACTTTCCATTGTTATTCAACCTTACTCCTAAGTATTCAAATTCATTGATATTTCTATCCTTTTGCCATTTAGTACCTAGTTTTTATCTTCTTTAGTTTAGCTCTCTTCTTGAAAAACATAACTTTCGACTTAATTATGTTTATTTTTATTCCCCAGTCTTCACAAAATTTCTGGATTTTATTTATTGCCTTCTGCAAACCTACTACAGTTATAGATCCTACCATTAAGTCATCCACATATAGAATTCCAGGAATTTCTTTGTCTGCTATCCACTACTAATCTGTGTGACATTTTAGAAAACGCTCTGTGAACAGAACAAGTAAACACGGTAAGGTCACTTTTACAGCAAGTTGATATTTAAATTCAGCATTTTACAAGAATCAATACAAGATTTCCAAGAAAATTTCCGTATCTCACAATAACCTTTATATGGAAAATATTTCAAAATTTTGATTTTACAGAAAAGAGTTATTACCATTTTGATTAAAACACTGTGACTTTGTGGGTTCATAGAATCAAAAGTCCAATTTGAAGAAATTCAATTCTACTTTATTTCCGTTGAAATAAACTTACAGTAGCACAATTACGTCACATACACAAATACAATCCCCAAGGTCGTTAAACACAAACACAGAGTTCACTTTCAAAACACAGCTGCACGAGTCCAACTCAATTCCCACCCTGTGTCTCACCTCAACTAACTGCGCATTCCTTTCATACGACCATTCATAGTTCCAGACGTTTGTGGAATATTCTGTCACAATCAAGACGGTACCAGACGAAAGACGAAACTTCTCTTTATCGGTTTCGGCAAGCCTTTTATCTCCGCGCTGATTTCATCTCCGTTGTGCGCACAAGCCGCGCCATCGCAATAATGCTTTAGCAACAATACAATATATTTAAGACTTTCTTACGACAATAAAGTATATATCACGAATATGTTGAGCTTGTCCTCTATATCCTGGATAAAGTTGGTTTAAGTATTAAACCGTAGCTATTAACCTGCTTTTATTTAATACTCCTTTCCCGAGGAGTGAAGCTATTTCGAACATTTCTTGTTAATTATTGACTTTAAATTTCCCGATCCTTACAGATTTCTCAGATGGTAAGTTTGGTAAGGGATATTGAAATGATAAAGAGCATTTTCTTGTACAACAATGTCAACTGATTTAAAATACATAATCTAACATATTTACAGCCTCACTCCTTCATACAGACATTCCTTATATTAATTTAGCTTATACATGATACAGAGATGCTGTAAAATACGTCATGTCCTTTCAGATCCAAATGATGAAGTCGATCTTGATGTTCATTTTCTCCTGACAAACTTTATATGTGTCACAGCATTTCGCCGTAACCGATTCTTTATAGATTTATTGATGAACAAACAGAATCCGCCTGTCGATTGCGACGACTATGTTGATCATGATCTCCCTCATGAGGTAAGTCAAATCTACATTACATTCATTTATCTGTCACTCTCTAACAGAAGCTAAAGGCATCTGCTGCTAAAAGAATTTTATTGCTCCAAAATGTTACTTCAAGTTTAGTAAACAAATGCAAGGAATAAACTTTTGCAGACGATTCTTAATTTTAATTACTTTAAGTGATTATTTGTTTGTGATTTATTGAATTGTCATCTATTTTGTAATATGAGTTTCGTAAAATAAAGTTGAGTTGGAAGTCTACACAATCAGTTCTTCTGAGCTTCAGTGGTGCATGTATTAGTGTACTACCCTTCTACGGAGTGGACAAACCTTCGTGGCATCTCACCTCACACATCCCACCTGGAAGTGATCAGTCATGCATAGACACAATAGATCACAACAATTTTATTAAGTACCAAAAGATGTTCTGCAGAGACTTGGTGATTGTTACTCGTCTGATATTGGACGTAGTGTATCAGCTTACAGAACAAGTGTACAGTTCCTGTGTACAGTTATATATAAACAAGTTGAGACTCTCTCAAAGCCGAGAGGTAGCACTACCAGGTTGTATTAGAGTATAAGTGTACTGTTTAGTGCTATAACAAACGTGTCACATCAATATATGTTTTAATATTGTAACTTTGTGGGTTCGTAGAATTAAAAGGCCGCGTTGCAGAAATTAAAAACCTCCTTTATTTTCGTAGAAATACTCTTATAGATTACAGCAGCAGTAGGTTACATACACCATCAGTCTACCAAGGTCGATCACAATAACATACAGTGACAGCAGATTACATCATTAGCTCTCGTTACAACAACACAGCTGGCTGTCTCTCATTTCACAACACTGTTTCACAACTCCCTCACTTTGCGAGCCGTCAAGTCCTTAAATACCTATTTCGTAAATTGGAGATATTTCTGGACCAAACAGGAATCCAATGTTCTATCAGCTTCCAGAAGTGTAACCCTATTGGTGCCGCCAGGTCTTTTATCTCGTGCTATCATTATTACTTCAGGCTTTTTGTGTACACAAGCCGCGATATCGCGATCGGTTCGGGACACTGATACGCTTTGCTCTGGTATCATCAACTTACCACACACAAGAAGTAGATGTGAAAATGGTGCGAATACACATGAACACTAAACCACGTGCTGCACGTTAACGCCTTACTCTTCAGAGTTCAGTTGTTTGTCAATCGGAAATGAGGGCGCGTAGAGTAACAGTAGGATGTGGGATGTTGCTATGGTATCATAGTCCTCTGAGAGGTATTGAATGTTTATATTTAAGTATAACATGTGACTGTACTTGCTTGGTTTGAGCTGTAACTTGTTTTATTTTTTAGGTACGGGGAGTAGTAAACCCTACATGACACTTCCTGAAGAGTTCCTTTCCTCGACCCACTAGATCGAGTTCTTTCTATCGAAGGAGGACACATCACTAGACGAGTAATACCAAGTTTGTTATTTAACTCAACAGCTTGATCTTACTAAAAACAATTGTGAAATAAATGGTTTGTATAAAATACGCTATTTGCAATTCTTCCAAAAAGAACAATGTTAGCATAAATGTATGTAACAGGAAATATGAGTAAAAACTGACCAAGCCTTATTTCTATAATTTATTTAATAACACGATGATAGCACAACTCAGCAATAATGGCTCGATTGGCCCTTCTCTGGCGGAGCCGGTGAGCTCCAAGTTGGAAGACTCGAAGACATCCGCCAACATAGCCAACCTTAATGTGAACACAATCCATTACCGTAAGTTTATAACATTCCTGAATGATAAAGGCTTAGAACATAAGACGTTTTTTTAAAATAACTGGTATCTGACTCTGTTATCATGCTTTTCCTTTGTTTCATGAAACTACCTAAGTGTATGTCGTTATAAATACGCTTTACTATAATTTCAGGAAGCATTGTGCTACTATAGATATTTTACAAATTATAGTGTTGTCTAAATAATCTATGTGCTCCGCTCACATTACCTTTTCTACTCTTGTACAAACACTTATTGCTCTTTCTACTTCAAGATAAACATTATGTTATTGTAGTTACAAGGGAATACAGTAGACTGTAAGTGATAGTCAAATGTTTTAAATAGCTGGTCGTTATCTGATGTACACATGTCTCTCTCTACTCTTGTACAAATACTTATTGCTCTTTCTACTTCAAGATAAACATTATGTTATTGTAGTTACAAGGGAATGCAGTAGACTTTAAGTGATAGTCTAATGTTTTGGTCGTTATGTGATGTAGACATGAATTTCTCTACTATTGTACAAACACTTATTGCTCTATCTACTTCAAGATAAACATTACCTTATTGTAGTTACAAGGGAATACAGAAGACTTTAAGTGATAGTCAAACGTTTTAAACAGCTGATCATTATGTAATGTATACATGATGTCCTCTACTCTTGTACAAACACTTATTGCTCTATCAATTTCAAGATAAACATTAGCTTATTGTAGTTAAAAGGGAATACAGTAGATTTTAAGTGATAGTCAAATGTTTTTAACAGCTGGTGGTTACGTGATGTACACAAGACTTTGTCTACTCTTGTACAAACACTTATTGATCTCTTCAAGATAAACATTATCTTATTGTAGTTAAAATAATAATGATAATGTGTAGTGTTTAATGCCCGATTTTACTACATACGGCATCTCAGGCGATGACACTGATGATACATGAGATGAAGATGGATCACAGGTGGAATGAGATGGCGGTTGTAACCGGAGATCCCGGAGAAAACCCGCCCCAGCGCCGTGTTGTCCACCACAAATCTCACTTTGCGGTCGCCTGGGATCGAACCCGGGCCGCCTTGGTGAGAACCCATCGGTCTAACCACTGAGCCACGGCGCGGCCTTGTAGTTAAAAGGGAATACAGAAGACTTTAAGTGATGGTCAATTGTTTTAAACAGCTGGTCGTTATGTAATGCATACATTACTTTCTCTACTCTTGTACAAACACTTATTGCTCTATCTATTTCAAGATAAACATTATCCTATTGTAGTTACAAGGGAATGCAGTAGACTTTAAGTGAGAGTCAATTGTTTTGGTCGCTATGTGATGTATACATGACTGTCTCTACTCTTGTACAAACACTTATTGCTCTATCTACTTAAAGATAAACATTATCTTATTGTAGTTGCAAGGGAATACAGTAGACTTTAAGTGATAGTCAAATGTTTTAAACAGCTGGTGATTATGTGATGTACACACGACCTTCTCTACTCTTGTACAAACACTTTTTGCTCTATTTCTTGTACTTCAAGATAAACATTATCTTGTTATTTTTTGTGATAATATCAGAATATAATAGACTTTATACAACAGTCAAATGTTAGTAGACTGATTCATAGAGAAAAAAAATCTTATCTAAAGATATAATGGAGTGTTTCAAGGTTGCAGAAATTCAAAATCTCTTTATTTTAGTAGAAACACAGTTTGTACACCCTTGCCAACATATACATACAGCAATAGGTCTCTGGTGGTTGCGGCACACGTAAATATATAAAAGAATTAACTTTCCAAACACTACACGTTTATCAGTTCTCAACTTGCACCTCGATAGAGTTTAAATGTCAACACACACACACACACACACACACACACACACACACACACACACACACACACACACACACACACACACACACACACACACACACACACACACACATACACACACACAAACACACACACACACACACACACACACAAACACACACACAAACACACACACTGCACGAAGACCGACCATTGACCACTCCCTAGCAGCTTCCTGCCGACACTACACAGCTTCAACTCCATTCACGAACCAGCCGGCTCCAACCGACCGACCGACCGACCGACCGACCGACTGACGGACCGTAGTGTTGGCTGGATTTAGCTAGAAAGTTTTTGCTGCGTGCTCACCCGGTAAGGGTTTTACCGAAGGTAAGGTTTTCTTTTAGGGACATTTTAAGATGTGTTGTGGGTTTTCAGATAGAAATTTTAGTTTTGAGGTTAAAACTTTATGTACCTTCAGGTTGTGTGAATGGATGCAATACCTTGCATCCTGGTGTTTTAATTTTAAATTTTCTCATTTTTTTGGAAAACTTTGATGCCAAACAGCTTAGATGAATTACGTGGAGCTGCTGTTAGGATTAGCTCCTGGGTTATCCCGGGTCATCTAGAACGGCGTCTGGTGGGGTCATAATGTCCCAATGATCTAACAAAGGCGCTTCTATGTCTGGGTAAAGTTGCGTAAAGTTTTGATGCTGGCGCCTAATTTCATCTTACACATATAGAAGACCCGAGGCTGCGTGAAGCAACTTGGTAGGAAAGTAACGAACCGCAGAATAGATAGACCGTAGTCCTCTATTCTGTGCACGTTGGAGGCATGCCAACCAGCTATCTGTGGCCATGCCCCAGATCTCGTAGGCATATAGCATCACAAGAATTACCAACGCTTGGAACCTCAGGCCAAGCGGCATCGAGCTCGACCCCAGCATTTGGGTCCAGGGGAGCAATTGCTCCCTGTACCGCTTCCGCTACGTCCCTGATGTGCTGGCGAACGGTCAGGCCTCTATCCGACGTAACTCCTAGGTACTGGACAGAGTTAGTGTACTCTATCCTTTGACCTCCGAAGCTGAAGTTGGTGTAGTCTGCGGGGGTTTGGCGCTTTGTAAAAGGAATGGTGTGGCTCTTGTCCGGATGTACGGACATCCGCCAACGCCCACACCACTGTTGTATGAGACGGAGGTGCCTTTGTATGGGGTTGAAGGCTCTGATGACGTGTTTGTCTTTGCAGAACAGAAGCACGTCGTCAATGTATTGTGCCATTTCGACTCCTGGCTCTGTGGAGAAATCTGCCATAAAAATATTGAATAAGGTGGGGGATAGTACGGACCTTACGGGACTCCGCCTCTTACCGGTCTTAGTATTGATGCTTTCACTGCAACTGTGACTTTGAAGGTGCGGTGTCGTAAGAAGCTGTGTAGGATGTTGATCATCTGTGTTGGGAAGCTCAGGTGCATCAGTGTGTATAGGAGTCCTGCATTCCATGTCGAAGAGAAGGCCTTCTCGACGTCCAATGAAACTTCAGCCGTGAAGGCACCTTCCTGGACATACAGGATGGCGGTCTCCATCACACGCAGTAACTGCTGGACTGTCGAGTGCCCAAGACGAAATCCAAACTGATGGTCAGGAATGGCTCCCAGAATTGAGGACAAGCGGGTGCGAATAACCTCTCGAGAGCATTCGAGAGGGTGGGGCCCGGCTCTAGCTCAGCTCAGCTGCATTTATACACCGGTCGCTGTTTCTGGAAAGCTACCAAACTAGGACGATCCTTCATGATGTAGCGAGAACACGATGGAACTGTCTCGGTCCGTTTTTCCTCGGTTGTTCTCTCTGACTGTGCGTGCCCTGGACGCTGACCCTTTCACTTCCTGCTTCTTGCTCTCTCGGTGCTCATCTACGCAGTAACAAAACAATGCATCGTGACATTATTAATAATCCTGTTCACTAAGAATATTTTTGTATAAATATCCCGGAGTCAAACTGCAATGCAAATCTTACATACAGTACTGTACTTCCTCTACCTATTGTGCGTAGTAGAGAATTTAATACGAGGGTTGATCACCAAAGACTAATACTGATTTCTTTCCACAGACGTTTATTACTGCAATTCATTGTTTATATGATCTTTTTCAAAGTAGTCTCCTCCTACTTCAAGTCACAATTTATAACTCTCTGTCAGTTCTTGAACACGTGCTGCCGACCATTATTTGTCAGGTCCTTGAGAATCACCTCACCTTTCTTGAGCACTGCTTCACAGTTCTCAAATCGAATACCTCTATGCTTTGTATTTAGAGATGGGAATAAAAAAAGGTACAGGGTGGAAGGTCGGGGCTATACGGGGCATGTGGTACACAGGTGATGCTGAATCGAGCCAGAAGCTGTATGACTTGATTTCCGACGTGAGATTGTGCACTGTCATGATGAAGTCAACACTCAGGCGGGAAAGCTCTGGTCGTTTCTTTGCAATGTGCTTCCTCAGTGTAGTCCATACTAACGTGTAGTATGCTGCTGTACCAGTAGAGTGAGGGGGAACTGCATATGACGTAAGGCTGTACATTGTCATGATGAAGTCGCCTTCCAGTCCAAGAAGGCTTTGGTCGTTTCTTTGCAATGTGCTTCCTTAGTGTAGCCAATACTGACGTGTAGTATGCTGCTGTAACAGTAGTGTGAAGGGGAACTGCATGTAACGTAAGGCCGTACATTGTTATGATGAAGTCACCACCCACTTTGAGAAAGCTCCGGTCCTTTCTTTGCAATTTGCTTCTTCAGTGTAGTTAATACTGACGTGAAGTATGCTGCTGTAACAGTAGTGTCTGGGGGAACTGCATGTGACATGAGGCCGTGCATTGTTATGATGAAGTCGTCACCCAGTCCGAGAAATCCTTGGTCGTTTTCTTGTAATGTGCTTCCTCAGTGTAGCTAATACTGACGTGTTGTATGCTGCTGTAACAGGAGTGTGAGGGGGAACTTCATGCTACATGAGGCCGTGATTTGTCATGATGAAGTCGCCAGCCAGTCCGAGAAAGCCTTGGTCGTTTCTTTGTAATGTGCTTCCTCAGTGTAGCCAATACTGACGTGTATTATACTGCTGTAACAGTAGTGTGAGGGGGAAATACCTGCGATGGAGGCCGTGCATTGTCATGATGAAGTTGCCACCCAGTCCGAGAAATTTCCGGTCGTTTCTTTGCAATGTGCTTCCTCAGTGTAGCCAATACTGACGCGTAGTATGCTGCTGTAACGGTAGTGTGAGGGGGAACTGTGTGCTGCCAAATCATTAAATTACAGTCAAAAGTGTGATCAGCACCTCTTTCGCCCGCCTCGGTTGCATGGCGGTAGAGCGTCTGCCTCACGTACAAGAGGTTGCAAGTTCGAATCTCCGTCAGGGTGAGTTACCTGGATAAGGTTTTTTCTGGGGTTTTACCTTATCCCGAAAAACGAATGTCGGTTAACTCTAAGCTCTGTGGAACCTGGGATCATTTTAGCATCATTTCACCCATTCTATTCATGGTCCTTTATGACCTAACTTTGGAGGACGTAAAATTATAACAATCAACAACCATCACTTTCCTTGCAGATGGAACAACTTTTACCTTTTTTGGTGTTGCAGAACCTGTCGATTGCCACACTGTGATGGCTTGTTTTCCTTCAGGATTATAATGATGCAGCCATGACTCATCACCGGTGATAATCGAAGCTTAGAGGTATCCGATTTGAGAACTCTGAAGCAGTGCTCAGGTAAAGTGAGGCGATTCTCATGGACCTGACAAAGAATGGTCTGCAGCACGTGTTCAAGGTTTGGCAGGGACGCCATAAAAAGTGATTTGAAGTGGGAGGAGACTACTTTTAAAAAGATCATGTAATCATTGAATTGCAGTAATAGACATTTCTGAAAAAAATCAGTCGCAGTCTTTGATCATCAGCCCTCGTAAATGAAACATACACAGAGGACGTCATATTAGCGGCCAATGAACTAATCTTTCCAGTGTTACAATTAAAGTCATTTAAATAATGATTTAAATTGGCAGATGTCTTATCTAAAGTTTGTATATTCTGCTTGAAGCTCATTAAGTGTTACTTCTCTTATGGTCGTAATCGATAGCGGGCCTGTCATCACAGGACTGTTTAAACCTTATGTAAAATGCTTAACTTTGTTTTACTTGTGCCAATAAGATCATACAGTTAAAATACTACGAAACGTTTTAAAATAGTTAATATTATTATAATCTCGAAAACTGCAGTAACAAATTGCGTAATAAATTCTTAGCAAACGAATATAACCTAGACAAACTCTCGCGGATACAAATCGGACATTTCATGAAGTATATAAGCACGGCTCCCACAACAACGAGGCGGGGAGGTCCGATGCTACAGGGTCGCTCTTATGAGCTTATCGCTACGTTACCTATTTCAGAATATACTCCTATTTGGCGCTAATGCGACACTAGGTCATAGTGTATGAAGTGGCACTAACTAATGTAGCGACTATGACCTCCCTTTTGAACAATTTTAGAACAACTTACTATTGATTTATAAATAACCATTCAAATATTTCCGGTACTGAGTCAACATTTCAGACCTAAAAGCATTTTCTACACTTCTCGTATTTGACTAAAGTAGATGCGGATTTAAGATAGCTATGAGTAGAGAACTTCCAAAGTGTTTGTTATTTTTATGGTTAACAAGGTCCATATGTGTTGCGCCATGGCATTGTGGTTTAGAACAGTGTGCTTTGATTCCATGCCACGGAAGGCACCCGGGATCGATCCCACCCCTGGAGAATACGAGTTTTATGCCTCGGGTATAGGATCCGTACCCACTCATAATCTTAAGGAAATTGAGGAGCTATGCTAGGTAGGGAACCTGGTTTAGAAAGACAACTTTCCGGCTGAGGTTGCTCTGACGCTGACCACGTCTCGTCGGGTTGGCAGGCTCTCGCCCTTTGGCGCTATATTACGCCATGAGTAAATGTTCATATACGCAAACATTACACTAACAGGAGTTTGAAGACAATCACTCGATTGTTAATATCACTTTATTCCACGATGATTTAAACCACACCTTATAAATGCAGTAAGTAGTTTTTTTTTTTTGTAAGTTACATCCTCCAACGTTTAGTCATTTCGGACGGTGAATGAAACAGGTGAAATGATGCTCAAATGAGTCCAGGGTCCATTGAGCTTAGAGTTACCCGACATTAAAGGAAAACCTCGGAAAAAGACTTATCCAGGTAACTGACTCTGACCGAGATTCGAACTCGGGACCTCTTGAACGTGAGGCGGGCACGCTGCCACCACGCTACCGAGGTGGGCGTAATAGTAGTTTGTATAAGGACAGTATATTAACTTTACACAATAAATTTTATAGTAATTTGTACTCAGCAGAAGCTTTGAAAGGCGTTCTCCGGAGACAAGGAACTTTCAACGAATTTGGTCGTAATAACAGAAAGTGTTTTAACTAACAAAACATGCTTCATAAGGAAATGAATTTATGAAAATACAAACAAAATTTGCTGTTACATGCACGTGGCTTTCTCTTCTTATCTACAAATAATTAATCCTCAATTTTAACAAAGCTATACCTTGTCTTATTCCTAATTGTGTTATTTTCACAAGGAACGTAGTAGACTTAATGTGATAGCCAAAGACTGTAGCAAGCAGCTCTTAAAGTTGCTTCTGTAATTAAACAGAACGTTCCTAAGAAAGGTCAGTTTATTTACCTACACCATAACCATTGTTCTAGGCGTTCTCGGGCTTCTAGCCAGGTAAGAAAATGTTGTGACGTCGACGTTTCGGGAGCGTGCATTTCTCTCTTCAGGTACTGAATGACTTTAGGCAGAAGAATCAAGTCACTCAGGTTAACCTGACTGGAGGTGTTTTCGCCACAGCACCTAGCCACTTAGTGCGGCTTTATCTGAGCGGTATAGAAGAATGTAGTTTGTCTCAAGAGTTTGTGTCTGGGCATAGGTTTCTCTGATCTGTTGGGTTTAAGCCGCTCAGGCTGCCGCCTGTGGTATGCATTCCCAAGGCTGCCTTCACTTGGTCTCCCCGCTTGAAGGAGGTCAAGTGCAGGTAGCACGATCAAAGGGGGTACAAAGTGTGAAGAGTAGAGTTTCCAGACCCATTTCTGGTCCTGAAGTTTTGGTGAGATGGAGAGAAATACTCACAGTCTAATAGCCCATGGCATCTCCTCCTCCTGCGAGAAGCTCTGTGGTCATACCGACCCAGAGAGCTGACCAGCTGGTTAGGATGGGCAGAAACTCTGTTGTGGAGGATTTGAGATCTCTCTCTTACCGTATCCCATATGTAAGGTATTTGGGAATATTCATGTAGAATATGAGTAGGGAATATGCACCCAGTATCATAGATCATTCTTAATGCCGAGTTCTGCACGTACTGCAGTCTGCGGACGGTGGTCGGAGCCGCCAATTTCCAGATCTCGCACCCGTAAAGAATCATGACTGGAATAATCGCCCGATACAGACGCAGTTTGAGGTGTGCGGGCATCTTGGATTTGATGATGGGAAATAACTGCCTGAGTGCAACATGGCCTAGTCCGGCCTTGGCCCTGACGTACGGAGTGAAGCTTAGCCCGCAATCAAGCAGAACACCCAGGTATTTGGTCTGCAGACCAGTACTCCGGACTTCTTAGACAAACCTCTACCCCCTCCGTATGGCCGTAGCATGGTGATCTAGCACAAATTCTGCTAGCTCTGCAGGGTATTACCCGGGACTTCTTATACAACCCTCTACCCGCTACAAGCGGCCGTAACCTGGTGATATAGCACAACTTCTACAAGCTCTGCAGGCTAGTACCCGGGACTCCTTAGACAACCATCTACCTCTTCCGGGAGGTCGTAGCCTGGTGATCTAGCACACCTTCTACTAGCTCTGCAGGCTAGTACCCGGGACATCTTAGGCAACACTCTACAGACTCCGGGCGGCAGTACCTGTCCGGAGGAACCCAATACCCCGTGGGTTTCAGGAACACACTGCTCCCTCTAGTCCAACCCAATCCGAACAACTCCCCGACTGAAGGGGCTCGGTAGTTCCGCCCGAGGTTCCTCTAATAACGTCAGAAGTACCACGAGTGCTAACGGTCTGCAGCGCCCGTACCTCGGCAGCTGAAGGGGACGGATGCCCTCCCCTACGGAAACAGTTTAAAGACTATCTTATATGGCGTAAGTTTCAAATAGCAGAAAATAAGGAACACAGGAAAGATATTTAAGAAACTGGAGTGTCTCACAATTACGTACCATAAACAAGTTTAGAGACAGTTGAAGGCCGATTATCGATGTAGGGTAAAGCCCTATATTACGAATGTTAAACTGGGAATATCAATGTCCCATTTTCTCAGGAGTATTGGGTGTAGAAATCCACTTTTATACTGTATGAATTCTTGCTTCCCGAATATACCGATCCTCTTTGTATAAGAGTCTAAAGTAATACATATTGTGACTTTCGTGGGTTCGTAGAATTAAAAGGCCGAGTTGCGGAAATTAAAAATCTCTTTTATTTTCTTAGAAATATTCTTGTAGATTACAGCAGCATTACGTTACATACACCATCAGTGTACCAAGGTCGATCGCAATAACAAACAGTGACAGCAGATTACATCATTAGCTCTCGTTACAATAAAACTTCCGGCGGTCTCTCATTTGCCAACACTGTTTCACAACTGACTCTTTGTGAGTCGCCACTTGCTTAAATAACTAATTCTAGATTCTAGATCTTTCCGGAAGAATAAAGAAACCAAATAATCAAGATATTTTCATTTATCTCAGTTTGTTTGTTTCGGTAAGTCTTTTATCTCAAGCGATATGTTTATCTGCTTATGCAAGCTCGTTATCCGAAACTTTATCGGTCGACTGTTTTCTTATTTGTGCCGAAACTTTTATGCCTGTTGCCGTCTCAGTATTGTATATTTTATTTACTGAAGTTCTAATTTTTCCGTTAAAACTGAACTTTATATGCTTTTAAAAATAATTCATATGAGGAAAATTACTCTCTAAGGATCCACAACATCACTGTGAAATTTAGGTTATGTCATAAAATTTGAATGTGGATATTTGTATGTGATACTCAGGTGTTTTACAGCTGGTCAGTATATAACGATTATGAAATACCAATCTTGTTGTTTGTACAGAACGAAAAGAGAATGTCTTACACTGATATGACTTTCTCTTCTAACTAATGAAACAAATCCTTATTGCTCTATCTACTTCATTTTATTCGAGATAAGCATTATGATATTGTAGGTCCAAGGGAATATTGAAATACAGTAGACTTTAAGTCATAAGTCTACCAACAGCTTAGTAGTGACTTTGAGATTGCGTCCCCTTTACATGAAGAGAAGGGGAAGGAAATGGAGAAAGAAATAATTCAAGAGAGAATGAAGGAAATAAGAAGAACAATGAAATGAAAGAATGAGAAATCAGAAAAGAAGAAAAAAGGAAAAATAATAACCCAAGGAAAGAAAAAAATAAGAGAAATAAGGAAATAAACTGAAATAAGCTTATATATTAAAATATAAAGGATTAACGGCTATATCTCCGAAAGGATTAACTCAATGCTAGTCATTTTTTTGTTTTTTTAAATGAACTATTTTTAATTTTACTTTTGATTACATTTTATCCTTAATTTAATATCCGCCAACGTAAGACACATCAAAGATGAAAGAAATGTACAAAAGAAGCTCAAATGAGTCCAGTTTCCGCAGAGTTTAGAGTTACCTGATATTCCTGTTTCAGAATAAACAAAAAGCTTAAAAGAGGTTATCCAGATTACTCACCCTGATCGAGATACAAACTTGACTGTTGCTGAACCTAAGACAGACATTCTGTCACCACGTTACAGATGTTGACTATTTACTTGAATACTTTCTCAAATGACAATCGACTGTACTCCTATACTACTTTGTGAGGGCAGCACATCAGTTCTTTATCCAAGTACTTTATGTTAATGGAGATAAACGTTCACAAAAATAATTCCATTAGATATTTGGTTGTAGATGTAACAGCAATACAGAAAACTGAAGTGAAAGTCAAATGTTTAGGAAGGTTAAGTGAAGCACTGTGCTACCGAAATTAAAGGATTGTAATAAGTAAAGAATCATGATGGATTTCAAAGGAATGTTGGTTCTTTGTTAAACTCGTGCAGGTGCAGTCGAGTTGAATAGCAGTTTGGATGAATAAGTTGTTTAACAAAAGAAACGTAAGAAACAGTGTCCTTAGCAGATTTCTAAAGGATAGCAATTGACTTGTTGAATGGGCTATTTTTCAGACCATTCATAATGGCATGACAAAATAGCCACAACGGGAATCTTTGGTAGAATAAAGAGGGCTTCCAGAAAGTGAAAGTGACACAGATACGCCCACGCACATCTGTGGACATTAATTCGGTTCGTGGCTGGCGAGCCATTAACAGAGTCCGAGGCGTGAGGGCGATTAGGGCGGTCAGCTTCCTGTGTCTTGGGCCAGGCAAACCAGAAGCGATCGAGTAATAAGCATTCCTTGCTTAACACTGAGCTAAACACTATTTGTTTCAAACTGTCCCGTAAAAGTGGAACTTGAGTCCGGACGTAATACTCCCATTAGTCTTGAAACCGTAGGAACAAGACGCGGGTCACTTTCAGCAAGGGAGTTGTCCGAGTTGTCCCAAAGGGCGCTCGGCGTCCTCCGTGGGGATTTCCATAGGGCAAGACCTGGGTTACAAACAAGCCCCCCTATCTGGTCCTAGGACACAAGACGGGATGGAAGTGGATACGCCACTTACGCGCGCCAACACCGAAGGTGAATGCTAGCGATATAACCTCGGTGGGGCCGCCTGGCGATCTAGCACACCTTCTACTAATTTTGCAGGCTAGTACCCGCGAGAATTAATGGCTTCCCTCAACCCCGTCCGAAGACGTACCCGATTCCCACGGGTATCGGGAACCACTGCTCCCTTGAGACCATCCCAATCCGAACAACTCCCGAAGGAGGGGCTCAGATGTTCGGCCTGAGGTTCCTCTAGTAACTTCAGAGGTACTACGAGTGCTAAGGTTCCTCAGCGCCCGCACCACGGCAGCTGAAGGGGACGGATCCCCCCCCCCTAGGAGAGGGTAACTAATCGCTCGCCAATATAATTCGCTTCAAATTGTCGCGCCAACGTGGAACTTTGCTCGCCACAAGATAGTTGTTTCAAATTGGCGCGCCAACGCGGGACTCGATAGCAGAAAGAGGTTCGACACGAGAAGGTGATTCAACCCCAGGAGGAAGCTCAACATGAGGAGGAGATTCAACCCGGGAAGGAGGTTCAACAGAAGCAGGAGGTTCGACACGAGGACGTTCGACAACAAGGAGCTCTACAACAGTCCTACTGGAAAGAAGAAAGGAGGCCAGCATCATCAGTGACATCAGGAGCTAGTAAACAATCAGAGGTACAGAGTGTTAAATTATATACTAGACTATTGTGAATGTATTTGAGGAGTGGAAAAATTCTGAGTCTAAATTCTGTAGAAAGCATGGAAGTTCAGGAGGTGGATGATAATAGCAGTAGGCAGGAAGTCGAAGTAGCAGAGTGTAGTGTAACTGTACCAAATAATGTAGAAATGGAAAGAAGTATGTTAGGGGAAGTCATAAATATGTTTTAGAAAGTTTAAGAAAAGAGATAGATAATAGGAATCAAAGTTTAAGTAAAAAGTTAGATGATACGCATCACAATTTAAGTAAAGTGATATATGATAGGAATCAAAGTTTATGTGAGAAGATAGGTAACAATCATAAAAGTTTAAGTGGGGAAATAGACAGTAGAAATCAAAAGTGTCAACAGATAGGTGAAAAGATAGATGACAGTATTGAGATATAGAGGTGTGAGAAGTAGAGCTAGGAAAGAAGTCAGAAAATGAAAAAGTGTTAGAGAATGTCAGGAAAGTTAGTCAGGATAGAGAGAATGGAAGAGAAAAAGCTGGACAAATAACAGACAATGTAGGAAAAGATGTTAGTGAGGAGAGAGAAAATGCTGAAAATGAATTTTTCAATCTAGTTAGTGAAGATCAGTTAATGAAAACAGGACCACTGAGGGAGGAAATATCACAGAAGTTAGACAAAGAAAGAGAAATAGCTAGAAAAGAATTAGGAGAAACTAGGAGTAGATTGGAAGTATCATATTTGGATAGTAGAAATCAGACGAGGAATTCGGTGAAAATCACTAATGAAATGAATGAGGTAGCAATAGAGATCACAGTGACAAAGGAAACTGAAGTTTTCAATGTAGTTAGTGAAACGTCAGATAGTGAGAACAGAAATCTGAGGGAGGAAATCGTACAGATATTAGATAAAGAAAGAGAAATGGCTAGAAAAGAGTTAGAAGAAACTAAGGGGTGACTAGAAGCATCAGAATGGGAAAATAGAAAACAGACGAGGAATGTGGAGGAAACCATAAATCAAAGGAACGAGATAGCAATAGAGATCATGGTGACAAAAGAAACTGAAGTTTTCAATCTAATTAGTGAAACATCAGATAGTGAAAACAGAAAACTGAGGGAAGAAGTAGTACAGAAATTAGACCAAGAAAGAGAAATGGCTAGAAAAGAGTTAGAAGAAACTAAGAGGTGATTAGAAGTATCAGAATGGGAAAATAGAAAACAGACCAGGAATGTGGGGGACACCAAGTCAAATCAAATGAATGAGTTAGCAATAGAGATCACGGTGACGAAACATTGAAAAACGTTCAAAATCGAGGGAGAAACGAAAGAGAAATATTAAAATATTTCGGGCAAGGGGCACAGATCCATCAGAATATGCGTAAGAAAGATAGGAAGAGATATCGATGTACAATACCTAAGCTAGATATGCAAAAATCATGGGAATGTAGAATAAATAAGTCCTTTGTAGATGGAAAAGTATACAAAATTCGTTTGTACCTTCTAAGTACGTTGTGGGATGATGAATTTCTTGTAAATGTTGGGAACTGAAGCTAAAGTATCTAAAATTGCCATAACAAATTGTGAAATGAAAAGAAACACAAACTTGTAAATGGTATAGGTTGATGCAAATATGATTGGTGAGCGATGACAAATATGATTGGTTTCTCTCAGGGTATGCGTGGATGGGTGTGAGAAGGAGATTTTCACAATACTGGAATGCCCGTCTCCAAATTATTTATTCACTGCTTTTACTTTTCCAACATCGAAATTGAAGTTTCCGACCGAGGGTTACCAATCTCGGTTTAGAGTTACTGAATGCTAATTGTTTATTACTCGATAAATTTTGATGACCCGACAAATATTCAAGACAGAACAAGTTGACCGCTCTAATAGGCTTCACGTCTCAGACCCTTCTCCCCGGCCTGACACCGAAGACTCCCCTGCTCATCGGCTGCACGCCGAAGACTGTTTATAATGGCTTCTTAGCCGCGAACTAGCCACATGGGCTACACGCCGAAGAGTGCCCTATAACCACAGCTGCGCGTGTGTATATCTCTAACTTTCACTCTCAAACTTCTTTTTCAAACAAAGTCACTTTAGTGGCTGTTTTGGTCGCCATGGTATAAGATCCAAAGAATTCCCTGTTCATACACGTCAAGTGACAATTCCTTGACAAATCTTCCAAGGACACTGCTTCTTACATGGCTTTGTTATACACTTTCCCCAACTCATCTGGACTTGCCCCTTGTCGTAACAAAGAACCAACATTCCTTTGACATCTATCATGATTCTTTGCTTCCGGCAAACCATAATTTCGGTATCAAATGCCCCCATAGATATTATTTATTATCCCATAATGAAATAATATATATGTCTTGCTCGAATATAACGCAAAATATTAGACCTTTGTCAGCAACTTCCAATTCGTTTTAAAATTTCTTTTCACAACATTATTTTTTTTTACATGACATTTCCTAAAAATTATTCACATGGTTACATAACAACAGTTCATTTAAAATTTACCAACATTCTGACCTGCAATTTTTAACTTATAAATATTACTCGGAAAATATTTCAATCTACCTCATCTCTCTTTTTCTCCATCTGATCTACTTAGAATTAATTCATATTGTTGTTACACTTGAAACAATTCCCAAATATACACTCCCATGTTTAAATCAATGGTACATAAATAATATTATGTTTGTATACAACATTTCTGAGTTCTTCTTCTGGATTCTATATAAGTATTCTTTTCAAAAGTCTGTCATTGTTCTGATTTTTTTTAACTGGTTAACTTTTTTCATACATTTCCGAATACTTCTTTAGGATTCTGTATAAATATTATTTTCAAATGTCTTTAAGTGTTCTGATTTTCATTACTATATTTTTTCCCTTGTTTAGTTTTAAGTTTCACTGCACTGTCACGACACTGTTTATACTTAACCTATACATTTTACACTACACTATTTATACTTAGCCTATACATTTTACAAGTTTGTTTCTTCTCCTTTTACAATTTGTTATGGCAATTTTAAATTCTTTAGCCTAAGTTCCCACCATTTACAAGAAAATTCATCATCCCACGACGTACTTCGAAAATACAAGAGAATTTTGCGGACTTTTCCATGGATAAAGGCCTTAATTATTCTACATCCCCATGACTTTTCCACATTTAGCTTAGATATCGGACATCGATCTCTTTTCCTATCTTTCTTACACATATTCTGATGGAACTGTACCCCTTGCCTGAAATATTTTAATATGTCTGTTTCGTTTATCCCTGGATTTTGAATGCTTTTCCATGTTCCTTTCGTCGCCATGACCTCTATTGTAACCTCAATAATTTCATTTGTGGTTTTCTCCAAATTCCTCGTCTGTTTTCTATTTTCCCATTCTGATACTTCTAATCTACCCCTAGTTTCTTCTAACTGTTTTCTAGCCATTTCTCTTTCTTTGTCTAATTTCTGTGCTATTTCTTCCCTCAGTTTTCTGTTTTCACTACCGGACCTTACATTAGTTAGATTCATAACTTCATTTTCAGCATTCTCCGTCTCCTCACTAATATCTTTCCCTAAACTGTCTGTTACCTGATCAGCTTCTTCTGTTACGTTCTCTACTTCCTAATTAACTTTCCCGAAATTTTCTAACGACTGTTGTTGATTGTCTAACTTCTTTCCTAGTTCTATTTGTCCTGCCTCTAACTTCTGAAAACCACTTTCTATCTTTCCTTCTATCCTTTTTAAACTTTGATTGTTATTCTTCATCTCTGTTATTAATTAACCTTTGATTATTATCCTTCATATCTTTTATTAAACTTTGAGTATTATCCTTCATCTCTTTTATAAAACTTTCACGGTCATCCCTCCACTTTTGTCTAAAACTTGCGAACCAATTTCTAAATTCCTCTAACGTAGTTATTTCCACTTTTACGTTATTTGGAACACTTCTCCCACACTGTACTTCGACTACTTCCTGCCTACTGTTATTACCATAAACCTCTTAATCTTCCATGTTCTACAAATTTTACTTAAAATCTTGTTTTTCATCCTCAAATTAATTCACCATAGTCTAGTATATAATTTATCACTTTGTACCATTGCTTTTCTGCTGGCTCTTCATGTCACTGAAGATGCCGGTTCCTCTTCATTCCAGTAGAAGCGTTGAAGATCCGATTGTCGAACGTCCTCGTTTCGAACCTCCTTCTCTTCCTCGTTGTCGGGTTGAACCTCCTTCTCGGTTGAACCTCCTTCTCGAGTTGAAAATCCTTCACGGGTAGTAACTGCTGCTCGTGTCAAACCTCCTTCTCGTATCGAGTCCCACGTTGGGCGCCAATTTGATACAAATATGATTGGTGAACGATGGCAAGTATGATTGGCGAGCAATGAGGTTTCTCTCAGGGTATGCGTGGATGGGTGTGAGAAGGAGATTTTCACAACACTGGAATGCCCGTCTCCAAAATATTTATTCACTGCTTTTTCTTTTCCAACATCGAAATTGAAGTTTCCGACCGAGGGTTACCAATCTCGGTTTAGAGTTACTGAATGCTAATTGTTTATTACTCGATAAATTTTGATGACCCGACAAATATTCAAGACAGAACAAGTTGACCGCTCTAATAGGCTTCACGTCTCAGACTCTTCTCCCCGGCCTGACACCGAAGACTCCCCTGCTCATCGGCTGCACGCCGAAGACTATTTATAGTGGCTTCTTAGCCGGGAACTAGCCACATGGGCTACACGCCGAAGAGTGCCCTATAACCACAGCTGCGCGTGTGTATATCTCTAACTTTCACTCTCAAACTTCCTTTTCAAACAAAGTCCCTTTTGTGGCTGTTTTGGTCGCCATTGTAAATGATCCAAAGAATTCCCTGTTCATACACGTCGAGTGACAATTCCTTTAGAAATCTTCTAAGGACACTGCTTCTTACATGGCTTTGTTATACACTTCCCCCAACTCAACTGGCTTTTCCCCTTGTAACAAACAGCCAACATTCCTTTGACATCTATCATGATTCTTTGCTTCTGGCAAACCATAATTTCGGTATCAAGGTTTAGCATAAAGGGTGTAATGTAAAATTTATCGTTTAGTATAAACAATGTGATGAAAGTGCCGTGAAATTTAAAATTAAACAAGTGATAAAAGAAAGGAACATAATTGAAAATCAGAACAGTGAAAGGCTTTTGAAAACAATATTTATATAAAATCCTTGAGAAGTATTCGGAAATGTGGTATGAACAAACGAAAATTAAACAGATAAAAAATCAGAACAATGAAAGACTTTTGAAAAGAATGTTTATATAGAATCCAGAAGAGGAATCAAGAAATGTAGTATAAAAAATATAAGTTATTAATGTACAATGGTTTAAACATGTAGGTGTATATTTATGAATTTTTCTAACGGGAGCAATGATGTCAGCAAGTAGATCAGATGGAGCAAAAGAGAGCGATGATGATGTAAATTGAAGTATTTTCCACTGAGTGATATTTAAGGGTCTATCTATGTATCATGCAGAATTAACGTTGTGAAAAGAATTTGTAAAACGAATTGGAAGTTGCTGACAAAGGTCTAGTGTTTTGCGTCGTATTCGGGCAAGATATATATATATATATATATATATATATATATATATATATATATATATATATATATATATATATATATATATATATATATATTATCGGATAATAAAATAATATCTATGGGGGCATTTGATACCGAAATTAAAGGACTGCAATAAGTAATGAATCATGATGGATTGCAAAGGAATGTTGCTTCTTTGTTACAACTCGTGCAGGTGCAGTCGAGTTGAATAGCAGTTTGGGTGAATAAGTTGTTTTATCAAAATAAACGTAAGAAACAGTGACCTTAGCAGATTTCTAAAGGATTGCACTTGACTTGTTGAATGTGCTATTCTTCAGACCATTTATAATGGCATGAAAAAATAGCCAATAAGGTCAGTTCGCGGTTGGCGAGCCATTAACAGAGTCCAAGGCGTGAGGGCGATTAGGGCGGTCAGCTTCTTCTGTCTTGGGCCAGGCAGACCAGAAGTGATCGAGTAATAAGCATTCGGCCTTCAGTAAATTTAAACAGTGATATTGGTAATCCTTGGTCGGCAACTTCGAGTTTAATGTAATAATAAACGAAGCAGTCATTAAACCAGTTTGAAACAGGCATTCCAGTGTCATTAAAACCATCCTTCTCACTCATATCCACGCATACCCTGTGAGAAACCTCATTGCTTAACCCTGAGCTAAACACTATTTGTTTCAAATTGTCCCGTAAAAGTGTAACTATTTGCTCGCCAATATAATTAGCTTCAAATGGTCGCGCCAACGTGGAACTTTGCTCGCCACAACAGAGTTGTTTCAACTGTAATGATGTCATAAATCTCTACTCCTGTAAAATCTATTCTTACACACACTTATTGCTCTGTCTAATCCATGGTAAAGGTAATCTTTGAATAGATTTTCGCTTTTGATCGCCTATGTGTTTGCTTGACCAGGAAATATAAAACAATAAATAACACCTCTCATTATGACAAAAACATAACATTACAATCGCCTTTAGTTTATTTTATGATTCTTATAAATAATCACTCTATCACTTTATATAAAGAAGGACCGAACTCAGTAACCATTACAGTGTTTATTTTATAAAACATTCCATTTTGAAGTTCCTGAAGTCATTATCTGATGCCGGGGCTAAGTGCCGTTATATTAGATCGGGCACCCTACGTGATCCTCTTTGGGGCAGTTTCAAACAATCGAAGTACGATACCGGTCGTCCAACTGGATTACAGACAAAGGAAAAGAGTAACCACTTACCTTCAAATTTCTGGTACAATTTAACAGGTGAGCAAACATTCATACAAATATCTGCTCTGCTGGCCATTGTGCTACCAATCAGCAAATATTACATCTAAATGGATACACACATTTTGTAGGAAATATCTACAGATTTTGAGACACCATAAGTAACAAATCTGCTGTTACACTCACATGTCTTCTCTTGTACTCCACGTAATACTCTTACAAATACTTATTCCTCTAAATACTTCCGCCTGATCACAATAAACATTATCTTATTGTTAATTTTCTTGAAGTTACAAGGTATTATGGGAATACAGTAGACTTTAGGTATAGTCAAATGTTTCAAAACTAAACGCTATGTGATAGTATAAGACTTCCGTGCTCTTTGTAAATGTAACAGAAAAAACGTAATGAACATTTTCCATTAGAATAAAATAATAAATGTTTAGAACATTCAAACAAATGACAAAAAATATTTTGTAGATGGCTGCTCCATAACAAATTATATGTTTTAGAGACATACATTATTTGTACATTAAGATTTTGTGTATGTCTTGTGGCTTCCGAGTTATACAAAAGTCATTCACAATGTCCAGGACGTTAGAGAACTTTTCCAGAAAGTTCGAGATGTACATGTAAATTCGAGCTGTGTCCTGAAAGATGCTGAATCAGCATACCAAGTTAGATGTTTAAGTGAAGTTACGCTTATTAATTCGCAATTATATAGAGATGTTCGCAGTCACATATATATATTTTTTTTTTTTTTGCTAAAACAGCTTATCTTTTAAATTCTGTGGTTGTCAGAACGTGAATTTCTGTGAAACTTTGCGTTCACATTTGGAACTAAATGATGTACGTCACCAACCAATATGTAGTAGAAAAATATTAATAAACTTAAAATGGGTAGAGAATGTCATGCTACTGTCCTATGATGAATTCTCTTTTATGTTACGCTTATATTTGTTTAGTTAATTAGTTCAATTAAGAGAAATGTAACTAAAATTCTGTATATGTAGTCTGATAGTCAATTTATGTTTGTTTTGTTAAAATACTCATTACCCATAGGTGGTCTGAGTTTGATCCCAGTACTATGTAATGCTTATGTGAAATGTTTTGCTTTGTACTAGTTATGAAAATGCGCACAGAATATAGAAATACTATAACAAGTTTTAAAATTATTAGTGTTATTATAAAATGTAACTAGGTCGTAAAACTATGTAAACATTAATTTATACGTACCGAAAACATAGTGAGCAAACTCTCGCGGATACAATTCGGACATTTCGTGTAGTATATAAGAACGGCTGGCATGACAACGTAGCGGGGAGGTCCGAAGCTACAGAGTCACTCTTAGGAGTTCATACATGCCTCTAAAGTTTGTTCATCCAGGTTCTTTGCGCGAAATGCGACTCTAGGCCACGGAGTACAAAGTGGCAGCAACCCATGTAGCGACTATGACTTCCCTTTTGAATAATTTTAAAAAATTTACTAATGATTCGCAAATTACTCATCAAACCTTTCCCTTGCCGCGTCGATATTATGGACAGATGTCTACTTTCGGTATTTGACTGGATTAAATATGAAAATGAAGTAGTCTTGAATAGACAACTTACAAATAATATAGATTAGGCATGTTATCGTCTTATATTGGGCTTGAAGATAATTACTCGATTATTCTTATCACATTCTCTTCGACGGATTAAACAGCAGTTTATATAGGCAGCTACAGTAGTTTATATGAAGACTTCATACTAAAGCAACCCAATAAGAATTATAGCAAATTTAATGCCAACAGAAGTTTGAAATTGCATTCCACGGAGACAGGAAAACTTCAACGAAATTAGTCGAGATAATAGAAAGTGTTCTCACCAACAAAATCTGCCTTATAAGGAAATGAAGATACAAAGTTACGAAAAAAAGTTTGTATGGCATCTACTCTTCCAACAAATACTCTTTTTACAAACATTAATTGTTCTGTCTTCTATCCCTTCCTGTTCATATTGGTTGTTATTACTTATCTTGTTGGTACAAGGGAATATGAGAATACGGTAGACTTTAAGGGGATGCAGCACCAAAAACCCCAATCCAGTAATTTTCAGCCAATCTTGCTGACATTTTTACCGCTTAGTTCTGATGCATAGTGGAAGCAGAATTCAAAATTTGGTTTTTATATCTTCAACAGTTTTTGAGTAATTAATTTTTGAAATTCAAAATTTGGGCAATATTCAAACCGCTCCACGTGATGAAAATTTTCAAAATTTTAATTTTTCTATTTCTAAAAATATTGTCACCTAATTATCGTAAGGCTCTGCTAGCAGCAGGGTGGCAACCGGAGGCATTAAGTCCACGCCGACTCATTTATCTTGTAGCGCTACGAGGGGATGGTTGGAAAAACATCATTAGCCATCTCTTTCCCCTCCCCCATTGACGTCTGGAACCTTCAGGATGATTCACTGAGCCACGAAACTTCCAGGCACAGCGATCTGCGTATATAAGAGATGAAGTGAACAGTTCAGTTGAGTTCTGTGCGAGCAGCTGTAAGGAGAGCTGGGCTAGTGAACGGACTGGAAGACGGTGTACGTGTTTCAGAGGAGTTGTACGTAATTGTGAGCGTGCAATGGACCTGTGACAGACGAACTGGTGGATTGTAATTGTGTGCGCTAAGTAACTCCATGTAATCGGCAAGTGTTCCAACTGTAATTTGGTGGAAATAAAAAACATTTTGAGTTTGTGCAATTGGAATTTTAATTTCACGAATCCATAAAGTCACAACTGGTGTTAGGAAGCGCGACGGCAACATCACCGAACATAACGGCCATGGAATCGTCATTGGAAAAGATTTTGGAGAAGATGATGGAAATGAAGACAGAACTGACCTCGGAAATGAAGACGGCAAATGACAACATCACCGAGAGAAAGGAAAAGAAGTTGGAGACGGCGAATAGCAACTTGGCCGAGAAGATGTACAAATTAACAACGAAGACGTAGGCGACAAATAACAACTTGGTAGTGGAACTGAATGAAATAAAGACCGAATTGACCACGGAAATTAAAGCGGCGTACGAGGCTCTCGCCACCAAATTTGAAGAACGGTTGGCCGGCGTGAGGGGTGACGTGACGGAGCTGGGCAAGCGGATGGGCCAAATTCACGAGCGCGTCGAGGACCTGGTGAACCGCTACAATGACATAGAGGAAAAGGCCGACAGTAACGCAAAGTCCCTGAAAGCCATGATGGAAGACTCGAAGACCTTGCTAACCGCGATAACAACCTGGAAGGAATGGCCGAAAGCAGCGTCAAGTCCCTGAACGCCATGGTGGAGGACGTCGTCGGCGGGAGGTTAAAGGACATGAAGGCCCATGCGCCGGGACGCGACACAACATCTGCGCACGTCAAACCGCCTAAATACGATGGCGCTACAACTTTGGAAGCCTTCAGCCGCCAGTTCGACGCAGTGGCCAAGCACAACAAATGCTCACCTGAAGAAGAGGCCACGCAGTTAATAGCCAGCCTCCAGGGACGGTCCGCGGAAGTCCTGAACGCAGTACACATAACGGCGGCGTCCATGGACATCTGGGAGGCCCTGGAGAATCGTTTTAGAAATCACCGCTTAGCCGCAGCGTATCGCAGCCAGCTAAAGACAAGGTCACTGAAGCCAGGGGAGACGTTGCAAGAGTTCGCCTTGGCTAGCACGGCCCTATTCGACCTGCCACCAGAGGTCGTATCGTGGTAAGCTGCCTACACATTCGTTGACGGGGTACGAGACACGGAGATTCGTCAGCGCCTAATGCTCGGCGATTATAAATCCATCCACGAGGCGCTAACGGCAGCATTAAGGATGGATGCGGCCAAGGTACCAGCTATCCCGTCGTCGAGAACGAGGAGTGTCCGCTACCCTGGAGACCAAAGACCAGCCGGAGGACGCCGGCGAAGACCTAGTGGCCTGTGTTGGGGGTGTGGACAGCCCGGACACCAGGAGAGAGACAGACCACACCAGGAAGAGCAGCCGGAAATCGAGTAAGGGCCGTCGTGGAGAGGGGCACATCGGCGACATCACCACCATCCCCTCGAGTGTCACTGCGCGCCGTCGGCCGGCGTATGGATGACAGCCTCATCGCGGACGACTGGGTAAGAGGGAAGCTGTGCCGCGTGCTGGTGGACACCGAGTCGGCTGTGATCATCATCAGACCTGACGTGGCGAAGGGTTTGCCGACAAGGAAGCCGAGCCGACCATACCAGCTTGTCAAGGCATCGGGCGACACCTTGCCTGTAGAAAAGGAGGCCCTGCTGAAACTGACCTTGGGAGGGAGAACCGTAAGTCTGTGGGTGTTCGTCCCGAAGGTGGCTGAGGAGGTAATACTGGGATTGGATGTCATCAGGAGCTACGAGGCGACGGTCGACGTCGGAAAGAAGGTCCTGCGGCACAAAGCAGAAGAGGATATACTCCGTCAACCAGAGCGCCTTGGAATTTGCAGGGTCGTCTTGAACGAAGACGTGGTTTTCCCCGCGAGGAGCGAGGTGGCGGTTACGGCGGGACTGGAAGGCCAGAGAACCAGGAACATGATGCTGGACCAGAAGACGCCTGTACACGGACTGTGTGTATCCAGGGCATTGCTGCCGTGCCGAGAGGAGGTATCAGTGAGACTGCTAAATCCAACGGACACCGATCACGACGTCCAGCCCGGGACGGAGTTGGGAACGTGCGAGCTCGTGGTGAGCGTAACAGCAATCGACAAGACACAGCAGCACTTGGAACCCCGGCTAGAAGGCTTACTGGAGAGGTCGGCCGACCACCTGACCGCAGAACAGCTGGAGAAATTTCGACAACTGCAAAGACGGTATCAGCGCGTCTTCAGCCAAGGTGATAGTGACTACGGCCGCACGGAAAAAGTGCTTCACCGCATCGACACCGGGGTCGCCCGGCCTATTCGGCAACCACATAGACGCGTTCCGCTGGTGAAGCAACGGGCGGTACGAGACATGCTGAAAGACATGAGATCTAAGTGAGTGATTGAAGAGTCTGACAGCCCTTGGTGTTCCCCTGTAGTCTTGGTGACAAAGAAGAACGGCGAGCTGCATTTCTGCGTAGACTGATAGAGTCAATGTCGAGAACAGCTAACCAGATTACGATTAGCTCTACAAAAATATCGTCACCCTGGTGGTAGGCTCGCGAAGCCGATGAAAAATGATGGCCGATCGTTATCGGAAGTGAGAGACAGTTGAGGGTAGAGTCGGAAAAATAAACAGTTTGAGGTTCTAGCAAATTTGTAATGGTTAACAGTGTATTTCGAGGAGAATAAAGTGTAGTTTTTGTGTTTTGTAACCTCGTTTTATCATTTCACGAAACCACAAAGTCACAACTGGAGTCAGGAAGCGGGATAACAACATCACGGAACATTATGGCCATGGAATCGGCATTGGAAATGCTTTTGCAGAAGATGAACGAATTAACAGCGAAGTCGGAAGCGGCAAATAACAACTTGGCCGCGCAGATGAACGAGTTAACAACAAAAACAGAAGCGGCAAATAACCTGGACGCAGAGTTGAAAGAAATAAAGACCGAATTGACCACAGAAATAAAGGCAACGAACGACAGTCTAGCCACGGAAATGAAGGAGGCGAACGAGGTCCTCGCCGCAAAATTTGAGGAACAGTTGGCCGGCGTGAGGGATGACGTGACGGAGCTGGGCAAGCGGATGGGCCAAGTGGACGAGCGCGTTGAGGACCTGGCGAACCGCTTCAATGGCCTAGAGGAAGAGGCTGACAACAGCGTCAAATCCCTGAACGCCATGGTGGAGGACGTCGTCGGCAGGAGACTGAAGGATTTGAAGGCTGACGCACCGGGACGCGGCACAACATCGGCGCGCGTCAAATCTCCGAAATATGACGGCGCGTCAACATTCGAGGTCTTCCGCCGCCAGTTCGACACATTGGCCAAGCACAACAGATGGTCACCGGAGGAGGAGGCCACACAGTTAATAGCCAGCCTACAGGGACGGGCCGCGGAAATCCTAAACGTGGGGCAGACGACGGCGTCGCCCAAGGACATCTGGGAGGCCCTGGAGAATCGCTTCGGGAACCACCGCTTAGCCGCAGCATACCGCAGCCAGCTAAAGGCAAGGTCGCAGCAGCCGGGGGAGACGCTGCAGGAGTTCGCCATAGCGATCGAGCAGCTGGCTAGCAAGGCCTTGGTTGACCTGCCACTGGAGTTCGTATCCCGGGAAGCCGCCTACAATTTTGTCGACGGAGTACGGACACGGAGATTCGTCAGCGCCTAATGCTCGGCGATTATAAAAACATCCACGAGGCGCTGACAGCGGCACTAAGGATGGAGGCGGCCAAAGTAACATCTATCCCGACGTCGAGAACGAGGAGTGTCCGCTACGCCGGAGACAGACGACCAGCTGAGGGACGCCGGCGAACAGCTAGTGGCCTGTGTTGGGGGTGTGAACAGCCCGGACACCTGCGGAGAGACTGCCCACACCAGGAAGAGCAGCCGGAAAACGAGTAGGCCCGACGTGGAGAGGGGTACGTCGGTGCCATTACCACCATCCCCTCGAGTGACAATTCGCTCCATCAGCCGGCGGATGGATGGCAACCTCATCGTGGACGGCTGGGTAAGAGGAAAGCCGTGCCGCGTGCTGGTGGACACCGGGGCGGTCGTGACCATCATGAGACCTGACGTGACGAAGGGTTTGCCGACGAGGAAGCCGAGCCGACCATACGAGCTTGTGACAGCATCGGGCGACACCATGCCTGTGGAGAAGGAGGCCCTACTGGAGCTGAACTTGGGACGGAGTGCCGTGCGTCCGTGGGTGTTCGTCGCGAAGGTGGCTGAGGAGGTGATTCTGGGACTGGATGCCCTCAGGAGCCACGAGGCGACGGTCGACGTCGGTAGGAAGGTCCTGACGCTCAACGGAGAAGAGGTTATACTCCGTCAACCAGAAGAGCGCCTTGGAATTGGCAGGGTCGTCTTGAGCGAAGACGTGGTTGTCCCCGCGAGGAGCGAAGTGATGGTGACGGCGCGACCGGAAGGCCGGACAGCAGGTTTGATGCAGGAGGTGCCCCGAGGAAAGATGTTGGTGCTACACCTGGATCGCCTGGCCCACTACGAAGGCGCTGTTCGGGACGACCAGCCTTGAGGAGGGAGCAGTGTCACCCTGGTGGTAGGCTCGCGAAGCCGATGAAATATGATGGCCGATCGTTACCGGAAGTGAGAGACAGTTGAGGGTAGAGTTGGAAGAATAAACAGTTTGAGGTTCTAGCAAATTTGTAATGGTAAACAGTGTATTTCGAGGAGAATAAAGTGTAGTTTTTTGTTTTTTGTAACCCCATTTTATCATTTCACGAACCCACAAAGTCACAATATGTATTTAACATAGACTGAGTGTTAATAGATGTGGGTTTTGTGTAGAGTGACATTTTGTCTACCCCTGACAGTTTACCAGTCATTGACGACTCATTCAGAATGGGGAAGACCTGACGACATTACCAGATGATTTAACATAGTGTGACTTTGTGGGTTCGTGAAATGAAAAGTCCAATTTCACCACTCAAAAATGTTCTTTATTTCCACCGACTTACAGTTAAACACTTGCCAATTACACAAAATTACGTAATGCACACAATTACGATTCACCAGTTCGTCCGTTATCGTTCCGATGCACGTACACGGCGCTACTTCACTAGCACCTCAAACACTAACTAACTGTCTCTCTGAAACCCTTTTTATAGGAATGTCAGTGTTTTTCTAGAAGTCTCTAATTACCGAACGCTTCAGACCACCGGAGAAGGGGAGAGAAACATCGAGGGACCGGTGACACTACCGCAAATCACCCCTCAGTTAGTGACAGGGGACAGATGAGTGGGCGTGGCGTGGCCTCCGGCCCCTTCTGAGCTGTTGTTTGTGGTGCTTCCCGATGACTGGGTGACACTGCTCCCTCCTCAAAGCTGGTCGTCCCGAACAGCACCATCATAGCGGGCTAGACGATCCAGGTGTACTACCAACATCTTCCCTCGGGGAACCTTCTGGATGCGGTAGACCACGTCGTTAATCCTCTTCACCACCCGGTACGGTCCTTGCCATGGCTGCTGGAGCTTCGGGCACCGTCCCTTGGTCCGGGTAGGACGGTACAACCAGACTAGGTCACCTTGCTGGAACCCTTGGCTGTTGGCTTGCCTGTCATACCTGGTCTTCATGCGGTCGCTCGCCTTCTGGTTCTGGCGAGCTATCTCGTGCATGTCGTGGAGATGGTCCCCCAAGTTCTCCACATACTCGGTCGCTGGCTGTTTCTCTTCCGGAGGGCTTCCAAAAGCCAGGTCACAAGGGAGGCGTAACTCTTGGCCGAACATTAAGCTGGCTGGCGTCATCCCAGTTGTGTCGTGTGTAGATGAGCGGTAGGCCAGCAAGAACAGTGGCACCTTGACGTCCCAGTCTCGCTGATGGCTGGCCACGACCTTCCTCAGGTGTTCCTCTAAGGTCTTGATGTACCTTTCGACCATGCCATCCGACTGGGGTTGTAGCGGTGTCGTGCGGGTCTTGTTCACCCCAAGCCTTTGTAGTGCCTCCTTCATTAGGTTGGACTCAAAGTTGGTACCCTGGTCACTGTGTAGCTCTAACGGCATCCCAAATCGTCAGAACACTTGCTCCACGAGGCAGTCTGTGATTGTCTTTGCCTCTTGGTTTGGGATGGCATACACCTCCGGCCACTTGGTGAAGTAGTCCACGACCACCATTAGGTACTTGTTGCCTCGGTCGGAAACTGGGAACGGTCCAGCAATGTCAACGGCGATCCGTTCGAATGTGGCTCTGACGTTGTACTGCTGCATGCGACCCCGGCTCCTAGTCTGGGGGCCACGACTCGCCGCGCACACGTGACACTGACGGCACCATCTCTCAGCATCTGCTCCGAGTCTCAGCCAGTAGTATCGCTGCCGAAGTTTGTCGATCGTTCGGTTCGCTCCCAGGTGTCCTCCCGAAGTACCAGCGTGCACTTCCTCCAAGACTTCCGGGACCTTAATCCGGGGAAGTACTAACTGTTCTCTCTGCGTCTTCCCATCGGGTGACTCCCATACCCGGAACAGCACGCCCTCTTTGGTCTTCAACGAGTCCCATTGGGCCCAATACGACTTGTAGGTGGCGCTCCTCGGTGCGATGTCCTCCCAGGTTGGTCTCGTCCCTGCCTCCACTTTCCTCAAGAGTGGCCCCAAGTCTGCGTCCGCCAGCTGCTCCCTCCTCAGGCCTGCGCTATCCCAGCCATCCGCAGGTACTGCCGTGACTACTCGGACTGCTGCGGCACGCTCCTTCTCCTCCACTCTTGTCCACTGGCCGCACTCTTCCGGACAGGGTCTTCGGGACATGGCGTCAGCGTTACCGTGGCTCTTCCCTCTACGATGTTCCGAGGTGAAGTCGTACTCCTGTAGCCTCTGGACCCAACGTGCTGTCTGGCCTTCCAGGTTCTTAAAGCTCAATAGCCAGGTTAGGGCGGAATGGTCAGTCCTCAGGTGGAATGGCTGACCGTACAGGTACTTGTGGAAGTGCTCCAATGTCTTTACTACCGGCAGTAACTCCCGTCGGGTGACGCAGTAGTTCTTCTCTGCCTTGGATAGCGTCTTGCTGAAGTAGGCTATCACCCGCTCATGGCCGTCCTGGATCTGCGATAGGACACCTCCAATGCAATGGTCGCTGGCGTCGGTGTCCACAATGAAGGCACTACCCGGTTGTGGGAAACCCAAAATTGTAGCACTGCACAGGGTCTCCTTTAGGTGCTGGAAAGCGTTTTCGGCGTCCTCTGTCCACACATAAGGCCGGTGTTCCTCCGTCAGGCGGGTGAGGGGTTTTGCGATGTTGGAGAACCCCTTTATGAAGCGGCGGTAATAACTGCACAGCCCCAGGAAACTGCGCAACTCTTTCCTATCCTTTGGGCGAGGCCAATCTCTCACAGCCTGTGTCTTCTCCGGGTCTGTGGCCACTCCGGTTGCTGAGACTATGTGGCCCAAGTAGTTAACTTCCTTGCGGAAGAGCTGGCACTTCTTTGCGTTCAGCTTCAAGTTGGTCGCCTGCAGTCTCTGTAGCACCTTACTCAGATTCTCGAGGTGATCTTCAAAGGTTTTACCGACGATGATGATGTCATCCAGGTATAGCAGGCAGGCATCGTAAGTCAGCCCTCTCATCACTGACTCCATGAGGCGCTGGAAGGTAGCTGGTGCGTTGCAGAGGCCAAAGGGCATTACCGTGAACTGCCAGAGCCCTTGGCCCGTCGAGAATGCAGTCTTCTCCTTGTCTCTCGGGTCTAGAGCTACCTGCCAGTAGCCCGACTTCTGGTCCAGGGTTGAGAACCACTGTGTACCAGCTAGCGTGTCCAGGGTGTCGTCAATCCGGGGTAAGGGAAAACAGTCCTTCCGGGTGTCGGCGTTCAACTTTCTGTAGTCTACGCAGAAGCGCAGCTCGCCGTTCTTCTTTGTCACCAAGACTACAGGGGAACACCAAGGGCTGTCAGACTCTTCAATCACTCCCCTGGATCTCATGTCCTCCAGCGTGTCTCGTACAGCCCCTTGCTTCGCCAGCGGAACGCGCTTATGTGGTTGCCGAATAGGCCGGGCGTCCCCGGTGTCGATGCGGTGAAGCATTTTGTCCGTGCGGCCGTAGTCACTATCACCTTGGCTGAAGACGCGCTGATACCGCCTTAGCAGCTGTCGAACCTTCTCCAGCTGTTCTGTGGTCATGTGGTCGGCCGCCCTCTCCACCAAGCCTTCTAGCTGGGGCCCCAGGTTTTGCTTCGGCGCCGGCTCCTGTGTCTCGTCGATAGCTGTTACGCTCACCACGGGCTCGCACATTCCCAACTCCGTCCCGGCCTGGACGTCGTGATCGGCGTCCGTAGGATTTAGCAGTCTCACGGGCACCTCCTGTCGGCACGGCAGCAATACCCTGGCTACACACAGTCCGTTTGCAGGCGTCTTCTGGTCCAGCATCATGTTCCTGGTTCTCTGGCCCTCCAGTCGCGCCGTCACCACCACCTCGCTCCTCGCGGGGACAACCACGTCTTCGTCCAAGACGACCCTGCAAATTCCAAGGCGCTCTTCGGGTTGACGGAGTACAACCTCTTCTCCGTTAAGCCGCAGGACCTTCTTGCCGACGTCGACCGTCGCCTCGTGGCTCCTGAGGGCATCCAGTCCCAGAATCACCTCCTGAGCCACCTTCGCGACGAACACCGACAGACGCACGGCACTCCGTCCCAAGTTCAGCTCCAGCAGGGCCTCCCTCTCCACAGGCAAGGTGTCGCCCGATGCCGTGACAAGCTGGTATGGCCGGCTTGGCTTCCTTGTCGGCAAACCCTTCGCCACGTCAGGTCTGATGATGGTCACGGCCGTCCCGGTGTCCACCAGCACGTGGCACGGCTTTCCTCTTATCCAACCGTCCGCGATGAGGCTGTCATCCATACGTCGGCCGACGGCGCGCAGTGTCGCTCGAGGGGATGGTGGTGATGGCGCCGACGTGCCCCTCTCCACGACGACCCTTACTCGTTTTCCGGCTGCTCTTCCTGGTGTGGGCAGTCTCTCTGCAGGTGTCCGGGCTGTCCACACCCCCAACACAGGCCACTAGGTGTTCGCCGGCGTCCCTCAGCTGGTCTTCTGTCTCCAGCGTAGCGGACACTCCTCGTTCTCGACGTCGGGATGGACGTTATTTTGGCCGCCTCCATCCTTAATGCCGCTGTCAGCACCTCGTGGATGGTTTTATATTTCCCGAGCATTAGGCGCTGACGAATCTCTGTGTCCCGTACCCCGTCGACAAAATTGTAGGCGGCTTCCCGGGATACGAACTCCAGTGGCAGGTCAACCAAGGCCTTGCTAGCCAGCTGCTCAATCGCAATGGCGAACTCCAGCAGCGTCTCCCCCGTCTGCTGTGACCTTGCCTTTAGCTGGCTGCGGTATGCTGCGGCTAAGCGGTGGTTCCCGAAGCGATCCTCCAGGGCTTCCCAGATGTCCTTGGGCGCCGCCGTCGTCTGCACCGCGTTTACGACTTCCGCGGCTCTTCCCTGGAGACTGGCTATTAACTGTGTGGCCTCCTCCTCCTGTGACCATCCGTTGTGCCTGGCCACTGTGTCGAACTGGCGGCGGAAGACCTCAAACGTTGATGCGCCGTCATACTTGGGAGGTTTGACGCGCGCAGATGTTGTGTCGCGTCCCGGCGAGTCGGCCTTCAAATCCTTCAGCTTCCTGCCGACGACGTCCTCCACCATGGCGTTCAGGGACTTCACGCTGCTGTCGGCTTTCCCTTCCAGGTCGTTAACGCGGCTCGCTAGGTCCTCGACGCGCTCGTCCACTTGGCCCATCCGCTTGCCCAGCTCCGTCACGTCATCCCTCACGCCGGCCAACTGTTCTTCAAATTTGGCGGCGAGAGCCTCGTTCGCCACCTTCATTTCCGTGGTCAGTTCGACCATCTTTGAGGTCATTGTCGTGGCCAAGTTGCTGTTAGCCGTTTCCGTCTTCGCTGTTAATTCGGCCTTCATTTCTTCCATCTTCTCGGTGATGTTGTCGTTGGCCGTCTTCATTTGTTTCAGTTCCGCGGTGATGTTGTCGTTGGCCGTCTTCACTTGTTTCAACTCGGCGGTGAGGCTGTTGTTTGCCGCTTCTGTTTTCTCTGTTAACTCGTTCATCTACGCCAAAAGCATTTCCAATGCGGATTCCATGGCTGTAATGTTCGGTGATGTTATCTTCCCGCTTCCTGACACCAGTGTGACTTTGTGGGTTCGTGAAATGAAAAGTCCAATTTCACCACCCAAAAATGTTCTTTATTTCCACCGACTTACAGTTAAACACTTGCCAATTACACAAAATTACGTAATGCACACAATTACGATTCACCAGTTCGTCCGTTATCGTTCCGATGCACGTACACGGCGCTACTTCACTAGCACGTCAAACACTAACTGTCTCTCTGAAACCCTTTTTATAGGAATGTCAGTGTTTTTCTAGAAGTCTCTAATTACCGAACGTTTCAGACCACCGGAGAAGGGGAGAGAAACATCGAGGGACCGGTGACACTACCGCAAATCACCCCTCAGTTAGTGACAGGAGACAGATGAGTGGGCGTGGCGTGGCCTCCGGCCCCTTCTGAGCTGTTGTTTGTGGTGCTTCCCGATGACTGGGTGACAATAGACATTTAATTTCTTATGCATGAAAATATATTTAACGTAGGGCAATTTAAAGAAAATACGAGGGCTGTTCAATAAAGAATGATCATAATTTATTACGGTCATAATTTTTAGCACTAAAATTCAGTCTTATTATATTCTGTTAACTTAATGTGAAACAAACACGCTGTAATAGTTTCATTGTTGGTACTCCTGGTTCCCGCCTGAGAGAACCAGGTAAGTTCAGACTTATACAGTATCGCCTACCGCTGCAATGGAGATACCATGCAGTTAACGTTGATGTTAGAGGAAGATCCGGAGTTTCTTTCAAAGGTAATCACTGCTGATGAAACTTGGCTACATCAGTTAGTTTGATCCTGAGAGAAAACAACAAAGCTCAGTGTAGAAATCTCCGTCATCACCAACCCCCAAAAAAGCAAAAGTGGTTGCTTCTTCTGGGAAAGTTATGGTCATCTCATTCCTTGATATTCATGGAATGGTTTATCAGCATGTTGTACCTGCACACACATCAGTAACTGGACAACACTACAGGGATGAGCAGAAAATATTCCATGTCCATATCAGGCGTAAGTTTCCGTGAAACAGGCCGGATGGTGCACCTCGATAATGCGCAGCTGCATTTTGCCAATGTTGTTGTGTGACGGGCATCCGTCACCCTCCCTATAGTCCAGATTTAGCCCCATGTAACTTTTTCCTATTTCCTAACTTGAAGAAACGTCTTCGTGGGAGGCATTAGCCATCATCAGAAGTAGTGGTGAAGGCTGCGGAGGGGATTTTGAAAGATATCTCAAAAAATAGTTTCCAGCATGTCTTTGAAGACTGACAGAAACGCTGGGACAAGTGCATCGCATTCAGGGGAGACTATTTTGAGAAGTACCATCAAAATTATGAGGATGAGTAAAGGTACGTTGTCAAAAAAATTGAGATAATTCTTTATTGAACAGCACTGGTGGAACAATTTTTGAGAAAATTGAAACTTACACCGAATAAATAGAGTCAATCTGAAAAATCCAATGACATGGCCGGTATTTGAACCACGTATCTCCCGGTTTCCATCCAGTTGCTCTTACCCATTGAGCTAGCATGGCCAACTTGCCCTCCTGACGTTAAATTTTCCAATTCTCATTATATTTTTCCGGTAGACCACTTGGCGTTGTCATATCTGAGATGAACATTTGTGGCGATTTACTATGCTAAGTCCCTACCACGATTATGTCGCTGAATACTTTTTAATGTAAATTTATATAAATTCATATAAATATATTTATATTTACTCCCACTTGTGTACATAATATTCTTAAAAAAGGAAATTCATCTATCTACTTGAGTCTAATCAACATTAACATTATTAAAATGGTTTTGTTATATATTTCTTTATGGGTATCTACAATGGCAATACCGTCAACTTTAAACGATAGCCAATTTTGTTTAAAGCTTTCCACTAGTATGTGATATCTTGGACATTCGATTTCATCTTGGACATTTCATTTCATTTTCTTTTGCATGTCCTGGACTTATAAAAACATGAATATGTTCACATTTGGGAAAAAGTTTAAGTATTTGAACGTTTACAACAATAACAATGAATATTTCATATATGACTATCACAAAAGTAATTATTTGAGCCAAACCGTGTATTTTAAGGAGATTTACATTTTTATAAAGTAAGATTTTGTCTATATCTCAACGTGTATCAGTTATACAAAGTCATTCAGAATAAAAGAACGTCTCAGACAAATCAGGAAAATGAGTCAAATTATATTTTAGGACACAAAATCCTAAAGTTCATTAACGTATACTTTCTTTGAAATGGAGGTATCTGATACATATGGTAGTTACATAAAAATTATTACATCTATTTTCCATAAAGTCAGATTTTACATATAGTTTCAATGTGGGCATTCTTCTTGTCCCAATTTTTGTAAGAAGCACAACTTAAATATCAAGTTTGGTATTTAACCCGAGTTTTGATTTTTGAGTTGTTCTGTTTACAGACACAACATAGACCTTGTTATAAAATGTTCAATTTTATTAATTCAGAAGTTCTCAGAAGATTTATTTACAGTGGTCTTGGTATCCAGTCTTTGGGATAAATAACAATGCCTCCTCTACCTGTTGTATGTAGTAGAGAACCAATCTTGTAACTTTGGTAGACATCTGTACTGTTTAAATCATATCGTCAAAATATTGTACAGTTATAAATAAGAGTTTACAAAAATTATAAGATATAATTATAACAAGGCAATCCTTATTTTGTATTACATAGTACTTACTCGACCCTCTCTTTACGTTCCTCCCTTATAGATAAAATTCTATTACTTTTTAATCAGGTTTTATTGAAATATATGATGCATTGAAGTCATTTTATATCACAAGAAAGGTGTCCAATAATATTATATTTCTTTTTAATAATAGGGAGTCTTTTCTGTTCTTGCTGTTTTTGCAGTCACACATGCCAATCTTTTCTCAGTATATTCAAAGAATTGGGTGCGAAAAGGCAACAGGCTTTCAAGTGAAAATATAAACTGATATTCTACTTATGTAACCTGATATGTGCCAGAGGAAAATATTCGTGAACAATGAAGTCAAACGTAATCTTGTAGTGAGGATTTGATTGTAAAAGATACATTCAAAAGCTATATATTAGTAGACTATACAGCTGCTGTTAAGTACATCCATCATTCAAACGTTTTCCAGAATGCAGTGTTTCCTTGGATACACCAATTGATTTGGGAAGCCTGGTAGATACTGTTTGATGAACACATGTAAAAAATTGTAAAATGTAAAATTGTATACAGATGGGGAGAATTATTTTCACATTTCAAGAAGGAAAACATAACCTAGAGTAAAGTCCAGAAAAATGTAGTTTTATTCTTACATTAGCTGGATCTAATACGTGTCTTGTCCCTCATGAACTTGCTGTGGACAGATGTTCTCGCCGTTCTTGTGGAAAAGACATAATTTAAGGATATGCCTTGCCCCGAGTTCCATGAAACGGTATTGAAGGACAGAAAACCTCTGCATCAGATCCATCAAATATATATCAGAGTACCGATAGTCAGCTAGTGCAGTCTTCGTCAACTACAGAGAGCCGTACAGAGTGTCCCACCTAGCTATGCGACTTCAGATATCTCCGAAACGAAACAAAATATGAAAATTACAGTTGGCCAAGAATGTACATAGGTCAGGGGTTCACATAATGAAAATGTATGCACAATACATTAAGGTAAACAACACTTCCAACATCAGGTTGCGTTTCTTTAAATGGAATAGGTGTGCTTATTCTAGCAAAAGGACAACTAAAGCTACAATTAGTGATAACACACTTGGTAAACCTCATACGTTCTTAAATACGTGGCTTCTGACATAATATGACGTATGTACTTCTGTGCTCAGAGCAGCTGGTGCTTGAAGTGGCCCACAGATTAATACCAGATTCTCAACTCCGTAGTAGAAATTGAACACGTATAGGGCGCTCCTCCTGTACCTTTCGATGCCAGCTAAGTGAATTAACCCACATGTCGGAAATGCAGTGAGCTTCTATTTCGACCGAGCTATGGTACATTCGCCTCCCCCCTCCCTTCCTTGTCGTGTTCAGCAACTGATTGAATCCTAGATTTTTCGAAGCCTAATTTCGTGCACCAACGAGTAATTTACGGCACAATTCATTTATCACATATTAGCATAATACGCGCTAAATTTGTTAAGTAAATGTGCGTAAATTATTCATCAACCTGCAAGATATGACTTCGAAAGAATTTGGCCAATTAAATTCGGAAGAAAAGGTGACAGAAGCCAATTCCAAACTTCATCTTTTTCCTGTTGCCACTAAGCATTATAGCTTTTATATTCATGTAATAAATGAATAAGTAGGTCTTTAAGAAACAATTGCAACATTGACAGAATAAGATTACTCAAGATACTGTCGAGGTTGTACAATACACTTGTACTTCCTTTACCTGAAGTGTGAATTCCAAAGTTTGTTACTGTGATAATTACAAGAAAACCTGACACTAAATCAATGCATTCTACAGGTACTGGAAAACAGGAAAGGACACCACAAAGTCATGAGAAATGCAATTTCTTTGTACATAGACTAATGTTTAAAAATTTCCTGGAAGGAAAGTGCCAAAAAGAAAAAACAACAAAAAATGAAAAACATTATTAAAGAAGTGTATATATAAATTGTAAGTGGAGATACAAACAACTGTGTACAAAAAATATCACTATCTCTTTAAATAGAAGACAAAGGAGCTCTTTTAGTAGCTTATATTTACTAAGAATTTCAAAAGCTCTATAGTACATACTTTATTTTCAGCACAAGTTTACAAAAGAAAATTTAAAGGAAAACCTGAAATTTGTGATCGATTCATGATATTAGTAAAACCTCACAAATTAGTACATGAGACAAAGACATACATTGAATAAATGACATATTTTATATACTTCTAATCACTTTGGTTAGATTCTCATTCACACATGCGGTATAACTGATAATGATTTGAATGAAAAATACGGTTCCATGAATCTGAGAAGAATATTAAGTACATAAAAGCTGTATCATTCATTTAAAATTGTCCTAAGCTTAACTTTGTCTTTGAAACACAGGAGTATTACTGTCTTGAGATTGTAAATGCTTTAATATCAAGTATAGGCACAGTAATAAATGCTGAAAGAAGAAAATAAGCTGTTTTAAAAATAAATTTTAATGCAAAGTGCATCTTCCAGAAGGACAAAATTTCATGTAATTGTCTTACTATGAAGTATGATTTGCTTGGTACAGCAACTGTTTTGTTAAATAGCTTACTTTAACTGGGTAAGACTTTAAGCTGTATATGTACTAAATTGGCAATTAGTGCTCTCTGCATAGTGTAAACCTCTCAGGTTGTGACATATAACTGAATGTGTGTCACAGAAGTAAATCAATGAAAGGTTACACTCAGAACTATTACTGCTATTTGTGATCTTAATTATGCAGTGACGGTGCTGGAACAATCTTTTTGAGTTGTTAATAGGTCTAATTAAAATGCCTACACATCTAAGCATTATTTCCTTTGACAGTCCATAATTCCTTATCTGTTCAATGGAATGAAACAATAAGTGTATTATATAGATGACGCAATATCTGCTTTTCAAAATTATGTGGCTTTGCATCACTGCATGTAACGGATGTTGCCTGTTAAGCTCAAATTGTAATTTATATATTGACTATGGTCGATACTTGTATTAGTCTATGAGCAAAAATATATAAAATAAATACCCAGAGTTTGCCCTAGTAGTTCTGCATTGTATTTGGGATGCTACCAACAGTGTAGATGCTGAAAGATATTTACGTAAATATAATTTACTGTGACTGATAGAAGGACTCAAACGACAGAACAGAATGTTGAAATACTTTCAGTGCTTTCATTTAACAGCATTACTGAATCATAAACTAGGCTAATTTAGTGCAATTTATTTTTATTTTGTATTTCTACATCAGTATTGATTTATCTTTTTTGTGTTATGGAATATGCTTTAGTCTGTATCAGATTGTTCTATATTTCTGTGTATTGCTTTAACCTACAATAATGAGAAATAAATTGACACTTTATGCACTTTTAACTCACTGTCATTATAATCTTCCATAAATGTGTCTTAAATTTCATATAAATAATATTAATATTCATCATTTAACAAAGTTAACTCTAACTTTCTTCAAAATGCTAAAAATGCTAAACTGCAAATGTATAAATGCTACAAAATGCTAAATCTAAAAATCAAAATGCCAAATATCATTACCCCTACCTACTGTTTATTATGAAGCTTCACTAATTTGAGATCATGCCATTCTTTGTGTCCTAGCTGCAGCTGACATTGTACATGTTTTAAGAATAAGCGGAATACTGGAACTAAATGTAAAACTGGCATATAATGATGACGATGGCACAAAGACATTTTAATAATTTCTTGCAATGCACAATCACACTTAAAACTTGTTAAAGCTTTTACAAGCTTAATTCTAATGCCAAGAGATCTCTTCTAAGATTAGCCAGGTACATTATTTGGTGTAGTGTGTACAATATTACATAGTGATTACTGCATTAAACAAGATAGAACAAATTTAGTTATGGAATCTCAGATCATATTTTTAATTGCTGTTAAAAACTATGAGATTCTTCATCAGTGATGTAGTTATACAGTGATGAGTAAGGTTAAGAGAAACTAATTCTTCAAAATATCATTGCAATTTACAGAAAAACTTTCTAAAAGTTCATATCCAAACATGTCGCTCAAAGATTTTAATAGAAGTCATTAGATTAATTGTAAACACAGAAAATTCCAATTATAAACAAAGAAATTCTACAGAAATCAAGGAGAATTGAGTTCTGTACAAATCCACAGAAACAGTTTTGGTATATCTGAAAATTCACAAACTTGGGTTAGAAAGACACAGCGAAGCATGTAATACAAACAGCAAGCACTGTACGTCATCATCAAAAACAGATGCTGCCACCAAACATTGCAAATACATCCGTATCAACAATTCATATAATTTAGATTACTTAACCCAGGAAATGTACTGTCGCTGAAATGCACAATTGTGTCATATAAAACGTATTCTGAGATGGAAGAATTTTTTGAAAATCTTTGTGCATAAGCTTGTTGTACACATGTTAGTACAAATAGTATGACAATTAAGGATATGTAACAAGATGCAAAGAAATATGTCTAAAAAGCTAATAAGCAATTGTTTAAGTAATTCTGTATTTGGTGACTAAATTAACCCCACCCCCAAAACAAAGCTTAAATATTGAAGAAATCACATAACATTCATGGTCTTTAATTTTGGCTTAATGTTGTTTTCTATGAACTCATGGAAATCAAATGACAATTACAAAATAACTATAATTTTGGAAAGGTAGTTTTCCACTAATTTAAACTGGAAACTACTTACCTTACATGGACTGTTATATGTGCCTCAAATGTTTTAAATGCAAAACTTCTAACATAAAACCAATGAATATATCCAATTAACTGCCTAATATCACTTCACTTTTTCTGAAAATTCAGAACATACTGGTCACAACACTCCTCAAAGGTTTTGTTAATTTCCCATTGATATTGAAATGAAACTCAAACTTTAAGAAATATCTGATGATAAGCCACAATAACAGTTACAGTTACTGATAATTTCATTTATTGCTCTCCGTAACCATATCTCTGTTAAAGATGTTCTTATTAAGTCTTCCACAAATAGTAACCCTGGTATTATATTGTTACTAATAATTGAACTATGATTGTTACATTCAAAAACATATAAAATTACATAAAACATATTAAATTAAGGTACATTAATTTGAATTGCATTTCATTATTTTTTAAATAGTTTGCTCTTAATTATGTATCACTTCACTTAACCATAAGCTCCAGTTATTTATTTTGATATCACAGCTGAGCAGCTCCCTTTCTGTCTCTACAAACAACTCCTGCTAGAAAATGACTACATGTATTATGCAGTAATTCATATATTCAATTTTTCTTTCTCTGTTGTTTTAAAACATTACTTATAGAAAATAAGCAGTATGATATAACTTGTGAGAAAAAGTATTATTCAATAATTCAGAACATTAAAAAATGTTTATATTTAACTGGTTAATGACTGTATAACATGAATATAACAAAGAAAACGTTTAAAAGCATTACAAATAAGGGGGCAAAGGCTTATGACCATATAATGGACGGTGGAACTGAAAAGGTTAAATAAAGAATTCTAATTTTTGAAAGATACGGAGGAGCGACAAGGAATAACTTGAAAAAGAAATAATACTCTTTAACAACATGTACATAACATGTGACACTTTGTCCATCCCTTATGTAAAAGTCATCCAGAATGTGGAAGTCATCAGACGACATTTGCAAATGATTTAAGATACACATTTGTACTTACACTAAGTATGTAAAAAAACCTGTACCGAGATCTGACTTTGGTAGCAATCTTTTCTGTCAATTCATGTAGCCAAAATGTTGTACCATTATAAAATACAAGTTGATAAAAAATATTGGTCCAACTTCCCAACTGTATCTCTAATAATGTGGCCAAGTGAGATAAGTTTTAATATAAAAGCAACAAGCCAACTGAAATATTCTGTAAATAGTCTCAGAAACATTCCGACAAAATTCTCTTATCTTAACATATGGACAAACTTTTAGTAGATCTTAAGTCAAATACTGTTAAAAAGCATAATTTATGGTAACTGAAGTTATCTGAATAAAGATATCTGCACCCACTGTGGTCTTATTTCATTATCCAATAATTTATACTGTCGCGAATCCATTATTAAGACAGACGGCGTACGTGCTCAAAGGGTTCGGCGCGGAACGATAACAGACAGATAGCGCAGTGTGGAGATAGAGAGCCTGCAGAAACAGATAAAGATGGCACGGAGATAAAGGTCTGCGAAACAAATTAAAGGGAAATTTCTAGTAACATCTTGATTGATAGAGAACATTCGGGTTCTTGTTTGTTTTAGAACAGTCTAGAATTATCAATGGAAGTAATATATAAGAGATCGCGACAAGCCAACGAGTAGCTGCAAACAGAGTCGTAATGAGAGAGTGGTAAGTACAACTAGTGTGTGATTTGGAAGTGAACTCTTTGTTGTGGTCAACGATCTTGAATATTGTATTTGTATGTTACGTAATTCTGCTGGTGTAAAAAGTGTATTTCTACGCAAATAAAGGAAGTTTTGAATTTCTACAACTTGGACTTTTAATTCTACGAATCCACAAGGTCACAATATCTCAGGAATGCAAATCATATTCTTGTAAATTATCAAGAGTAGCACTAGATATTAAAAGACAACATGAGCTAACGCTTTTAATTACGCTTTCTGGTAGCTACAACAAAATTAGTTATGAATCATTTATGTGTGTGTTAATATTTCTACTTTGGAGCAAATATAGTAATGAGTCTTAGTGTTAGGATGGATTGGGAGTGTAACATGTTAAATGACCTAACAATACGAACTGATAGTTATAGTGATTGTCCACCAGGAGAGAAATTTGTGATTTGTCGAAAGAATTGGAATTGCAGTCAAGAGATGGCGCCGCAGGTGACAACTTATACGCAGCTGCATGAGGTGTAATTATTTCCCGAGTTTACTAACATACTTTGAGTATATTCATATTAATATATTTCGATTTAGTTCTTCCTTATTGTGTCCAAATAAACAAGAGCTCCAGTGAATACAGAGATACTGTCGAAAAAATAAAGAATGTTGTCTCAGAAGGAAAGTCTTCTAAACGATGTACACTATGGCCGTTTTTTCCCTCTAAATATTATAGCAATTTTTAATTTATGAGCGTTTCATATGGTAATTTTTGTTGGAACTTTTATCTATCATGCTCAATATGTGTAGGCATGTTTCTGTTCCTTAGTGAGAAGACTTGATAGTATACCTCAAGTCTGAGAGAAAATCGTCCATTGTTAGCGAAATATTTGAGTCGAACTCTCATGACGCCAAAAGAGTAAAATCAATTCTGGAATTTAACAAGCAAAACTAACTTAACAACTCAATTATGTACAAATGTGCGCATTTCTATTACCTTGATTATTTATTTTCGTACCTAGCTCATGCAGATGGAAATATACATTGTTAATATTAATTTCCTTGCAAGAAAATAGGAGAATACATTAGGCAGCTCTCCTTATAGCGATATATAAACCTAACAAAAATTTCAAATAAAAGATAGCTGTCATCTTGTGTAGTGATATCATCCACAGCAGAGCTTCCATCTGAACTATAGACATTATCAGAGTTAACTATACTTTCAACTTTGTTATTCTTTACTGCCTCCGTCTTCTGTGTTATCTACTGCCTTTCTTTTTGGTACCTCTTCAGCTGTGGAAGGGAAAAATACATAAATTAGATATCTGTTAGGTTAGTCTGCATATAAAATACTTGCTAACTCTTGTACAGAGTAAACAATCTATGTATCTTAAATGATGTTGTAAAATGACATATACGCTTTTGTTGAGTAAGAATTTGTTAGTTGTAATGAGTACTCACGTGTTTACTGTGTCACTGACCATTTCTGTATTGATGTTACAAGATTAATTGTACAGCCTAGTCTTCACATAAATATGTACACTACATACCATCAACATATTAATTAGCATATTTATAACAAAAACCTACGATCTTTGGACTCAAAAATGCTTTACGAAGCCTTCACTGAACATATTTAGAATGTTATCTTTCTGAAAACAAATGAAATATGTTTAAGTTTGACAATGTGTTTTAAGATGCACACTGGAAGATTTTATCTAGTACTTACAGTTTACTAGTTATGTAGATCTGTTCGAGAATGAATTGGGAAGTCTGAGGTGGGCAGCCTTTGTTACATTCTTCCTATTGTATCTTTGGAACATAAACACAAATATCATACTTGGCATTTCACCCATGTTTATTTATGTAGTTAAACTGTTCACAAACATACATGGTCCTATTGACCAAGATGTTTTTTATTTTATCGAAGAACTAAGTGTTAAATATATTTCCATAAAACTCAAAATATTGAATTCCTGCAACAGTCTCTAAACTTCTATTTATTCTCACTGAATTATGTACAGTTTTCTTTAAATTTTTGTTCATGAGATACAGACAAGGTCTTTGCACACACATTGAGATATCGTTAAAGAGCGTAATTTATGTAAAGCTATTTTATCCTTATCGATTTTCCAGATATCCTGTGGCTATAGTGTAGTTTTCCCATGCCTTTATACTAATCCTATTTCTGAGCTCATTGCAATGACGTTCTAATATTACAGCTAACACTATGTTTAAATATTTAACTATATTCGTGCTGAACTTAGAACAATGTGAGTTATAGAACAATTCTTAAACGTACATTCGAATTTGTAACAGACGGACAAGTAGACCTTTGTCGAAGAGTTGGTGGTGAGCAACGTTGTGTTAGTTACAATAGTTGTCCAGAGAGGGCTCCACTTGTAATATCTTATACCGGTGAAGAGACTTTGTAATTATTAACAATGTGGTGTAGGACATTGTAATTTTCTTCTTTATATATAGCTTAGATTTAATTGTTGTTTGTTGCCTGTAAACGAAGGTTAGCCTCAATTGATATGGAAGCAATATCGAGCGAACAAATAATTGTGTCGGAAAAGAAGTCTCCAGCTACTTCGGCTCGATGATCCACATACTGGTGTACATTCAGTTGAAAGGATTAGATAAAACGAAGTACAATTGAGACATTTAACAGGAACTAAAAGCAACCACTGGCAAGTGGAAAAGCTAATTACAAACCTGTCTGTTCTTAAGTCATGAATATGATAAACTGGCGTTACACTGTGTACTCCTTGGCACACCTTATTGAGGCTTGGTGGGTTCGTAAAATTAAAAAACGTTCAATTACACCACTCAAAATGTTCTTTATTTCCGCCTTAGTCCAATATCAGAATTACAATTTAATGTACACAACTACAATCTTGCCAGTTCGTCTTCACACGTACGCTCAGCGCGATAACACGTCTGCCCGCCGCGACCCGCTCAACTCAACTAACTGTCGCCTCGCTTGTAACGAACGGCCCCGAAGACTCTCGAATCTTCCGTTTATGGAAGGGGAAAACATTCTCGAACCTTCGTGTCACTTCGAGCGGCAGGAGGAAGGGTAAACGAAGACCCCGCCACCCCTACGCCTCCCCTCCCGCCGCCAACCTTCATTTATTGCTCGGCATCGCAGGCTTGTCGTTTGGGTAACACTGCTCCCTCCTCAAGGCTGGTCGCCCCGAACAGGGCCATCGTAGTGGGCCAGACGATCCAGGTGTACTACCAACATCTTTCCTCGGGGCACCTTCTGGATGCGGTAAACCACGTCGTTAATCCTCTTCAACACACGTTACGGTCCTTGCCATGGCTGCTGAAGCTTCGGGCAGCGTCCGATGGTCCGGGTAGTGCGGTACAAACAGACCAGGTCACCTTACTGGAACCCTTGGCTGTTGGCTTGCCTGTCGTATCGGGTTTTCATGCGGTCGCTCGCCTTCTGGATGTTATGGCGAGCCATCTCGTGCATGTCGTGGAGGTAGACCACCAGGTTCTCCACATACTCGGTCGCTGGCTGTTTCACCACCGGAGGGCTACCAAAAGCCAGGTCACAGGGGAGGCGTAACTCTCGGCCGAACATTAAGCTGGCTGGCGTGATCCCCGTGGTGTCGTGAGTCCATGAGCGGTAGGCCAGCAAGAACAGTGGCAATTTGACGTCCCAGTCTCGCTGATGGCTGGCCACGACCTTCCTCAAGTGTTCCTCTAAGGTCTTGATGTACCTCTCGACCATGCCATCCGACTGGGGATGTAGAGGTGTTGTGCGGGTCTTGTTAACCCCAAGTCTCTCTAGTGCCTCCTTCATCAGGTTGGACTCAAAATTGGTGCCTTGATCACTGTGCAACTCTAATGGTACCAGAAATCATCAAAACACTTGCTCCACGAGGCAGTCTGTGATTGTCCTTGCCTCTTGGTTCGGAATGGCATACACCTCCGGCCACTTAGTGAAGTAGTCCACGACTACCATTAGGTACTTGTTGCCTCGGTCGGATATTGGGAACGGTCCAGCAATGTCAACGGCGATCCGTTCGAATGGCGCTCCGACGTTGTACTGTTGCATGCGACCCCGGCTCCTAGTCAGGGGCCGCGACTCGCCGCGCACACGTGACACTAAAGGCACCATCATTCAGCGCTGCTCGGAGCCTAAGCCAGTAATAGCGCTGCCGTAGATTATCAATCGTCCGGTTCGCTCCCAGGTGTGCCCCTGAAGTACCGGCGTGCACTTCTTCCAAGACTTCCGGGACCTTATTCCGGGGAAGTGCCAACTGTTCTCTCTGCGTCTTCCCATCGGGTGATTCCCATACCCGAAACAGCACGCCCTCTCTGGCCTTCAACGGGTACCATTGGGCCCAATAAGACTTGTAGGTGGCGCTCCTCGGTGCGATGTCCGCGCAGGTTGGTCTCGTCCCTGCCTCCACTTCCCTCAAGAGTGGCGCCAAGTCTGCGTCCGCCAGCTGCCCTCTCCTCAGGCCTGCGCTATCCCAGCCATTCGCAGGCACTGCCGTGACTACTCGAACTGCTGCGGCACGCTCCTTCTCCTCCACTCTTGTGCATTGGCCGCAGTCTTCTGGACAGGGTCTCCGTGACATAGCGTCCGCGTTACCGTGGCTCTTCCCTCTGCGATGTTCCGAGGTGAAGTCGTACTCCTGCAGCCTCTGAACCTAATGTGCTGTCTGGCCTTCCAGTTTCTTAAAGCTCAATAGCCAGGTTAGGACGGAATGGTCAGTCCTCTGGTGGAATGGCTGACCGTACAGGTACTTGTGGAAGTGCTCCATGGTCTTTACTACCGCCAATAATTCTCGTCGTGTGACGCAGTAGTTCTTCTCAGCCTTGGATAGCGTCTTGCTGTAGCAGGCTATCACCCGCTCATGGCCGTCCTGGATTTGCTATAGGACACAATGAAGGCTCCACCCGGTTGTGGAAACCCACAATTGGAGCACTGCACAGGGTCTCCTTTAGGTGCTGGAAAGCGTTTTCGGCATCCTCCGTCCACACATAAGACCGGTGTTCCTCTGTCAGGCGGGTGAGAGGTTTTGCGATGTTGGAGAACCCCTTTATGAAGCGGCAGTAATAACTGCGTAACTCTTTCTTGTCCTTTGGGCGCGGCCACTCTCATACAGCCTGTGTCTTCTCCGGGTCTGTGGCCACTCTGTTTGCTGAGACTATGTGGCCCAAGTAGTTCACTCCCTTGCGGAAGAGCTGGCACTTATTCGCGTTCAGCTTCAAGTTGGTCGCCTGCAATCTCCGTAGCACCTTACTCAGATTCTCTCGATGGTCTTAAAAAGTTTTACTGACGATGATGATGTCGTCCAGGTCGAGCAGGCAGGCGTCGTAAGTCAGTCCTCTCATCACTGACTCCATGAGGCGTTGGAAGATAGCTGGTGCGTTACAGAGGTCAAAGGGCATAACTGTGAACTGCCAGAGCCCTTGGCCTGCCGAGAATGCGGTCTGCTCTTTGTCCCTCGGATCTAGAGCTACCTGCCAGTAGCGCGACTTCAGGTCCAGGGTAGAGAACCACTGCGCACCAGCTAGCGTGTCCAGGGTGTCGTCAATCCGGGGTAAGGGGTAGCAGTCCTTCCGGGTGACAGCGTTCAGCTTCCTGTAGTCCACGCAGAAGCCTGTATCTCGCCGTTCCTCTTCGTCACCAAGATTACAGGGGAACACCAAGGGCTATCAGACTCTTCAATCGCCCCCCTGGATCTCATGTCCGCCAGCATGTCTCGTACCGCCCCTTGCTTCGCCAGCGGAACGTGTCTATGTGGTTGCCGAATAGGCCGGGCATCCCCAGTGTCGATGCGGTGAAGCACTTTGTCCGTGCGGCCGTAGTCATTATCGGTGTGGCTGAAGACGCGCTGGTATCGGCTCAGCAGTTGTCGAACTTTCTCCAGTTGTTCTGCGGTCAGGTGGTCGGCCGCCCTCTCCAGTAAGCCTTCTAGCCGGGGCCCCAGGTGATGCGTCGGCTTCGGCTCCTGCGTCTTTTCTTTTGCGGTTACGCTTACCACGGGCTCGCACGTTTCCATCCTTCCCGGCCTGAAGGTCGTGATCGGTGTCCGCTGGATTTAGTAGTCTCACTGGCACCTCCTCTTGGCACGGCAGCAATGCCCTGGCTACACACAGTCTGCGTACAGGCGTCCTCTGGTACAGCATCATGTACCTGTTTCTCTGGCCTTCCAGTCGCGCCGTCACCACCACCTTTTTCCTCGCTGAGACATCCACGTCTTCTTCCAAGACGACCCTGCAAATTCCAAAGCGCTCCTCTGGTTGACGGAGTATAACTTGTTCTCCTTTGAGCCGCAGGACTTTCTTGCCGACGTCGACCGTCGCCTCATGGCTCCTGAGGGCATCCAGTCCCAGAACCACCTCCTCAGCCACCTTCGCGACGAACAACCACAGACGCACGGCACTCCGTCCCAATGTCAGCTCCAGCAGGGCCTCCTTCTCCACAGGCAAGGTGTCGCCCGATGCCGTGACAAGTTGGTATAGTTGGCTCGGCTTCCTTGTCGACAAACCCTTCGCCACGTCAGGTCTGATGATGGTCATGGCCGCCCCGGTGTCCACCAGCACGCGGCACGGTTTTCCACTTACCCAACCGTCCGCGAGGAGGCTGTCATCCATACGCCAGCTGACGGCGCGCAGTGTCACTCGAGGGGATGGTGGTGATGGCGCCGACGTGCCTCTCTTCACGACGGCCCTTACTCGTTTTCCGGCTGCTCTTCCTGGTATGGGCAGTTTCTCTGCAGGTGTCCGGTCAGCTGGTCTTCTGTCTCCGGCGTAGCGGACACTCTTCGTTCTCGACGTCGGGATAGATACTACCTTGGCCGCCTCCATCCCTAATGCCGCTGTCAGCGTCTCTTGGATGGTTTTATAATCGCCGAGCATTAGACGCCGACGAATCTCCGTGTCCCGTACACGCTTCGACAAAGTCTATTTTCCTAGCAATACACCGTTCACCATCACAAGTGGCTAAATCACCTAAAAAACTGTTTATTTTTCAAACACCACGTTCAACTGTCTGTCGCTTCCGGTAACGATCGGCCCCGAAGTTTCCCGAATCTCCACCGGCCATCATTTATTCATCGGCTTCGCGAGTCTACCGCCAGGGTAGCACTGCTCCCTCCTCAAGGCTGGTCGTCCCGAACAGCGCCCTCGTAGCTGGCCAGGCGATCCAGGTGTACCACCAGCATCTTTCCTCGGGGCACCTTCTGGATGCGGTAGACCACGTCGTTATTTCTCTTCAGCACACGCTACGGTACTTCCCATGGCTGCTGAAGCTTCGGGCAGCGTCCTTTGGTCCGGGTCGGGCGGTACAACCAGACCAGGTCACCTTGCTGGAAACGAGGATGCAGATTTACCAAATTTCAGCAGATCTAGTTTGTATAGATTGCTTATACAGCTGGGGTTTGTGAATGAAAAAAGGGGAAGGAATCTGTGCCAAGAGATAGAGGCGATATTGCTGTGTGGCAAAGACGTCCTTTAGGGACAATCAGACTGTACCGGGATACAAATCGCAAAATATACTACCTCGACCAGACTTGGGTCAATGAAGAACACGCCAAAAGTAAAGTATGGCAACCACGACGTATAAGGCTGAAAGATAAGCATTTTTGCAAGGCATGAGTGCTGGTTTAAAAAATCCCAGTGGGGAAGGCCAAAGGCCATTATAAACTTGTTTCAGTTTCATTGCTCATTCATTTAGTTTCAACCTGCTCAGTTTCATTATAAACTTGTAGTTTTGCATGCCTTCATATCCTTATTTGTATGATTTTATCTATCTTCCTGCAATTATCATGACGTTTACTGCTGGTTTAAATGTGACGGGAAGGCACCGCTTAAGGCGTATGGTGCGAAAGCGTTAGCCAATTAGGGTGAGGGGGACGATAGTTGCATGCGGAGTGATACATGTCAGCGGGGTAAGGTTATATGAAACGGAGATTAGTACGTGATATCTTTGGCATTCAATTTCATTTGTATGGCCAGGTCTGACAAAAGCTTGAATATGTTCCCATTTGAGAAAAAGTTTAAATATTTGAACGCGTACAACAAAAACAATGGCTATTTCAAATATAATTATCACAAAAAAATATTTGAAAAACCATGTATTTTAAGGAGATTTACATTTTTATAAAGTAAGATTTTGTCTATATCTCAACGTTTATCAGTTATACGAAGCGATTCAGAGTAAAAGAACGTCTCAGACAATGAGTTAAATGATATTTATGGATACAAAGCCCAAAAGTTTACGAACGTCCAAATTCAAGACATACACTTTCTTTGGAAGGAAGGTGTCTTAAAGATTTATTTTATATAGAGTGACTTGAATGAGATGTACCTTTCCGGTGCAGCGAAATACACTTTACCAGTTATGGAAACGTCATCCAGCATAAGGAAAACATTCCCAGATGATTGAAGATGCACGTTTTATTTCTTATAAGAATTTATATTTCTTTTAAGAATTGATCTTCGCAGAACAATTTCATAATAATGATTAAAACCATTTTAGTTAAAAAGGAAAGTCACTAAAAGTGTTCCATATAAAGCACAGTTTAAGGTTGGGAGTGTTCTAGAAAACCTTCACCTACATCCTTGGAAGATGCCTATGTTGTGGAACAGTCTTCTAACCTGGCTACTTGGGGGGGATGGTTGAGATAGTTAAAAATAAATATTTGTGACGAATTGTCCCTACTTACTGTAAGTACGTATTAGGGAATGTAAAACCTGTACCGAGATAGGACTTTGGTAGAAATCTGTATGTCAAATCATGTAGTCAACATGTTGTAACATTATAAAATAGAAGTTAGCAGAATTATTGTAGGACCATCCCAACTCCAGAAACTTAACCTTAACATAAGATAAAGTGTGAACATTTCTGTTCCTTCTTTAAAGCACTTTTATCAATATATCTCTAACGATTTAATCAAAACTCCTTGTGCTTAATGCATTTCAGTAAAGAAATGTACTAATGTTCTGGATATACACTGACCCATTTTAATAGAAATCTTAATATTTTTATTTAACTTGTAAGTCATTAGATAAGGATATGATTTCCTAACAACAAATTAGGATTTATATAAAAATCATTATTTTGTAAACGTAATTTACGTAACTAGCTATTTTCTAAGCCTTCTATATTTCTAGGTGAGTTTTCCGATATCTTATTCTCGTAAGTTCATAAGAATAACGTTGTAAGTATGACCTGACCCGATGTTTGACATTTAACTACAACCTTTTTGTATCTAAGTCGAAATTAATAACGCTACTTCCGCAACTTGAATCAGATGGAAAAATAAGTCATACAGGAAGTTCGGACTGAGAAAATACTGTGAGTGAACCACATTAAATGTAAATGTTACACATTACGGGATCCTTTAGTTATACTGATTGTCCGTCAACAAAGAAATTTCAAGTGGAAGGTAAGGTAACTGACGACGGTGAGGTAGTTGTTGTCCAGAGATGACGCTACCGGTAGTAGATATTTTATAGTGATGAAGAATATGTAGATTCATTGATGATGTCTTAAAATACATTTTAATTCAATTCCTAGTATATAGTTTAGATTTACTTTCTCATTATTCCATGGAAAAGCAATAGTATGAATACAGAGAAAATATTGAAGCAACAAACAAATTGGAGTAAGAAAGAAAGTCTTGTAAAGCAAGTATAGCTATATGATTTTTCGTATCTGTGAAGCATGGGAGCATTGTGTAATCTTGGAACCTATAAGCTCTTTAAGGCCCGGGCTTTATAGTTCGGACCACTATTAGGTCTTAGAGGTAGTAAGTTGTCATTAAAGTAGTTGTCTCATGTATTTATGAGAACTCCTAGTGGTTTACCGGGAGAAACACGAGTCAGTTGGGGAATTTAATATCATGTCGGCACGTGGGCCATAGTAGCTCAATGGTTTAGAGCGGCTGGACGGAGACCAGCTCGTCAAATCCCGGCTATGGCATTGAATATTTCAGTCTGGCTCTACTTTTCATACTTTAGCCTGCCCGCCTCGGTAAGATAGGTGGTAGCATGTCTGCCTCACGTTCAAGAGGTCCCGAGCTCGAATCTCGGTCAGGGTGAGTTACCTGGATAAGGTTTTATCCGGTTTTCGCTTATCCTCAAAGCCCAATGTTGGGTAACTCAAAGCTCTATAGACTCAGGGCTCATTTGAGCATCATTTCACCCATTTTATTCACCGTCCGATATGACAACGTTGGAGAACGTAAATTTAAAAAAAAAAAAAAAAAAAACGTAAGCCTACACACGGCCAGTGTGAATGAACAATAAATAAATTTCCAATGATACATATGTAAAGCTCTAAGTTTTCGTAGTACTTAAAAGTTATAGATATTAGTCTTAAAAACACACGTTCTTTTATCAACATTAAATCCCGGCTACTTCTACATCAAAGTTCCTAGTTATATGTTACCAAATCTTAAACTGGTAATTGTTATCTCAAACATACTTTATACTCAGTCACTTGCTAAATCCTAACAATCATATTGACCTTTTTAATTTTGACAACTTTATATACTTGTGTTTGTGGACACATTGAGTTACAGCAACTGGAAACTTGGAGCTAATGGTTTTCTTGTTCACTTACTGTCACTTGAATGTGTTATTGTCTTAGCAATATTATATAGAACTAATTACTTTTAAACATAATATTCCATGCTAATGACTTGTTTCCCTTGTCAAAATGACAGTTGAGTTTGTTACATTATAAGGTAAGCGAGGGTCAATCGGATCAATATTTTGTAAATCTTTCACAAAAGTCCTATTTGTCACGTAAATATGAAAGCTTTTACCTTATATTGAAGACTGGATTTTCTAGATTATGTTAAATGTTAAGTATTTCGATGTATACTTCCGTTTTTATTTTTATTCCGAGTGGAAACTAATTCTAATCGTCCGCAATAGGATTGGCACAGCGGACAAATCGGAATGGAACATTCAATTTCAGTACATAATGTAATCATGACAACAAAATAACACATTTCTACACTTGTATATTCATATCTTTATGTATCTCACACACATTTTCCACATATCATTTGCTTCTTTCTCACAGCATCCACATTGATTTCGTGATCACATCCTTCATTGTTCTGCGTTCTTTTGAGCAACATTTGATTCATCGCCGATATGATTTAACGCTGAAGGATTAAATAAAAGAATGTTGAATCCTCCGGCATAACTTAATCCTTCTACTGCTGTTGTATCGGTATTTATTTTTGTCCGTTGGCAGCACTGATTAAGTAACTTTCATAAAAACAAGGAGGACTATGGATGTAATAAAGTCTGTATTTTCCTACTGTACAAGTTTCTGCAGCAATTTCAATGCATATTCGTTGTGAATGTATCTCACACAAACCTAAAAAATAAGAAAATGCCAGAAATGGAGCATTGACATATCTCGTTTCTGTAAAAGAACCTCGATTTGTCACAGTGAAGAAACACAATCGTATTACACAGTCAACTGTCTCAGGTAGATGACTTGTTCGTTACAACAAAACAATACACTATCGTCCTCTAGGGAGTAAGTACATAAGAGGGAATGTAAAACCTGTACCGAGATATGACTTTGGTACAAATCTGTATGATCAAATCATGTAGTCAAAATGTTGTACCATTATAAAATAGAAGTTAACAAAATTATTGGAGTAACTTCCTACTTACAGAAACTTAACCTTTACATAACTTTTGGGAAATATATCTTTCGATATTTCTGTAATTATTCCATGAAGGTACCTAATGTTCAACATAAAAATTAAAGTGTACAACTGTAATATTGTGGAAATAGTCTCAGACACATTCCGATAAATTCTGTTTAATTTTTTTAACTTGGAATGCATAACATATGACATAGCGTTTAGTACAACACAAGTCAAATACTCTTAAAAATCGTAATTTATAGCAACTTAATTTTTCTAATTAAAATTTTTCAAAGACTTCTGTAGTTCTATTTCAATATCCAATATCTTTATACATTAAAACACTAATCCTACTATTTTAAGTTAACGAGAATAGCACTAGAATTTAAAAGGCAGCACGAGTTGACCCAATTTTTAACATTTATCTACGCCTTTCTGGTATCTACAGTAAAGTCACTAATGAAACACTTCGGTATACGCTAATCTGTTTTATTTCGGTCAGATGAGATAGTGAGCCTTAGTGGTAGGGCGGACTGCGAGTGTTACACGTTAAATCTCTGCAGTAGACGACCTGTTAGTTACACTGATTGTCCACTAGGGGAGAAATTTCAGGACTGCCAACCGAACTGAAATCGCTGTCCAGAAATCGCCACAGGTAATATCTTAATCTGAGTATGAAGTTGTTTAATTATTAACCAAATTTTATAACATAGTTTAAGTATGCTCTTTACATAAAGATTCGATTTAATTCTTCTATATTGTCATGAAACAAAAGGGAGATTCAGTGAATACAGGGCAATTCTCAAAAAACTAAACAGTGTTGTGTAAGAAAGGAGATCTTCTAACGGTTGTACATTTTGACCGTTGACATTTTTCTGATCATTATTTTTTGTAATATGAGAAAACTTTTTAAGCGGTATTTGAGAGAAGATCGTTGGTTGTTAACCACATATTTGACCCTGAATATTTAAATGTCACATTCTTTAAATATACTGAGTATTTAACTGACTTCTGTTGTAAGAGATTTGCTGTTGACAGATAAAGAAATATATACATAAAAAGTGTGGTTTTGTATCTTGACTCTAAGTGATAGTCAAATGTTTAAAGAGCTAATCATATGTCCGGACTAAACCAAGTAATGTATTGGTTTCGGAGAAAACTGTAAATATTGGTAAATACAAACAATTAACAAGGATTGTGTCTTACATACATGCTGTGTTTTAACAAAATCTGCATTTTTGTTTATTAACATTTTGTCTATCTCTTAGAGATATAAAGGAACATTCAAAATTGAGAGAACTTATGAAGACATTCACAAAATATTCAAGATAGGCGTTTCATTTGTCATCAAACTTTCCGAACTATATGGTACTTTAATTGGAATTGTTAGAGAGACCTTCTAAATAAAATATGTGTTACATTTACATGACTTTCCCTACTCATTGTCTTATTCTCATACTTACTTCAAGTTATTAGAGATAAATATTTATATAAAATGTCTTATTACATATATCCTTGTAAGTAAAAAGGTAATAGTACCATACAGCAGTGTTTAATTATGAACCAGTTGCTATATTATGACTTTCAAATAATATTCTCTTTATATAAACAAGAGAGAAAAACAAAATACTGACCTCCCATTTAAGTAAAGTATAAGTATTAGGGAAGTTAAAGAAATACCAAGGAATATCTCAGAAATTGCTAACTCCACAGTTATTTATTTGATTTAATTTGTATATTCCAATGTCCTCTACAGTTTTTTGTTTTGTAAGTTTTGATCTATCTCTTGTTGTTTAACAGTTAGACAAGGGTCTATTAGTAATGAAAAGGACTTATAAGAATGTTCAATGAAATTTTATATAATTATTGAATCCTGAAACACAGATTACTGCATAATTTGGGATTTTCCAATTCTGATCAACCTTTGGTAGTTCACTATTCCGCTAAAATGTACCACTAGTTTTGATTCCCCAGCCAAGAACTTCAAAAGCTCCAAGAATCAGTTGAATATACACTGAAGATAGGAACAAGCCCTTAGTCCTTGAATCATGTTCAGATACAGTTTACTTTGTAATGCTTATTCTTTGTAATCAAACTCAAGTGTATAAATTATTAATATATCATTCTGATAATAACTTTACTTAAGTAAAATGTAACATACTATTGCCATAATGTTTAAATATGAACCAAAAAAGATAAGTTTAAAATGTTTGGAGGCAATATTTATTTTCAAAATTAGATTATGCAATGAAATACTGTAATAAGTCATCCTTTGTATTCATAAGCAATGCTTTCAAGTGAAGAAGCAGTTGTTTAAATAAACAAACTTTACAAAATATTAGTGTTTCTGTGTATTATTATGACTATTGTAACCATTTCTGCATTGATGTTACAAGATTAGATGAACATCCTATTCTACACGCCCACCTCGGTAGCGTAGATGGTAGCATGTCTGCCTCACGTTTAAGAGGTCCCGAGTTCGAATCTCGGTCAGGGTGAGTTACCTGGATAAGGCTTTTCCGGGGTTTTCCCTAATCCTGACAGACGAATGTCGGATAACTCTAAGCTCCATGGACCCCAGACTTATTTGAGCATCATTTCACCGATTTAATTCATCGTCCGATATGACTTAACGTTGGAGGACGTAAATTTCCAAAACAAAAACAAAAACAAACAAAAATCTGTTTTTGAGCTTGTCCGAAGCTCCTAGGAACTGTTTGGAATTAGAATCCCAACATTGCAACTGAATTCCGTGTCCTGAGAAAGTATCGTGAGTGTAGCACATTATAAGAGTTTATTATTCAGGAGACGATATTTTGGTTATAGTAGTTGTCCACCAAGGGAGAAGGTTTGTTTAACAACTGAGTACTTGTTTCTGGCCAGAGAGGGCTCTACTTGTAACAATTTACACTGTGGAACAATCTCTGTATTTATTTATATACAGCTTAGATTTAATCTTTGTTTGCTTCCTGTAAACGAACGATAGCTGCAATATACATGGAGACTAAATCGAGCTAACATTCACTGTGTTTTAGAAACAAAGCCTTCTGAATTACCTATATCTCGAGATATCTCTGCTAATTGAGACATGCTTTCAGTGTTCTATCCAGCATTACGTTTTTGTTGAAGCTTATATCCAGTTGTAATGAATAACGGATTTGTCAACTATTACTGCATGATTTTAACGCAATATAACATTCAAGACGAAATACTTTCTTATAACTAATGTTCTCCTTGTAATAATAATAATAATAATAATAATAATAATAATAATAATAATAATAATAATAATAATAATAATAATAATAATAATAATAATAATAATAATAATAATAATAATAATAATAATAATAATAATAATAATAATAATAATAATAATAATAATAATACATATGCTGAACTCATTAAAATATAACGAAAATTACAAACGTGTTCAGGACGGCTAATAATTTATAATATTTTAAATGATTGACTTCAATTAATGTCTGCTGTAGTGTTCAGGTCTTCTTAGTTTACTCCTGGTATCAGTAGCAAGATGTCTGCCTTTCATAAACCACGAGCGTACGCAGTCCATAGGTTGAAACAACTTCAATGGAGAGCCAACCAGTTTCATGAACATCGGATTAATGACGGCAGAAAAATAGAACGAAGCTCTTTTAAAAGTGATAAAGAAGTTCATTAGTGACCATCCACGCTCAAACTGGATATAGGAACACATTTCAGTGTACTGAGAAGAGGGCGGAGGGATGCTGACATTTTCTTCTCCATCAAATAATCCCGAAATTCTCTAAGTATCCCTCTCTCTGGAAGTCCAAAACGATGAAAAAAGGTCTTTATATTGGTTTCATCATATTTTATTCCAGTATTTTCAAGCCAATTCTATAAGTCCAAAATTTCTGCACATTCAGAGATAGCAATATCCTCGACTGCAACAGACGATTCTACATTCGCTGTTTTAGACAATCATAAAATCTACTGGACTCAAGATGTCTTCTGGTTGTTTCATTTTCCAAAGTAATTCCTATAAAGTTTATCTCTTCTACTGCTTTGAGAGCTTTGCAGTAGTAAGGACCTTTACTTCGAAGACCAACAGCTGATTTCTGATTTTCCGCTGTGCCAAATAAAGTGTGATGTCTCGTGACTGTAGCTCGAGACTTAGTTCTGATAACTCTTGAAGGACAGTGCACATTAAAGCTAAGTCGAGAATGAAACCAGATCTAATGATACGCTTTAGTAAACCATCATACATGCCTCTGTCAGTTGACTCGATACTTTCATCGTCTTTAACTGCTGAAAAGTGTACAACCAAAGTTTTAAAGTTTTTCCTCATTGCTATCATAGTTCTGAAGATCGATGCTACTTATCTGGTGTCCAAGGTTCTGTCTATTTTTAAAATTTCAGTTTCGAGGAGCTCTGCTTTCTGTTTTAACTGTCGAGTATTCTTCGGTGAGTGGTGCTATACTGTATAGCTTGTCTAAGAAAGATCTGAAGTGATGTGATGGGAAGTCTCTTTTAGTTACGTCACCAACTGAAAATTGAAGTCTGTAGTTAGCACAATGCCAAACCAAAACTTGTCGGAAATTCTGTCTCAATAAAGTCACAACTCATTTTTTCCTACACATCATTACTACTGCTCCATCCCGCAAATGAAATAAGATTTTCTTTCAGGAAGTCATTAGAAAGTCCCATTAATTCCAAGCAATTCAACAACGTGTTACTAATAACTTCATCAGCGGGCGCCGGGGTAGCGCGGTGGTTTCGTTCCCGGCTCTGGGGTTGGCGATTTTAAGTCGGCCCTATCCACGCCTTCACCTCTGTCTAGCACACGTGAAGTATCCCCTATGCCCAACGTGGTTCGGAGTCCACGGTAAAAACTGTAGGTCCTCTCACCTCACCGCCATCTTCACTATCACCCTATCATCGGAGGTAATGGATACCGCCCTCTGGGTGCCTCCACCTGAGAAATGGGTCCGGTCATCACTTGGTGGGGTGAGGTTACCCCGAAGGCCAAGGTTGCCATGTGGGGAGTGTTAGTAACTGACTATAACTTCATCAGCTACATTGCTTAGCTATGTCAAGGTAAATGGCAGCGGGTGAGCTCACGTCAGGGACCTTAGTTCTCAAATGAATTATTGTTAAAAACAAAAATTGCCAACTCTTGTGCTCTCATCGATAATTAGTGACCTTCTGGATCTCGTTTCAGTAATTTTTTTAATCAATATACTTTTCATTTCTTGCGCAATGTCATTAATAATGTTGTCACGTACATTTCCAGAATATAAAATGCGGAAAAACATTCTGTTTTGGCAGCTCAATTTTCGTCTCAAAATCATTGAATAACTATTTTTTTCTCGACTATATAAGAATTCCGGAATATATTTGCTATCACTTTCCTATCGTTCTCAAACACCATAGTACAAGCCTTTTCCAGAGCCTTCTCTGTAGCACAGCCAGAGCTTGATGATTGGAACTTTGTTTAAATATATTTTTCCTCAAACACTTCATGTGTTGTTTCTTGAAACACCAGATCGCGACACAGAGACCTTAGTCCAAGAGTGTGCAATGTTCAATCGCTGTTTCTTAAGTTCTACATCCAAATATTCTACTTCTTTGCAAATTTTGTAAGTAATTTGTTATATTTATAACCGTTAACCCCTCATTTCTCCCAAAATGCGCTTTTTCATCTAAAGCTCAACATTCTGGAAGATCACTTAACTTATTGTAATACACAGGTTCATTGTTTTGGTTCACTGTGTTTCAACACGTGGGTCCAATGTTCAGGTTTCCACATTCACTTTTGTCACCGGCTAACAGTGTCTGGCTGTTTACTCACACAACTACCATTTAGAAGTTTTAACCGTTTAACTTGGAATCCGTGAGAGGAAGACCACATTATATTTTAGGACTGATGGATAAATCGTAAGAAGAACTAACAACCAAACTATTAGTTCTACAAGAATATGTATTTAACATTGAGTGGGTTTTAATGATATGTACATTTGGTTGCAGTGACATTTTGTCTATCCCTTACGCTTTATCAGTCGTGAAAGGGTCATCCAGAATGACGAAGACTTCTGACAACATTCCCAGATGATTTAAGATATACATTTCATTTCCCGAGAAATATATTTAACCTAGCACAATTTAAAGAAATTGCTACAACTTCTGTCAAAATCTAAACGTACTGTAAACGTTCCATGTAATAGATCTAGATTGGTGACTTTTCTAGAAGATGTTTATGTTCTACTCTTGGAAGTTACATAAACCAAGTTTGGTATTTAACGACCTCTGATGTCTGGACTATATTGTGTACATACTTGGAGAACGGTTTTCTGAAAGCGCTTTACTTTTGGTTTTAGGGAGTTAACATATATGTATTTGTTATGAATTCTCATGATCAAATATTTAGATAGATTACTAAACTTCACCCACTTACACTAAGTACGTAGTAGGGAATGTAAAACCTGTACCGAGATATGAGTTTGGTAGAAATCTGTATTATCAAAATGATGTACTATCATAAAATAGAAGTTGACAAAAACAGCTTGACGCCTCAAGCGAGGAAAATTCTGCAAGTCCTTTTTTAATTATTGGAAAATATATCTATTGATATTTCGCTAGTGACTTCACCAAAGTATATTACGTTTATTATAAAAAACAAAATGTACAAATGCAATATACAGGAATCTACAACTTTAATATTCTGTAAATTGTCGGATACGTTACCACCGATTTTTGTTAATTTTGTTTAACTTATAAGTCATAACAAGTGGACGAGCTCTTAGTACATATAAATTGTAATATTACTGAAAAGCATAATTTATGACAATTTAAATTATATAATTACCTCTGAGGCCTTAGTGACAGGGCGGATTGAGAGTATAGCACATAAAATGCCTGCAGTAGATAATCTGTTAGAGTGACTGTCCGGCAGGAGAGAAACTCCATAACTGACAACCGAACCGGAATCGCTGTCCAGAGATGGCGCCTCAGGTAGTGTCTTATACTGAGAAGGGATATATGTAATAATTTATAAGTGTTGTAACACACTTTAAATATGATCTTCCCCAAAGCTTTAATTATATCTTGCTTCATTGACTTAAAACAAAGAGCAGCTTCAGTGAATACAGGGATGATTTTGAAAAACATAAGTAATGCAGTGTTAGAAAGGATGTCTTCTAACGCATATATATGTCGACCGTTTTTAGCCTGTAAGAAGCATAGGATCATGCACTAAGCTGTAATTTGCATTTAATTTTGTTGGAACTTGTGTCTATAATGATCTTTATCTTGGGTAATGTCTCTGTTTTTTAGTTAACAATTTCATTTGAGCAATAGGATTTTAACGCAATTGCTGTTAATAGGAAGACATGATAAGCCGTATTCAGCTTCGCGAGGAACGCGTTGGTGATTATTCAAATGCTGTGTTGTTCTCACAGATCTTGTCACTTCCTCTTATAAACACTTTTTGCTACTTGCAAGAGAATAGGAGAACACATTAGGTATTAGCTATAGTTAAATATTCTAAAGCTGGTCGCTGTGTAATAATTTAAACTTTTATATTTGCAGGATAAGGTTGTATACTTTACATTAGAAATTGAAAACAATAGTTATCTCCTCTTACTGGATCTAAGGATATTAAAATTTACGATAAATTAAACTTTGGCTTTTATAGAAAATCAACTCGCAGTGATAACTACAAATGTTACCTTTCTGAAATTATTCTCTGTAAAGGATAGTCTGAGATATAATAGATATTTTCTACATATTATACAAGTATTACACAAAAAAATCATTTCATTCAACGTTTATTCATTTTAATAGCATATACAGTGAGGATAGGGCTCAACATTCATCAATTTAAATTATTTAAATGGGATATTTCCTACCACAAAGTTATTCTTCACAGTTTGCGTAATATTTGCTGATAGTATAGATATTTTTAAAGTGAAAACTTCTTTAGGTGCGTTTAGCACTTTTTGTGCGTAGTCAATTAAACTGAGCCGTCACACTGGAATATTTGACGCTCATTCGGGTGAAGTCGGCTCAATCCGAACTGACCCCCTCCCCCACACTCATTCGTTATTTTTCTTATGTTGTCCATACCAATATACACCACAGTGTATCAGCAACAAGTATCCAGGTATGATTTAACATATTTCAAATACTATGAAAAATTCAGAAACCCTACAGCAGTTGCATTAAAAAGTAATTGTCTTAGGGTCCTTCTTACAAACGTCTGTCAAGTGCCGATAACCGATCCGGTCAGATAAGCTTCTGCCTACATTTAGACAAGTCGACATGTCAAATTCTACTTTAAATAATAATAGTCAAAAACGAACAAATTATAACAGCGAGGTTCGGTATTTGAATAATTGAAACCATAATAACGAAAAATAGAACAAATGTGCTAATTAGAAATAAGAGTGTTAGTAATTCGTGGATGAGATGTTTCATTTAGGATCTGGTTATATTTATAGACAATCCTCTTTATTTTAGTTAGTAAAACGTAGAATATCAATAAATTAAATGTAATAACACGCAAATATTATAATTATCACATATTAAAATGACGTTTTACGTTTATTTTCATGTACAACTTATAGGTTATGTTTTCCAACACACTACAAGACCGAACGAAGGTCAAAAGATTTCGTATTTAAATTCGAATTTCTATCGAAAAAAAGATTTAAATGTATATTATTTAGTTTAGAAAATAAAACATTAAAGACAAAACATGGAAGAAAAAATCGATGTTAAGTTGAATTGAAAATGTATTAATATCAGTATCAATTGTGACAAAACATTTGAAATGAATGTGACATGTAATAATATATGTGTGTCAATATGTACGAACGTGTAATAAAATATAGAGTAATGAGTATGTGTACGAATATGTAATATAAACCTTCGGTCACTTGGTGAATTAGCCACGACCACCATCAGGTACTTATTGCCTTGGTCGGACACTGGGAATTGTCCTGCTATGTCGACAGCGATCCGTTAGAATGGCGCATATGGCCAAGCCTTTAATACATCAAAATACAGATTTAGATAAAGAGCAAAATATATGTCAACTTCTTTTCTCCAATTAATGATTTTCGGATCCTTCTGTGCTTCTTGTTCAATAATCCATTATCTTTATATCTTAAAAATGCTAGTCCTATTCTTGTAGGTTCATAACAACATTGCAATTTGAAGGTCAGCATGAGCTGTCGGCATATTAAAATTTAACTTTACTCTTCCTGTATCTACAACAAAATGGATAATTGAAATATTCTTGTATATGTTTATTTTACGTTTGGAGGGGATGCAGAGATAAGATCTAGTGGAAGAGCGGGTTGGGAAAGTACTGTGAGTGTAACACACTAAATGCATTTGCTCTACAGCAGGCGATGTTTTAGTTATAGTGATTGTCCGCCAGGAGAGAAATTTGTTGGAGAGTAATGAAACCGACAACCAAACTCGAGCTTTTGATCAAAGATGGCGCCACCAGTAATATCTTATCCTGAGAGAAGGAAATGCGTAATTAATTAGTAAGCTTTATAACACATTGCCAAAATTTTGTCTATGCATAACTGAAATACATGTCTTGTTTAGAGCGTGAAATTGAACAATGGCTAAAGTAAATATACAGGCAATAGTGAACGAATAAATCATTATGTCTGGGTGAGGAAGCCTTCTAATCTGAATATATGTAAACGTATCTGGCATTTTTGTGATATAGATCTTCTTCCAATACTAAGTTCACAATATTTTGATGAAGCTTGTGGTTTATCACATGAAAACTTATTGGCTTTGACTGTTTCTAAAACATTACTAGTTACTGATTTGTATATTAAAATATTTAGTAGCATTGTCTACAGTAAAACTTCCATCTAAAGTGCTGAACATATCTGGGCATTACTAATTATATTTTCACATCTTGTATTTTAGTAGCTTTCCTCATATACATTGTTTTCTGCCTCTAGTATACTTCTTCAGATTTAGCAAGTGAAATCCTCTTAAGATATATACATTCTTGAAATAAAAAAATTCAATTGTTAAGTGTTGCACATAGGCACAATGTATCTGATAAATGTTAAAATCACCCATATATTTTTGTTCAATAGTATTTTGTCTACATCTTATGTCTTGGTGTACTGAGTACTTACTTGTGTACTTGTTGTTTTGCTGAAGTCACTGAGCTACCAAGTAGTCCGTTTCTGTATTAATGTTACAAGATTAACTAATACATTGTAAGACTTATATACATCCTGAACTGTACATAAAATTCGAACAAAACTTGTACAAGGAATACCAACAAGATATTAGATAATACATTTACAGTGAAAAACAAAGCATCTTTGTAGTCAAATTGATTTAAGAAGGCTTAGAATGCTGTGCTGTAAACAAAAATGAAGTCTTTTTACTTTGTCTATTCTTTAAGGATATGAACACAGGAAGATTTTTTTAGTATTTACAGATAACTGGTTATGTAAATGTCTTCGAGAATGAACAGTACTTCTGTATATGGTAATCTGAGGTTGGCAGCATTTGTTTACAAATTTCCCTATTGAATATTTCTAAGTTGAACTCAAATATAAAGTTTTTTATTTAACCAAAATTTGTCTTTTTTAACTTGTACTGTTCACACGCATATAGGTTGTATTTTGAATAAAATATATTCCTTATTCAATCTCTGACATACATTCCTGGTGAAGTTTCAGTATCCAGTTCTTGTGTAAAATACAACACTACCCTTACTTACTCTAAGTATGTACCATATTTTGGAAATATTATAACAGAAGATAACAAAAATCATGGGATACTACTCTCTCCTCCTCCAGCACACGATCAAAAACGCACACCAGCCAGGCTCGACCGGGCAACAGCAAAGATCACCTCTCTCCTTCTTCGGCACACACTCAAACACACACACACACCATCCAGGCTCACCCGAAACACAGCAAAGATCACCTCTCTCCTCCAGCAGACGCTCAAACACACCACCAAACAGGCACGCCCATGCATCAGCAAAGAACACCTCTCTCCTTCTCCGGCACACGCTCAATTACACACACCAGCCAGGCTCGGCCAGGCACCAGTAATGATCACCTCTCATTCTCCGGCACACGCTCAAACACACGCACCAACCAGGCTCGTCCACGCAACAGTATAAGTGACATCTGTGCTTTTCCGACACACGCTCAAAATCACACGCCAGCCCAGCTCGACCAGACACCAGTAAAGATCACTTCTCTCCTTCTCCTGTACACGCCCAAACAGACACACCAGCAAGGCGGGACCGGGCAGCAGTAAAGGTCACCTCTCATTTTCCGGCACACGCTCAAACACACGCACCAACCAGGCTCGACCGCGCAACAGCAAAGATGACCTCTGTGCTTTTCCGACACACGCTCAAAATCACACACCAACCAGGCCCGGCAAGAGAGCAGCAAAGATCACCTCTCTCCTTCCTCACATGCTCAAACACACAAAACTACTAGGCTCGACCAGAAACCAGCAAAAATCACCACTCTCCTTCTCCGGCACATGCTCAAATACACAGAACAGCCAGGCTCGACCAGACACCAGCAAAGATCACCTCTCTCCTTCCTCACATGCTCAAACACACAAAACTACTAGGCTCGACCAGACACCAGCAAAAATCACCACTCTCCTTCTCCGGCACATGCTCAAATACACAGAACAGCCAGGCTCGACCAGACACCAGCAAAGATCACCTCTCTCCTTCTCCGGCACACGCTCAAGAACACAGAGCAGTCAGGCTCGATCAGACACCAGCAAAGAGCACCTCTCTCCTTCTCCGGCACACGCTCAAAAACACAGAACAGCCAGGCCCAACCAGACAGCGGCAAATGTCACTGGAATCCCTCTCCGACACACGCTCAAGCACACATATCATCTAGGCTCGACCAGACACCAGCAAAGTTCTCCTCTCATTCTCCGGCACACGCCCGAACACACAGAACAGTCACGCTCGACAAGATACCAGCAAAGATGACCTCTCTCCTTCTCCGGCACTCGCCCAAACACACATACTAGCCAGGCTCGACCAGACATCAGCAGAGATCACCTCTCTCTTTCTCCGGCACACGCTCAAACACACAGAACAGCCACGCGCGACCAGACAGCAACAAAGAATACCTCTATGTCTCTCTGGCTCACGCTCAAACACATACACAAGCCAGGCTCTACCAGACACCAGCAAATATCACATCTATTCTTCTCCGGCACACGCACAAAACACAGAAGCGCCAGGCTCGAACAGACACCAGCAAAGATCACCTCTATAGTTCTCCGGCACACTCACAAACACACACACATACCAGCTAGGCGCGACCAGGCACCAGCAAAGATCACCTCTCTCCTTCTCCAGCACACACTCAAAAACACAGAACAGCCAGGCTCGAACAGACACCAGCAAAGATCACTTCTCTCCTTCTCCAGCACACACTCAAAAACACAGAACAGCCAGGCTCGAACAGACACCAGCAAAGATCACCTCTAACATTCTCCGGCACACGCCCTAGCACACACACACCAGCTAGTCTCGACCAGACACCAGCAAAGATCACCTCTCAGCTTCTCCGGCACACGCCCTAACACACACACCAGCCAGGCTCGACCACACACCAGCAAAGATCACCTCTCTGATTCTCCGGCACACGTTCAGAAACGCAGAAGAGCCAGGCTCGATCAGACACCAGCAAACATCACGTCTCACTTTCTCCGGCATACGGTCAAACACACACACACACACACACACACACACACACACACACACACACACACACACACACACACACACGCCAGCCAGGCTTGACCAGTCAGCAGAAAAGATCACCTCTCTCCTTCTCCGGCACACGCTCGATGGCACACACCAGCTAGGCTCGGCCGGACACCATCAAAGATCACCCCTCTCATTCTCCGGCACACGCTCAAAAGCACAGAACAGTGAAGTTTGACCGTGCAGCCAATCCACGAGTGCCAGTGTCTTCAGGAATGTGGTGCGCTCAGAAAACTTAACGAGCCGTTCCTGAGAGGGAGAAAGAGATTAAACTCCGTTGTGGCAAACTGGGTTAGGCTAGGACAACGCCGAGTAGCACTAAGTGCAGTTAGACGGACATATTACAATATCAGCAAATGATTGATACTCTCATCAGTCACTTCCCAAAACGTCCGACCAAAGTTAGGACAGAGTCGAAGCTCGTGGCAATCCCCGACAGAAAGGCCACATTATCTTTATGGGCGGAGAGACAAAACGGCGAGAGAAAGAACATCACCTTTGCGCATGAAGAATACTGAATCAGGTATTAAGTGTCTTAGTTTAATTATATTTCTGCTTTGTTATTTATTTTAAACTTTAAGGAAAATCTGAAATATGTATGATGGTTTGCCCAATTTTTTAAAAAGAAAAGAGTAGTTCACAATTACATTACGAGGAAAATATGCAATATGCGTTATGTATTACGAATAATGATTTCCTGTTTTACTGTTAAAATATACTGAGAAGGTATTTTACTATTTTGGAAATATGTTGAATAATTCTGGGAAAATATGTAAGTTGGTAATGAAAAGATATTTTGTCCTTTGTTACTCTGTGTAGACAGGAAAGACAGAATGACACTTCAAAATGTGGAAATTACTGTAACATTTATGTCAAAATTTGGAGTCTCTGGCTACAGAAAAGGTAAAAGTAAAAACAATAAATGTAGATATTAATTTTAATTTTCTAAGAATGTCTATGAAAGTCTTGTTCATTTCAACCTTTTTGTAGCTGCCAAACTCTAAGAAATAAACAAAATGGTAATATACAAACATGTGGATCTCTTTAAACCACACAGTTCATGTCGAACATTATTTTTATATGAGTATTTCCGTTATATTTTCTGTTGCTTGTTTGCATCTTCCTAACTTATTTACTTTATAACTCAGTTTCTACAACTGATGCACTAGAGTTGAGTAACATTGTAGCTCAATGGGTTAGAGCGACTGGATGGAAACCAGGAGATCCGTGGTTCAAATCCTGACCATGGAATTGAATTTTTCATGTTGACTCTATCCATCAGAAACCTTAGCCTATAAACGGCTAGTGTGGAGAAATGATTAATTTGCATCAATTAACTAAAATAATAAAGTTAAATGATTAAGCCTGGGACTCAAGCACTTACGATAGTAAGTCGCCAAAAACGGTGTATCTCGGATGCGAGAGCCCCTAGCGGTCTACCGGGGAAATATATGAGTCAAATGGAGAACTTTATGTCAGCACGGCACGTTGACTATGGTAGCTTAATGTGTTAGAGCGACTGGACGGAAACCAGGAGATCCGTGGTTCAAATCCCGGCCATGGCATTGAAATTTTAATGTTGACTCTCTCCATCCAAGATAATCTTTATTTTGTATTATATAGTACTAACTGGACCCTTTCTTTACCTTCTACCCTTAAAGATAAAATTGTACTGCTTGGTTAACCAGATACACAAATTTGTATAGTTGTACCACATCATACAACTTTATAATATACTCACGTTCGTCAACATCTTATGTGTCAATTGTCACCGTTTGGCCAATCTGGACAAACACTTAGACATTTACTGTTTACAAATTACAGATACATATTAACGACTGCCTATAGGTGTTACATGAACCTTATAATCAAGTTCAGACTTACTTTGAAATCAATAATTGCACTTGCAGAAACGATTGTAAAGTTGTCTATTGATTCATGTCATAAGTGTTGCCAATCACAGATTAGTACAATGCTTTAACGTGTGTAAGAGGCTGACTGCGACTTCGGCTATGTTCGGAAACACGAAGTGATCTTAGTTACTGACAGGTGACCGAACATTTTAAACCAACCCGAGGTGCACTTATAGATGTGTGTATCAGTTAGTAAAGCCAGTACAGTAGTACAAAAGAGAACATGAAAAGAAAACGCGGGGAGGCTCGAATTCGAAATGTTCCAAGCTCATCCTCTGGTAAAATCAGATTCCTTGTAGACGTAAGGGAATGTGGGAGTATAGGAGCATAATCATAAGGGAGCATTACATTTTTTAGTACTGGCCACTAGGTAATTACTTTAAACTTGCAGTATCTTTGCAGGATTTATAGATGAATATTAAATAGCGATTTAAATTTGTGAATAGCCAACAGTGAACCTTTCGGACAAGCAAATGATCACGTGTTCACTCTAAAAAGGATTTGTCTAACATAGAGTGATGTAGGTAATAGGAATATTTGGAACCATTTTTGTTAAATCATTATTTTCCAGAAATGATCCATGTAAAGTGTAGACTGAGGTAGGAAGTTCTCTCCAAAATTTCTACATTGTATTCTTGAAAGTTGCTGAACTCTTTTTGATATTTAACGACTTCTATATTTGGGTTTCATTGTTGACACTCACACTCACAGACAAACATATACAGTGCAACTTTTCTAGAGGTTCTACTTTTTGGATTTAGATAGTTAAAAATGTGTATTTGTTATGAATTCCCGTGATCAAATTTTCGGGTACAAGATAATACTTGAGCTACTTACTGTGAGTACGTAGTAGGGAATGTAAAACCTGTACCGAGATATGACTTTGGTTCAAATCTGTATGGTTAAAGCTTTACACAAGCTAATTGTGAGACGTTTTTATTGCTTATTGGAAAACATTCTATTGATTTATCTCTATTTCATCTGATTCATTCTGACTTAATTCTCTATAATGTTCTATAACTTGTAGATTATAACATATGGACAAGCTTTTGGTAAATAAAAGCTTCAATCTTGTAAGTACGCATAATTATATTAACTTATTCTAAGTAATTAACGATTTTGGAAACCTTCTGTACTTGCAGTTCTATTGCCCAATATATTTATATGTTAGTTACTAACACTCCCCACATGGCAACCTTGGCCTTCGGGGTAACCTCACCCCACCAAGTGATGACCGGACCCATTTCTCAGGTGGAGGCACCCAGAGGGCGGTGTCCATTACCTCCGATGATAGGGTGATAGTGAAGATGGCGGTGAGGTGAGAGGACCTACAGTTTTTACCGTGGACTCCGAACCACGTTGGGCATAGGGGATACTTCACGTGTGCTAGACAGAGGTGAAGGCGTGGATAGGGCGAACGAAACCACCGCGCTACCCCGGCGCCCATATATTTATATCTTAAAACTGCTAATCCTATTCTTCTAAGTTCGTAATAATAACATTGTAGTTCTAAAGGCAGTATGAGCTGTCATTTAACTATGTCCTTCTTGTATGTACAGCGAAAAGTGTCAAACTTTTGTATAAGCTTATTTTCAATTTGGAGCAGATAGAAGAATAAACCCTAGCGGAAAGTCGGACAGGAAAAGTATTGTAAGTGTTGCACAGCAAATGCATTTGCATCGATCTTTTAGTTATAGTGGTGTCCGCTAGGTGAGAATTTTCAATTGGAAGGTAGTGAAAATTGTTATTTATTGCTTTAAGATGAACGTCAGCTACAACGAATATACAAGGAAATATGACACAAATAAGTATCTGTGGGTGAGAAGGGAAGACTGCTAAAGCGGGTATATCTGAACGGTTTTTTCCTATCTGATGTATGATTTCCATGTACATTCAACAGGTTGTGATTAGACTTTTGTTGGGAATTTTGTGTTATATTTAGCAATCAGCACCATTGCACATCTTGAAGTCATATGACATCATATGCTTCATGTTCATCGAAATGTACATTGTCATTCTTATTTTCATGCTAGTACTTACAGTTAACGGATTTCTTGTTCAGTATGTCTAATTGTCTTAGCAATATTATTTAGAACTAATTACTTTTAAACATAAAATTCCATGCTAATGACTTGTTTTCTTTGTCAAAATGACAGTTGAATTTGTTACATTATAAATTAAGCGACGGTCAATTGGATCGATAGTCTGAAAATCTTTCACAAAAGTTATATTTGTAACGTAAATATGAAAGCCTTCACCTTAACATGAAGTCTGTACATTCTAGATTATGCTAAATGATAAGTATTTCGTTGTATTCTTCCGTTTTCATTTTTATTCCGAGCGGAAACTAATCCTAATCGTCCGCAATTGGATTGGCATAACAGACAAATCGGAATGGAACATTCAATTTCAGTACATAATGTAATCATGAGCTCAAAATAACACATTTATACACTTGTATATTCATATCTTTATGTATCTCACACACATTTTCCACATAGGAATTGCTTGTTTCCATCAGCGCCAGCCCAAACAGATTTCGTGGTATTATTCTCCACTTTATGGGCTGTTTTGAGCCTATTTCGGCATTTCTGATGTGACTTAAAGTTTGAGGACGTAAATAACAAATGTTGAACACACCGTCTTACATTAATACACTTCGCCCGCTGTTGTAGCAGTATATATTTTTGTCCGTTTGCAACTTTGCTTAAGTAACTTTGATAACAACGAGGAGGATTATGGATGTATGTTACTGTACAAGTTTCTGGAGCAATGTCAATGCACATTCGTTATATATCTACCTTTAACTAACTTAAAAAGAATAAAATGTCAGAAATGGAGCAATGACATACCTCGTTTCCGTAAAAGAAGCTCAATTTTCACTTAGACTGAAGATACACAATCGTATTACACAGTCAACTGTCTCAGGTAGTTAACATAACACTACACTATCATCCTAATCGGAGTCGTCCGCCAATCCGAATAACCTGCTCTTACCTTACTTTTTGTGTGTCTGTGTGTATTAGTCAGTAAAACCAGTACAATAGTACAGTAGCAAACAAAGTAGAGAAAAGTGGGTAAACTGCTTGAATTTGGGAGTTCCGGATTCGGTCCCTTTGTATATGAAATACAATAATGATCCTTAGTGATCGGGCGGATCGAGAGTGTAACAGTCAAATGTCGGCAGTAGACGAACGATCTCTTAGTTATAGTGTTTGTTCGCCAGGAGAGAAATTGCAGCAGAGCTTCAATTACTGTCCATAGATGTCTCCACAGGTAATATCTTATACTGAGAATGAATATGTGTAATTATTGACTAATCTCTGTAACGCACTTTAAGTATGTCCTCTTCATAAGGTTCAATTTAATTGTTCTTTATTGGTTTTTATGAAACAGCAGCTTCAGTGCAATACTGTATTGAATAATTTCGAAATAAATAAATAAAGCTGTATAAGAAGGGAAATGTTCTGAACTATGTGTGTCTCGAACTTTGTTTATTTAAGATACACTAACAAATTCAAAATTCATATGTTCTCGGTAGTTTTGTTGGTACTTCTATGCATAGACATCAATATACTTGGAAATGCTAGAGTTCCTTAGTTACCAATTTCATTTGAGCCAGAGGATTTTTAACGCAATTGCTGTTTGCTGCGTTGGGCTCACTTGACCTTTTACTTCTTCCTATAAACCTTTATATACGTTCATGTTCATGGAAATATATATTGTTATTTATTTATTTTCAGTATGATTCTCTTGTTTTATATAGCTATTTTATTATTTTTGTTTTAATTATTATGTTATATATTCCTTGCAGTAAAGTAAGAGAAACAGTATATGGCCAGCCTTTTAGCAATAGTTAAATACTCTAAAGCTCGTCCCCACGTAATGGCTTTCAAATTTGACTTTCTTTGTATATCTTAACAATAAAAATTAATAAAAGCTTTCCATTTCAGAAATCTGCACCTCTTGAACAATTCCAAAAAATACCTAGAAATACCTCTTAAATGCCTTACTTCACAAAAAGTATATTTCTATTTATCGTTTGTTTTAACGAGAACTCTATATTGGAGCAGTAAGGTTTGGTCTGTCTCTTTCAGTTTACCATTATGATGAGGTCCTAGGAGGAGAGAGACTTCTAACTACAGTCACAGGACTTTAAGGATAACACAAGTACACAGAAATCCTTGAAACAATTGTTGAGGAAATATTTAAAAATGTTCCATGTGTAAGTGGTTTAAGGTCAAGATTTCCCTGAATATTTACGTGTCACTTCCTTTAAGTATACTGAGAATTTAGCCGAGGTTTATTGTAAGAGCTTTGCTATTGACAGATACAGAAATAAATAAATAAATAAAAAGTGTGGTTGTGTATCTTGACTTTAAGTGATAGTCAAATGTTTAAAGCGCTAAGCAGTATATGTCCGGGCTAAGCCAAGTAATGTATTGCTTTCGGAGAAAACTGTAACTATTGCTACATACAAACAGTTAACAAGGATAACAACATCTACATTTTTTTTTATTAACATGTCTATCTCTTGGAGATATAAAGGAACATTCAGAATGAAGAGAATTACGAAGGCATTCACAAAATATTCAATATAGGTATTTCATTTGTTATCACATTGTCTTAAATATTTGGTAAGTTAATCAAAATCGTCAGAGTTATTTAAAAAGAAAGTACTGATAAATATTTTGCCTAAAGTGTAGTGTGAAGTACAGTAACTGTATTTTCTACTTATTATGTACTTGGAATAGATAACTAAAGTTTTTTACCTCATTCACTGTTCATTCTGTTTACTAACATATTTAGCTACTTTATTACACAAGATTTATAATTTTAAATAATTTTTTATTTGTTAATATGGTAATGTTAATCTCAAATTTAACGTGTATAGTTTTTATACTATTTGTTGTTTACACTGTTTCTACTTTTCCTAACACGCACATAACACATAGAGAATATATTGTATTACACCAAACGTTTGATAGCAAGATTTTACAGTAAAAACTAGTTTTGAGGCTTGCTAAATAAAACATATGTGTTACATTTACATGATTTTCTCTACACATTGTCTTATTGTCATATCTACTTCATGTTATTAAAGATAAATAAATATATATAAAATGTCTTATTACATATATACTTGTAGGTATAAAGGCAATAGGACAATATAGCAGTGTGTAAGTTTGAAAGTCTCTTATAAAATGTTCACAGGAAGTTTATCTAGTGTTTACAGTTTCCAGTTACTTAGATATCTACAGAACTGAGGTTGGCAATATTTACTTGAATATTTGCAATATATGTTTCTAATTCTGTCGTGGTCTTGCGCACACACAATTCTTGAAATACTTCTATCACATACATAGCACATAGAGAATATTGCATTCATCTTAGATATTTGGTAACAAGAAGAACTCACTTATATAGTTTTACATTTCAGCTGTGTTTTACAAACACACAGCAACTGTTGCTAAAAATTCCTTATTTTATGAATTCATGAATTCCAAAATATGCATTTCTGGTGAATTCTTGTATTTAAATTTTGTGTACAATACTTGAGCTACTTACACTAAGTACGTAGTAAGGAATGTAAAGCCTGTACCGAGATGTGACTTTAGTACAAGTCTGTATGGTTAAATTATGTAGTCGAAATGATGACAAATATACTGTACGAACTTCCCCACTCAAGAAATTTAACCTTTACATAAACTACATTCTGAATGTTGTGACCTTGTGATTTCGTAGAAATAAAAGTCCAAGCTGCAGAAATTCAAAATGTTCTTAATATCCGTAGAAATACTCTTTGGACAATCCTTACATTAGCAGAATTACGTCACATACACAATCACAATCTTCCAAGGTCGTTGACCACAAACAAACAGTTGCTCGGTTCTGATTACACTCTGTTTACAACTCTCATTACGTCTCTGTTTACTACTGTCATTAAAACTGTGTGATAAACTAGCCACGGCTTCTTCTTATACCCGATCATTCATGATTCTAGATTCTTATATAATAAACAAGAAATCGAATGTTCTGTCACTAGACGAAACACGAACGTTCCAGACTTCTATCGCTATCTATTTTGGCATGCCTTTTATCTCCGCGCTATAGGCAAGCTCTTTATCTCCACCCTGCACAATCTGTCACTTATTGCTCCGCGCCGCGCTCTCGTAAATAATGGGTTCGTGACAATATTTTATATAATTTGTGGAAAATATTTCAATCGAGTTATCTCTCACTATTTGATCTTACCTTTAATGCATTTAAATAAAAACAAAACATATAAGTGTAATTCTCCTTAAATAGTGTACGACTCGTTCTGAGCGATTTCTCTATAATTGTCTTTAACTTGTAAATTATAAACTATGGACAAGCTTTTAATATATCAAAATACAGATCTCGTTAAAGAGCGTAATTTATGTCAATTTATTTTGTCTAATTAATGATTTTCGAAGCCTTCTGTGCTTGTTGTTCAATTATATATTATTTTTATATCTTTAAAATGTTAGTACTATATTTGTAGGTTCATAACAACACTGTCATTTGAAGGGCAGGATGGGCTGGCGCTATTTTTAAAATTGAACTTTACACTTCTTGTATTTACAGCGAAATGGATAATGGAACTACTATTTTATGTGTTTATTCTGTGTTTGGAGGAGATGTTAAAATAAGATCTAGCGGAAGAGTGAGTTAGGAAAGTACTGTGAGTGTAACACGCTAAATGCATTTGCTCCACAGCAGACGATGTTTTAGTAATAGTGATTGTCCGCCAGGAGAGAAATTTGTTGGAAAATAATGAAATTGACAACCAAACTCGAGTTGTTGATCAAAGATGGCACCACCAGTAATATCTTAACCTGAGGACGGAAATGCGTAAGTAGTTAGAAAGTTTTATACCACATTGTCAAAATGTTGTCTAGGTATAACTGAAATTAATTACTTGTCTATAAACTCAAAATGAACAATGGCTAAAATAAATATACAGGCAACAGTGAATGAATAAATCATTATTTCTGGGTGAGGAAGTCTTCTAAACTGAATATACGTAAACGTATCCGTCATTTGTATAATATATCGTCTCGACTCATTCGACGCTTGTCACTCGAATGCTCGGCATCGCCCGTCTCGAGTTCTTTCAGTGCAGTCTATTCGTCGAGAGAAGCAGCATTCTAGACCGGTTGCGCCAGTTCTTCAGGGCACGTGGACTGTAAAACGCGTGCTCTGGAGTGTGCCCATAAAGGAAGCAGCAGCCCGGCGAAGCAGCGCATTCTCTCTACGCAGCGTAGCCCTCGCAACAGCCTTCTTCTGCAGGCACAGCAGCGCCTGCCCTCTTCCAGCCAGCAGAGCCTTCTCCTGCACTGGCAAGCAGCAGCAGCCCAGCCAACCCTCTCCTAGCAGACTTGCTAGAGCTAACGCGTCGAGCAGCAACTCCAGAGTCCAGAGGAACACAGTACTTGGGACCGACGGACAGACAGACGAAACTGCAGGCCCACAAGGTCAAAGCCAAGGGTCCCGACTTAGGTTGGGACCCGGGGTCCGCCCCAATCGGCGCGTGTAACAGCGCTCGACCCTCTGTGGGGAGCCGGATGGCACCTGCTACAGACTCAGACAAGCCAAGTACCAGCCGCCAGGTAAGTCCTGACGAGATGACTAGTAGAACCTCTGCATCCTCATCCTCTACCGGCCCACGGGTGAACCTCGTGAAGGCCAAGGCCCAGGCACAAAAGAAACAGAAGAAGGCCTCCCGCCTTCTTAACCAAGGGATAGCTGTCCCGATCTCTCCAGTCCCCAAACCAGGGAGCTCCAACACCATCACTCCCATCCAGGGCGTCACAACTCCCCTACCGGAGAGCGACACAGACGCCGAAGGCTTTATCACCGTGCAGGGAAGGCGCAAGAGGCCCTCCGGTTCGAACCCGGAGGGTGCTGCTCCCGGCACCCCTGCAGTGCATGCGGACGCCAAGAGCTCCCGCACACAAAAGGCGGCCAGAATCCCGCCAATTGTGTCGGACCCGTTCCCCAACCACATAAAGGTAATGAGGGAACTGAGGGCCAAGCTCCAGGCTAGCTTCCAGGCCACCCGTTTTCCAAGTCGGGTGATCCTAAAGACCACGACCCCGGAGGACCATGAAGCCGCCAGGGGGGTGCTGCGCGAAGCGGGGATAGAATTCCACACGTTCTCGCTGCAGCGACCTAACCTGGTGCGCAGAGTCATCCGAGGTCTTGGCTCTGACACCGACCCGGAGGACATAAAGGTGGGCCTGGCGGAAGAACACGGCATTACGCCGCGTACCGTGGTCCAGCTGACCAAGCAAGTCCGCGAGGAAGGCAAGGAGCCCGTAAGGACTCCCATGCCACTATTCCTCGTAATAGTGGAGAAGGAGGGCGAAGGTCTTCCCAAAATTGATGAGGTGTCCCACCTCTACAACACCAAGATCAGAATCGAACCGTACCATGGCAGAGAGGGGCCAGCCCAATGCTACAGGTGCTTGGGCTTCCACCACTCGAGCCATGCGTGCGAGAGGAAGACCGCCTGCATACGATGTTCAGGCCCTCACCACGTCAACGAATGCCCGAACCCCAGAGAGGAGAAAAAGTGCGCCAACTGCCGAGAGGCCCACATAGGCATCTACGGCGGCTGTCCCGCTAGACTGCGAATAGTGCAGGCAAGACAGGGCAGGAACGCAAACAGGGAGCCAGCACAAGTTCGGCCTGGAGTCAGTTTTGCCCAGGCGCTGCGCAAGCAGGAACAGCTGCTGCAGCAGGCCGAGGCAAGCCAGATTCCGGCAGCGACCCAGCCAGTAAGCTCTGGAACTACCGCCAAACAACCACCAGCTGCATCTGCAGCAAAGCCACAGCGGCCTCCTCGCCAGAAGAAGGCCACCGCAGCCCGGCGGGAGAAACCGCCGGCAACTGCGGCAGCAACGGCCGGGCAACCAGCCCAAGAACCTGCGGGGAGACAGAGCGGCCCTGCCGCCACTGCTCTCCCCCCTCCACCAGCTCCAGCTACAGTGGCTTCAACAGCCAATGAGGGAGAGGCACCCCTCGCTACAACACCTGCGCCGATTTGGGACACTGGCGTCTCAAACGAGGACTTAGCGGAGTTCCATGAGCTTTCTGCCTGGTTCGCCGAACTGATTCATCGCTCCCTCCCCATTCTGAGGCGCTGCAGGGAGCAACTGACAGATCCCCGCATCCCTGCTCTGCAAAAGCACAGCATTCTGCAACAGACTGCACGGCTCCTCTTCCCTGACTCCAGCTCGTAAATGGCGTTGAGAAGAACTCAGCGAACATTGAGAGCCGCGTTCTGGAACGCAAACGGAGTCCGGGAACAGAGACCGGGCATCTTGGAGTTTGTAAGTGACCACGGGATTGACCTCCTTATGGTATGCGAAACGCATCTGCATGCTGGTATACAATTTAGCCTGCCAAGTTACGCCGTCCACCGAGCCGATAGAGTCGGCCGGCGGGGCGGCGGTACAGCTATATTCATCAAAAATCACATCACCCATACTCCCATTACCATCCCCCCGCTTCAACACTTGGAGGCGACCGCCATAAGGCTCTCCTTGGGCGGTTCAGACCTAGTGCTTGTGGCGGTGTATGACCCGCCCAACCATCCCTTCTATGAAGCGGATTACAGGGCACTCCTAAACCTAGACCACCGAGTGTGCATAGCCGGTGACTTCAATGCCAAACACCCAGGATGGAACAGCCGAACCCAGAATGATAGGGGAAGGAGCATCTACCGCTTCATCTGCGGAGATCCAACCCTTCATGCGCATGGCCCGCGGGGTCCAACGCACTTCCCGCCTCGTGGCAGGGCGGACGTCATAGATTTCGCAATCACCAAGAACATTCCATTTCATCTGGACCTCACGGCGGTGAATGCTCTGGATTCTGACCACAACCCAGTTGTGATCTATTCAGACGTTACCGTCGCAGCTCTGGCAACGGCTGACTGGGTGGATGAAGTCGACTGGGATGCCGCCATTCTTCACATCCAAAACTCCGTGGAAGCCTGCCCTCGAATCGACTCTGTGGAGTCACTCGAGGCGGCAGCCAGGGAGTTCTCCACAACCATCCTCAACGCGGTACGTGCTCACACACACCGCATCCCAATAGACACGCCAAACCCCACAGATATCCCAGGACCCATCAAACAACTCATAAGGGCTAAAAACGCCGTAAGAAAGCTGTGGCAGAGATTTCGCCATCCCAGGATAGGAGAAGTACACCAGAGGTTCAAATCCCTGGCAAGACGACTCCTAAGAGCACACCGCAAAGAGGCCTGGGAAAACATGTTAAGGCAAACCAATCTCCAGGAGAGAAAACCATGGCGAATAGTCCGTAGCCTGCGGAAAGACAAAACCGTATACCAGCATCCCCTACATAGCCCTAGAGGTCGACTCGTCTACGAGTCGAAAGAAAAGGCAGAGGCGCTAGCAGATTATCTGGAGGCTCAATTCCAACCCAGGGTAGAGCCAATGGACGATGACCATGCTGACCTCGTGGAACAGGTGGTGGAGGACTTCCTAGAAGCTCCGCCCCCTGACCACGAGGAGTTCCACATTCCCATCGTTACCCCTAGAGAGTTAGCGACCACGCTTAACTCTCTAAGAACCAACAAAGCACCTGGGCAGGACCGTGTGACAGCGGAAATGCTCAAGCACCTTCCACGAAGAGCCGTGATTCACTTAACCCGGATTTATAACGCGTGCCTATACATGCGCCACTTTCCAGCTATCTGGAAGGAGGCGCGCGTGGTGTGCGTTTTAAAGCCGGGGAAAAATCCGGTTTTTCCTTCCAGTTACCGATCAATCAGCCTTCTCCCAGTTTTATCGAAGGTATTCGAAAAACTGCTCCTCTCCCGGCTCCTTCCTCATCTGGAGGAAAGGGGCCTAATCCCGGAACACCAGTTTGGCTTCCGTTCTGGCCACTCCACGACCGAGCAGCTACTGCGGGTTGCCGAGAAGGCCTCCCTGGGTTTCCAGGAAAGGTCTAAAACGGTAGCAGTGCTGCTCGACGTGGAGAAGGCATTCGCCACTACCTGGCATGAAGGACTCATTTACAAACTCCTGGAGCATGAAATTCCCCGTCCATACATTTCCTTGGTGGCCGGTTTCCTCGGAAACCGAAGCTTCCGAGTAAAGATGGAGGGGAAGCTGTCCACCGAGCGGCCCATTGGCGCTGGAGTACCGGAAGGCAGCGTGCTGTCGCCGGCGCTCTTCGCAGCTTACATGGCCGACATCCCAACTCACCACAACACCCAGACCTGTCAGTATGCGGACGATCTCATGATCTTCGCAGTCAATAGGAACACACGGTACAGCTACCGGCAAATCCAAACCCAGCTCCGGGCCATTGGCGAATGGAGCGCAAAATGGCGAATGGCAATTAACCCGGAGAAGAGCTCTGCTATTCTCCTGGCGAAAACCATAGCCAACCGGTTGCAGCAGAACTTCGTTTTACGGCGCCGTCGAATCCCTTGGGTGCAAACGGCGAAGTATCTCGGGGTGACGCTGGACCGTAAGTTAACTTACGTTCCACACGTCAAGGGCAAGGTCCAGCTGGGGCACGTCGCACTCCGGAGCCTATACCCTATCTTCAGATCAACCATGCCGATCCGTCTCAAACTCCAACTGTATCGGGCGATCATTCCGCCTATGATTCTGTACGGCTGTGAGATCTGGGGAACAGTGGCTAATACCACTTTCGTCAGACTCCAGACGCTGCAGAACAAGGCACTACGCATCATCTACGATACAGGATGGAGATTCCCGGCTCATATCCTACATGAGCACTCCCAGATCCCGTACATTGTCGACGTCATTCGCGAGAGGGCACGATCAATGTACGAGAAAATCCAAATTCACCCCAACCCTTTAGTGAACTCCCTGGGAAGGTATGACCCGAGAGATCAAAGGCGCTTGCCGTCCTTCAGACTGCCGAGAGACGTCCTGGGACCCCTTGGGTAACCCAAGGAAAACCCCAGATGACTGGGAAAAACTTCTACGCCAAAGGACCAAGCGCTACACAACCCGTATCCAAAACGGGGCAAAAAACTAATTCGTGTCTCCCAAAAAGGGAGAACGATTAAGTACAGCTGCCCACGATAAAGAGGGGCAACCCATACCACACCTATCCAAAATTTCAAACAGTAAACAAATTCAAACACCCCAGCAGAACATGGATCTACTAATTCATTTCGCAGGTTAAGCCGCAAAGCGGCTAGGTACTGCGGCATATGACACCCGGACGGGGAAAGCCCCGCCCGACTAGGACTACCTCTGGACCTCTGTATAATATAGATCTTTCTCCAATCTAATGAGGATATTTTGTTGAAACTTGTGGCTTATCACGTGAAAACCTATTGGCTTTGACTGTTTCTGAAATATTACTTGTTACTGATTTGTATTTTAATATATTTAGTAGTATTATTTAAAGTAAAGCTTCAGCTTTAACCAGTGAAATCTTCATAAGAAATATAAATTTTTAAAAGTATATAATTATTAAGTGTTGCACAGAGGGACAATGTATCTGATATATGTAAAATGACATACAGTTTTGTTAAATAGTGTTATGTTTACATCCTATGTCTTTGTGTACTGAGTACTTGTGTACTTGTTGTTTGCTTAAGTCACTGAGTTACTAAGTAGTCCATTTCTGTATTGATGTAACAAGATAAGGTAATACATTGTAAAACTTATATACATCCTGAACTGTACATAAATATGGAACAAAACTTATACAGAAACAGCAAGAAGATATTGGATAGTACATTTACAGTGAAATACAAAGCATCCTACTGAAAAATATTAAGAAGGCTTAGAACGCTGTGACTGTAAACTAAGATGGAGCCCTCTTAAGTTTGTCTATGCTATAACGAGATGTACACAGGACGATTTTATTTAGTATTTACAGTTTACTAGTTATGTAGATATCTTTGAGAATGAACAGTACCTACTTATGTATAGGATAGTCCGAGGTTGGCAGCATTTGTTAAAGGATCTTCCTGTTGAATATTTCCAAAATATATTCTTTATTCAATCTCTGACATACATTCCTGGAGAGGATTTTGTGTACAATACAATACTACACTTACTTGCCGTAAGTATGTACCATATTCTGGAAATATTACAACAGGGGCTGGATACAACTTCTTAGTTACACAAACAATCCTTTACATTAACTAAATTGTGACAATGTTATCTCTTTTTTCATTTTTTAAACATTTCCAGTTATTTATCTATCACATTTGATCAATGTACCAAATCTTTAATGCATTTACATAATAAACACAATGCACTATTGAACTCCTTCCAATAATCTCTGAAGTCATATTCATACTTAATAAATTATTTACAATTTTCTTTAACTTGGAGTTCTGAGATATAAACAAGGTCTCAGTACATAAAAATGCAGATTTCGCTCAAAGGGATAGGTTACAGCAGCTTACTTTATCCCTAACGATTGTCCAGGTATTTTCTGTCTCTATTTCAACCTTCCAGTGATTTTATATGTCAAAAACACTAATTCTAATTTTGCGCTTTTCAAAGCCTCATAGGTATAGCTTTAGAGTTTTAAAACTGACCCGATTGACTGTATTTACAGGGAAATGAGCAATGAAGCACTTGGGCAAATGTTTATTACAAATTTGTAGCAAATGGACAAATAAGCCTTTGTGGGTGAGAGAGTACTGGGAGCTTCAACCAGGAGACGGTGTTTTAGTTATGTCAGTGTCCGCCAGGAGAGTTTTGTTTGACAACCAACCTTGTTGCTGTCCACAGAGGGCTCCAGTTGTGATATATTACATACAAAGAAAAAACGACTCATTCCTCACAATTATTTTAAACTATTGTAATTATGTTTTTGTGTGCAACTTAGATTTAGTTGTCTTTTATTGCGTGAAATCAAACGGTAGCTGTATTGTAGATAGAGACACCATCCAACAAATCAGTTCAATGTGTGAAGGAAATGAATGGTTCTAAACCAGCCCTGCCCTTATATATATATATATATCATCATCTAAACCAATCATACGTCAAGGTATTTAAATCGGAATTTAAACTGTTAATCATTCGTTTTAAAACTCGTTTTCATGCAACCTGTATCGGGTAATAATCAAGTACCGCATTTGGAAACCTTTCTGCTCTTTACTATCATTATTATAATGTGAAATAAGCTATTTTAACACAATGTGACATCAGTGGCGTCAGGTGGATTAAACTATTGGTGGTGTACAAATGAAAAATAAAATACAGAGTAGTAGTGACTCACCGATTTATACAGAAACTCTGCTCTCCTCTCCTTAGACCTGGCGAATCTTGCGGTGAAGTCGCCGATCTTCATAAAAAACTCCCTCTCAATTGAAAGCATTGCTAATGCTGACAATCTGTCCTGTGACATTGTGTTCCTAAGGAAACTTTTTACTCTTTTTAAAGTTGAGAAACGGCGTTCTGCTTCAGCGGCAGACATTGGCATATTTAACTACACTCGCAGGAGTTTGGCACATTCGCTGAAGTAGCACATACATTGTCTTCCTTAATGAAGTCCATCAAGCACAAGGCGCCGGACATTCCACGAAATTCTTCTCGACTGTAAATTGCAGTCAGTTCTGTACGAATTTTTGTTCCAATGATAAAAGGATAGAACCTTATCGTTTCTCTAAGGGAATCCTCTGGAAATGTATTATCATAGCCGGAGAAAGTTTCTTGATGAAATAAAGTCGAGGCTACCAGATGCCCCGTGAAGCCAACTCTGTCCTTTGCTTCTCTCAGAATGTCACAGACTTCAAGAGCTTCTCTTCTTTTCACATCATGATCTCCTATTCTTCTCCTTTTAATTGCAGTTTCTTCGCGCTCCTCAATATCCACGCCATATCTTACTTTCTGCATTTACCTTTCAAATGCGTTTAGCTGGACGAGGGCAAATATTGCATTGCAGTCTCGTTTCTGCAGCTGATTGTACAAAATGTCCACATGGGGCATGATCTAGTGGAAGAAAGACAGCCAGAATACAAAATTATCATCTTTCAAGGTGGCCATAAACCCAGAACCTGAACAACTGTGGTGTTGTTGTTTAACAGAGCTCTCTTCTGAATGAGCTCCATGCATTTAATTAAATTCTTCCTGTGTTCGAAAATGGTATTGACGATCCGAGAATGAAAATTCCATCGTGTCGGAACAGAACGTAGCAATCATTTCTGCACAACTTCATCAAGCACAGCTATTCTTTGAGGAGAATTTGAAATAAATGTGCATATTCCTTGTAAATTGTCAAAAAATATTCTCACACTGGTATTTACTGAGGCTGCATTTGTATTATAAAATTATGTGCATGGCAGTGTATCTAAGAGGCACAAGGATACTTTTCTTTCACAATTGCCTGAACACCGAGTTTTCTACCTCGCATGACGGATGCACCATCACGGGTATGTGTTATAAGTTTATTTGGGCATCCTGACAGTTACAGATCAAGATCAGATTTAATGACTGTGGCAAGAGAGTCTGCATCATGACCAGCAGGTCGAACAAAACTCCAAAATCCTTCTAGGGTTTGTCATTCACTAGATATCTGTAGACAATGACCATCTGATACACTGAAGAAACATCAGTGGTTTCATCTTCTATGACAGTTCCTTCAGTATTTCCTCTTGTCATACCTCTAACATACACTGAAGAATTTCGTTTTGTATAGTTTTTGAAGTGCCCTTAAAAACAGTTGCTTTTTCCAGGTGGCCCTTCAGGACACTATCGAGATCAGCGCCGAAATCTATTAGGCCTCGAAAGATACCAGGGTTTTGTAATATGTCAGATTCATCATGGCCCCTCAAAGCCAGCTCAAATGAGCCGCAAAACCGTATACACTTTATTATGATATTTAGGACATGTCGATCGTGCGTAACTTTATCGTTATGCAGCTGTAATATATCTTCTGTATGTACTGTCCATTTGTACAGCATAATTAATATAGCCATACATTGCTAAACTTCATGCATCTTTTATAGGAGATAAAGAGGACTCATGCTTTTTAACACGGTCGTGCATGTGTTGTGTGTCTTTCATTCCTTGCTTCACTCAGGAATCATCTCCTCCAAAGAGCAGCCATGGGACACAGTATAAAGGGTTACTAACTTCATATCCACATAACCAGTCGCGCTTCTTGTAATTGCCAGGGTTGAACTTCCTATGGAATATTCTAGCTTTTGACTTAATCGTTTGAGTTATAGAAATGTTTGGCGTGGGCCTACACATTCGCTTCACTTCAGATTTTTCTTCAGCACTTCGTTGCGAAAAGTGCATTTTTCAGTAAAAATTGCACGCTAATCACTCTATTAGAATTTTAAAAACGTACAAAAACAACACCTCATAATAAGCACTATAAATAAAATGTTAAAACACTCAGTTTAACCTGAAACAAAGCTTTCTCAAATCTCTACGAGCAAGAAACCATACTACAGAGCAGGCAGACACACAGATGCTAAGCCTGAATGTCACGCTATAGCCGTTGCTAAGAGTAGGAGGAGCTACGTTTATAAACCTCCATTTAAGCAATGCATAAAAAAGCACTCCTATCTATTCTACTTCCCTCAACCCCCTCAGAGAGCCTACATTTGGGCGAAATCTTAGGTTAACACTTCGCTGCAAACCTAGCGGCTCCTACAGCTAACCTCTGTTTATTTCGACTTCTGTGGTCATGGACAGCTTCAGACGATACGCATAATTGAAACGTGTTTGTATATAAAACAACGCAAACAGGTACAGCTTTAATGTGCAAAATGCACCTGTTGAACATTCAAAATCAGGAGGTGTAGCGCAAACCTGCAAACTTATGGAGGAACCACCCCTGCTTCTCATACCTTGCCTTTTGTATGTTTTTACAAAATATACAGCTGTAATATTCTGGTAATAATCTTAGATTCATTGTGATTGAATTATGTTTAATTTTGTTTAAATTTTAAGTCATAACATATAGACAAGCTTTTATCACATCAAAAGTCAAATATTGTTAGAAACGATAATTTATTGGAACTTAATTTATGTAATTAATGATTTTTCGAAGCCTTCTGTGGTAATATTTCTACATCCAATACCTTTATATTCTAGAAATGCTAGTCATGTTCTTGCAAGTTCACTAAAATAGCACTAGAATTTAAAATGCAATAAGAGCTGACCCGATTTTTAACATTTAACTACGTCCTTCTCGTATCTACAACAAAATGAGTAATGAAACATTTCTGTATACAGTTTTTTATTTGGAGCCAATGGGATAATGAGCCTTAGTGATAGGAAGGATTGAGAGTGTAATACGTAAAAGTCTACAGTTGACGTTCTGTTAGTTATAGTGATTGTCCACCAGGAGAGAAAATTCAGAACTGCCAAGTGAACTGGAATCGCTGTCAAGAGATGGCGCTACATGTAATATCTTATACTGAGAACGAATATGTGTAATTATTTAACAAAGTAAGTAACATACTTTAAGTCTGTTTTAAAAATGAATGTTCAATTTAATTCTTCTTTATTGACTTAAAATGTACAACAGCTTCAGTTTATACAGGGATACTTTTGGAAAAGTAAATAAAATTTTCTTTGAGAGAAAGACTTCTAAAGGATGTATATTTCGAACGCTTTTTTGTTCTGATTCTGTACGGCTGTGAGATCTGGGGAACAGTGGCTAATACCACTTTCGTCAGACTCCAGACGCTGCAGAACAAGGCACTACGCATCATCTACGATACAGGCTGGAGATTCCCGGCTCATATCCTACATGAGCACTCCCAGATCCCGTACATTGTCGACGTCATTCGCGAGAGGGCACGATCAATGTACGAGAAAATCCAAATTCACCCCAACCCTTTAGTGAACTCCCTGGGAAGGTATGACCCGAGAGATCAAAGGCGCTTGCCGTCCTTCAGACTGCCGAGAGACGTCCTGGGACCCCTTGGGTAACCCAAGGAAAACCCCAGATGACTCTGGGAACAACTTCTACGCCAAAGGACCAAGCGCTACACAACCCGTATCCAAAACGGGGCAAAAAAACTAATTCGTGTCTCCCAAAAAGGGAGAACGATTAAGTACAGCTGCCCACGATAAAGAGGGGCAACCCATACCACACCTATCCAAAATTCCAAAATTTCAAACAGTAAACAAATTCAAACACCCCAGCAGAACATGGATCTACTAGTTCATTTCGCAGGTTAAGCCGCAAAGCGGCTAGGTACTGCGGCATATGACACCCGGACGGGGAAAGCCCCGCCCGACTAGGACTACCTCTGGACCTCTGGACCTCTAAAAACTACACTAAAATACAATTCATACAATTTACATTTTGTTGGAACTTGTATCTATAATGTTTCTGTTGCTCGCTGAGAAGACTTGATAAGCAGTACCAGTATACAAGTTTGAGAGGAAATCGTTGATTGTTAAAGAAATATTTGAGCCAAGGAACTCACGAGACGTGAAAAGAGTGAAATCGATTGTGGAATATAACAAACTAATTATGTACTAATGTGCGTATATATGTTTCATTCATTATATATTTACCTACTTCATATTGAAGGAAATATAGATTGTTAATATTAATTTCCTTGCAAGAATATAAGAGAATACTTGAGCTAGCTGTCTCTATAGGGATATATAAACATTACAAAACTTTCAAATATAAGTTCACAGTCATCTTTTTTTTTTAATTTACGCCCTTTTGACCTTTTAAAGTCATATCGGAAGATAAATGGAATGGGTGAAATGATGCTTAAATGCACCCAGGGAGTATGAAGCTTAGAGTTACTCGATATTAAACTTTCAGGACAAGGGAAAATCCCGGAAAGAACCTTATCCAGGTAACTCACCCTGACCGAGATTCAAACTAGGGACCCCTTGAACGTGAGGCACACACGCTAACATCTTCGCCACCGAGGCGGGCTGCTGTAATCTTGTGTAGTGTTGACATCTACAGCAAAATTTACATCGGAACTGTAGAAACTGATACATTTTCAGGGCTATCTCAGTTATACATTACTGCCTCCCTCATCGGTACTGTCCACTTCCTTTCCTTTCTGTACCTCTTCTAATTTGGAAGGGAAATATACATAAATTAGATATATGTTAGATTAGTATGCAAATAAAACAACCTCTTAATTGTTGTACACAGGAAAGACTGTATGTGACAAAAATGACATATGCGTTTTTGTTGAGTAAGACTTAAATGTAAATGGCACTCACGTGTGTACTGTGTCACTGTACTGTATTGATGTTACAAAATTTGATGTACATCCTAGTCTACAGATAAATATGTACAGTACATACCATCAACATATTAGTTCGCATACTTATAAAAGAATGACAAACGATCTTTGGACTCAAAAATGCTTTACGAAGCCTTCGCTGAACACATTTAGAATGTTGTCTTTATAAAAACAAATGAAATATGCTTAAGTTTGACAGTGATTTTTAAGATGTACACAGGAAGAATTTATCTAGTAGTCGCAGTCCACTAATTATGTAGATGTCTGCGACATTGAACAGTACTTCTGTATAGGGTAGTCTGAGGTTGGTAGCATTTGTTAACAAATCTTCCGGTTGTATCTTTGGAAGATAAACACAAATATCAAACTTGGCATTTCTCCAAAGTTTTTCTTTAAGTAATACTGTTCACACACATAAATAATGCTTTTGCCTAAACTATATTTTTCTCTTCAGTCTCTAACACATTCCTGGTGAAACTTCAGTACACAATTCTGTATACTGTATACTGTAAATATGTGCCATATTTTGGAAATATTTTGCAATAATACAAGAGCAGTTGACAAAAAGCATTGTAAGCAACCTTCCTAATATTGGAGAAATAATCCTCTTCTTTTCTCCCTTTATTGCCATTATATTTACGGCATTTTTGTGTCACATTTGAACAAAGAACCAAATGCTAAATGTATTTGCATTAAAGACAAAATTTTCATGTTGAATTTCCGCAATAATCTCTGAACGTCTATTTATTCTCACTGAATTCTGTACAATTTTCTTTAAGTTGCAGTTCATGAGATACAGACAAGGTCTTAGCACACAAATCTTGAGATATCGTTAAAGAGCGTAATTTATCTAAATTTATTTTATTACTAACGATTTTAGACATATTCGTTGGTTATAGTTCAGTATCCAATACTTTTTCATCTTAAAGAAGCTCCTCCAGTTTTTGATGTTGTCAAAAGCTTATGGCAATAACTTTGGAATTAGAATCCCAACCGTATTCCTCGTAAATGTTTATTTCAGATACCAATCAGAGAAAAAATAAGCCCTTGTGGAGCTGTATGTTGAGAAAGTACCGTAAGTGTAATACATTATAAGAATTTATTATACACGAGACGATATTTTATAATTGTCGCATCGTAAATTGGTGTTAGGTGTTTTGCCTCCACGTGCTATTCAGCTGCGAAAACAGGAGAGGGAATAAACACGTCATTGACACGTCATTGCAGTCGCCCTGCAACCAGCAATCCACCAATCAAAAATGAACTGTTGCCATAGCAACCCGGCACGCTTATCCTACGTTGCGAACTCTATCGCACTACACCACGTGCTTTATGCATGACGCTAGTCCATCGGCATGTTGAGGTTTGCAATAAGCAGGCACTGCTGCTATTGTTGCTTCGCTTATGAATCAGCGGTATTGCAATACCGTCATCGTTCGTTGCCCATAGTATGAGACGGTATGTGTTGTTGGAAGGGAACAGGTGTGGATTTAGTTTCAAGGAATATCTTATGAGAATATCTGGGTTAATGACCAACCCTTCTTACCTGCCTTTGTCCGGTCCAGTTCTAACATGAATAACCCTTACTGTACTCAGGGTATTTCTCCCTGTCATCACTGCTAAACTAAGAGTGTACTGCTTCAAGTAGTGAATGTTTCACAGGGTGCAAACAGCTTTACATTTTCGCAACATAATTCATGTTTCAGTGATCAGCTTCAGTGTTTCAGTGTAACTTTAATATTTAGTTAATTATCGTTTCTAAGGGCTGCCACAAACACTTGTGCTACAGAAACAGACAGAAAGAAATTATCTGTGATGACCACAAAAATGTTTTGGGTACGGAATCCCAATTAAAGGACAAGTAAGGGAAATTATATGTGCGTGTTCAAGACCATTTAAAAATAGGAGTTGCTTGAACTGGTAAAAGCAAACCGCAGTTCCCAAAATATATCGTTAATGAAATTGCTGCAGAAAAAGGCCACAAAATTATTAGACTTCGTCCCTACCATTGCCATTTTAATGCATAGAGTTAATTTGGGCCCAAATAAAGGGGTATGTAGCGCGCAACAATACAGATTTCACTATAACATCTGTTATATAGATGAAGCAATAGCAAAAATAAGTGCTAAACAGTAGGAAGATGCTGTTTGTCACACACAAAAAGTTATAGTGTCAGCCTGGGAAAAAGAAGGCGTATTGGAAGAAAGTGGAAGAACTCATAATTTCCGTGGGAGATTCCAGTAGCTCTGATGACGACGTCAGTGGAGGCAAACGACAACGACGATCAGAAAAACAGTACCAATGCCAGCAGGGACACAGGTAAGCGGCATATTCCCGTTGGAACAATATACATCATTCTGTGCAGGTATGGCACTTTTGTTTCTCTAAATCATAACTGTAGCTAACCATTTTTTTTGTTAATTCCAAAGATTTCTTATGCTGTAATTAGATAACTGCTCACTTAAACGTGTATACTGTCGTACTGCAAATTTCTAGGAATATGTGCGTGTGCATTACCGCAACCGAACTTCCTCCTCACCTCTACCCAACATTTTCGTTGCCTAGCACGTGGAGAGTAACGGTAAAGTGGCAACGGTACTATCCCCTCTCCTTCCCCACTCCCACAACTGTCATTCTCCAACTTATAATGTACTCATAATAGTTGTAGCAATTGTCCGCCAGGGGAGAAGTTTCATTTGTCAATCGACTGCTGTTTGCTGTCCATAGAGGGCTCTACTTGTAATACCTTGCACTGAGGGAGAGACTCTGTAACTATTTATGAAATCGCATAGTACATTGCAATTATTTTATATGCATACAGCGAAGTGTTATATGTTCCTTATTGCTAGGGAAACAAAAATGGCTACAACGTATATGAAGGTAATATGGAGCAAACAATTAATTAACTGTGTTTTAGAAAGAAAGCCTTCTAAATTAAGTACATGTCTAGGTATTTCACCTAAGTCAAGTTATTGGCATATTGCTAGGTATATTATTCTGAGAAACAATTTCTGGAAGAGGCAATAAAAAGCCTCTTATTTTAACTTACACGGCCATCCAACGCCACAACATCGCTGGAGACACCACTGCTTTACCTACCAACACCGCCGGCAAGTCAACGTCCAACCACCGCCGCCTCTCAACCTCTGTCAGGAGGCGCTACCACACACACAGTAGTCATCGGAGCCCCCTGGACCTCCCTGTGAGGTATATCCTCGCCACTACAACGCTGAAGTGGCCTTCAGCTGTGAGTGCCACTCGGATCTCGTCTAGGCGAGGCCCGCCCACATGCGTGTGCCTGCAGTTTGCTGCTCTTTGGGATCGCAACACTGCCTTGACGTCTGGCCTGCCTCTACTGGGACAGCTCCTGAAGTTAGAAGGTAGCAGACTGCAGCGCAACATCCCGTGCAGGCACTGTTGCGCCTACGAGCACACCGCAGACACGTGCACCGCGCCGTCATGGTGCCATTACTGTGGCTCTCCTACACCAACAGCAGCATGCAGGGCCCACAATCTCCGTCGCCGACGCAGGTACTGCACCACCTGTAATAGCTTCGATCATTTTACCGTCCAGGCTTCTTGCCCAGCTTACCCTAGCCAGGCTACAATAGATCACGCCGTACGAATACGACACTACTCCCGCCTCCAGCTTCTGTTCCGCCATCACATGTCACAAAAGATCAGTCGACCTCCTTCGTCACCTCTCCAGCCTCGACAGATATCCCGTCAAAGTTGGAAGATATTCATACTGAAATACTCCACCTGGTCGAAAAAGTGGCCCAGCCTCAAATTTAATAGCAGATATTACCACTAAACTAGACAATCTTTTAGACGATATCCAAGACAAAAACGACTTCTCCCTCAGAATAAAGTACAATACCCTAACGACTCTGAACAGAACCACCCAAGAACAGATACTGACCATACGGAGATACATCAAGGAGGAAGTGGCAGCCCTCCAAGCGATGCCCGACGGCCAGCACACTGCAGAGGCGCCATCCAGATGGCCAGCTATATCCAGCGACAGAGGTCATCAACGCCAGGTGAAGAGGCCAAACCACAGACAGAATCCATAACAAACTTACGTAGAATACCTCAAACATTCTCACCCTTGAGTACCTTAAGACATCACCCACAACTACTTACAAACTTCTCACTCAATAATCCAGACACATCCCTCACTACTTTGCAAGGGCGTAAGCAGGGCTTCGGTCATGCTTATGTCCTGCCACCTTCCTCACCTTGGACCAGGCTTCGGCCTGGCCAATTCATTCCTTCCTCGAATCCGCAGGTGCTTACAGCAGTACTGCCACAGCACCACTCCTGAATACTCCGCAGTGGAGGTTTTTTAGTGGGTAGGGCTGTCGTTTCAATCCCCCAGAGGAGTCCGACACTCCAATCCCAGGGTTAGTGCGCAACGTGCATTTTTCCTGCACTCGAATAGAAAATCTGTAAGACGCATTCAAAATTACAATATGCTGAAAATATGCTTTAAACCTTTTTTGGAATTTGTATTTATAGTTATGAGGTGTTCGAAACTGTATATATCATAAGGACCTTCACATTTGTGATTTGTGCGTTAATTGTTTATTTCATTTGTCTCTACAGATTTTTGTTGGAACTTTTATAGCAATCAACTACATTTGGAAATGTCTCTATTCAATAATGTCCGAGATTTGATTTTAATGCGGCGCCATGTCTAAAAGCATTTCCAATCTATTTCATGTTTGAGAGGATGTGTTGATCTTATTGCTATACCCTTGGCCTTGAATTATTATAACTGCTCAACTAGCAATAACTTTAGTATTTCCAATAACTGTATATGTAATAACAGTAATAAGTGTAAGTTGTCTTGAGTAATTGAATTGTTAATTGGAACAGTACAAACACAGCATAAAAGTTATACTTTGCTATTTGCATTCCTTTTAACTTATTTTCCACTCATTATCTTTCTTTAACAGTCTTCCGTAAGATGAAGTTTTTTAAAATTATTTTAATTTGTCAATTACGTTCCCAAAACATAAGCCACTAAACCTCTCATACAAAAGTTTTATCTTTTGAAACTTTTTATGTTGTTATTCATTTTTAAAGATTGCATTTTATCTTTAAAACAATATAATTTTTATAAGAAGTTTTAAAATGCCTTTTTTTAAATTGTTAGATACAAAAGATTATACAATAATTGTGTTATTCTTGGATAAATTACAATAAAATTAAAAAGAAATGCATCTTTTAAAACTTCTGATATAAGATAATAAAATTCACAGCTAAAATGATTTAGCCCCAAATCAAAGGCACCTAGAACTCTATCATCAACGAGAAAGTGTAACGAAGTTTCGTTAGCAAGTTTCCTAATTCAAAACTACTGCACCGAGATACTGTGAGTGATTTAATTAATACATTTCGGGAGATATGTTCCGTGGACGATGCCGCTCGTGTGCTAACAGAAGAAAAACTGGCAGATATATCCGACAGAATGCTTCAAAGTCCACGGAAATCAATAAGCAAAGTGGTCCAACAATGTGATATTTGTTATGGTTCCGCACACAAAGCGGTCAAAAGAGAACTCGGTTTGTCGCCATAAAGTGTCAGTCGTACACAGATCACGGGAAAGGAGTGCAGTATTGTGAATGGTTCCAGAGGTTTATATTGTATCATGGAATTTACGTGTTAGGTAGGAAATGCTGTACTGATAAAGCTTGGTTACACTTATCAGGATACGTTAATTTACAAAATACGCGAATATTGTCTACTGATAATACCAATGCTATTAAGGAAAACCCTTTTACATTTAGAGAAAATTGGTGACTGCTGTACAACTTCTCGCTCTCGAATTATTTGGACAATTTTTTGGACACCTTAGTTAATTAAGATGTTTATTGCTCGAATATTCTTTTTCCATTTATTGCACAGTTAAATGACGATGAAGTGAATGGTGCATTTTTCAACAAGATAACGCCACTCCTCATACATCACAAATCTATGGGACTGTTAATGGGATTTTTTGGGGAAAAGCTAATTACTAAAGGACTGTAGCCTCCGTGGTCTCCTGATCTTACCCCTCCTGATTATTTTCTTTGGGGAACAGCTAAGGCTTCTGTGTAAAAGGACAATTAAAAAATCAAACAGAAGGTTACATAACATCTATAACAAGGGAGACATTACTTACAGTGTTTGAAAATAATTTAAAACGAGTGAATCTGTGTCTTCTAGAAAATGGTAAACATTTTCAACAGCTTCTTTAAAAGATGAGTTATTTTACACGTCATTTTGCTACATTATCTTTCCCGCACGTAACATTTGAACCTCGCCGTATCCAGTTCTGCCTCCGGAACTCCGGACTCTAGGGGAATCTTGGTTACACGGTTATACTGGGGAAGAAAATGTTAAATTATTTACAAAGTTTTACAAGACAGTTTTGTTTACATACAGTTAGGATTTAACTGCTATTTCTTGTGATAAGAGAAAAGAGTAGCTACAGCTAACACAGAGATTATTTCAAACGAATAAATTATATAAGTTATAAGTTATTCTGTACAAGAAAGAAAAACTTCTAATATAAGTATATCATAACGCTGTTTCGCATCTATAATGTTATAGTTTAATATGTCGTTACAAAAGTAGACCAATAGGTTTTGTTGGAACTAACACATTTGGAAATATTTTTGTTATCTCTCGTGAATGTCGCGTGAACCATGCGATTTTAAAGCAATGAGAGAAGACTTCATTAGCACTTTTAATTTATCTCATTTACAATGTCTGGCGACACTACTGTATCTCATGTTCGAGAGTGCAACTCAGTTATTGTAATTTACTGATAATAATTTGAATATTTGTTCTGTTAAACTCGCATCTAATGAGGAGAATATTCAGTTTATAAAGACAATGCTTTCATAAATAAGGAATATTTACTTATCACTTCTCAAACATACACAAGGTGCAGACATAAATGATAAAATCTAATTTGTTTTACTCGCTACTCTTGTACAAAGACTTTATTGCTCTAAGTACTTCAAGTTATTTCAGATAAATGTTATCTCATTACTAATTTTCTAGTAGCTAAAAGCGGTATATGTGAAAAAGAGGGCTTTAAGTGATAGTCAAATGTTTAAAGCTGCTCACCATGTGATAGGTTAGAAATTCCTTCCTCTTTACTCAACAACAAAAGGAAGCTTGATACATAGTTGTCTGAAACAAATGAAGTTACCAAAAAGTCACAGGAAATATCTTGGAAATTTTTCCATCTAAACAGCAGAAACAATCGTTTGCATAATCTAAATTGTGACTTCTCCGTTTTTAATACTTCCAGCATTTCTCTGTCACATATGATAAAAACCTAAATGTTATATATATTACACAAATATGTTATCTAAATTTTAAATATATTTAAATATGTTATCTTGCAATAATCTCTGAAGTTCTATTTATTATGAATGAAATCTGTACAATGTTCTTGAGATTGTAGTTAAAGAGACACAGACAAGGTCTTACGACACAAAAATTGAGATCTTGTTAAAGAGCGTAATTTATGTAAGCTTATTTTATCACTTACGATTTCACAATATCTTTTGTTTATATCTTAAAAGCGGTTATCCCGTTTCTGAGTTTATTAAACTTTACAGGAATTGCTGTGTAATTTGGAAGCTAACCCGATGTTTAAACATGTAGCTGTATCCCTCGTGAATCTACAAGGAAATGTTTACTTTAAACTTGCAGCAGATGGAAAGTAAGACTTTGCGGATCAGTGAGTTGAGAAACTACCGTGAGTATAACACATTCAGTGAATTTTTTATATAGCAGACGTTGTTTTAGTTATAGTAACTGTCCGCCAGGGGAGAACAGATCGCTTGTAGCTGTCCAGAGAGGGCTCCACTTGTAATATCTTACATCCTAGAAGAGACTTTGTAATTATTTACGAAATTGTATAGTACATTGTAACTAAGTTATTTGTACATAGCTTAGACTTCATTGTTCTTTATTTCTTGAAAAATAATGGCATAAGCAATGTATATACAGGAAATATCAAGCAAAGAGTTTTATTGTTTACCAGAAGTAAGGTCTTCTAAACTAACTACATCACTAGGTATTTGCCCCTTCAACGACACCTCTGTGCTGCTGCTAACTGAAGCATGATTCAATTCTACCTTCATCTGGCTTAGAGTTTTGTTGGAACTTGTATCTATTTATAATAATTAACACTGTTTCAAGTTTTCAGCGCAATCTTCACCAATGTCATTCGCACTAAACGATTTTAACTCAATATGGCATCTGTGGGTAAACTTTATTATCATTTCCAATATAACACAACTTAAAGAGGAAAGGTTTCCCTATAACTCAAACAACTGTAATTAATGTACTTGTAATGGAATATCCGACGTAATGCCCCTACCAGTTGTTAATATAATTATATGCTAATATGTTTCACCTCTCACTTTTGTACATAATATTCCTAAACACGTGCAGTCATCTATCTAATTGATGCTAATCAACATAAACATTATTAAAATGCTTTTGATACATATTTCCTTATGGGTATCTACAATGGCAACACCGTCAACTTTAAACGATGGTCAATTTTTTAAAAGCTGTCCACTAGTATGTGATATCTTTGACATTCCATTTCTTTGGTACGACCCGGACTTATAAATACATGAATATGTTCCCATTTGGGAAAACGTTTAAGTATTTGAACGTTTACGAACATAACAATGAATATTTCAAACATATCCTTCACAAAAGACATTATTTGGCACAAACAGTGTGTTTTAAAGAGATTTACATGTTTATAATATAAGATTTTGTTTATATCTCACCGTTTATCAGTTATACAAAGTGATTCAGAATTAAAGAACCTCTCGGAAAATTCAAGACAATGAGTCAAATGATATTTTAGGACACAAAACCCCAAAGTTCATTAACGTCCACTTCCTTTGGGATGAAGGTATCTTAAACATTTGGTAGTTACAAAAAAGTGATTACATCTATTTTTGAGAAATTCAGAATTTACATAAACTTTCAATGTAGATATTTTTCTTGTCCCAATTTTTGTAAGAAGCACAACTTAAATATCCAGATTGGTATTTAGCTAGGGTTTATGTTTTGGGGTTGTTCTGTTTACAGACAAAACATGGACGTTGTTATAAAATATTCAGTTTGATTAATTCAAAGGTTCTCAAAACATGTATTTACAGTGAAGTCTTTGTATCCAGTTTTTGGGTAGATAACAATACCTCCTCTACCCGATATATGTAGTAGAGAACCAATCTTGTAACTTTGGTAGACATCTGTGCTGTTTAGATCATATCGTCAAAATATTGTACAGTTTACAAAAATTATAAGTTACGTTATAACAAGGCAAACTTTATTTTGTATTATATTGTACTTACTCGACCCTTTCTTTACTCTCTACCCTTATTTGAACTTCGTTCAAATATATGATGTACAGAAGTCATTTTTTATCACAAGAAAGGTGTTCAAGAATGTTACATTTCGTTTTCAATAATATGGAATATTTTCTGTACTTGTTTATGCAGTCACAGACGCCAATTTTTCTCAGTACATTCAAAGAATTCAGTGCCAAGATTTGACGTCATCTAGTCGATATGGCGGCCTTCAGGAACGAAGAAAACCTGGATATTATTTTAATTTAAGGCGAATGTCGCAGAAATGCAACCGCAGCTGTGGCATTGTACGCTGAACGTTAACCAGATCGACCGTGTCCTTCGCCTCGTAGCATTACCAACATCTGCACAAAACTCAGGGAAATAGGAAGCTGGGCTCCCACAAAGCGACAAGGTACAAAGACAGCGTCTGGCACTGGAATCGAAATTGTTGTTCTCGCTGCTGTAGTGTACAATCCTGAGGTGAGTGTCCGACAGATTGCACGAGGTTCTGGAATAAGCTACAGTAGTGTGAGTAGACTTTTGCAAAGACATCGGTTTCATCCATTTCATATCTCACTGCACCAGGAACTGTATGGGAGTGACTTTGAATCCCGCATTGTGTTCTGTCGTTTTGCAAGGTAATCCAGCATTCGTAAGTGATAAGTTGTTTACGGACAAAGCTTCATGTACAGACCATGGTCATGTTAATCTGCGGAACATGTACTACCGCTCCGTGCAAAATCCCCAGAAGATTCGCCAAGTTGCTTATCAATGAGAGTGGAGTATGAGTGTTTGCTGTGCTATCATTAGAAACAGTATTTTAGGTCCCTATTTTTGAACAGGGAACATTAAACGGACAGCGATATGCATCATTTCTGTAACATCCTCCACCCCCCTCATAGAGGATGTGGGATTGGAAATGCGTCTATCAATGTGGTTCCAGCATGATGGATGTCCCGCACATTATACACAAGTTTCCAGAGACGTTGAGGATGCGAAGTTTTGAAATAGGTGATCCTGTGAGAGGGCCAGCTCGGTCCCCAGACTTGATGCCATTAGACTTCTTTCTCTGGAAAACAGTAAAAGACATTATGTATCATCATTATTGTTATTATTATTATTATTATTATTATTATTATTATTATTATTATTATTATTATTATTATTATTATTATTATTATTATTATTATTATTATTATTATTATTATTATTATTATTATTATTATTATTATTATTATTATTATTATTATTATTATTATTATTATTATTATTATTATTATTATTATTATTATTATTATTATTATTATTATTATTATTATTATTATTATTATTATTATTATTATTATTATTATTATTATTATTATTATTATTATTATTATTATTATTATTATTATTATTATTATTATTATTATTATTATTATTATTATTATTATTATTATTATTATTATTATTGTGTGGAACAAATGAAATGATGAGCCTTAGTGTTAGGGCGGATTGAGAGTATAACCTGCTAAATGTCTGCAGTGGACGATGTATTAGTTACAGTGATTGTGCGCCAGGAGAGAGATTTCATAACTGCCAACCGAACTGGAATCGCTGTTCAGAGGTGGCGCCACAGACAGTATCATATACTGAGAATGAATATGTGTAATTATTTGCCAAATTATACAACATATTATAGATATGTACTTCATTGAAGCTTCGGTTTTATTATCCTTTATTTCCTTGAAACAAACAGCAGTTTCAGTGAATACAACGATAAGTGCGATAACATAAATTATCCTGTATAGAAAACGAAGTCTCCTAAAATGTGTATATTTAGACCAATTTTTATTCAAGAATTATTTGAAATTCAGAATAGCAAATAACGTTGGTATGAAGTTTTGTTCGAAATGCTTCTTTTCCTTATTAATTTCATTACTGCCATAACAATTGTTGTTACTGAGAATACTTGATGAGTATATCTCAATAATCCTCGTGGCTAAGGAGCATGGACGACCGAGCATTTGTGTTTTAACAAGAACTAAATTTTTGTTTATTAACAATTTGTCTGTCTGTTAGAGATATAAAGGAACATTCAGAATGAAGAGAAATTACGAGAACATTCCCAAAATATTCAACATAAGCATTTCATTTGCTATCAAAACATGTAATACATTTGGCAAGTTAATGATAATTGCACCTAGTTAAAAACCATAAAAAACACTAATACATATTTTATATAAAGTGTAGTGTGAAGTACAGTAAGTGTATTTTCTACTTATCATGTATTTGGTACAGACAGAAAAAGTAATTTACTTCAATCACTGTTTATTCTGTATACGTACATATTTATTACTCAACATTCATCATTTTAAATTATTTTTAATTTGTTAATATGGTAATGTCAGTCACAAATTTAACTTGTACAGTTTTTGTAGTATTTGTTGATTATGTTAGACTTTTTCTACTTTTTCTAAATCGTACATAGCACATAGAGAATGTATTGTATTACACCAAACATTTGATAACAAGATTTTACTGTCAAAACTAGTTTTGAGCTGATGATGATTATTGTAGTGTTTAAGGGCGCTCAACTGCTCGGTCATCAGTGCCCTTTAAAACCACATATTTTTAAAATCTTCTTAAAATAATTCTAAAATATACCCATCCTTGATAAAAATCACTGTGAAAACACGCTGATAGTCAAAATCTAAAAGCAATCTAGAATAAAAAGGTTAAACGGCTAAAATATATTGACCGCTAAATGCAATATTGAATCCCTAAATATCAATTTAGAGAAAACTTAGACAGCGTTTTGTTGTTCGCTAAAACCGCCAGCAAGCACACCATGTTACGACGACTTCGCGGGTAACCGGATCAGTTTACCCTTCTTTTTGTGTGTCGGGCTTACACCTTTACCATCCGATTTATTAGGTCGTTTTTTTCTAAGCTGTCCTGGTGGTTTGGGGCGTATCCTCCTGTTGCATCTCTACTACGGATTGGGCCCCATTCCCAATAGAGAACTTCGGTTCAAGTACCACAAACCGACTGGATATAGATATCCACGAGGATGATAAGTGCCGCTCAGAGTCCTCATCTGACGACTCCTCAGAGGACGAACTTTTAGATGCCCTGTAGCCCTTCTATCGGCTGCCAGTTTTGTAGGAAACTTTGAGGAAGTCGGATTTCTGATAACTGGTCCTAATTTTTTTTGGGGCGGGTACATTATCGAACGGGGTTTTCAGTCATGGTGGAGGGTGATCCTTTGGCCGATGACAGCGCTGGCGATCTCCTTCCTGATGAAGAGGCGGGCCTCCTAGTTGCAGACAGAGGGTGATGCTTTGTCTGACTTCGGTGATGGTGATGTGGTCATTATTTTCTCGGGTATTGTGGCCGCACCAATATCGCCAGTCTGAGTCGCGATCTCTTTCCTCGCCGCCGACTTAGCTGCCATGGGCTGTAAGTAGCTGACAGCAGGGGAGACGGTATGCGGGCTCGCGCAAATTTCCGGCCTTCTGAGAAAGGGACTTTCTCTTTCACCCGATTCTCTTGAATCGCTTTTTCCTCGATGAAGCGTAGGCAATTTTTAAAGTTGGACGGGTGTTCTCTACCACAGTTCACACATTCAACAGGCGATGTGCGCGCACCTCTGTGCAGCGACATCGCACAGTTACCACTGGTAGGAGTACCGTTACAGAACTTGCTAGTGTGACCAAAGGGCTGACACTGGTAGCACCTTAACGGGTTAGTTATATATGCGGGTACCTCAATGGTCTCATACCGTGCCCTAATCCTTTGTGGGAGATCCACCCGAACGAAGGTCAGGAACAGGGTACGCGTAAGCACCAATTCCCCTCGATCCCTTCGCTGTACACAGTACACAGCTGTCACACCCTGGTTCTGTAAGTTTTCCTAAACTTCCTCATCAGTTCAGGGTCTTGTGCGCTGTGACGTTCACTGGGTAGCTGCCCAATAATTTCGATAATATTGATGCCTGTGTGACAGAATGTACTTCTACCAAGGGAGTGCCATTTCTTGAAGGAACACAAGATTTAACCGGACCAGCTATCTTATCCAAACCCTTTTTGATGATGAAATGGTTCAGAGACAGTAAATTCTTTCCTTCCTCAGTTCTGGTTACTACTAAATAGCGAGGACAACAAGGCTCGATTACTTGCTTTACACTTACCTTTACAGTTGTTGGTTTAAATTTAGGTGCCATAGTGTTAATGTCCACAACGTTGCAAACGCCTCCGATGGTGTAACCACATCCTGGACGCCAGCCCGGCTTAGGTGAGAGTCCTGGCCTGGACCTTGCTCACATTAGGGTCACATCTCCCAGTGTAAAGATAGAGGGCCCCAGTCACCTTCAGGAGTGTAACAGCTCATGCAATGGCCACTCCCCGGGTCTGACCTTAAAAGCAGATAAGAACACAGTCCCACATTATAACAAGGGACTGGGAATTACGCGTTACCCTGTCACCCGTTGCGCTTCCCAATCCACCAACCAGCGCTACGTTATCCGTCAAACAGGGAGGAATAAGAAAAAGGAAACATAGAAATGAGGTCAAACACCCAAGATGACCATGTTTTGGGCGTTTGAAGGACCACTCTAACCCCGCAGAGGAACCCAGTCGAGAGATTAAACCAGAGCCTCTTCTGCCAGTTTTCGGGTTTACTGATGGACCTCCTCGGCAGCCGTAGCGGTCCTGGGGTACACCAAGCCTCGTCGTACATCACCCAATTAGTCAGTCCCCTACTTCCTGTTGCTCACCCCTCGGGACGAGGACCGCAGAGGTTGGATTTTGAGGGGCTAATTTTGAGACTTGCTAAATAAAAAATGTGTGTAACAATTACACGACTTTCTCTATTCATTGTCTTATTGTAATATCTACTTCATATTGTTAGAGATAAATATTTATATAAAATGTGTTATTACATATATCCTTGTAAGTAAGAAGGCAATAGCACAATCCAGCAGTGTTTAAGTGATAGTCAAATTTTTTATGAACCAGTCGTTATGTGATGACTTTCAAATGGCATTCTCTTTACGTAAACATGAGAAGGAAACAAATGAATTACCTCTAATTTTAGGAAAGTATAAGTGTTGGGGAAGTTAAATAGATGGAATATCACTAAATGGTAAACTCTACAAAAGTGTATTGGAAGTAATTTCTATATTTCTATATAGTCTACAGTTTTTTGTTTTATAAGTGTTGGTCTATCTCTAGTAGTTTAACAGTTAGACAAAGGTCTATTGGTAATGAAGAGAAATTCTAAGAATATTGTCAGAAATATTTAGCCATAATTTCCAGTCATATCACATTTGATCAGTTCCCTTTCTCTCTCTACAAACTGTTTACTTAACAACTCCTGTTTGAAGATGGCCACATTGTGTTTAACATATCTCATGTTTTCAGTTTTTGCTCACTTTGAGGAGTTGACTTAATGTACTGGGATATCTGAGCTTAAAGCACTCTACTTTCTACATTGCTTTATTGTAAAGATTATATTGTTGACGTAGTTATCAATTTTGTACGTATATCACCATAGAATTTGATAGATTTACACATTTTGAGATTCTTTTAATGCAGAAAAATATCTCTTTTAAAAATGTGTGTACCTATGTGAACAGCAGAACAGAAAAGTTATAATTGGTTGAACACGAAACTTAAGTTCAGGATGTTCCAGGGATACAGAACAAACACTTTTAACAAACTCTCTCTCCAGGAACTAATCTTAACAAAACAAAGAAACAAAAGAATATATTATTATTTTCTCAAACATTGCTCTTATATGTTCAGTTAGGAACATTGTTTTACAAATATGCATTCCAAATAAGGACAGGGTGATTCTTTTAGGCAATAAATAACCTTGAAGTCATCTCTCCATTTGGAATATATTTTTGTAATATGTTAACCATAAGAAGTTAACTCTAGGTATAAAAATGTATAACTCCATACGACATACAATTTTGAAACATAAAAAGTTTTGTCTTCACTGCTTCGGAGTATTTCTTGTTATTTATTGTCTGCATTTTTAAATATTTAGCTTTTTACACATGAATCCAAATTTATGTCTTTTTAATGTTCATATAAGGACTATGTACTATTTCACAGTGGTCACACGCAGTCATATGACCAATAATCTGATATCTACAAATAATGTATCATAAAAGCTTATCTGGATAATAAAGAAACAAGAAGAACAAAAGATATGATAAGTATTGTTTGTAGAGGAATGAGTAGTAAGTGTCACATTTTGTTATGTAACTTTAGCAAAAGTTTCATCAAAGTACGAAACGTTACTACATTTGCTTAATAAACAAAATGTACAATACAATTCCTGGCAATAGTCACTGAAGTTCTGTTCATTCTGACTCACTTCTCTACGATTTTACTTAACTTATAGTTCAAGGGTTTGATTCAGATTTCACAAAAGAGGATAATTTATGTCAACTTATCTTCTCGCTAACGGTTTTCCAGATATTTCCTGCTTCTCATTTAATTTTCCAAAATTTTATATCTCAAAACGCTAATTATGTATTTGTGTTCTACATAAACTTATAGGAATAGCGTTCGAAATTTAAAACTGACCCGATTTTAAGACATACAACTGAATTAACAAGAAAATAATTAATAAACATATATTTCAAATTTGCAGGAATGGACAAATTAGTCTTTGTGGACCGGTTAGTTCAGACAATGCTGTAAGTGTAACAGTTAGGGAGTTCTTGACTATATACAAATAAATGTTATTTCGGAGTTCCTTATATCTATTGAATATGCATAGAAAACAAAATAAGTAACTATAATTTTCTGGAAAGTCTCCATCATTCATTCTGACTGAATTCTTTATAACTTTCTTTAACTTGTACATCATAACATATGGACAACGTTTTAGTGCATCAAAATTCAGAGCTCATTAAAAAGCATAATTTATGTCAACTTACTTCATCTAAATAAAGATTTTCGAAAACTGGGCTTCTAGTTCCATTATCCAAAACTTTATATATTAGAAATGTTAATATTACTCCTGTCGGTTCGTAAGAATAATATTGGAATTTTAAGGACAGCATGGAATGACCCGATTTCCAAGATTTAACTACATCCTTGTATCTACAATGAAATGGCTAATGAAATTACTATTCTAGAAGTTCATTTTAAATTTGGAGCAAATAGAAAAAAAAACAGCGGAACGACGGGATGAAACAATACTGTAAAGTTATACACTAATCCTTGTGTCACATAAGCTTGCCCCGTCTTTCTTAACGGTCACGTGACCTAATCCCCTCTCATTGGCTGCTGTTGTAGTATAGACTGTTGTGCGGTAAAAATTAGTTCGTTATTTAATATGCTGATATATCTTTATATGTTGGAAGAGAATTGTCAAATTTATATTTTCTTAACTGTTTGACTTAAATATATTACGCAACAGAGTTGATTTATCTGAAATGCGTGTTAATTCTTAAACGAAGTAAAGAAGGGTTCCTTTGCTTTCAAGCACGTGGCACGATAGCACGTGATTTAAGGGTAGTGATGACATATTGGTTTATATGCCTTTTATCACTGGCCTTGTTATGTACTGGATTTGTTATATATTGCCATTCGGAGGTGTGTTGTGCCGAGTGCGAGAGCTAACTTATTTTATTGATCGCTTAATGCGCGTGTACTTATATGTATAATGGCGGAGTCTACCGCCAATTTTTCGCTGAAACATTGCAAGGGAAAAACTTTACTAATCGGTGAAAGAAGAATTGTGGTGCATGTGTTTAATGCACTCCCAGAAAAGAATCCGTCTTTGTCAGTGAGAGCTGTGCTCTGAACTTACAGGTGTGAGTGATAGGTCCGTAGGAACATAGCGACGTGAAATTGAGACAACAGGAAAATTTACCACTCCTGGCAAAAGCAGGAATAAACAAAAGAGCGTGCTCGGAAGATGCGAGTAGTGAAAAGTGCTGTGCGTCGTCTTGTGCATAAATTTTTGTTTATAAGCGAACTCGCAAGCATAAATGAAATTTCATCTGCTGTAAATTAGGATGGGAATTTACCAATTTCAGCAGATCTGGTCTGTACAGATTGCTTATACAGTTGTGGTTTGTGAATGAAAAAAGAGGAAAAACAATGTGCCAAGAGACAGAGGCGATATTGCTGTGTGGCGAAGACGTTATTTGAGGACAATCAGACTGTACAGGATACAAGTCGCAAAATAAAATACCTCGACGAGACTTGGGTGAATGATGAACATACGAAAATTTAAGTACGACATGACGCGACTTTTAAGACTGAAAGACAAGCATTTTTGCAAGGTATTTGTGCTGGTTTAAAAAATATCAGTGGAAAAGTCTCAAGGCCTTTCATTATAAACTTGATTCAGTTTCATTGCTCATTCATTCAGTTTCAACTTTCCCAGTTTCATTATAAACTTGTATTTTTGCATGCACTCATATACTTATTTGTATGATTCTATCTTCCGGGCAATTATTATGACGTTTACTGCAGGTTTAAATTAGACGGGAAGGCATCGCCTATGGGCTATGGCGCGAAAGCACTAGCCAATTAGGGTGAGGGGAATGGTAGTTGCACGCGGAGTGAAACATCTCAGAGGGGCAAGGTTATATAAAACGAAATTTAAATGCATAAGCTCTACAGCAGAGGATTTTTAGTCCTAGTGGTTGTCCGGCAGTAGAGAAATTTCAGTTACAAATTAAACAAACTGACAACCATCGCTGTCCAGAGATGGCTCTACTGGTGATATCTTGTTGTGAAGAAGAAAATGTTAATTATCTAGGAAGTTTGAAAACACATTGTAGTTACCTTTTCTATACATGGATTATATTTAATTTCTCTTTTTAATTTTAAAACAAACTTTCATGAGGATAAGTTAAAAGGACAATATCGAACGAACAAATAGCTGTATGTGATACACGATACCTGCCACAGCGGGTACCTTAAGCATCCAAAACTCTTTAATTTTTGTTGCAGCTTGTATCCGATTATAATAAGTTGGGAATGTTTGTATTTCCTCACGAACGTCATGCGAGCCATACGACTTTAAGGCAACGTGATGTTTCCGAAAATGTATTATTGTAGATGTGTTGAGTTTATATGAGTACCTTGCTCTTCTCTATGTACCTCATGTTAGTTGTGGGTTTGACTCTCGGCAAATGCAGTCTAACGTGCCTTTGGTGTAATAAATCATCAGTGTCCTGTCACGCGTGTATGATGACAGAGTATCATTTCACTGCAATTGTATGGATTTGTTTTCTTTTCTTGTAAGAAATACACAAGAATGGACATTTTAAAAATAATATATAATTCTGAACGTCTACGATGTATATGTTTAATTGTTGAAGGACCGTATAGCAAAAATAGTGTAGAAAAAAAAACATTAAAAGTTTTACAAATAGGAAACAAATACATAAGTTCCCTATAAGGGACGCCGTGACTGGAGTGTTAGTGATAGTGGGTACTTAGCCGATTTTTCCTTTAAGAGCTGTGCTACTAACAGACATTCAGATAAAACATAAGGAGATATTTTTATAAATTGTTTTGGTAATCCCAGAACATATATTTCTTGTTGAATGACAATATATAAAGTTTGTGTTACTGTATGTAGTAGAGATGGTACAGTAGTGAACTATGTGATCTCTCACTCAGGGTATACGTGACATTTGACTGAAGTAAGTTGTTAATCTTATCACGATAAACTATAACTATTCAACTATTATATCAGCTCAACTATCAATAACTTCACTGTTTTTGTAATAACATTAACAATTGTAAATTTTGTTGACTACCAAGTCTGTGTTTTTATGAACGTGGTCTTTAGGTGTTAGAGGCTGCAGATACAGAAGTTAGGTTGCAGTTTCTATGTGTTGGTGACGTAATCTGCTACTGTAAGTGTTGGCCAAAGTGTGTTTCGAAACTATTACAGAGCGATTTTTAGTGTTTGTAAACTGGACTTTTAATTTCACGAACCCACAAAGTCACAGTCATTTATTTTGCGAGTACATTTAGCGTAAGACATGAAATGTTTAGTTCAGAACTGGCCTCTTTGCGCAAGAATAAATGTCAACGTTAAAGTTTTAAAAATAATTTTTACGAATAATTAAAAGCGAATAGTTTTTAAGTTTCCACTTCTGTTTTGTAGCCTTAAGCAAACACAATTTTTGAAATGTTTCTATCACAAACATAGCACATAGAGAATATATTGCATTCATCTTAGAAATTTGGTATCAATATTTTACAAGAACAACTCACTTTAAGGCTTCCTAAATAAAACGAATGTGTTACAGTCACATGACTTTCTCTACTCATTGCACTCTTGTGATGTTTACTACATATTGTTACAGACAAATGTGTATAGAAAATGTCGTATTACATATATCCTTATTAGTACAAGTGTAGTAGGAGAGTACAGCAGTGTTCAAGTGATAGTCAAATATTTTATGAACTAGTGGTTAAGTGGGGAGTAATGCAGTCACTTTGTAAGAGCAGCTGTAAGGTAGCAGTTTGTAGAGAGAGAAAGACAGTTGCTCAAATATGTTGTTTTGTTGAAAATTTTCACGTTGTATTCTTGGAAGATGCTGAACCAAGTTTGGTGTTTAACCCAGGTTTTATATTTCAACTATGTTGTTTACAAACACACACAGCAACTGTTGCTAAAAATTCTTTATTTTCTGGATTCATCAATATCAAAATATGTATTTCTGGGGAATTCTTGTATTTAAATTTTGTGTACAATACTTGAGCTATTTACACTAAGTACGCAGTAAGGAATATAAAACCTGTATGGAGATATGACTTTGGTACAAGTCTGTATGGTCAAATAATGTAATCAAAATGTTAAAAAAAATACTGGACGAACTTCCCTGCTCAAGAAACATAACCTTTACATAACCTACATTCTGAATATTGTGGCTTTGTGGGTTCGTAGAATTAAAAGTCCAAGTTTCAGAAATTCAAAATGTTCTTTATACGCGTAGCAATACACTTTGGACAATTCTTACATTAGCAGAATTACGGCACATACACAATTACAACCTACCAAGGTCGTTGACCTCATACAAACAGTTGCTCAGTTCTGGTTACACTCTGTTTACAACTCTCATTACGTCTCTGTTTACTACTGTCTTTACAACTGTGCGATAAACTAGCCACGACTTCTTCTTATACGCGACCATTCATGATTCTAGATTGTTCTATATCAAACAAGAAATCGAATGTTCTGTCACTAGACGAAACACGAACGTTCCAGACTTCTAACGTTATCGGTTTTGGCATGACTTTTATCGCCGCGCTATGTTTGTCTGCTTAGGCAAGCTCTTTATCTCCACCCTGCACTATTTGTCACTTATTGCTGCACGCCGCGCTATCGTAAATAATGGGTTCGCGACAATATTTTATATAATTTGTGGAAAATATTTCTATCGAGTTATCTCTCATTATTTGATCTTACCTCTAATGCTTTTAAATAAAAAAACAAACAAATATGTGTAATTCTCCTTAAATAGTTTCTGGCTCGTTCTGAGTGAATTCTCTATAATTGTCTTTAACTTGTAAATCATAACATATGGACAAGCTTTTAATACATCAAAATACAGATCTCGTTAAAGAGCGTAATTTATGTCAATTTACTTTGTCTAATTAATGATTTTCGAAGACTTCTGTGCTTGTTGTTCAATTATCCATTATTTTTATATCTTAAAAGTGTTAGTCCAATATTGTTAGGTTCATAACATTATTGCAATTTGAAGGGCAGTATGAGCTCGCGCAATTTTTAAAATTTAATTTTACACTTCTTGTATCCACAGCGAAATGGATAATGGAACTACTATTGTAGATGTTTGTTTTACGTTTAGAGGAGATGTAAAAATGAGTGCTAGCTAAAGAACGGGTTGTGAAAGTACTGTGGGTGTAACACGCTACATGCATTTGATCTACAGCAGACGATGTTTTAGTTATAGTGATTGTCCACCAGAAGAGAAATTTGTTAGAAGGTAATGAAATTGACAACCAAACTCGAGCTGTTGATCAAAGATGGCGCCACCAGTAATATCTTATACTGAGGACGAAAATGCGGAATTAATTAGAAAGCTTTATAACTCATTGTCAAAATGTTGTCTACGTATAACTGAAATTCATTTTTTGTTTATAGCGTGGAAATAAACAATGGCTAAAGCAAATATACAGGCAATAGTGAACGAATAAGTCATCATGTCTGGGTGTGGTAGTCTTCTAATCTGAATATACGTAAACGTATCTGGCGAAACTTGTAGTTTATCATGTAAAAACTTATTGGCTTCGACTGTTTCTGAAACATTGCCTGTTACCGATTTGTATTTTAAAGTATTAGTAGCGTCATCTACAGTAAAACTTCAATCTGAAGTGCTGAACATACATCGGCATGGCTAATTATACTTTCTGATTTGTTTACTTTAGTACTTCACTCATCTAAATTGTTTCTGCCTCTACTTTACTTCTTCAGCTTTAGCAAGTGATATCCTCATAAGATACATACATTTTTAAAATACAATATAATTGTTAATTGTTGCATAAATGGACAATGTTAAAAAGATATACAGTTTTGTTCTATAGTATTTTGTCTACATTTTATGTCTTTGTGCACTGAGTACTTACTTGTGTACTTGTTGTTTTACTTAAGTCACTGAGTTACTAAGTAGTCCACCTCTGTATTTATGTTAGAAGATTAGGTAATACATTGTACAACATACATCCATCCTGAACTGTACATAAATATAGAGCAAAACTTGTACTACGAACACCAACAAGATGTTATATAATACATTTACAGTGCAAAACAAAGGATTTTTGTAGTCAAAATTTTTCAAGAAGACTTAGAATGCTGTGTTTGTAAACAAAATTGAAGACTACTTAAGTTTATCTATTGTTTAAGCATATGTACACAGGAAGATTTTTCTAGTATTTACAGTTTACTAGTTATGTAGATGTCTTCGAGAATAAATAGTACTTCTGTATAGGGTAATCCAACGCTGGCAGTATTGGTATACAAATCTCCCTGTTGAATATTTCTAAGTTGAACTCAAATATAAAGTGTCGTATTTAAACAAAGTTTGCCTTTTTTAACTTATACTGTTCACACACATGTAAACTGTATTTTGCCTAAAATATATTCTTTATTCAATCTCTGAAATATATTAATGATGAAGTTTCAGTATCCAGTTTTTGCGTAAAATACAATACTACCCTTACTTTAAGTATGTACCATATTTTGGAAATATTACAACAGAAGCTGACAAAAATCATTGGATACTATTCCCCCATTTTCCGGCACACGCTCAAAAACACACACCAGCCAGGCTCGACCAGACACCAGCAAAAATCACCTCTTTCCTCCGACATACGCTCTAAAGCACAGAACAGCCAGGCTCGACCGATCAGCCAACCCACGAGCGCCAGTGAGTCCCGGAAAGTGGTGTCCTCAGAAAACTGAACGAGCCAGGCCAGAGAGGGAGATAGTTTGCCGCGGTGGCAAACTGGGTGAGGCTAGGACAACTCGGAGGAGCACTAAGCGCAGTTATATCGATAGATTAGTATATCAGCAAATGATGGTTTGGATCCCGCATCAATGACCTCCCAAAACGTTAGGCGAAAGTTAGGACAGGGTCTAAGCACGTGAGATTCCCCGACAGAAAGGCCACATTATCTTTATGGCCCGAGAGACTAAATGGCGAAAAGAATGAACAAGATCTTTGCGCGTGAAGGATGCTGAATAGGGTTTTCAGTATTATTGTTTATAGATCTATATATGGATATACACATGCTTTTCTTATTTTAATCTTTAAGGAACTTCTGAAATATGTATGATTGTTTGTCCTATTTTTAAAAAACAGTTATTCACAGTTGCAGTGCGAGGAGAATGCTCAATATACGTTCTGTATTATTCAATAAACATTTCTTGTTTTAGTGTTACCATATACTGAGAAAACGTTTTGCTATTATGGTACTATGTTGAATAACTATGGCAAAATATGTAAGTTGGTAATGAAAACATATTTTGTCGTTTGTTACTCTGGGTAAACAGAAAAGACAGAATGGCAATTAAAACTGGAAGTTACTGCATCATTTATGTCAAAGTATGGGGTCCCTTGCTACAAAAAAAGTAAACGCAGAACAATAAATGAAATGTATAAATTATAATTTTATAAGAATTTCTGTGCAAGTCTTGCTCATTTCAACTTTTGTGAAACTGATAAACTCTAAGAGATAAACAAAATGGAAATATACAAATATGTGGATCCCTTTAAAACACACAGTTAATGTCAAATATTATTTTTATGTGAAGTATTTCCGAGATATTATCTGTTGCTTGTTTTTCTCTTCCTAACTTATTAACTTTATAATTTATTTTCTACAACTGACATACAAGAGCTGAGTGACACGTATATTCCCAGAAATAGAGGATCCTTAAAATATCCAAACAACAGTCTCTTGTTTACAAATTAAAAAGGCAATAACCCAAGGATACTAGTATCATATCACATTTCCATATTATATTTATTTATTATAAATTATAATTAATACCTAATGTCGACTTAAGACAGCTAATTAAAAAGTTGTACAAAGAATGATTATGCCTTAAGTTTCAAGTATTTCCTTAAAAGACAAAACAAATACAATAAACTGAACTGCTAGATAATTCACAAAGTAAATTGATAGATATGGATTTATAATGACATTTGATAATATAATAGCCTTTAAGTGATTCGTCAGATCTTTTGAAGCTTATTGCTTTGAAATTACAATTTGTTTCCACGTCCTGGAGATAAAAACAAATGAATGACATGTTTCTGTTTCAGAGAAGCACAGCTATTTTTGAGCTCAAACAAATAAAGAATAATCTGTAATCCGTTCAAGACAGAAAAAAATATATGTGACATAATTGATGATGTGAACTGACGCATACGTTTTTGTTGAGTAAGGTTTGTTAGTTGTAATGAGTACTCACATGTGTCCTGTGTCACTGACCATTTCTGTATTGATGTTACAAGATTAGATGTACATCCTAGTCTACACATAAATATGTACAGTACATATCATCAACATATTAGTCAGCATATTTATAACAAAAAACAAACGATCTTTGGACTACAAAATGCTTTACCAAGTCTTCACTGAACACATTTAGAATGTTGCCTTTCTAAAACATATGAAATATGTTTGACAACGTGTTTTAAGATGTACACAGGAATGTGTTGTCTAGTTTTACCAGTTATATAGATGTGATCTAGAATGAAAAGAACTTCAGTCTGAGGTGGGAGAGGTTTGATAAAAAATGTTCTATTTACATCATTGGAAGATGAACTCGAATATTAAGTTTGGCATTTAACCAAAATTTGACAACCACACACACACCCACACACACGCAAGCACAAATACACGGACTTTTTGCCTTAAATATAATGCTTTATTAATAACCTCGAAATTAAATTCCAACACTACCTCTCTTTACCGTAAGTACTTGCCATTTTTAGGAAATAGAAGATTATTATACAATAGGATTTGACAAAATATATTCAATCAATTTTTCAGTTTCAGAAACAATCCTTTGCACAGGTAATTTGTAACGATTTGTTTGCTTTTTTCCTTTCTTTTAATGTTTCCAGTTATTTCCCACCCATATTTGTTAAAAGTTTAATAAATTATTGATATATTTGTTTAATAAGCAAGATGTTCTACACAATTCGTGACAATAGTCCTCAAAGTTCTTTAGCTAGTCGTTCATGGGATATGAGTAGTACATAACATGTCTTAGTATATAACATCCAGAGCTTGCTAAAGAGGATAATTTATTTCAACTTATGTTATAGATAAAAATTTACGACGCATTCCTTACTTCTGGTTCAATTTTGCAGTAACTTTGTACCTTAAAAACGCTAATTATAACCCTTTGTTCCACATAAACTTAAATGAGTATGTTTGTAATTTTAAAGCCGATCCGAACTTTAGACACACATTATTATTTACAAGTAAATGAATAATGAAACAGTTTAAAAAAAACATTTATTTAAAATTTGCAGCAGTCAACAAAGAAGACTTTGTGGAACGGTGGGTTGAGGCAATATAGTCAGTTTAACACTTTAAGTGAATTTGTTATATAGCAGACGATGTTTTAGTTACCGTAATTGTCCGTCAGGGTAGAACTGGCCGCTTGTTGCTGTCCAGAGAGGGCTCCACCTGTAAAATCTTATACTGAACAAACGGCTTTTTAGTTATATTGAACATTTCACAACAAATTACAATTATGTTATTTATATGCAACTTATATTTAATTGTTGTTTATTGAGCGAAAATGAACGGTAGCTAAAAGGTATTTGGAGTCAGTATCGACTATACAATTAACTGTGCGTCAGAAAGGAAGCCTTCTAAACCAATTATATACCGAAGTATCCCGTTAAATTGAAGCATTGCACTTTGATTATACCCTGAATTGACTCTTTAAGTTTTTGGAATTTGTATTCGATTGTAGTGGTTAACAAGTTAGGATGTTAACAAATTAATGTAACTTACAGTTGAATAAATATTATCGCATGGGGTGTCCTTCTTTTATTAGGTACGCCGAGGACTTTAAATGATTATGAAATCTTTTAATTCAGGTTGCTATGCAATGACTATAGATGTATTCTCTCAGCGTGCCTTAGTGATATGACTTTATTTTTGATACGTTTAAGTACTGAGAAATGCAATCTTAAGAGTCATCCGAGGATTCCGCATTATCTCCTCTCCAGCAGCGCTTATTGTTGCAGATATTGAGCATATTTTTCTTACTGGTGTATATACAACAACATTAGAAACGGCCAAGCTTTGCCCTGCAACTTGAAAGACCATTAAACAAGTTTCTCATTCAGCCACCTGTGTCTCTAGTCTCCTTGAAGAATACCATCAGTACACCATTTATACAGATGGTTCTCGGATAACTGAAGGACCATATAAATATGATAAAGTAGGAAGTTCGTTTGTAGTGTTTTCACGCTCCATTCCTCCATGTTCAAACTTGCTAAAGAATGTTCTGTCCTTCAAGATGAAGTATTAGCAATTCGTGAAATTGTGCAACAACTTACATTGTACCTCTGGCCTTTACAGTGACTCACAAGCAGCAATTGCGGCTTTGAAAGATACAAAAAGCAGCAGTCCTGTTGAAATTGAAATAAGGAATCAATTATTAAGTGGTTCTCATCTGGGTTTCTAATGGATCAGAGGGCACGTGGGCACTGCAGGAAATGAACGTGCAGATGAGCTTGAAAAGAGAGCTGCGAATTCAGATCTTCCAGAAGTTTACAGTCTATGCCTATTTCTTATGTGAGTCAAACATTGAAGAACATTATCATCTACGACCAGAATGAACACAGGTTAAAGGTTATTGTGGTGCTTTGACTAAAGATGTATATTCCCCAACGGTTTGTGATAGATATAAATGTAAATTCCTTAATCTTATGTTCTCTCTCAATTCTTAACTGTTATGGCAAATTTTCAACTTACTCATTTCGTTTCAAAATCAAATCCACATGTGATTGCATTACGAGTCAGTTGGAGAATTTAATGTCATATCGGCACGTTGGCCATACTAGCTCAATGGTAGAGCGACTGGCTGGAAACCAGAAGATCCGTGGTTCAAATACCGGCCACGGCATTGAATTTTTCAGTCTGACTCTACGTTTCCACTTCAGTTCCTGTTAGCCTGTGGAATGCTGTATGCTTATGTTTATGAATGAATGCTGGATAAGAAGTATGTATTTACTTTGGAGAGTTCAGATCAATATCATTCAGTTGTTCTTTACACAACAGCAGAGTAAGAGTTAAATAGTGCATTGGCTTCTTGCGGTGAATTTACTGGCGAGTCAAAGAGGCAAGTATTGCGAAGTCAGTCTAGAAGTATTATGTTTAAGGTGTGCACGTTCTTGAATTGTTTTTCGGAAACAGAATCCAAAAGTGAGTTATTGCAAAGAGTACTTCTGTTTAAACGCACGGAAAGAGTGTATCAGCTGGATCAACTTCAATTGAAACGGAACACGAGTTAATACACCTCCCACCTTACCACTGCCAATATAATCCAATTGAGTTAGTGTGGGCTCAAATAAAAGGGGGGATTGCAAACAGAAATACTTTTAAACTGACGGACGTTAAGTGACTTCTTCACGAAGAAATTGACAAGGTAACAAAACAGGACAGGGAAAACTTCGTAAGGCATGCAGAAAGCTTTACAGAAGACGATTTTAAGAAAGGAATAGCACGTGAGATGATTTTGGAACCTGTAATCATAAATTTACGCGACTCAGGCGATGAAGACAGTGCCAATGAGGAATTGTCTCTTAACGGAAGTGACTTTGACAGCGATATGGATGAACCACTGGCAGCTCCATTGGATTACAAAGACAGGTAATTCATAAACTATAATTATAGTTATAGTACTTAAAAATATACATAATTTGCAAAAATTCTTTTTGAAATTTTTATTTTGAAAACAGCATCATTGTAAAAGTTTTCTAAATATAATTCGCTTACTCTTACGTCTGCGCCAAGCAGCGAGAGAGAGGGAAATAAAAAGGAGTGGGGTAACAAGCTGGCAACGCTGAGTGTGCTACGGCATCTGATTAGCTAGACTCCAGAACCATTCCCATTTGAAACAAATAATAATCTAGCTCCTTGATGTTGTATATTGTTTCTATTGTAGCATGTCTACTTTGTTAGACTATTGTTGTGTCAGCAGGGGAGTCTGTCGAACCCTATGACATGGTCAAGGTAAACTGCGCATCTCCGCCAGAGAGACCACATTATTTTTATGGACTGACAGACTCAATGGCGAGTAAAACTAATAAGGATATTATTAGCTTTACGAAAACCTCTATTTAATATAGAGTGGGTTTTAATAGATCTGCTCGTTCGATACAGTGACATTTTGTCTAACCCTGACAGTTTTCTAGTCATTGAAGAGTCATCCAGAATTACGAAGACTTCTGACGACATTACCAGATGATTTAAGACATAGATTTCATTTCTCATGGAAATATATTTAACGTAGGGCAATTTAAACGAAGCAGAACAGTTTTTGACAAAATAGAAGCTTAGCGTGTTTCATGTAATGTGTCTGGGGTGGAGAGTTTTCTAGAAAGTGTTTACGGTTCGTCCTTGGAAGCTGCCTGAAACAAGTTTGGTATTTAAGTTTGATATCAGGACAAACACTTGGAGAACCGCTTTCTGACAACGCTTTACTTTTTGTTTCAAAGAGTTAACAAATATGTGTTTGTGATGAATTCTCACGACCAAATATTTAGATAGATTACTAAACTTGGCCCACTTACACTAAGTACGTAGTAGGGAATGTAAAACCTGTACGGAGATATGACTTTGGTAGAAATCTGTAGGACCAAATCATGTAGTCAAAATGTTGTTCCATTATAAAATTGAAGTTAACAAAAATACACAAACTTCCCACATCCAGAAAGTTAAGCTTTAAATATGATAAACTGTGAAACCTTTTCTTATTTTTGGAAAATATTTCTATTGATTTATCTCTAATCATTGATGAAAGTAATTAATGCTGAATATATTTGCATAAAATTTACAACCATAATATTCCTGAATTATTCTTAAATTCCTTAGGAGTAAATTCGCTTAAATTTCTTTAACTTGTAAGTTATAACATATGAACAAGCTTTTAATACATGAAAAATAAAAAATGGTTAAAAAATTAACGATGTTCAAGCATTCTGTAGTTCTGTTTCAATATCTATTATATTTATGTCATAGAAATGCTAATCCTATTTTTGCAAGTTCACAAAATAGCACTAGAATGTAAAAGGCAGTATGAGCTGACCCGATTTTTAACATTTAACTGCCGCCTTCTCGAATCTACAACAAAACGTGTAATGAAACATTGCTGTATACTTTATTTTGTTTTAATTTGAAGCAGATGGAATAATGAACCTTAGTGGTAGGGCGGATTGAGAGTGTAACATTTTAAATGCCTGCAGCAGACAATCTGTTAGAGAGTCTGTCCGCCAGGAGAGAAATTCCAGAAGTGCTAACCGAACTGAAATCGCTGTCCAGAGATGGCACTATGAGTAATATGTTATACTGAGAAGGAATATGTGTAATTATTTACCAAGATTTATATCGCACTTTAAGTATCTTCTTTGCATAAAGCTTCCATTTGATTGTTCTTTATTTGTTTGAAACAAACAATAGCTTCAATGAATACAGAGACAATTTCGAAATAAATAAATAATGCTGCCTAAGAAAAGAAGTCTTGTAAAAGATGTATATTATAACCATTTTTTCATTTAGCTTATGTTCTGAAGTCCACCTTTTTACCAAGTTATCAGCTAAATTTTGTTGGAACTTATATCTCAAACAATGAATACACTTGGATATAGGTGTTATATAAGAATTTCCTTTGAAACATAGGAATGAAAAGGTTTTATAAGAGTTACAAGTATATCTTAAGTTTGGGAGAAAATCATTGGTAATTATCGAAATACCCAATGGTTTGAGCTCACAGGACTTTTTATTCTTATTAAGCCTATTTATATATATAAATGCTTTATGCCAATGAAGATACACATTCTTAATATTATTTACCTTGTATGAGAATAGGAGAATGCAACAAGTAGCTAACCTTTTAGCATTGGTTAAACACTTTAAGGCTGGTCTCCATAAAGGCCTTCAAATTTGACTTCCCCCTATTGCTTAGTGAAAACAAATTATAAAGCTTTACATTTCATAAATTAATACATATTGAAAAATTGCAACAAATAACAGGATATACCTCGCAAATGCTTTACTCTACAAAAAGTATATTTCAATTGATCATTTGTTTTATCTAGATCTCTATATTGGAGGAGTAAGATTTTGTCTGTCTCTTACAGTTTACCATTTTGGTAAATTCTTCTGCTTCTTCTTCTTCTTCTTCTTCTTCTTCTTCTTCTTCTTCTTCTTCTTCTTCTTCTTCTGGTGTTGTAGACAGACCTTTAATATATTATCATCATCCTTTTTATTCAGCACGATCTTCCCAGTTCGACTCTAGCTGCTCCCTTTATCGTTCACTTTTTTAAAACCTAATATCTCTTTACAGAACTGTTCATATGTGTGTTCAACATGCCTTTTTCTCTCGTTAGCCTTCCACAACTCCATACCATATGTCATTTGTTACTCTATTATTGATTCATATATTCTCTCAAGCCACTTTTCTAACATATCTGGTAATTAGCATTTACAGCTGCTTACACCAAACATCACTATCTTCCCTTTCACTTTGTTCTTTCTGCCATGTGCTCTCCAACTTCCACTGTAGCACACTCTCATCACTAAATAGTCAAATTCCTTTGCCAACTCCACTTTTAGTTTATTTAAATACCACTTTTCATCATTTCTTATCACACTTCTCAAAGCCTACCTAATGTGTTAGACTTGATTATATTAATTCTTATCCCCATTCCTTACAGTAACTGATAATTTCATTTATTGCTCTCTGTAACCCCATCTGTGTTAAAGATGCTCTTATTAAGTCATCTACAAATAGTAACCCTGGTATTATATTGTTACTAATAATTGAGCTATGACTGTTACTTTTTAAAAACAAATAAAATTAAATAAAACATGTTAAATTAAGGCACATTAATTTGAATTGGTTTTCATTCATGTTTTAAAAATATTTTGCTGTTATTTCTGTATCCCTTCAATTAACCATAATTTTCAGTTATTTTATTTTGATATCACATTTGAGCAGCACCCTTTCCATCTCTACAAGCAACTCCTGCTAGAAAATGACTACATGTGTTATGCAGTAATTCATGTATTCAGTTTTTGTTCTCCATTGTTTTAAAACCTTTCTTATAAAAAGAATCAGTACTATGTAAATTGTGAGCAAAATATTTTTGAACAATGCGGAACATTTAAAAGCTTTTGTTTAATTGTTTAATGACAGCAAAAATGAATTTAGTATGAAAGTAGTAGAGAATGTAAAACATATACCTGTACTTTGGTAGAAATATGTTTGGTCAACTCCTGTAGTCAAAATGTTGTACCATTATAAGATACAATTTGACAAAAAAAACATTGGTCCAGCTTCCCACCTCTATCTCTAATAATGTGGCCAAGTGACCTAATTTTTAATATAAAAGCAACATGCCAACTAAATTATTCTGGAAATAGTCTCAGATATTTTCCGACATAACTCTTTCCTTTTCTTTAACTTCTAATATAACATATGGAGAAGCTTTTAGTACATTAAAGTCAAATATTGTTAAAAAGCATAATTTATTTTAACTTAATTTATATAATTAAAGATTTTGGAAGCCCTCTGTGGTTCTATTTCAATAACCAATTTCTTCATGTCTTAGAAACATAAATACGATTCTTGTAAGTTCACAAGAGTAGCGCTAGAAATTAAAAGACAACAGGAGCTGACACATTTAACTATGCTTTCTCGCTTTCTTGTAGCAACAATAAAATGAGTTATGAAATTTTTATATATATATATATATATATATATATATATATATATATATATATACAGTACGCGCAAGATAAGGAGAGCGCTGGATTTACGGGGTGCTGACGGAAAGGAGAGGAAGATACTAGAGATAACGGTCTTTGGTTTCTGCAGTGTGGTCAACCTTGAAAAAACACAATTCCGCAAAATGTGCCGCAAGTGTGACATCTGTGGACAAACATTAAATTGAACTCTACCCGATAAGCTATATGTTTATATATGTACTATTTATAAAACACATAAAAATAGTAAACAAATATTATGACAGTTATAAATACTCACTCATTCGCTTTGTGACTCTTCGATTTCTGAGTCCACTAGTATCCTCTGATCTGTTGATAATTTCATTAATCGCATTTTCAATTACACCATCATCTCTCCAATATTTCATTTCCAATAGTTGTAGTATCCTTCCCAATGCGTCACAGTTACAGAAGAGAATGTTCTATAGCAAGTTTCTGCAGATGTGTGGCTGACATATCACCAGTAACGTTGTGTCCTCTGAAAACGTTCTTTATTTTTTCCTACGCCAGTTCAATTACATTCAGATCACAGATATACGAAGGTAAATAATAGTGTGTCCCCTTTCGAGAGCCATAACATCCACAACATAGGTAAGTCTTGCTCCTAGGTTTGTTGTCCTCTATTAAATACAGGTGTAGCTTTTGTAATGGAGGGAAATAGAAAGAAATGTAGAAATATACAAAGGGCTCAGAGCAAGAGAAAAAGAAAGATAAAAGAGCAACATATAAGGAAAATGTGGAAGCAAAAAACGAAAGGACTGAAGGGAAAAGAAGAAAGAAAGAAAACATCACTATTAGTTATTACCATACACAGATCACAGCCTTACCTGCTTTTTCCTTGTGTTTTTGGAAAATCATTGGGATGAGATGTACAAAGCGACTTAATACGCCTGACAGTGCTGACGCCTTTTCCTGTGTAAGCAGCAGCTCGTTCTATTGATTTGCTGAGTACGAACATTAACTGGTTATTATCCTTTTCCATATCGCAACTTTCTGCAACTTTCGCTATTATTTTGTGGCCGTCACTATGCACGACTGTACGTGCATGTTTCCGTGTCGGAGTTCGTTGCTCGGAAGGTACATATGATGATGAGTTTGGTGTGTCGTCAGTCATAATTACAAACTGGTTAAGCTGTAGTAATTAACCTCAAACTTGCACAAAACGAATACACGCAGAAAAAAAAGAGCGCGCGTAAAGGCTTAGCATATTAGTCACTAGATGTCAGAGTGTACTAGTATAGCGCATTTCATGTTTCTAAGTTGGCATCTGTGTTTACGGAGTTAACCGAAACCTACCGAGTGGGGACTTGGGAGACGAACGCTCAAGATAAATTGCGCATACTATATATATATATATATATATATATATATATATATATATATACGTATATATAATTTAGAGCAGGTGGAGTAATGAGCCTTAATGATTGGATGGATTGGGAGTGTAACATGTTAAATTACTGAACTATAAGAACTGATAGTTATAGTGATTGTACACCAGGAGAGAAATTTCTGAACTGCCAACCTAACTGGAACTGCTATCAAGAGATGGCGCCACAGGTAATACTTATACTGAGCTGGAATATGTGTAACTGTTTCCCAAGATTACTAACATACTTTGAGTGCATTCCTTAGCATAAAGTTTCAATTTAGTTCTTCTTTATTGCGTCAAAACAAAGAACAGCTTCAGTGAGTACAAAGATACTTTCGAAAAAATAAAGAATGCTGTGCCAGAAAGGAAGTTTTCTAAATGATATATATTACTACGGTTTTTTCCTTTATGAACTGTAGCAATTTCCCACCTAGAATCAGTTCGGGATGTAAATTTTGTTGGAACTTAATGTTGGAACTTAATCTATAATGCTCAATATGTCTGTTCCTTAGTGAGAAGACTTAACTATACCTCACGTCTAAGAGGAAATCGTCGATTGTTAACGAAATATTTGAGCACATTAAACTCACATGACGCGAATAAAATCAAATCCGGAATATAACAAGGAAAACTAACTAAACAAATCAATCATTTACAAATGAGCGCACTTCTATTTCATTCATTATATATTTACCTACATCATGTTGATGGAAATGTGCATCATAATACTTTCATTGCAGGAAAATAGGAGAATACAGTATGTAAGCTTTCCCTATTGCGATATATACACATAATAAAAATTTCAAATAAAAGATAGCTATCACCTTGTGTAGTGGCATCCTCTACAGAACTGTAGACATTGCTACACTGTCAGGACCAACTGTACTTTCATGTGACATTGATGGTCTTGGAATTGATCATTGATTTTTGTTGGAACTTTTATCCTATTATAATGAACATCATTACTCACAGGTGTTAGGTGAAAAGATTTTGGTAGTATACTACACTTCAACAAGTGTATTAGCTAAACAAATATTAGCTTGTCTTATAAGTAATGTCGGCTTATTTATTTTGGGAAAATTATTCGATTTCTTTGACTTGGCAATTCTATTTACAGGATGTCATACTAGTGTTGCGTACATTCAGTTGTTAATAAACAATCACAAAATGGAGATAACAAAGTTTGAACATAGAGTTCTTCTAAAACACTACTGGAAACAAGATTATAAAGTCACTGTCACAGCTCGAAGAATATGTTAAGTGCAAGGAGAAGGTGTCGTTAGTGAGAGTGTGGCACAACGATGGTCTCAACAATAGAGATGAAAACACTAAAGATTTACCACGTTCTGGAAGAGACCTTAAGTATGAAATATTGGGGATACACGCCCAGTTTTGTGAGAAAACCCGCAAAACGTTACCCGTAGGCCTTCAGAAGTACTTCGTCCATCACAAGATACCATACATCGCCACATTAAGACACTCGGAAGATGATACAGAAGCTGCAGATTTGTACCTCATGAAACGACACCTCAACAGGCTGAACTTAGAGTGATATCTGCCTTCAGCTTTTCTGTAATCCCATGGATGTTGGACTTCTCAGAACAATAATCACTTGTGATGAATTATGGGTATATTAACGAAACCCTGATGTCCCGAAAGTTGTTTCATCCCCGTCAACTTGCCAAAGTCATCGTTGAAGAATAAAATTAGTTCGATCCCAAAGTAATGTATGTTTAGTTGAACGTATGATTCCAAACGTGCGAGCGATTGATGCGGATCTTCATTCTCAACATTTGGAACGAGTAAATGAAATTTTGAGTCAGAATTAGTTAACCGAAATAGAGTTCTATTGCAACAGGACAATGTAACCTCCATACTACACAAACAATCATGCAAAAAGTTCAGGAAAGAGGAGGAATCGCACTGCTACCACACCCAGCATACAGCCCCGCTCTCGCACCATGAGGTTATCATTTTTGTCGATTCATGGTTCGTTTTCTACTTGGAAGAAATCTTGACAACTTTGAAGCAGTAGAAGAGAGTGTCACAGAATTTTTCGGATCAAAAGCCAGAGACTGTTACCATCGTGGGATAATAAACTTCGCTGTTCGATGGCTCAAGACCATAGAATAGAATTGTCTATGCTTTAAAAATTATTAATTTACTGTCAAAAACGTTTCAAATGTGCTTTATTGTTTAAAAGCATTACTTATCAGATAATATCTATAACACCATGTTCACTCCAACAAAATATATCTGACATTTGTATGTTTTATTGAGATCTCCATATTCGAGAAGTAAGATGTTGTCTGTCTCTTACAGTTTACCATTATGGCAATGTCCTAGGAGTGGAGAGAACTTCTGACTACATTGACAGATGACTGAAGCTGTATTTATATAATTGTATATTTACTACAAAATATGTAGTTATAATTTTCTGGAAAGAGTCCGTCATTAGTTCTGATTGAATTGTCTATAATTTTCTTTAACTTGTAAATCATAACAAATCAACAAGCTTTCAGTAAATCAAAATACATATTTCATTAAAATGCGTAGTTTATGTAATTAACGATTCTCGAAACAAAAGCTTCTAGTTCCACTATCCAAAACTCTATATGTTAAAAATGCTAATCTCATTCTTGTAGGTTCGTAAGAATATCATTAGAATTTGACGGACAGTATGAGCTGACCCGATTTTCAGTATTTAACTAAGTCCTTGTATCTACAACGAAGTAGGTAATGAGACTACTATTGTAGGAGTTTATTTGAAATTGGAGCAGATGCAAAAAGAACTCCGGCAGAAGGGCGGGATGAGACAATACTGGGAGTTATACATTAAATGCAAACGCTGTACACTAGACGATTGTTAGTTATGCTGATTGTCCGCCAGGAGCGAAATTTCAGTTGGAAATTAGAACTGACAGTGGAACTACAATCGCTGTCCAGAGATGGCACTACAGGTGATACCTTGTTGTGAGGTAGAAAATGTTAATTATTTATAAATCTTTATAAGTTATTGTAATTATGTTCTTTATGTATGGATTATATTTCTGCAATTGTTCTTTATGACGCTAAAATAAATAATAGTCAAAATAAACACTGAGAAAATATCGAACTAATAAATAGCTGTGTGTGATAAAGGATTTCTTCTAGAGCAGTTATATCTCAAAAGTGTTAGCCTCCACGTAATATTGGTTGATGGAAATTATAGAATTGCAGTTTAATTTCTGTAGGAACTTGTATAAAAATCAATATATTTCAAAATATTTCTATTTCCTCACGAATTGATATTTCGGAAACTTTATCACTGTAATTTATTTATTGGTGATTATTTAAACATATAATCTGTTGAGCATCTTCCTAAACACCCATATAGATCTATATACATCATGTTCCTCGTTCGTTCGAATCTCGGCAATGGCAGTCAAATGTGCCTGTAGTAAAGGACAGGGAGGACCAACGGAAAATAATCGGTGTGATGCCACGTGTGGATAATGACGGGTTATGATGTCAGTGCTGTTGTATGCATTTTCTTCTTTTCATGTTAAAAATGATGTACAATTCAGAACATGTGCAATAAATATGTTTAAGTTTGGCAGGTCCGTATAACAGGAATTCAGTAGAGAAAACCATTACAAATAGAAAAACAAGGTACCTATATCCATTATAATGGACACCGAGATTGGAAGGGTTAGTGTTAGTGGTTCCTTAGCCGATTTTTCCTTTAAGAACCGTGCTACTAACAGACATTCAGATACAACATAAACAGATCCTTTTATAAATTGTTTTGGTAATCTCAAAACATTTATTTGTTGTTAAATGACGATATATAAAGTTTGTGTTACTGTATGTAGTAGAGATGGTACAGTAGTGAGCTATGTGATCTCTCATTCAGGGTATATGTGACAGTTGACTGAAGTAAGTTGCCAATCTTATCACTACAAACTATAACTCCTGAACTATTATATCTGATCAACTATCAATAACTTTACTGTTTGTGTAATAACAATAAAAAGTGTAAGTTGTGTTGACTACCAAGTCTGTCTAATCGTGGTGTTTAGGTGTTACGGACTGCCGATACAAAAGATAGTAACAATGATAGATATGTAATGCTCTAAGTCTTCGTAGTACTTAGAAGTTATAGATATTAGTTTTTTTAAACACACGTTCTTTTATCAACATTAAATCACGACTACTTCTACATCAAAGTTACCAGCTATATGTTACCAAATCTGAAACTGGTAATTGTTATCTCAAACATACTTTTTACTCTGTCACTTGCTAAATCATAACAATTATTTCGTCCTCTCTAATTTTGATAACTTTATATACTTGTGTTTCTGGACATATTGAGTTACAGCAACTGGAAACTTGGAGCCAATGGATTTCTTGTTCACTTAATGTCACTTGAATGTCTAATTGTCTAAGCAGTATTATTTAGAACTAATTACTTTTAAACATAATATTCCATGCTAATGACTTGTTTCTCTTGTCAAAATGACAGTTCAGTTTGTTAATTATAAGGTAAGCGAGGGTCAATCGGGTCCATATTTTGAATATCTTTCACAAAAGTCGTACTTTTCACGTAAATATGAAAGCTTTTACCTTATATTGAAGCCTGGACATTCTAGATTATATTAAATGTTAAGTATTTCATGTATACTTCGTTTTCATTTTTATTCCGAGCGGAAACTAATCCTAATCGTCCGCAATAGGATTGGCACAGCAGACAAATCGGAATGGAACATTCAATTTCAGTACGTAATGTAATCATGAGAACAAAATAACACATCTGTACACTTGTATATTCAAATCTTTATATATCTCACACACATTTTACATATCAATTGCTTCTTTCCCACAGCATCCACACAGATTTCGTGATCACCTCCTACATTTTTTTGTGTTCTTTTGAGCAACATTTCATTCATCGCCGATATGATTTAACGCTGAAGGATTAAATAATAGAATGTTGAATCCCCCGGCATACCTTAATCCTTCTACTGCTGTTGTATCGGTATTTATTTTTGCCCGTTGGCAGCACTGTTTCAGTAACCATCATAACAACAAGGAGGATTATGGATGCAATGTCTGTATTTTCTTATTGTACAAGTTTCTGGAACAATTTCAATGCACATTCGGTATACTTCTGTCTCAAGCGAGCTTAAAAAAATAATAAAATGCCAGAAATGGAGCAATGACATACCTCGTTTCCGTAAAAGATGCTCGATTTGTCACTTATACTGAAGAAACACAATCGTATTACACAGTCAACTGTCTCAGGTGCTTAACTTGTTCGTTCGAACAAAACAATACACTAACACCTCCAGGGAACAGATTTTGAACAACTAATCCGCGTCGCCCGCCAATCTGAATAACTTCTCATACCTTGCCTTATGTATGTTTCTACAAAGTATACAGTTGTGTTATTCTGGAAATAATCCTAGAATCATTCCGATTAAATTATGTTTAAATTGAACTTGTAAGTCATAACATATAGACAAGTTTTTATCACATCAAAAGTCAAATATTGTTAAAAAGGATAATTTATAGGAACTTAATTTATGTAATTAATGATTTTCGAAGCCTTCTGTGGTTCTATTTCTAATTCCAATACCTTTATATGTTAGAAATTCTAATCCTATTCTTGAAAGTTCACGAGAATAGCACCAGAATTTAAAATGCAAGATCAGCTTACCCGACTTTTAATATTTAGCTACGTCCTTCTCGTATCTACAACAAAATGAGTAATGAAACATTTCTGTATACTGATTTTTTTATTTGGAGCCAATGGGATAATGAGCCTTAGTGGTAGAAAGGATTGAGAGTGTAACACGCTAAAAGTCTGCAGGAGACGTTCTGTTAGTTATAGTGATTGTCCACCAGGAGAGAAAATTCAGAACTGCCAAACGAACTGGAAACACTGTCCAGAGATGGCGCCATAGGTAATATCTTATACTGAGAATGAATATGTCTAATTATTTAACAAATTCAGTAACATACTTTAAGTATGTTTTATACATGAATGTTCGATTTAATTCTTCTTTATTGACTTAAAATGTACAACAGCTTCAGTTTATACCGGGATACTTTCGGAAAAGTAAATAAAATTGTCTTTGAAAGAAAGTCTTCCAAAGGATATATATTTCGTCCGGTTTTCCTCTAAAAAATACACTAAAATACAATTTGGACAATCTACATTTTGTTGGAACTTGTATCTATAATATTTCTATTGCTTACTGAGAAGACTTGATAAGCAGCACCAGTATACAAGTTTGAGAGGAAATCGTTGATTGTTAAAGAAATATTTGAGCCAAAGAGCTCACGAGACGTGAAAAGAGTAAAATCGATTGTGGAATATAACAAACAAAACTAATTATGTACTAATGTCAGTATATATGTTTCATTCATTATATACTTACCTACTTCATGTTGATGGAAGTATAGATTGTTAATATTAATTTCCTTGCAAGAAAATAGAATACTTGAGCTAATTGTCTCTCTAGGGATATATAAACATTTCAAAACTTTCAAATATAAGCTCGGAATCCCTTTGTTTTAATTTACGTCCTTTTGACCTTTTAAAGTCATATCCGAAGATAAATGGAAGGGGTGAAATGATGCTTAAATGCGCCCAGGGAGTATGAAGCTTAGAGTTACTCGATATTAATCTTTCAGGACAAGGGAAAATCCCGGAAAAACCTTATCCAGGTAACTCAACCTGACCGAGATTCAAACTAGGGACCTCTGAACGTCAGGCACACACGCTACTGAGGCGATCTGCTGTAATCTTGTGTAGTGCTGTCATCTACAGCAAAATTTACATCGGAACTGTAGAAACTGATACATTTTCAGGGATAACTCAGTTATACACTACTGCCTCCCTCATCGGTACTGTCCACTTTATTTCCTTTTCTGTACCTCTTCTAATTTGGAAGGGAAATATACGTAAATTAGATATATGTTAGATTAGTACGCAAATAAAACTCTTCTTAATTGTTGTGCACAGGAAATACTGTATGTGACAAAAATGACATATGCGTTTTTGTTGAGTAAGACTTTGTTAGTTGTAATGAGTACTCACGTGTGTACTGTGTCACTGGCCATTTCTGTATTGATGTTACAAAATTACATGTACATCCTAGTCTACACATAAATATGTAAAGTGCATTCCATAAACCTATTAGTTAACATATTTATAGCAAAACACAAAGGATCTTTGGACTCAAAAATGCTTTACGAAGTCTTCACTGAGCACATTTACCATGTTGTCTTTGTAAAAACCAAATGAAATATGTTTAAGTATGACAATGCGTCTTCAGATGTACACAGGAAGATTTTATCTAGTATTTACAGTTTACAAGTTATGTAGATGTGTTCGGGAAGGAACAGTACTTCTGTATAGGGTAGTCTGACGTTGGTAGCATTTAGTAACAAATCTTCCGGTTGTATCTTTGGAAGATAAACACAAATTTCAAACTTGGCATTTCTCCAAAGTTTGTCTTTAAGTAATACTGTTCACACATACATAATGCTTTTGCCTAACCTGTATTTTCCTCTTCAGTCTCTAACACATTCCTGGTGAAACGTCAGTACACGATTTTGTATACAATATAATAATACACCTACTTACTGTAAATATGTGCCATATTTTGGAAATATTTTGCAATAACACAAGAGCAGTTGACAAAAACCTATGCAACCTTCCTAATGTTGGAGAAATAATTGCTTCTTTCCTCCCCTTTTCCCTTAATATTTAGAACATTTCTGTATCATATTTGAACAAAGAACCAAATGCTAAATTGATTTGCATGAAAGAAAAAATTTACCTTTTGAACTTCCGCAATAATCTCTGAACTTCTGTTTATTCTGACTGAATTCTGTACAATTTTCTTTAAGTTTCAGTTCATGAGATATAGACAAGGTCTTAGGACACAAAACTTGAGATATCCTTAAAGAGCATAATTTATGTAAACTTATTTTACCACTACCGATTTTAGAGCTATTCGTTGGTTATAGCTGAGTTTCCCAATACATTTTTATCTTGAAGATGCTACTCCAGTTTTTGATGTTTTCAAAAGCTTATGGAAATAACTTTCGAATTAGAATCCCAACCGTATTCCTCGTAAATGTTTATTTCAGATACCAATTAGAGAAAAAATAAGCCCTTGTGGAGCTGTGTGTTGAGAAAGTGCCGTAACTGTAATGCATTAAAGAATTTATTATACACGAGACTATATTTTATAATTGTCGCATCGTAAATTGGTGTTTTGCCTCCACGTGCTATTCAGCTGCGCGAACAATCCACCAATCAAAAGTGAACTGTTGCCATAGCAACCGGCACGCTTATCCTACGTTGCGAACTCTATCGCACTACACCACGTGCTTTATGCATGACGCTAGTCTATCGACATGTTGAGTTTTGCAATAAGCAGACACTGCTACTATTGTTGCTTCGCTTATGAATCAGCGGTATCACAATACCGTCGTCGTTCGTTGCCCTTTAGTATGAGAAGGTATGTGTTGTTGGAAGGCAACAGGTGTGGATTTAGTTTCAAGGAATATCTTATGAGAATTTCTGGGTTAATGACCAACCCTTCTTACTTGCCTTTGTCCGGTCCAGTTCTAACATGACTAACCCTTACGGTACTCAGGGTATATCTCCCTGTAATCACTGCTAAACTAAGAGTGTACTGCTTCAAGTAGTGCATGTTTCACAGGGTGCAAACAGCTTTACATTTTCGCAACATAATTCATGTTTCAGTGATCAACTTCAGTGTTTCAGTGTAACTTAAATATTTAGTTAATTATCGTTACTAAGGGCTGCCACAAGCGTACTACAGAAACAGACAGAAAGAAATTATCTGTGAAGACCACATTTTCAAAAAATGTTTTGGGTACGGAATCCCAATTAAAGGACAAGTAAGGCAAAATATATGTGCGTGTTCAAGACCATTTAAAAAATAGGAGTTGTTTGAACTGGTAAAAGCAAACCGCAGTTCCCAAAATATATCGTTAATGAAATTGCTGCAGAAAAATGCCACAAAATTATTAGACTTCGTCCCTACCATTGCCATTTTAATGCAATAGAGTTAATTTGGGCCCAAATAAAGGGGTATGTAGCGCACAACAATACAGATTTCACTATAACATCTGTTATACAGATGAAGCAATAGCAAAAATAAGTGCTAAACATTAGGATGATGCTGTATGTCACACACAAAAAAGTTATAGTGTCAGCCTGCGAAACGAAGGCGTTTTGGAAGAAAGTGGAAGAACTCATTATTTCCGTGGGAGATTCCAGTAGCTCTGATGACGACGTCAGTGGCGGCAAACGACAACGACGATCAGAAAAACAGTACCAATGCCAGCAGGGACTCAGATAAGCGGCATATTTCCGTTGGATTAGAATACATCATTCTGTGCAGGTATGGCACTTTTGTTTCTCTAAATCATAACTGTAGCTAACCATTTTTTTGTTAATTCCAAAGGTTTCTTATGCTGTAATTAGATAACTGCTCACTTAAACGTGTAGACTGTCGTACTGCAAATCTCTAGAATTACATGCGTGTGCATTACCGCAACCGAACTTCCTCCTCCCCTCTACCCAACATTTTCGTTGCCTAGCACGTGGAGAGTAACGGTAAAGTGGCAACGGTGCAATCCCCTACCCTTCTGCATTCCTTCAACTATCAGTCACCAACTTATAATGCACCCATAATAGTTACAGCAATTGTCCGCCAGGGTAGAAGTTTCGTTTGACAATCGACTGCTCTTTATTGTCAATAGAGGGCTCTACTTGTAATACCTTGCACTGGGGGAGAGACTTTGTAACTATTTATGAAATCGCATAGTACATTGCAATTATTTTATATGCATACAGCGACGTGTTATATGTTCTTTATTGCTAGGGAAACAAAAATGGCTACAACGTATATGAAAGTAATATGGAGCAAACAATTAACCGTGTTTCAAAAAGAAAGCTTTCTAAATTGAGAATATTTTTAGGTATTTCACCTAAATCAAGTTATTGGCATATTGCTAGGTATATTATTCTGAGAAACAATTTTTGGAAGAGGCAATAAAATGCCTCTTATTTTAACTTTACGGCCATCCAACGCCACAACATCGCTGGAGACAACACTGCTTTACCTACCAACACCGCCGGCAAGTCAACGTCCAACCACCGCCGCCTCTCAACCTCTGTCAGGAGGCGCTACCACACACATAGCAGTAGTCATCGGAGCCCCCTGGACCTCCCTGTGAGGTATATCCTCGTCGCTGTAACGCTGAAGTGGCCTTCAGCTGTGAGTGCCACTCGGATATCGTCTAGGCGAGGCCCGCCCACATGCGTCTGCAGTTTGCTGCTCTTTGGGATCGCAACACTGCCTTGACGTCTGGCCTGCCTCTACTGGGACAGCGCCTGAATTTAGATGGCAACAGACTGCAGCGCAACATCCCGTGCAGGCACTGTTCGCCTACGAGCACACCGCAGACACGTGCACCGCGCCGTCATGGTGCCATTACTGTGGCTCTCCTACACCAACAGCAGCATGCAGGGCCCACGATCTCCGTCGCCGACGCAGGTACTGCACCACCTGTATTGGCTTCGATCATTTTACCGTCCAGGCTTCTTGCCTAGCTTACCCTCGCCAGGACTACAATAGATCGTCCCGTACGAATACGACACTACTCCCGCCTCCAGGTTCTGTTCCGCCATCACATGCCACAAAAGACCAGTCGACCACCTCCGTCACCCCTCCAGCCTCGACAGATATACCGTCAAATTTGGAAGATATTCATACTGAAATACTCCACCTGGTCGAAAAAGTGGCCCAGCTAGATGAGTTACTCCCTCAAATTTAATAGCAGATGTTACCACTAAACTTGACAACCTTTTAGACGACATCCAAGACAAAAACGACTTCTCCCTCAGAATACAGTACAATACCCTAACGACTCTGAACAGAACCACCCAATAACAGATACTGACCATACGGAGATACATCAAGGAGGAAGTGGCAGCCCTCCAAGCGATGCCCGACGGCCAGCACACTGCAGAGGCGCCATCCAGATGGCCACCTGTATCCAGCGACAGAGGTCATCACCGGCAGGTGAAGAGGCAAAACCAAAGACAGAATCCATAATAAACTTACGTAGAATTCCTCAAGCATTCTCACCCTTGAATACCTTAACACATCACCCACAACTACGTACAGCCCCCTCACTCAATAATTCACATACATCCCTCACTACTTTGCAAGGGCGTAAGCAGGGCTTCAATCATGCTTATGTCCTGCCACCTTCCTCACCTTGGACCAGGCTTCGGCCTGGCCAATACATTCCTTCCTCGAATCCGCAGGTGCTTACAGCAGTCCTGCCACAGCACCACTCCTGAATACTCCGCAGTGGAGGTTTTTTAGTGGGTAGGGCTGTCGTTTCAATCCCCCAGAGGAGTCCCACACTCCAATCCCAGGGTTAGTGCGCAACATGCATTTTTCCTCCACTCGAATAAAAAATCCGTAGGACGCATTCTAAATTACAATATGGTAAAGATATGCTTTAAATCTTTTTTGGAATTTGTATTTATGGTTATGAGGTGTCCGAAATTGCATATATCATAACGATCTTCACATTTGTGATTTGTGCGTTAATTGTTTATTTCATTTGTCTCTACAGATTTTTGTTGGAACTTTTATAGCAATCAACTACATTTGGAAATGTCTCTATTCAATAATGTCCATGAGTTGATTTTAATGCGGCACCATGTCTACAAGCATTTCCAATCCATCTCATGTTTGAGAGGATGTGTTGGCCTTATTGCTATACTCTTACTGATCTGTCAGCAATAGCTACATGTTTTAAAGCTGGTCGCTATATAATGGTCTTGAATTATTATATCTACTCAACTATCAGTAACTTTACTATTTACAATAACTGTTTGTGTAGTAACAGTAAGAGGTGTAAGTTGTTATAGTGCCCCGCCGAGCACATGTCCATTCCAAGGTAAAGGTTGGGAACGTCCTGTACACTTACATGAATTCAATTGATACCCCGACGTGTCCGGTGTCTGCTCGCGGGTAAAAGGTTACCTACGAATATACAATTTCATGGAAAACCAAAAATTAGCAGTTATAAGGTCTCTTTGAAAATTATTATGTTTTGTGAGAACGCAAAAGGAAGCTTACTCACATCTGTGTTCCGCTGGTGAGCAATCTGCGTTAGGCGGATTCTCCCAAGCTGGACTACGTGACGGGAAATGGTCACCTTTGCTTAGGATATTATGACGACATTAAGGCGTTGTCTGACAGGTCCTATATAAGCCTCCTGAGCTAAAGCTCGGGACGGATTCTTGTGTGGAAGTGCCAGACTACTCCACGTCGCTTTGGACCAGGATGCAGATCCTAACAATAATCCTTAATTTAATATGTGAGTAAAGAGGCTTTATTTCTGTGCTAGACTTACTGCCAAGGATTGATCTAAATACCAAATTTATTAAACACGTTTGGAAACTTGGGAATGTCAGATGGGCTCAAAATTTAGACAGTTTAACTAAATATAAGGCTTAGGGATAGGAATAAAAGGTAATAAGGGAAATGCTAAAATGTAAGAGTCGGGTAACGGGATTTTATAATTGAATTGTTGTAATACAAAGGGTTTAAGTGTTTATTAATATTTTAATTGTAGGTTTAGTCGTTAAATAAATTAGTTAAGTTACAGTGTGAGTATTTATTAACGTCACCTAGTTCCCTCCAGGACACGTACCGTTATAGATTGGTGGCAGCAGTGGGATTAGAAAAATCAATATATATTGGAATATTATTGGTCAAGTAAGAATTCTAAGGGATTCTCGAACCCTAGGGATGTAATTAAATTTGAACTAGGTGTTATATCAGGTGTCATATGGAACATGTTTAGGTGTATTTTTCGCTGCGAGCAGAAGATTGAACCTGTTACTTTTACAATTGTGTATGTGCATGTAGTTGCGACAACTAGTGCTTTGGCATTGAAACATTCAGACGAGTACGCTTTTACTTTGATCACAAATTTTTGTCAGAAATACACTAAGTTTGATGTGTCGTTGTTAGAGAGACATAGAAATAAGTTTGCAGGACTGATTACTGACTCTCGTATAGAAATCGCCATTAAGGGTAAACTTAAGGGGTTTCCTTGTCCATCGTATAAGATTTATACTCACCACAACGGACACGGAACTGTGACGTTTGATATTGAGACTCGCATCTTGAAGCGCCACATTGACCCACGTTGTGATTACGAAATTCTAGAAATTGAAAGAACTGTCTTCCTGTATGTCTATGCCTCAGGTGAGGTGTTGCTACAACAAAGGGTAGGAACACCGGAAGGGAAAAGGGTGTCTAGATTTCCAAAGTGGTGTCGCTACAGAAGTGCGTAGATCAATAAAGTAGACGTATTCAGGCTCTCAGGTACTTGTTTAATTTTTGTCGGGAGTCCAGCTGCGCCATAGCTTAAAGGGATATACATCTTACAAAAAAAACACACACACACAAATTTTGAGGTTAGCAGTGTCCAATTCAGGGAAATTTTTCGTTCTGATCCTTGGGAGACAACGGGTAGCGAAGACGCACCCTCAGTGTAGGGTATTTATCGGCTCTCATACGTGCCGCCGCCGTTGTCGACGCCGCATGTAGCGCCCGTTGGTGGCGGTCCCTGATCTCTTGAAGAGACTCCCCCAGCGGCCGGCTCTCGGTTCTCTCCAGCATACGTGGCTAGAAGAGGAAGAGAAAAACAAAATTTCACACAATGGCAACAATGGAAGATAAGTTAAAGGATCTTGAGGAAAAATTAGCTCGCTTCACGGCTGCTAAGATTAAGGACGTCAGCGTTGCCAACGTGATAAAAGAATACACCGAGGATTCTAAGGGACGACCTGTTAAAGATTTTATTATTGAACAAATGACAGTAGTGGCAATTGGACTAAAGTAGATCAACTCAATATAGCTCGCGCAAAATTGGCAGGATCTGCTTTGCACTTTTTTTAGAGGTAGGTCAGATTTAAAGGGTGACGACGTGACATGGGATGACTTTAAGAAGGCACTTATTGACCGGTTCACGGACAAATTGCCTGCGCAATATCATTACACCGCGCTGCAAGACGCCACCCAGAAGTCAGACGAAAGTGTGGAAGTGTTTGCTGACCGGTGTAGGCAACTGTGTCATAAAACGATCAAAATCGTAGATGATGCAGTGGTGCAGAAAACCCTCAATGAAGAGGCGGAACGGAGGTTGCTAGCGGCCTTCATGAATGGGCTGAGAGGTGTCATAGACCAACAAGTTAGATATCAAATGCCTAATACGTTTACAACAGCGATTAGGATAGCGACCACCGTAGAAAACGCAGAAAAACAAAGGGGTCATTCAGGAAGTGGGTCACATGTGAGCGCTCAGGAGAAGAAGGTGTTCATGATGCGCACGGATAAGGCGTGTTTCAATTGTAATAGGAAAGGACATATGGCTAAGGATTGCAGAAGCAAATCAAGAACTTTGTACAACCCTGGCAGGGGACAACCTGTGGGACAAGGGCAAGGTCATGGGAGAGATACCGACACTCGCCCTAAACAGATGACTGCCAGAGGAAGTGCTAACCGCAGGCACGTCACATTTTCCACTCCGCTGGAAAACAACAGATGTCTTAAATGCAACATGCCGGGTCATATTTCAAAACAATGTACATGGCAACGACCTCGGGGAAACGGGGCAGGCTTGTCGAAGAACGGGAATTCGGCAGCTCAAGGCCAGAATCGTTTCCCGTCATTTCATACGACACGCAATTCAAGGAGCTTCTACTAGAAGTAGATTTAGGGGTTGACACGATCTCGTGTATGTTAGTTGACACAGGAGCTAGTTTCTTGGCTATAAAACATGGTGCAGTAGAAGGAGAATTAGAAAGGGCAAAGTTCTCAGGAATAAGTGTTACTGGTGCACAGTTTGAAATTATAGGTGAACAGAAGGTTTGGTTCACAATCGGAAACATTCCCAATCTGATATGTCATGAGTTTTGTGTAGTGCCCCTAAAATTCAAAAGATATGTGTGTATGTATGTATTTATTGACTGCAATTGGGTACTACCCGGTGGCAGAATATATATCAAATTACAAATACTAGATTTAAAACAATAACACAGTAAACAACACAAACGTGATATTATTTTACTTTGGTCACTTAAAACATATCTAATTACTTCTCTATTTACATATTATATACCATTATAATTCAAAAGTTAAACAATAAACCATCTAGATTTTTTCTAAATTTCTTCAGCGACAGGGGACAGCCCTGAAAGACTGCTACAGGCAATTCATTCCATTCTTCAATGGTTCTATTAACAAAAGAAAATTTTCCTACGTCGGTTCTGTATCTTCTACCCTTAATTTTATACCTATGATCGTTTCGTCCATAATAATCCGGATTATCTAACCTTACACTAACGTCCACCCATGCCTTTACACCAGCATTAGCTTTGAATAACGCTACCAACCTATGTTTTTTACGCCTAATTCTTAATTCCTCCCGTTTAGTCTTATCTCCTTTTATAGGCCCAAAATACTTGCCTCTTTTTATGAATTTTATAGCCCTCTTCTGTATTTTTTCTAATGGATCGATTTGGTTAGCTTTATATGGGTCCCAGCATGCTACTCCATATTCCATAACCGGCCGCACTAAGGCCTTGTAGGCAATTTCCCTGGACCTAGCGCTCCGCTTTTTCGATATTATCATTACGAAATGTAATGCCTTCCACGCATTCCTAGATGTGGAATTTACTTGTTCGTCCCATCCAGCATTACTTGCCAGGTACACTCCCAAGTATTTGCAGCTGTCCACCTGCGGAATTTGCACCCCTCCCATGTGATAGTTAACAATAATTTTTCCCTTAGTTCTACTAAAAACAATGGACTTACTTTTCTTGGCATTAATTGACATTTTGTTAGCCGCAGCCCAATTACAGATTTCATTTAAATCATCCTGAAGAGCGGTTTCATGCACTGTATTCCGAATTTTATTATAAATGATACAATCGTCTGCAAACAACCTTATCTGTAGGTAATATTAACAGCAATGTCATTAACAAAAATGAGAAACAGTAAAGGCCCTAGTACTGAGCCTTGCGGCACACCCGAACATACACTTCCACTATCGGACAGCTCTTTACCTACCTTAACTATTTGCGTTCTCCCTTTCAAAAAATGTTTAACCCATAATACTACGCGTTTGTCAATTCCTGTATTAGCTAGTTTACATATAAGTAAACTATGTGGCACTACATCAAAAGCTTTAGAAAAGTAAATTACCACTGCATCAGTTCTTCCCCCTGCATCTACCTCATCTGCCAAATCTTGAAATAATGAAGTAATTTGACTTTCGCACGAATACCCAGGTCAAAATCCATGTTGCGCTTAATTAAACCACTTTTTATTTTCTAACTCCTCTCGTATATATTCTGCAATTAAATGCTCCATTAATTTACATACTACTGAAGTTAGACTAACTGGCCGATAATTATTTATTTCTGTTTTATTACCCCCTTTATAAATCGGAACTATAATAGCTGTTTTCCAGTCTTCCGGTAAGGCACAGTTGTTAATTGACATGTTGAACAAGAGCATTAGATAGGGAATCATCGCTTGACCCCCAAGCTTTAATATTTCAGTAGGTATATTATCTGGTCCCCTTGATTTTCGGTTTTGCAGTATCTTAATCCTTTTGCGTAATTTTGGCGCCATTATTTGAAAAATCGTTTCTCCACTCTCCCCAATTTCCTGTTCGGAACTATCGTCGGATTTAAGAAAAACCGATACAAAATGCAAATTTAATATATTAGCTTTGTCCCTATCACTTAATACATCTATCCCATTAACGTTAAAATCTGGTGTGCTCTCTTTATTCCCCCTGCGTCTTTTTACATAATTGTAAAATGATCTCCAACAATTATTTGTCCCGCTAAAAACGTTATCTAAGAATCGTTCCTGCGCTTGCAACTTTTCGTCTTGTAATTGTTTAGCTAATTCTTTAAATTTGTTAAGATGCCATTCTGATATCTTCCTTTAATTATAAGCGTGCCTAGTCTTTCTTTTAAGTTTCCTAATACATTTTGTGTAAAATTCTGGATCCGCTTTATGTTTAATAACTTTAAAAGGTACGTGTTCTCTAATTGTTTCCAGGATAAGTGTTTTGAAATTAACCCATGCTTCATTTACACTAGTGGCAGATTTTGCAAATATCCCATATTTTTCCCGGAGAAATGTTTGGATAGCCTCCCCGTTCGCCCTATGGAAATTCCAAATAATTACTTGTTCCGTTTCAAACCGGTTTGTCTGCCCTTTGCAGTTTAGGTCTAATTGCACACCCTGATGGTCACTTATACCTGGCAAGACATCGCATGCAGAAAACAATGACTCAGGTTTGCATAAAAATACGTCCAGTAATGCTGATTGTCGAGTAACAGTTTTCACTACTTGAAATAACCCCTGCTCCCAAACCAGAAAGTTAACGAGCTTTTGATTTTCACCTCCTATTAACTGTCCGTCCCAGTTTACATTTGGCAGATTTAGATCCCCTGCTAATATAACATTTTTTTCCCCTTCGGAAGAGATTTTCTCCACTAGTTTATGAAGTGTAACATAATGAGTTTCTCCAGGTGGTCTATAGCAACCTATTATTGTTAAATTATTCCCTTTGTTTGCTTGATCAATAATTTCGATTGCCATAATCTCAACCTCTTCTTCTACCCATAATGCTTTGCTGTTTAGCTCTGATTTAGCGCAAATAAAGATTCCCCCTCCCCTTCCATCCCTGTCCCTCCTAAACACCCTATAATCTGTTCTGAATACTTCTGAATCATTAATGTCAATATTCAGCCATGATTCCGTACCTATAATGACACTTGGATTGCATATTTCTACTAAATTCCAAAATTCAACAATTTTATTCATAATACTACGGCAATTTACCTGTAGCAGCCTTAAGGAATTAGCCCCTACCTGAAAGTCTACGTTTTCCTGAAGTTAGTGTCATTGCTGCCCTTGCTGCTCGTTGCCGTCAGCCCACTGCGTCACCCTCGCGAACAAAGCTGCCAGCTTTGACGATCATCTTCGGTTCAAGTGTACTCCATCCCGTCCATAGTCCCAGTCTTCAATCCACAAATTTGGGTCGAGAAACTGAGCACCCAGTGGCTCTGCTACCCATGAAAAAGCTTCATTTACCTGCATCACCTTTCTCCAGCTGGAGTCGCGTCGTCTTAGTACCCCACTGACGACTATTTTTGCTGAAGGAAACGGCTGTTTTGTCCTTTTAACTAAGTCGTACATGTCACCCAACACATAGTTAACACTTCTCCGCAAGTCATTGCTCCCGACATGTAACACGATTGTCCGATAGTTGCCTTCCATCTCCTCTTGCTTTCTCTCGATTTCCCTCAGAAGACCGTCAACTCTTATGCCAGGATAGCAAACTATCTCCACTGTTGGATTTCCAGCATGTCTCACAATAGAGTCACCGACTATTAGGCAAGATTTCTCCTCTTCTTTTACTCTTTCTTCCCTCTGCTCCCTCAGTTGACGGTTTTCAGCTTCGAGCCTCCGAATGATATCTTCCGCCTGTTGTAGCTTAATGCGTAGTTCCCGTGCTTCTTCTTGAAACTGCTGCGATTCCCGACGAAACTTGCTTTCAATAGTAAACACCTTGGGGCACTTCCACAAGTAGCCGTAAGGTCAGCCAGTCCACCTGACGACTAACCACTCCAACCTAACCTGGCTTAGTTTTAGAAAGCTGGAACGCCAGAGAGCTCATTGGTTCCAGAGACTCCAGGAGTACGACTTCACCTCCGAACATCGTAGAGATAAGAGGCACGCCAACTCAGAAGCCATGTCCCGATGACCCTGACTGGAACAGTGCGGCCTGTGCACAAGAGTGGAAGGAAATGAGTGTGCCGCAGCTGTAAGTGGTCACGGCAGACTACGGATGGTTGGAATAGCATAGGCCAGATGAGGGAGCAGCTGGCGGACGCCGACTTGGGGCCACTCTTGAGGCAAGGGGTGGCAGAGGCAATTCAACCCTGGGAGGACTTCGCACCCCGCAACGTTGCGTAAAAGTCGTACTGGGCCCAATGGGAGTCGCTGAAGATGAAAGAGAGCCTGCTCTCCCGCGTAGGAATCACCCGATGGGAAGACACAGAGAGAGCAGTTGCTACTTCCCCGGAGTAAGGTCCCGGAAGTCTTAGAGGAAGTGCACGCCAGTACTTCAGGGGGACACCTGGAGCACCTGGAGCAAACCGAACGATGGACAAAACCCAACAGCGCTACTACTAGCTCGGGCTCACAGTAGACGCATAGAACCAGTGCCGTCATTAACACCTGTGCGCAGCGAGTCGAGGCCCCCTAACTAGCAGCCGGGTTCACATGCAGCAGTACAACGTCACAGTGCCATTCGAACGCATCGCGGTCGACATACCATGACCATTTCGATTTTCTGACCGAGGTAACAAGTACGTGATGGTGGCTTTGGGCTATTTCACCAAGTGGCTGGAGGTGTATGCCATCCCAAACCAGGAAGCGAAGACGATTACAGACTGCCTCGTGGAGCAATTGTTCTGTCGTTTTGGGCTGCCGTTAGAGTTCCACAGGGACAGGGCACCAATTTTGAGACTAACCTGAAGAAGGGCACTGGAAAGACTTGCGGTGAAAAAGACCCGCACAACACATCTACACCCGCAGTCGGACAGCATGCTCGAGAAGTACATCAAGACCCTAGACGAGCACCCGAAGAAGATCGTGGCCAGCCAGCAGCGAGATTGGGACGTGAAGGTGCCACTGTTCTTGCTGGCCTTCCGCTCGACAACACACGACAATAAATGCCCGCCTCGGTAGCGTAGATAATAGCGTGTCTGCCTCACGTTCAACAGGTTCCGGGTTCGAATCTCGGTTAGGGTGAGTTACCTGGATAAGCTTTTTCTGGTGTTTTCCCTTATCCTGACAGGCGCATGTTTTGTAACTCAAAGCTACATGGACTCCGGACTCATTTGAGCGTCATTTCAGCCATTTCATTCATCGTCCGATATGATTTATCGTTGGAGGACGCAAATTACAAAATATAATAAAATAAATAAATAAGAAAATAAATAAAAAACAGGACACCATTGGGATGACGCAGGCAAGCGTAACGTTTTTTCATTTTTCCTAATGGCAGATCCTTTTGAAAAATACTTCTGTATTTGTGGGCGCGTGCGCGCGCTAGTCGTTCACATAACTCCCATATATAGGTCCCTAAATACCTAACATGGCCACCATCTTCCAACAATGCAACATAAGCATTTTCAAGAAAACTTCCCAGCTCAGACTACACCTTATATGAAAGATTTTTGGAGATATTGATTTGGAAGATTGGTCCTATTAATTTTTATTACACCAATATATATTAAATATATTTCATGAGATATGATAAAAATGTGTTAAATCATCTTGGGATGTAGTCAGAAGTCTTTTTCATTGTGAATGGTTTTTCCGAAATTGTTAAAAGGTCAGGGATAAACAAAATCTTACTGCACCGAAAGCATATCTCCATAAAACGAACACTATGTTAAATATAACTTTTTAAATGAACAATTTGCAAGTTATTCATTCGTTGCTCCTTGTCCCAAAGTTTCAATATTTCCTATTAAGAAATTGAAAGTCTTTATTATACATTTCTCCCTAATGGAGCAAAGATACTGGGATATTAAAGTCGTTTAGCTAGTGGCCACTTTAAAAATATTTTACGTTCTCTTATGAGAATGCTCCTATTTTCTCATATTCCCTTACATCTACGAGGAATCTTGTTTTACCAGAGGATGAGCTTGGAACATCTCGAATTCGAGCCTCCGCATGTTCTCTTTTCTTGTTCTCTACTGTACTACTGTACTGGTTTTGGTAATTGATACACACACATTTACAAGTGTATCTTCAGTTGGTCCAAAGTGTTTGTCCGCCTGTCAGAAACTAAGATCACTTCGTGTAGAACTTAGCCGAAGTCGCAGTCAACCTCCTGTAGACGTTAAAGATTATACTGATCTGTCATTGGGAACACTTTTGACGTGAATCAATATTCAACTTGACAATCCTTTCCTCAAGTAAAGTTATTTGTCTCACAGTAAGTCTGAATTTACTAATAACAGTTTCATAAACGACCAGTAGGTAGTAGTTAACACGTACCTGTAATGTCTAAACAGGAAATGTCCAAGTGTTTGTCCAGCTTGGACAAACGGTGACAATTGACACATAAGATGTTCAAGAACCTGAGTATATTATAATGTTGTATGATGTGGTACAACTATACAAAATTGTGTACCTAGTTAACCCAGCAGTATCATTTTGTTTATAAGGGTAGAAAGTAAAGAAATGGCCGAGTAATACAATATAATACAAAATACAAATTGACTTGTAATAACGTAACTTATTTTTTTTGTAAACTTTTATTTATAACTGTACAATATTTTGACGATATGATTTGAAAATTAGAGATTTCTACCGAAGTTAGAAGATTGGTTCTCTACTACATATGGCAGGTAGAGAAGGTACTGTTATACACCGAATAACTGGATACCGAGACTTCACTTAAATAAATATTTTGAGAATCTCAGAACGAATCAAATTGAACATTTTATTACAACGTCCATGTTGTGTCTGTAGCAGAACAACTCAAAAATCAAAACTCGGATTAAATACCAAACTTGATATTTAAGTTGTGCTTCTTACCAAAATTGGGCAAGAAAAATGTCCACATTGAAACTTTATGGAAATTCTGACTTTCTCAAAAACAGATGTAATAATTTTTATGTTACTATCATATGATTAAGACACCTTCATTCCAAAAGTAATGTAGTCATTGAACTTTGGGTATTGTGTCTTAAAATGTCATTTGACTTACTGTCTGATACGTTCTTTTGTTCGGATCCGTCTTGTATAACTGATAAACGGTGAGATATAGACAAAATCTTACCGTACAGAAGATGGAGATTTCGGTAAACCATGGACTTCATGTGAAATATATTTTTGGGGTGTAACACATTTACGAGATTTTTTGATTTGTCTAATTGTCTTCAGTAGTTACGCAACTTAGAAATGAACTGCTAATGACTCAACAAGCAGTCAGCTTTAAAATTTCACAGACTTTTAATGTTTACTGTGTTAACGTAATATTATCAACTTCGTAATAATTCCTCCAAATAAGATTAACACTAACCAATAAGGAGCAAAGAGAGTACGTCAGTCCAACATATCCGATATTGCATCACCTGTAAATTAATTACAGAAAGGATTTGCTTTTGAAGTTGAGGTCTATTGGATATAACTAAGAAGTGCACACACAAATGTCACATTAAGCTAAACTGAAATTGTTGGAATAGTATTGGTGATTAATGATCAGATTCAGTTTCCAATTGTTATTTATTAAAACTGGATACAAGTTTCAACAAAAATATGTATGAAGATGATTTACAACAAACCAATGCTTCACTTCCAGAGGTCCAGAGGTAGTCCTAGTCGGGCGGGGCTTTCCCCGTCCGGGTGTCATATGCCGCAGTACCTAGCCGCTTTGCGGCTTAACCTGCGAAATGAACTAGTAGATCCATGTTCTGCTGGGGTGTTTGAATTTGTTTACTGTTTGAAATTTTGGAGAGGTTTGGAATGGGTTGCCCCTCTTTGTCGTGGGCAGCTGTACTTAATCGTTCTCCCTTTTTTGGGAGACACGAATTAGTTTTTTGCCCCGTTTTGGATACGGGTTGTGTAGCGCTTGTCCTTTGGCGTAGAAGTTGTTCCCAGAGACATCTGGGGTTTTCCTTGGGTTACCCAAGGGGTCCCAGGACGTCTCTCGGCAGTCTGAAGGACGGCAAGCGCCTTTGATCTCTCGGGTCATACCTTCCCAGGGAGTTCACTAAAGGGTTGGGGTGAATTTGGATTTTCTCGTACATTGATCGTGCCCTCTCGCGAATGACATCGACAATGTACGGGATCTGGGAGTGCTCATGTAGGATATGAGCCGGGAATCTCCATCCTGTATCGTAGATGATGCGTAGTGCCTTGTTCTGCAGCGTCTGGAGTCTGACGAAAGTGGTATTAGCCACTGTTCCCCAGATCTCACAGCCGTACAGAATCATAGGCGGAATGATCGCCCGATACAGTTGGAGTTTGAGACGGATCGGCATGGTTGATCTGAAGATAGGGTATAGGCTCCGGAGTGCGACGTGCCCCAGCTGGACCTTGCCCTTGACGTGCGGAACGTAAGTTAACTTACGGTCCAGCGTCACCCCGAGATACTTCGCCGTTTGCACCCAAGGGATTCGACGGCGCCGTAAAACGAAGTTCTGCTGCAACCGGTTGGCTATGGTTTTCGCCAGAAGAATAGCAGAGCTCTTCTCCGGGTTAATTGCCATTCGCCATTTTGCGCTCCATTCGCCAATGGCCCGGAGCTGGGTTTGGATTTGCCGGAAGCTGTACCGTGTATTCCTATTGACTGCGAAGATCATGAGATCGTCCGCATACTGACAGGTCTGGGTGTTGTGATGAGTTGGGATGTCACTTAGGAGAAATACCGAGAGATATAGTTAATTAAGAAGTCTTTCTTTCCGAAGCACAGTTAACTGTTTGCTCGATATTGCCTTCGTGTACATTGCAGCTGCTGTTCTTTTCCCAACAATAAAGAACAATTAAATCTGAGCTATTTATAAATAATATAGTTATAATGAACCCTACATTCGCGTAAATAATCACAAAATCTCCTCTCCAGCATATGACATTACAGGTAGAGCCCTCTGTGGACAGCAACAAGTAGTAGGCTGTCAACCAAAACTTTTTCCCTGGCGGATAATCACTGTAACTAAAATATCGTCTCCCACTAGACACAAAAGGTCTAAAAACGATAGAAGAGGAAATCGATTCATCTCAAATATAAATAATAATTTACATCAACTTATTTTATCGCTACAATTGTCGAGATGTTCTTTGGTTGTAGTCAAATTTCCCAATACTCTTATATACTAAAAGCGCTAATGTTATTTTTGTGTTTGTCAAAAGTCAATAGGAATAACTTTGGAATTTGTAAACTGACCCGGTTATTTAACATACAAGTGTATGTATAAGGAAATGGGTAATAAAACACTTCCGTAAACGTTTATTTCAAATTTGTACCAGATAGACAAGTAAGTCTTTGTGACTGAGAAAGTACATTAACTGACTTCGTTATACAGGAGACGTTTTAGTTATAGTAATTGTCCGCCAGGGGAGCTTTGGTTGAGTACCGACTGCATGTTGCTGTCCACAGAGGGCCGTACGTGTAATATGTTATGCTCTTGAAGGAGATTTGTAATTATCTAAAAGGTCTTATAACAAATTTTAAATGTTGTTTTAATGGAGCCTTTATATAATTGTTGTTTATTTCCTGAAAACGAACGGTAGCTATAATGTCCATTGAGACAATATCCAGTAAATAACTAATGGTGTGTAGGAAAGGAAGACTTCTAAACTAACTACATCTCAAAGTATTTCACATCGAATGACATACATCGTGCTGACCCTCAGTCAGCCGCCAGCTACTTGAATGAATAAATGAATTGAAGCATAGCGTGTACAAAATAGATGTCTTAGGGCCATCTATTCTGTTTGCTGGAGGTTTCCCCTGAAATACCTTAATGAAGCCTCATCTCTCCACTATGTGGAAGATGTCATTAGGCGCCGGGCCACAAAATTCTACGCGAGTTTGCCTCAACATCAGAGCGCCCTGGTTAGGTCTCTAGGGAACTATAGAACAACCGAAAGACGCTACAAGCTATACCGGCTTCCCCGCATGGCATGCGGGCACACCCGGTAACAATAGATTACTTATTTCAACCTAAAATTATTACTGTTTGAATTTAATAGACTTCCTAAAAAAAAAAAATCACACCAGCGGTGCTAACATAGCGTTGCAACCGAGTTGGCTACCATGAGGAGCTACGGCTACCTCCCTTCTTTTCATCTACATTATCTTAAACCACCAACCTGCAAAACCCCACATTTCCTGTCATTAAGTGGTTAAGTCCGTGTAGGACAGGTACACGAATGACACACATCGTGCTGACCCTCAGTCAGCCGCCAGCTGCTTGAATGAATGAAGGAATTGAAGCATGGTTATATGGTTAGTTAAAGTCGATCTATAGACTGATTTGTTGGAACCTTTACCCAATTATAATATCAGGTTTAGTAACACTTTTGTTTTTCAATATGGTGACATTAATTTTATGGCTGTTTTGTTTGTCCACTTTGTTTCAAATTCGAGTGAAATTCTTCCTCAGAACTGAATAATTGTAATTAATTTACAGGTTAATATTGGATATGTGGCGCCCATATTACTTTTTCAACTCATTTTAAGCTTTTATCTATCTATCTTCCTCACGTCAATTGGGATAAATATTCCATTGTAATTAGTTGTTATGTTGGTACAAGGGATTACGGGAACAGAGTACACTTTAAGTGATTGTGAAATATTTGAATGTTGTTTGCTATGTAATCTTATTGTAAACATATCTTCTAGACTTGACGACAAAAACTTACCAACGATCTCAGTTTTGAACAGGTTAATTATAGAAGTCAAGTAAGAAATATCTCAGAAATGGCTCACTCTACCTATAGACCACCTATATATATGACAGAATGTGTGTTTTACCAACGTCATCATCTTCGGTTAAGTAAGATTTTGTCTGTTTTTGTGGTTTGTCACTTATATCACATTAATGAAAATGACTTCTGACAACATTGAGAGAAAATTTAAAATGTAGACATCCTTTGGCATGAGAATATTTTAAAGATATGAAATTTGAATAGGAATAGTTAGGGTCATTTATTACAAAATCAATATTTTCTATAACACTTCACGTAAATGTTAGCATGTTTTGAGGGATATTGTTGAAGATATACATTGTAGGAAGGTAAAAGACACGAGATGTGAGTGACCGTGCAGCAATGTGCCATTTGGTCTGCTTTGTCACGGACACATCTTGGTGTTTACAACTTAATCAAGTATTTTGTGTTTATTTCTATGGTCAATATAATTTAGCAAATGTGTACTTTATGTATTATTAAACTGAACTACATGTATATGTACTCCTTCCTTTCACTGCTAATATCCATTAACAAGTCATACTATGTGATTCCTCATTTTGTAGACATTCAGTAATTCTGTATAACTTCCGTTTACACATATACATATCTTACTTTGTAATGAAATTGTTGTTGATATTTTATTTATTATTATATTTCCTTAATAAGGGATGTCAGAATGTCCAGATTTCTTGCTAGGAGCGCGCGTGTGCGTGTGTAAGTGAGGTGCGCGCGCGTGTCATGAGCCTTCCACTAGAATTCTACTCTAGAGCGACCAACACAACCACGGCCCCTGGTGGCTGATATTTTAGGATACACGTTGTTTTATTTTATTTCTATTTAACTATGACTACCTTGTTGGCCATACGTATTGCTGTGTTAGCAAAAGATTCTTCGAAATTCCCAATCACTCATTTCCCAAAACGTCAGACGAACGACAGGACAGGGTCAAAGTATTTTACTTTATTTCTATTTCATAAAACAAAATGTATAACTCTAATATTATAGAAATAGTCTGGTTCATTCTGACTTAATTTTCTATAATGTTCTTTAACTTGTAAACCATTACATGTGGAAAATCTTTGGCAAATAAAAATTCAATCTCGTTAATACACATTATTTGGGTCAACATATTTTATCTAATAAACGATTGTTGAAGCCTTCTTAGCTTTTAATTAAATTTGCCAATATATTTATATCTTAAAAATGCTAATCTTATTTTTATAAGTTCATAATAATAACATTGTAATTCTAAAGGCAGCATGGACTGACAGCAGCTGGGATTTAACTGTTCTGTGTTGTGTTAAAACAAACAGTAGTTAGAGCTAACACAGAGATTATCTCAAATGAGTAAGTTATTGTGTATGAGAAAGCATATCTTCTGAGATAAGTATATCAGAACGCTTTTTCTCGTCATTAATGCAATTTCTTGTAATTGAACTTAATTTAGCAGAGTAATATTTGAACTTGTATGGTATGATAATAATTCACAAATTTGTAAATATTTTGATTTTTCATGAATGTGGTGCGAGCCACACAATTTTAAAGCAATGTGAGAAGACCTCATAAACAGGTCCAATGTACCTCGTGTTTGAGAGTTTAACTTAGTTATTGTCATTAATTTACTGATGGTTATTTGTATATTATTTGTGTTGTACTCACATAACTTTGTTATCATTCTGGTAAGCCTTTATTTATCCGAGCATTTCATGTTTATTGAAATAAATATTATTGTTATTCCTTTGTTTTCGGTCCAGGGGGAAACAGTAACCTATTACCTATAGTTAAATATTTTAAAGTTGGTCGGTAGGTAATGGCTTTGAAATTCGAATTTCTTTGTAGAGATTAGCTATAAGAAATCATAATGTATCTATTTGTAAATATGTAGTAATCGAAAAACTCAAACAAATTACAAGAAACAGAATAAATTCTTTCCTACACAAAAGGTATATTTGAATTTATTGTTGGTTGTTTGAGATCTCTAATTTCCGTTTGTAAGTTTTTGTCTGTCACTTACAGTTTACCATTATGGTAATGTCCTAGGAATAGAGCTGCATGCACAATGGATGAAAATCATTTGAAAACATTTTAAGGAAATGGTAGGTTAATAGAATTCCTTGAAGATATTTTTGAGAAAAACTTAGAAGACGCTCCATGTATAAGAGGTCTGGGGTCGATATTTACCTCAATATTTACGTGTCACGTCCTTTAAATATACTGAGCATTTAGTCGACTTTTGTTGTAAGAGCTTTGCTGTTGACAGATACAGAAATAAATAAATAAAAATTGTGGTGGTGTATCTTGACTTTAAGTGATAGTCAAATGTTTAAAGAGCTAATCAGTATATGTCCGGGCCAAACCAAATAATGTATTGCTTTCGGAGAAAACTGTAAATATTGGTAAATACAAACAGTTAACATGGATTGTGTCTTACATACATCCTGTGTTTTAACAACATCTACATTTTCGTTTATTAACATTCTGTCCGTCTCTTAGGAATATAAAGGAACACTAAGAATGAGGAACACATTCACAAATTATTCAAGATATGCATTTCGTTTTGTCACCAAAGTATTCTAAGTATATGGTAGTTAAATTAGAATTGTCAGAGCTAATTTAAAGAAAAATAATGATAAATATCCTTATGTTAAGTGTATTTTGTAGTACAGTAACTATAATTATTTTTAATTTTGTAATGTCAATTACAAATTTAACCTGTACAGCTTTTGTACTATTTGTTGATAAGTTAAGACTGTTTGTACTTTTTCTAACACTTACGTACCACATACAGAATGTATTGTATTACATCAAACATTAGATAACAAGATTTTACAGTAAAATCTAATTTTGAGACTTGCTAAATTAAACATATGTCATACATTTACATGACCTTCTCTACTCATTGTCTTATATCTTCTTCATGTTATTAGAGATAAATATTTATATAAAATGTCTGACTACAAAAGCCAGAATTTCTAACCAAATAATATAGCAAAATAAGCACAAAAAATTACGAACATAAGCATAAAAAAGCAAAGATGAATCTTTTATTTTCTCAATACTTAAACTGCTGAAGAACGAAGTTGTAGTTAATTTACATAGCATCTAGCTTTAGCATTTCACAATCTTTAAAAGTTTACTGCATTCCATTGTACCTCCAGGTTTGTTAAGATCGTAGAAGTGTAACGCCAGTTCAACACATTCGATTTTTCATGACCTGTAAGTTAGTTACAGTTTTTGAGTTATAACGAACGATTTCCTCTTGGAGTTGAAGTATATTTGCCATAGTAACGAGGGAAATATAATGATTTTGAGATGTGTTAAAATGGTGTAATTGGACTGGCATTTGAGAATGATGAATAGAAAAGTTGTAATTGTGTTTAGTACTAAAACTGGTTACAAATTTCAACAAATCCATGTTTATTTTCAGATCTATATAAATGAATCCATGTTCAATTTGAAGATATGATTATAAATATAGTTAATTTCGTAGGCTTTCTTTCTGTAGCACAGTTAATTGTTTGCTCGATATTTCCTTGATACACATTACAGCTGCCGTTCTTTGTCAGTCAATAATGAACAAATAAATCTAAGCCACATATAAACAACATAGTTAGAACGTACTATACATGTTCGTAAATAATTACAAAGACTGTTTCCCACTGAAAGATACTACTGGTGGAGTCCTCTCTGGACAGCAACAAGCAGTCGGTTCTCCCCTGGTGGACAGTTACTGTACCTAAAACGTCGTCTGCTATATCACAAATACTCTTAATGTGTTTCACTCACGACCAACTGTTACACAAAGGTTTACTTGTCCGTCTGTTACAAATATGAAGTAAACATTTACGGGGAATAGAGAGTTAGTTCCGGATTAGGCTACAAGTTTGAAAGCAATTTATATTAACTTCAAACAAGTTGAAATACCGGATTATAATTATTGACAAATATGGATTTATGATAAAATTTGATAATATAATAGTCTTTAAGCAGTGGTCATATCTTTTGAAGCTGATTGCTTTGACATCACAATCTCCATCCATGTCCTATAAATAAAACCAAATGAATGACAAGTTTCTGTTTGAGAGAAGTATAACTATTTTTAAACTCAGACATACAAAAAATTACCTGTAGTCCGTTCAAGACAGTAAAGAATGTATGTGACATAATTGATGTCGTGAAATGACATATACGTTTTTGTTGAGTAAGACGTTGTTAGTTGTAATGAGTACTCACGTGTGTACTGTGTCACTGACCATTTCTGTATTGATGTTAGAAGATTAGATGTACATCCTAGTCTACACATAAATATGTACCTTACATACCATCAACATATTAGTTAGCATTTTTATAACAAACGATCTTTGGCCTCAAAAATGCTTTACTAAGTCGTCACTGAACACATTTAGAATGTTGTCTCTATAAAAACAAATTAAATATGTTCAAGTTTGCCAACGCGTTTTAAGATGTACACAGAAACGTTTTGTCTAGTTTTACCACTTATAAATATGTGATCGAGAATGAAGACAACTTCTGTCTGAGGTGGGAGAGATTTTCTCAAAAATGTCCTAGTTACATCATTGAAAGATGAACTCGAATATCAAGTTTCGCATTAAACCAAAATTTTACAAAAACACATATTACACACACAGAAATACACTGACCTTTTACCTTAAATATAATTTTGTGCTAGGGATCTCATAAATACATTGCAACACTCCCTCTGTTTATCGTAAGTACCTATCATATTTAGGAAATATTACATTATTACACCACAAGAGTTGACAAAATGTATTCAATCAACCTTTCAGTTTCAGAAACAACCCTCTGCATAGGGTGATTTGTGACGATTTATTTCTCTTTTTACTTTATTTTAATATTTTCAGTTATTTCTCCCTCATGTTTGATCAAAGTTTAATAAATAATTTATATATCTACCTAATAAACAAGATGTTCTATACAATTCCTCACCATAGTCCTCGAAGTTCTGTATGAATTTATTTAACTTGTCGTTCATGAGATATAGACAAGGTCTTAGTATATTAGCATTCAGAGTTTGCTAAAGAGGATAACTTATGCAAACTTATTTTATAGATAACGATTTACGACATATTCCTTGCTTCTAGTTCAATTTTCCAGTAACTTTGTATCTTAAACACACTAATTATATCCTTTTGTTCCACATAAACTTAAAGGAGTATCTTTGTAATTTTAAAACCGACCTCATTTTTAAACAAACATCTGTATTTAGGAGGAAATGAATAATGAAATAGTTTCAAAATACATTTATTTCAAATTTGCAGCAGTCATCAAATATGACTTTGTGGATCAGTGAGTTGAGAAAATGTCGTCAGTGTAACACGTTGAGTGAATTTGTTATATAGTAGACGATGTTTTAGTTATAGTAATTGTCCGCCAGGGGAGAACCGACCGCTTGTTGCTGTTCAGAGAGGGCTTCACTTGTAATAACTTATACTGAATATATGTCTTTGTAATTATTTAGAAGGTTTCACAGCATATAGTAATTATGTTGCTTATATACCACTTATATTTAATTGCTGTTTATTTGGTGAATAGGAATGGTAGTTGGAATGTATTTGGAGTCAGTAAGGACTAAATAAATAATTGTGTGTCAGAAAGGAAGCCTTCGTAACCAAGTATGTTATAAGGTATTTCGTTAAATTAAAGCATTGCGTCATGATCAGTTCTTCATTTAGTTTTGTTGGAATTTTTAATAAATTGTGGTGGTCAACACATTAGGAGGTTGAGGTTCCTCAAAACATTATAAGGTAATTTAGAGTTGACTGATTATTATCGGATCTGATGTACTCTCATTACTTTGTCTACTTCTTATGAACTTCTTTTATTATGTAGCTACAAAGTAATGGAGTGAGCTTTTAGTGATTGTAAAATCTTTTAAATCTGTTTTTACGTAGTGACTAAATGTATTATCTGGGTGTGCCTTGGAGATACGACTTTATGTTTGAGAAGCTGAAATACTTAAAAGCACAAACTTCTCAATAATATCCCTGATATAAAGTGTAGATTTCACAAAAATTTCTATGTTATGTAGAATAAGATTTTGTTTATGTCTTTCTGTCTGTCACTTTTACTTGTTACACGAATGAGATGGACTTTTCGAAGCAAAAAGGTTCAACTAAGGTATCAAAGGTATCTAACAAAGGTATCGGTAACTGTGATTTCACAAGAAATTATTTTATAATACAAATCATTCACAAAATGAGTATTTTCCAAAACGCTCCATGTAAATGTTAGTATGGGTTGAGAGATAATCCTGTAAATCTACGTCAGACATCCTAGGAAGTTGCTGAGTGTTTTGCTTTTGAGGTTATGTTGTCTACAGACACATAGACCTTTTTGTAAAGCTGCTCTAACTATTAAACACAGGTACTCAAATATCATTAACTCCACTGATTACAGTAACTATTTTTGTAATAAATATTTAATACAAAAAGTAAACTTTTACCAAGATTGTAGCAATTTTTAAATCATATCGTCAAAAATTGTGACTTTGTGGTTTCGCAGAATTAAAAGTCCAAGTTGCAGAAATTCAAAACGTTCTTTATTTCCTTAGAAATACACTTTGTTCAACCCTTACAATAGCACAATTACGTAACATACACAAATACAATGCTGAAGGTCGTTGACCACAAACAAAAGAGTTCACTTTCAAAACACAGCTGTAAGTGAACGCTTCTTAACTTCCAATTCGACTCTCTCTTGGCGAGTCCGGCTTCCTTATATCCTCGAATCGTATTTCCAGACTTTTAGGAATGCTCTGTAACAAACAACAAATCGAAGCTTGCAGTCAGCTTGCTGCCTCTATCTGTTTCGGCAAGCTTTTATCTCCGCGCTGCACTATCTATCCCTTATCTCCGCGCTGCACTATAAATAACAGTTTACAAAAATTATAAGTTGCGTTATAACAAGCCAATTTTTATTTTGTATTATATTGTACTTACTCGACATTTTTAAAAGTGAGCCTTTCTTTACTTTCTTTCTTTAATGTTAACGACTGTCTACTGGTCATATAAAGAACTTTTATGACATATTCAAACTTAATGTGAAGTCAGTAACTCAAACTTATGTTAAACATTTGGGAATTTAACTGTGGAAGCAATACATGAACCTGACACCTATGAATGAATTTACGGAGCACTTCATTCATTCAAAGGAATTTAAAATTTATAAATAAATGAAGTTTCACTTATAAATGGGGTATTTGAGGGTCACATAGGAATTTTCAAGTATGTAAATAAACTCAAGGTAGTAATTTATTACTTAAAACCGTTCGTATTACTTTATTATGTATTTTTATATAAAAGGCGTATTTCCATGCGTACTCACAGTATACATGATTGTTGCACTCAGACCAACAATTTTTTTTTTCTATTCTTTGCTCTTGAACGCAGGTAACACTTAGCATCTTAATCTTTCTAAGTACTTCTGCTTCCTATAGTCTTCCTCGAAGAGAGACGAACTGTCAAAACACAAGTGAAAGTTGATTAAAAATTATGTTTGACTTTTCATTACATGTAATTATCTTTACCTTGTTTTCATATTGTCTGTATATAACGTGCCTCTTATGTTAAATTGTCAAGTATATATGATACTAAACTGTATACCTTTGGACATGTTCAATGTTCACAGTGTTTTGTGACAAGTGAACACACTGAACGTAAATCTTATCTAATCTAATCTAACTCCTAACTGTTGTGCATTATTTCCATTGTAGCACGTCTGCTTTCTCAGACAGATCTATTGTTATGTTAGCATAGGACTCTTCGAAATTTCCGCCAGCTCCCAAAGTGTCTGCTGAACTCTAGGGCACGGTCAAGGTCACCTGGGAATTCCCTCCAGAAAGACCATATTATGTTTATACACTGATGGACTCAATGGCGAGAACTACTAACAAGGAAATTATTAGTTTCACAAAAATATGTATTTAACATAGAGTGGGATTTAATGAAATGTGCCTTTTCGATACAGTGACATTTTGTCTACCCCTGACAGTTTACCAGTTATAGCGAAGTCATCCAGAATGAGAAAGACCTCTAACGACATTCCCAGATGATTTAAGATATACATTTCATTCCTATTAAAACTATATTTTACATTGGGTAATTTAAACAAAATAAAACAATTTCTCAAAAAATCGAAATGAACAGTAATTTTTCTATGTAATGTGTGTGGAGTGGGGAGTTTTCTAGAAGTTTTTATGTTCAACTCTTGGAAGTTACATAAACCAAGTTTGGTATATAACGACCTTTGATGTCTGGACTATGTTGACTACACACACTTGGAGAACCGTTTCCTTAGAATGCTTTACCTTTTGTATCAGGGAGTTAACAAATATGTGTTTCCGATGAATTCTCACGATCAAATATTTAGATAGATGACTAAACTTGACCCACTTACACTAAGTACGTAAACGTTTACAGAGATATGACTTTGGTACAAATATGTAGAATCAAATCATGTAGTGAAAATGTTGTACCATTATAAATCAGAAGTTTACAAAAATATTGTAAGAACTTCCCACATCCAGAAACTTAACCTTCACAGAAGATAAATTGTGAAACCCTTTTCTTATCTTTTGAAAATATTTCTATCAATGTATGTCTAATCATGGATCAGAGTACTTAATACTGAATATATTTTCATAAAAATGTACAGCTGTAATATTCTGGAATTATTCTGAGATTCATTGAGAGTAAATTCGGTTAATTTTTGTAAGGTCATAACGTATGGACAAGCTCTTAGTATATCAAAAGTCAAATATTATTAAAAATCATAATGTATAGCAACTTAATTTATCTAATTAACGATTTTGGAAGACTTGTGTGAATTTATTTCAATATCCAATACCTTTACATCCTAGTAACGTTAATACTACTCTTGTAACCGATGGTTAACATTTAACTACGGCCTTCTTGACTCTACAACAAAATATGGAATGTAACAATATCTGTATACGTACTTCCTTTTTAATTTGGAGTTTAAAGAGTAATTAGCCTTAGTAGTAGGGCGGATTGAGAATGTAACACATTAAATACCTCCACTAGAGGCTTTTAGTTACAGTAACTACTGCTCGACAGGAGAAAAATTTCGGAAGGGCTAAACGAACTGGAATCGCTGTCCAGAGAAGGCTCCACAGGTAATATCTTTGAGTAAGTACGAAAATGTGTACCTAATTACCAACTTTTACAACACAGTTTAAGTATGCTCTATACACAAAGGTTCAATTTAATTGTTCCTTATTGCCTTAAAACAAACAGCAGTTTTATTGAACAGAGGGATAATTTCGAAGAATTAAACAATGCAGTATAAGAAAGAAAGTTTTCTAAAGTATGTACTATGTATATATCGACCGTTCTTATCTGTAAGAGGCATTCAAAATTATAATATGTTGTTGGAATTTGTATTTATAATTATGAATATACTTGTAAAGATTTAGAGGTAACATCCAGCCAGCCTGCTCATCTACGCCTGCAGTCATTTAAGCGAAAAAGCAGCAACCAGGTAGCGGGTTGCCTCTAAAGACCAAAGCTACTCGATACTTAGGTAACGGGTAAGGCGTACTCTGTCTATACAGGTGTCCGGTCCGTTTCTCAGCAACTGCTACCCGCAGGTGAGGACACACCTTCGTGTGTTGTGGCGATCCGCACTGAGCCCAGGCTCTCTTCCAGCTCCCCCACTCCCAAAACAACATCCCCTTCAAATGAAGCAGCAGCTGCTGAAGAACGACGGCCAGCGACTCTGTGAACTGGTGGCGTGATTCTTTGTTACCACACTCTCTGCTGCCCGAATGTTCATCGCCATGGAGGTGCTTGCATTGCTGTCCATCATAAGCCAGACGAACCAAATGGCGGATCGAACGACCTCGCTCAGGTTCGCGTTCTGGGACGCGAATGGCGTCGAGAAACAGCGAAATGAGCTCGTGTACTTTGAGAGGACATTTGCTTTGGATGTCATCCTGGTAGCAGAAACACATCTCCGACTAGAAATTACCTTCCGTATTACCGGCTATCACCTCCTCTGGGTCGATAGTGTGGGCCGTCGTGGCGGTGGTACGGCGGTCTTTGTGAGGAGAGGTGTGGTCTATAAACTTGTCCAGCTCCCTCCTCTTCCAATCCTTGAAGCCACGGCCGCCTGTGTGAACCTGGGTGGTTCCGAAGTCCCGATAGTCTCTGCATATCACCCACCCTGGAGACAGTTCGTAGCCAAGGATTATCTCTATCCTCGACCTACATCCCAATGTCATTATGGCTCGGGATGTAAATTCTTAACACCCGCATTGGCATGGAGGTCCTCGAGCAGATGCTAGATCCAGAGAAGTCATTCGTATTATAAATGAATATCTTCAAATGAGAGTAGATGGTCCGTGACAGCTCACTCATTTCCCGCGAGCTCAAGGCCGTCCCTCAGTCATTGGCATCAAAATAATTAAACATTTCCTATTCCATTTACCACTCATTTCAAAAAGCGCCTTACATTCCGACCACAAACCAGTTGTCGTTGAGGTTAACTTGCGGGTTGTTAGTCATGACCTTGCGGTTCAAAACCGTGATGTTGATTGGGACTGCGTAAGGGTCTGCCTAAATGACTCCATACCTCCCAACCCACACGTCACAGACATTCCAACCCTCGAGACTGTAATCACACCTTTCACCTACATCGTGGTGCAAACCGTTCGTAACCCTACCGTTCACACACCAGCAACTCTCCATTCTGACGTCATTTCTCTTGACATCCATCTAGTTATCCGCCGCTCTTGGACTGCTCGCAGACCCTATCAGCGACACCACACTCACCGTAATCGACTTCTGCTCGGTCGCTTACGCCGAGAAGTTCGTCATCGCCTACGCGAACACACTATGCGCGTGTCATATAGTTGATGTCTCGAGTGAACTTTGAGAACGGTGAAGTGTGGAGGCTCGCAAAAGGAATCCGGAACCTTGGAGGTGCAGCAAGCTTCCCATCCAAGGCACCCAAGTCCTGGTTATGAACCCCTAGCCAAAGCAATTGTGTTTACCGACTACAGAGAGGACAATGAGGCCAAGAGATGACCCCCAGGTCCTAGACTTCACTGGCCGCGTTAAGTGGGAGGTGCGTCAGCATTTTCAACGTCCTCCTGCTGAGGTGGACCGACATCCTGTTATTAGACCCAGTGAGCTCCAGGGTGCACTCCGGTGTCTAAATCCCAAAAAGGCGTCGGGAACTGACGAGTTAACCCCTGTCATGCTCCGCCACCTTCCTATCAATGCCGTACTCTTTCTTACTCGAGTTTTTATTTTGTGTGTCGCCCTGGACTACTTTCCACAACAGTGGAGGGAACGCCAGTTGATAGGCATTTTGAAGCTCGTAAAGAGCCCGGTTCTTCCCTCCAGCTACCGCTCCATTAGTCTCCTGTCGGTCCTCTCGCAGTTCTTAATGGACAGTTGCAGCGTGCAGCTCTACCGCAGTTAATTGTGTGTGCGGCTGTTTGAAGTGTACCACAACTGAATTCTTTTGTTTATTTACGTGGTAAGGCAACGGGAGACTGCGTTTCTGTTTGACACGTCATTTGAGAGCCTTTAAGGGGTGTATAAGGGTGTCCTTTTACTTGTAATAAGGAGCATTTTTAAAAAAGTAAAACAAATAAAAATACTTAAGGAATATTTCCTTTTCATCGACATCTCTATATTTGAGCAGTAAGATATTTCCTTTCTCTTACACTTTACTATTATGGTAATGTCCTAGAAATGGAGAGATTTCTGACTACATTTACAGTTGAAATAAGATTAGAAATCTAAAACCTTGAGACCATATTTGAGAACATCTTTGACAATGCTCCATGTATAAGACGTCTGTGGTGGAGATTTCCCTGAATATTTACGTGTCACATCTTTCAAATATACTGAGTATTTAGTCGAATTTTTTTGTAATAGCTCTGTTGTTGACAGATACAGAAATTAATAAATAAAAAGTGTGTTTGTGTAACTTGAATTTAAGTGATAGTCAAATGTTTAAAGAGCTAATCAGTACATGTCCGGGCTAAACCAAGTAATGTATTGCTTTCGGAGAAAACTATAAATATTGGTTAATACAAGCAATTAACAAGGATTGTGTCTTACATACATCCTGCGTTTTAACAACAGCTACATCTTTGTTTATTAACATTTTGTCTATCTCTTAGAGATATAAAGGAACATTCAGAATGAGGAGAACTTACGAAGACATTACCAAAATATTCAAATACGCGGTTCATTTGTTATCGCACTTCCTTAAATATTTTCTAACTTAATCAAAATCGTAAGCTGGCTCACAAGAATGAAAAGTACTGATAAATAATTTATGTAAAGTGTAGTGTAAAGTACAGTAAGTGTATTTTCTACTTATTATGTACTGGGTACAGACAACAAAAGAAATTTACTTTATTCACTGTTCATTTTGTTGACTAACATATTTAGTTAACTTATTACTCAATATTCATCATTTTAAAATATTTTTAATTTATTAATATGGTAATCTCAATCACAAATTTAAACTGTACAGTTTTTGCAGTATTTGTTGACTACTTTAGAGTGTTTCTGCAGTCCTCATAATGCTATTGAGAATTATGATTTTAAAAAGTATGAGAATCAGTTAGGCATATTTCATATTTACATTACTTACACACTATTAGCATATATTTAAAGATATTAAAGTTGAGGTACAACAGCAAGTTCACTGAGTGACAACAACTGTTATCAAAATATTCCTTGTTGTACTGGATTCACTGGGTATGATCCAGACCTTTAACACTTCAACGTTCAGTCAACAAACTCGTAAACGTAATTACAGATTTTCGAACCCTTTGTTTTTCTAGTTTAGTAATCCAGGAGATATATTTCAATAAGGGTAATGCCATTCTTGTATGTTTATAAGAATAATATTTGAAAGACAGTATGGTCTGAGCTGATACATTTGACAATATTCTTGTATCTGTAAAGAAATAGTGTCAGAGGTTTATGTTAAATTTGGAGAAGATGGAATAATAAACCTTAGAGGAAAGTTGGATTGAAAAATTCCTGTGAGTGAAACATATTAAATTAATTTTTTCGATCTCTTAGTTATAGTGATGTCCGCCAGGAGAGAATTTTCAATTGGAAGGGCATGAAACTAGCCCGAATGGTGATCGCTGCCCAAAGATGGCTCTGCCAGTAATATCTCATAATGACGAAGAATACGTGCAATTATATACAAAGTTTTAAAACATATTGCATTTATCTTCTTTAAATACACCTTAGATTTAACCGTTTCTTATTGGTTGAAGTGAACGGCAGCCTCAAAGAACACACGGGAACAATATCAAACAAATAGATATCCGTGGGAGAATAGGGAAGTGTTCGAAACTGTATATATTATAACGATTTTAATATTTGTAATCTGTGGGTTCATTGCTTATTTCGTATATCCGTAGAGGTTTATGTTGGAACTTTTATAGCAATCAATACATTTGGAATTATCTCTGTTCAATAATGTACGAGATTCGATTTTAATGCCATGCCATGTCTACAAGCATGTCCAATCCATCTCATGTTTGCTTTTCTTTTTAAATGGTTAGTTACAAAATACTATACACTAATTGTGTTCTATTCTTGGGTAAATTACAATGAAATTAAAATAATAAGTATTGTAGAACTTTTGATATAAGTTAATAAAATTCACAGCTAAAATGATTTAGCCACAAATCAAGGCCACCTAGAACTCTATTATCAACGAGAAAGTGTAACGAAGTTTCGTTGCCAAGTTTCCTAATTCAAAACAATTGCACTGAGATACTGTCAGTGATTTAATTAATAAATTTCGGGAGATATGTTCCGTGGACAATGCTGCTAGGAGTGGTAGACCTCGTGTGCTAACAGAAGAAAAACCGTCAGATATATCGTACAGAATACTTCAAAGTCCACAGAAATCATTAAGCAAAGTGGTCCAACAATGTGATATTTGTTATGGTTCCGCACACAAAGCAGTCAAAAGAGAACTCGGTTTGTCTCCATAAAGTGTCAGTCGTACACAGATCACGGGAAAGGAGTGCAGTATTGTGAATGGTTCCAGAGGTTTATATTGTATCATGGAATTGACGTGTTAGATACGAGATTCTGTACTGATGAAGCTTGGTTACACTTATCAGGATACGTAAATTTACAAAATACGCGAATATGGTTTACTGATAATACCAATGCTGTTAAGGAAAACCCTTTTACATTTAGAGAAAATTGGTGTCTACTGTGCAACTTCTCGCTCTCGAATTATTTGGACAATTTTTGAACACCTCAGTTAATTAAGATGTTTATTGCTCGAATTTTCTTTTTGCATTTGTTTTCCAGTTAAATGAAGATGAAGTGAATGGTGCATTTTTCAACAAGATAACGCCACTCCTCATACATCACAAATCTATGGAACTGTTAATGAGATTTTTTGGAGAAAAGCTAATTACTAAAGGACTGTAGCCTCTGTGGTCTCCTGATCTTACCCCTCCCGATTATTTTCTTTGGGGAACAGCTAAGGCTTCTGTGTGCAAGGACAATCCAAAAACAAACAGAAGGTTACATAACATCTATAACAAAGGAGACATTACTTACAGCGTTTGAAAATAATTTAAAACAAGTGAATCTGCGTCTTCTAGAAAATGCATTTTCAACAGCTTCGTAACGTAATATTTGAACCTCGCCGTATCCAGTTCTGCCACCGGAACTCCGGACTCTAGGGGAATCTTGGTTACACGGTTATACTGAGGAAGAAAATGTTAAATTATTTACAAAATTTTACAAGACAGTTTTGTTTACATACAGTTAGGATTTAACTGCTATTTCTTGTGCTAAAGGTAAACAGTAGCCACAGCTAACACAGAGATTATTTCAAACGAATAAATTATATAAGTGATAAGTTATTCTGTACAAGAAAAGAAAACTTCTAATAAAAGTATATCATAACGCTGTTTCGCATCTATAATGTTATAGTTTAATGTGTCGTTACAAAAGTAGACCAATAGGTTTTGTTGGAACTAACACATTTGGAAATATTTTTGTTATCTCTCGTGAATGTTGCGTGAACCATGCGATTTTAAAGCAATGAGAGAAGACTTCATTAGCACTTTTAATTTATCTCATTTACAATATCTGGCGACAATAATGTAACTCATGTTCGAGAGGTTAACTCAGTTATAGTAATTTACTGATAATAATTTGAATATTTGTTCTGTTAAACTCGCATCTAATGTGGAGAATATTCTATTTATAAAGACAACGCTTTCGTAAATAAGGAATATTTACTTATAACTCCTCAAACATACAAAAAGTGCAGACATAAAAGACAAAATCTAATTTGTTTTACTCGCTACTCTTGTACAAATACTTTATTGCTCTACGTACTTCAAGTTACTTCAGATAAATGTTATCTCATTGCTAATGTTCTTGTAGGTACAAGGGGTATATGTGAAAAAGTGGACTTTAAGTGATAGTCAAATGTTTTAAAGCTGCTCGTCGTGTGATAGGTTAAAAATTCCATTCTCTTTACTCAACAACAAAAGGAGCTTTAACACATTGTTGTCTGAAACAAATGAAGTTACCAAAAATCACACGAAACATCTTGGAAATATTTACATCTGAACTACAGAAACAATCGTTTGTGAGTACTTCTCCGTTTTTAGTATTTCCAGCATTTCTCTATTACATTTAATTAAACACTTAAAACTTAAATATATTTACATAAATATGTTTTCTTGCAATAATCGCTGAACGTGTTTTTATTCTGATTGAATTCTGTACAATTTTCTTTAAACTGTAGTTCAAGAGACACAGACAAGACTTTAGCTCACAAATATTGAGAGATCGTTAAAGAGCATAATTTAAGTAAACTTATTTTATCACTGTTTCTCAGCTTAGAAATCCTTAGAGGAATTGCTGTGTAATTTGGAAGCTAACCCGATGTTTAAACATGTAACATGTTTAAACGTGTGTATCCACAAGGAAATGTTTACTTCAAACTTGCAGCAGATGGAAAGTAAGACTTTGCGGATCAGTGAGTTCAGAAACTACCGTGAGTGTAACACATTTAGTGAAATTGTATTACAGTAGACGATGTTTAAGTTATAGTAATGTCCGCCAGGGGAGAACAGACTGCTTGTAGCTCTCCATAGAGGGCTCCACTTGTAATATCTTACATCGGGGCAGAGACCTTGTAACTATTTACGAAATTGTATAGTACATTGTAACTATGTTATTTATACATAGCTAAGACTTCAATATTCTTTATTTCTTGAAAAATAATGGCATAAGCAATGTATATGCAGGATATATCAAGCAAACAATTTTATTGTGTATCAGAAGTAAAGTCTTCTAAACTAACTACGTTACTAGGTATTTTACCCCACTGAGGCATGATTCAATTCTCCTTTCATCTGGCTTAGAGTTTGGTGGAACTTGTATCTATTTATAATAATTAACATTGTTGCAAGTTTTCAGCTCATTCAGCACCAATGTTATTCGCACTAAACGATTTTAACTCAATATGGCATCTGTGGGTAAACTTTATTATCATTTCCAATATAACACAACTTCAAAGAAAAAGGTTTCTCTATAACTCAGAAAACTGTAATTAATGTACTTGTGATGGAATATCCGATGTAATGCCCCTACCAGTTAATATAATTATATGTTAATATTGTTCACTTCTCACTTTTGTACATAATATTCCTGAACACGTACAGTAATCTATCTACTTGATGCTTAACACCATAAATATTATTAAAACTGTTTTGTTACATATTTCCTTATGGGTATCTACAATGGCAATACCGTCAACTTTAAACGATAGTCAATCTTTTTGAAGATTTTCATTTTTTTAATGCATACATTTATAGGTACATGCTCATCCATGAATATGGCATGTGATGTTTTAACACTATAGAGTAATGACAATAACAAATATCTGGACAATAGCAGTATCATTATATCCAAGATATTGTTAATAATTTGATTTAGTTTGAGTGGACTTGTCAAGCAGTACTTTGGTTATGCGGTATTGGTATTTTCAATGATGCATGTTTTCACTTTTGGCAAAACTCCAGCCATGAATATCATACCTGCCACTCTGCTCATCATTATTCTGCAGTTTGACTCATTCAAAAATCTAGCCATGCAGGGAGGTCTTGTCTTTGAGCCATGGTATAACAAACAAGATGTGAGAAAATAGTGCTTACAATTTGATGGTTGCAAAATTAAGACTCACAGACTATTTAATAACTTCTGCAGATAAAATTATTGTAATTTGATTGCCACATTTTTTTAAGGTGCCTTTCTTGTATGACAAGTTATGAAGTAATCTTAGTGATTTTACGGTGACATAAAATTATGACTTCTGAGCTTGGTCTTTTCACATGGTCTTTGTATTCAGAAGGTCATGTGTGTCCTATAGGAATATTTCTGGCGCTAGCTGTCAGAGAATACTTTAATTGGGAACATTCTTAAATATTGCCAGAGTTTGAAGCATAATACTAGTTATTTGAATACAAGCAATTTGTCAATAGAATCAAATTTCAGAGTTTAATGGAATATATGCCATAGCACTGAATTTATTTTACAGTTAGAAGAAATATATGGCTGTTAAGACAGGGGGACAAAATGAAAGAGGTAATCTTATTTATTATCTTAAGCGAGCATACAGAATACAAAAATTGTGGTTTATTGCCTTTGTACCATAATTGCTATCTTTGTTATAAAGAGGAAAGAAGTATTATATAGGAAGTTTCTGTACACATTATATAAAAGTGAATTAAGCCATCTCTAATATTATAGTAAACCTAGTTGTAACATAATCATCCTATCTCCACCCAGCTAGTTGAGTTAATTCTTTGCTGTGCTTCATCAGCAAGTTTAAGAAAATGTCAAGTTCCATTTTTTATTTGTGCTTGGATATTTAAAATCTATCTAATTCAGATGTGTATGCATTGCTTTCTAAACTTATTGCATTTCTTACATGAGGCCTTAAAACATTTAATTTGTTTTCTTATCTTTTGGTTCCGGTGTTATGCTTTGTGTACTGTAGGTGAATGGTAAAAATAAAGCAACTATAACAATTTTCTAATTTACAGAAATTCTAATTCTAATTTACAGAATTTTCTAATTTAGAAATGTGTGAATGATGCTAATATAACGTGCCATCATAAAAGGGTTGAGTATGAATTGTGTAGAATGTTTAATGCACCTCCAAACAATTTAAAGTTGCACAGTATTCTAAATGTATGTAAAAAATATAATTCCATTCTGAAGATATTCCTGTGTAGCGAGTTCTATTACTCTCAGGAATATATGGATGAATACTGAATGTCTATCACAACAGTCTACAATTATTTAATTTAAAAAACTTTTTGTAATTAACTTTTTTTGAAACTTCATCGCTTATTGTTACTGGTCATGTTTTGAAAATTATACTGTGAATATAGAGTTCATATTTTCAAAATTTTGTGAGGTAACACATGGAAAACATTTTAGAACAAATGTTAAAAGAATATTCCAGAAAGTAAGAATGTGGGTCTTTTAATATTATTCTTTGTTAGCCAAAAACAAAAATTTAACTTAAAATCTTATATCTTTTGATGTGTAGAGCATGTTTTATACAGCATGTAATTTTTAGAATATTTCCCCACAAAAAAATTAATAATTAATTATTTGGTGTAGCAACATGGAACTTTGCACACAAGTTTAGAATGATATGTGGCTGAATTTTCATAGTGATAGGTTTATTATTATATAAGTTGAAATTTTCAGTATGCCTTGCCTTTGGTTATCTTTAAAACTGAGTATCTATTTGTAGATGCCAAGAAGTTTTGTTCCTTTAAGATATTTTTGGGTGGTGTGTGAATGCACAAACATGCTATTGCTTTTGTTTTCTTTAGTGAAGAAAATGGTTGCTTCCTTAAAGATTTTATTTAGTTTAGCCTTTTTAATTTTAATGCAATTACATGTGCTTCTGCAGATTTATCTTGCCTGTTTATAATTGAGGCATCACATTTGTAATAAATGATGTTTGTGTCTATAACTGTACCATTTTTAAAAGAACTAATTTGGTCCTCTAACAGCCATACATTTTACTATCTCCAAATAAAAAGAAACCAAGGTGTCCCACTACTGTTGTGTAATTATACAAATTGTACTGTTACAGAAAGAAAACACAGCAGCAGACCACCATCTCTCTCTCCCAGTAAGCTTCATACCTGGGCAAATGAGAGGAAAGAGGTAGCTCAGCTTCAAAAACAGTTGCTGCAGAAAGAACTCGATGAGGACCAGCGAATGTCGCAGTTATTGTTAGAAGCAGAATTGGAACTGATAAACGAAAAAAGATGCTAATAGGAAAAAAAAAGAAATCTAATAGATTTAAAAATAAGAAGGGCAAAAGAACTGTTACCCAAGCGGCAAGCCTACTATGCCGATCAAAAAATGAAGGCGCGCCGAGTGTACGTGGAAAGACGAACTGGCTTAGTTGTAATTCTGTACATTACGAAATTGTAATTGTGACATTGGAATAAGGTGGAAATAAAGAAAATTTTTGAGTGGTGTAATTGAACTTTTTAACTTTACGAACCCACAAAGTCGCAACTGACGTCAGGAGTGGGACAACGGCCATGGAAACGGCACTGGAAAAGATTTTACACAAAATGGAAGAAATGAAGACGGCCAACGACAAAATCGCCGAGAAGATGGAAGAAATGAAGACCAAAATAACAGCGAAGACGGAAGCGACAAATAACAACCTGGCCGCGGAACTAACAGCAAAGACGAAGGCGGCAAATACCAACCTGGACGCGGAACTAACAGCAAAGACGGAGGCGGCAAATACCAACCTGGCCGCAGAGCTGAAACAAATAAGGACAGCTAACGATAACCTTACCGAGAAGATGGAAGCCACAAACAACAGCCTGACCGCAAAGATGACCAAATTGACCACGGAGATGAAAGCGGCAAACGAGGCCCTTGCCGTGAAGTTGGAAGAGCAGCTGACCGGCGTGAGAGATGACGTCACAGAGCTCGGCAAGCGGATGGGTCAAGTGCACGAGCGCGTCGAGGATTTGGCAAACCGCGTTGACGAGCTGGAGGGAAAGGCTGACAGCAACGCAAAGTCCCTGAACGCCATGGTGGAGGACGTCGTCGGCAGGAGGTTAAAGGATTTAAAGTTCGACGCACCGGGACGCGACACATCTGCATGCGTCAAAGCTCCTAAATATGACGGTGCGTAAACGTTTGAGGTCTTCCGCCGCCAATTCGACGCAGTGGCCAAGCACAACAAATGGTCACCAGAGGAGCAGGCCACACAGTTAATAGCCAGCTTCCAGGGACTGGTGGCGAAAGTCCTAAATCGGTGCAGACAACGGCGGCGCCCAAGGACATCTGGGAGGCCCTGGAGAATCGTTTCAGAAACCACCGCTTAGCCGCAGCGTACCATAGCCAGCTAAAGGCAAGGTCACGGAAGCCAGGGGAGACGCTGCAGGATTTCGCCCTGGCAGTTGAACAACTGGCTAGCAAGGTCCTAGTCGACCTCCCACCAGAGTTCGTATCCCTGGAAGCTGCCTACACATTCGTTGACGGGGTACGAGACACGGAGGTTCGTCAGCGCCTAATGCTCGCCGATTATAAAACAATCCACGAGGCGCTAACGGCATCATTAAGGATTGAGGCGGCCAAGGTGACGGCTACCCGGACGTCAAGAACGAGGAGTGTCCACTACGCCGGAGACAAAATACCGCCGAGGGACGCCGGCGAACACCTAGTGGCCTGTGTTGGGGTTGTTGGCAGCCGGGACACCTAGAGAGAGGCTGTCGACACCATCAAGGGCAGCCGGAAGAACGAGTAACGACCGGCGTGGAGAGGGGCACGTTCGCACCATCACCACCATCCCTCGAGTGACACTGCGCGCCTTCAGCCGACGGATGGATGACAGCCTCATCGCGGACGGCTGGGTAAGAGGAAAGCAGTGCCGCGTGCTGGTGGACACTGGGGCAGCCGTGACCATCATCAGACCTGACGTGGCGCAGGGTTTGCCGACGAGGAAGCCGAGCCGACCATACCAGCTTGTACCGGCATCGAGCGACACCCTGTCTTTGGAGAAGGAGGCCCTGATAAAGTTGACCTTGGGAAGGAGTGCCGTACATCTGTGGGTGTTCATCGCGAAGGTGGCTGAGGAGGTGATTCTGGGACTAGATGCCCTCAGAAGCCACGAGGCGACGGTCGACTTTGGCAGGAAGGCCCTGTGGCTCAACGGAGAAGAGGTTATACTCCGTCAACCCGAAGAGCGCCTTGGAATCTACAGGGTCGTCTTGAACGAAGACGCGGTTGTCCCCGCGAGGAGCGAGGTGGTGGTGACGGCGCGACTGGAAGGCCAGAGAACCAGCAACATGATGCTGGAGCAGAAGACGCCTGTACGCGGACTGTGTGTAGCCAGGGCATTACTGCCGTGCCGAGGAGAGGTGCCAGTGAGACTGCTAAATCCAACGGACACCGATCACGAAGTCCAGGCCGGGACGGAGTTGGGAAGGTGCGAGCCCGTTGTGAGCGTAACAGCAATCGACAAGACACAGGAGCCGGTGCCGACGCAACAACAGGGGCCCGGCTAGAAGACCTACTGGACAGGGTGGCCAACCACCTGACCGCAGAACAGCTGGAGAAAGTTCGAAAACTGCTGAGACGGTATCAGCGCGTCTTCAGCCAAGGTGATAGTGACTACGGCCGCACGGACAAAGTGCTTCACCGCATCGACACCGGGGATGCCCGGCCTATTCGGCAACCACATAGATGCGTTCCGCTGGCGAAGCAAGGGGTGGTACGAGACATGCTGGACGACAGGAGATCCAAGGGGGCGATTGAAGAGTCTGACAGCCCTTGGTGTTCCCCTGTAGTCTTGGTGACGAAGAAGAACTTCGAGCTACGCTTCTGCGTGGACTACAGGAAGCTGAACGCTGTCACCCGGTAGGACTGCTTCCCCTTTCTCCGGATTGACGGCACCCTGGACACGCTAGCTGGTGCGTAGTGGTTCTCGACCCTGTACCTGAAGTTGGGCTACTGGCAGGTAGCTCTAGATCCGAGAGACAAAGAGATGACCGCTTTCTCGAAAAGGCAAGGGCTCTGGCAGTTCACAGTTATGCCCTTTGGCCTCTGTAACGCACCAGCTACCTTCCAACGCCTCATGGTGTCAGTGATGTGAGGACTGACTAACGACGCCTGCCTGCTATACCTGGACGACATCATCATCGTCTGTAAAACTTTTGAAGACCAACTCGAGAATCTGAGTAATGTGCTACAGAGATTGCAGGCGACCAACATGAAGCTGAACGCAAAGAAGTGCCAACTCTTCCGCAAGGAAGTGAACTACTTGGGCCACATAGTCTCAGCACCCGGAGTGGCAACAGACCCGGAGAAGACACAGTCTGTGAGAGATTGGCCGCGCCCAAAGGATAAGGAAGAGTTGCTCAGTTTCCTGGGGCTGTGCAGTTATTACCGACGCTTCATATAGGGGTTCTCTAACATCGTCAAACACCTCACCCATCTGACAGAGAAACCCCGGCCTTATGTGTGGATGGAGGATGCCGAAGACGCTTTCCAGCACCTGAAAAAGACCCTGTGCAGTGCTCTAATTTTGGTATTTCCACAAGCAGTTAGCGCCTTCATTGTGGACACCGACGCCAGCGATCATTGCATTGGAGGCGTCCTATCGCAGATCCAGGACGTCCAAGAGCGGAAGATAGCCTACTACAGCAAGACGCTATCCAAGGCAGAGAAGAACTACTCCGTCACCCGGCGAGAATTATTGGCGGTAGTAAAGACCTTGGAGCACCTCCACAAGTACCTGTACGGTCAGCTATTCCACCTGAGGACTGACCATTCCGCCCTAACCTGGCTATTGAGCTTTAAGAACCTGGAAGGCCAGACAGCACGTTGGGTTCAGAGGCTGCAGGAGTACGCCTTCACCTAGGAATATCGCAGAGGGAAGAGCCACGGCAACGCGGATGCCATGTCCCAAAGACCCTGTCCAGAAGAGTGCGGTCAATGCACAAGAGTGGAGGAGAAGTAGCGTGCAGCAGCAGTTCGAGTAGTCACGGCAGTGCCTGCGAATGGCTGGGATAGCGCAGGCCTTAGGAGGGAGCAGCTGGCGGACGCAGACTTGGGGCCACTCTTGAGGGAAGTGGAGGGAGGGATGAGACCAACCTGGGTGGACATCGCACCGATGAGTGCCACCTACAAGTCTTACTGGGCCCAATGGGACTCGTTGAAGACCAGAGAGGGCGTGCTGTTCCGGGTATGCGAATCACCCGATGGGTTGATGCAGAGAGAACAGCTGGTACTTCCCCGAAGTAAGGTTCCGGAAGTCTTGGAAGAAGTGCACGCCGGTACTTCAGGTGGACACCTGGGAGCGAACAGGACAATTGACAAACTACGGAAGCGCTACTACTGGCTGAGGCTCCGAGCAGACGCTGAGAGATGGTGCCGTCAGTGCCGAGTGTGCGCGGCGATTCGCGGCCCCCAGACTAGGAGCCGGGGTCGCATGCAACAGTACAAAGTCGGAGCGCCATTCGAACGGATCGCCGTTGACATTGCTGTACCGTTACCAATATCCGACCCAGGCAACAAGTACTTGTTGGTGGTCGTGGACAGCTTCAATAAGTGGCCGGAGGTGTATGCCATCCCGAACCAAGAGGCAAGTACAATCACAGACTGCCTCGTGGAGCAAGTGTTTTGCCGATTTGGGGTACCATTAGAGCTGCACATTGACCAAGGCACCAATTTTGAGTCCAAACTGATGAAGGGGGCACTAGAGAGACTTGGGGTTAACAAGACCCACACAACACCTCTACATCCCCAGTCGGATGGCATGGTCAAACGGTGCATCAAGACCTTAGAGGAACACTTGAGGAAGGTCGTGGCCAGCCATCAGCGAGACTGGGACGTTAAGGTGCCACTGTTCTTGCTGGTCTACCGCTCGTCAACACACGACACCACGGGGATCACGCCAGCCAGCTTAAATTTTGGCCGAGATTTACGCCTCCCTTGTGACATGGCTTTTGGAAGTCCTCGGGTGGTGAAACAGCCAGCGACCGAGTATTTGGAAAACCTGGTGGACCACCTCCACGACATGCATGAGATGGCTCGCCAGAACATCCAGAATGCAAGCGACCGCATGAAAACCAGCTACGACGGGCGAGCCAACAGCCAAGGTTCCCAGCAAGGTGACCTGGTCTGGTTGTACCGCCCGACCCGGACCAAGGGACGCTGCCCGAAGCTTCAGCATCCATGGCAAGGACCGCGCTGTGTGGTGAAGAGGATTAACGACGTGGTCTACCGCATCCAGAAGGTGCCCCGAGGAAAGATGTTAGTGGTACACCTGGATCGCCTGGCGCGCTACGATGGTGCTGTTAGGGATGACCAGCCTTGAGGAGGGAGCAGTGTTACCCAAGCGAGAAGCTTACTATGCCGATCAATAAATGAAGGCCGGCGGTGGGAGGGGAGATCGCAGGGGTGGCTGGGTCTTCGTTTACCCCTCCTACCGCTCGAAGGTGCACGAAGCTTCGAGAATGTTTTCCCCCTCCATAAAAGGAAGCCTCGGGAAACTTCGGTCCGCGATCAATACAAGCGAGGCGACGGTTAGTTGTGTTGCGTGAGTCGTGGCGAGAGGAGGATAAGGCGCACCGAGTGTACGTGGAAAGACGAACTGGCTTAGTTGTAATTGTGTACATTACGAAATTGTAATTGTGCCATTGGAATAAGGTGGAAATAAAGAACATTTTTGAGCTTTGTAATTGAACCTTTTAATTTTACCAACCCCCAAAGTCACAGAGTCTTGGAGAAAAAAAATAAAGGACAATTTTTTTGAAATTTAAATGTTTAATTACCCATTGTTAATCCATTCCCAGTATTCACAATTCCTACAAAAAGGATTATTAGCACATAACCAACAGTGAAACGAAATTGAAATCTGAGGGCCAAATACAACTTTTCTGTAACAGTAGTGAGCAATTAACAGAAGACAGAATGAACATTAAGCACTCAACCATTATATCATAATTTATTTCTTTAGCACTTATCCTAAAAGTTAATATATTAATTTACAGGAAAAAGAAATAAATCTGAACACTTTATAGATCAAAAGCATTTTCACTAACAGTTTGAAAGATAAAATACAAATCTCGTGCTGTAACTATACTCTCTGTGCCTCTAGTCTATTTCTGAGGTACTGCACAAATGTTCTACGCACAGCATCACGTACTAGATTTGGGCATGCACTTCTTGAAGTCCTGCTAACACACGCTCCTGTTGCATGTATCCCTTGCTGTTGGATATCAGCCTCAACTGGAGGAAGCTCATCGTTGTTTGCTTGTGCTATATTGTGAAGCACAGCACATGCAACAATTATGTTCTGGACCCAGTTAATATCTGTATGGATCCCCAAAGACAGAATTGGGAACCGTGCTTTTAAGACACCAGAACACCTTTCCACAATGTTCCTTGTTCGGATTTGTGATTCATTGTAGAGCTGCTCCTCTGCTAGTTGTGGAGCCTGCAGGGGAGGAAGGAGATACGGGCCTACTGCATATGCAGAATCACATACAACCACACTAGTTCCAAATTCATTGTCTTCAATTCGATTCCTCAGTCTCGAATGGTTAAAAATGGTAGAATCATGAGCAGAACCAGGCCACCGTGCTACAATGTCTCTGATCATAAGATCAGCATCAACTAATGTCTGAACATTAAATGAAAAATATCCTTTTCGGTTACGAAAATGTTCAGCATCTTCATCACCCGGAGATTTCATACGAACATGAGTAGTGTCAATGGCACCTATCACTCTCGGAAATGCTGCAATATCAAGAAAATTGCACTGGACATTCCGTATGCCTTCTCCAGGGTGAGGTAGTGTAACGTACTGTGGCCTTAATGAGGCAATGGCAGCTATAACGTTGCTGGTGACTCAGCCTGCTGTTGCCTTATGCACACCACTAGTGTCACCAATAGTAGTGTATGACCCAGCAGTTGCATAGAAGTGCAGTGTCATCAAAAATTGCTCCATTGCAGGAAGACAGGAGTTTCTGAAAAGACAAAACATCCCTTTAGTTTTGTTGGTGAACAGAAATGTCAGAAGGTAAGTAATATTTTTAAAGGGATCCAGGTGCATCAGGTTCAGTGAATTCAAATTACACTATTAAAAGTAAATGAACTTGTTTAACACAGTGATTTACTATTATGTGTTAAAACATTTCAGTAATGACATAATCTTTATACTGTACAAAGTTATATGGTTATGGAAAAGGCAATAACATTTTGTGCAAAACGAGTGGTTTTGTTTGAAACTAAGAACTATATGTGGAAAAATTCTCCATTGATTGAATCCTTTATTATATTAATTACTTCTTATTTTCCTAAAGTGAGGCAATAGATGCAGTTGTCAGTAAGCTGAAGGAGCTAGATGTGTCAATATTTTATTACAGTATCTGTTAGCTTCATTTGGTTTAGGTAATATGGATTAGTCCTACAACAAAAGGTAACTTACAGTTTTTTTTAAATTTATTTCTTGTTCTGACTAATAACATTTTATGGCAGTGGATACTAAATTGCCCTACAGGGGGAGGGTGAGCAGTTAGGTAAGTTTTTCAGCTCAACAAACTAATATTGTTATAAAATGAAAGCTATAATAATCAGGAAAATAAATTGAGTCAAAAAAATATTAAAAAAAACTTTTAACTGCGGTTGCCATAGCAATTTACTTGTTAAAGTTTTCAACATGGTAACACAACCTTATGGAGTGCTTTGCTAAATTATGAACACCAAGAGATTTCCAGTAAAAGAATTTTTAAAATAAGGTCACACCACTGTCATTACTTCTGATAATAGTGTTGCACAAATGTTATACTTTGGCATCAATGATTTGTTTATCCTTATGGATAAATCACCTCTTATTATATGAATTATCATTTGACAGAGGTAAATGCAAAAAGGGAATGTCCACCAAATGCAAGTCAGTCACAAATAAAAGCAAGGTTGTAGAAAACTTATATTTTTTCTTGGCACTTCATATACAAATGACCACATTTCAGTGACAGCATTGTGCCCTTGATTGAAAAACCTAATTGAACAAATCAATGACTTCATTTAAGTACCACAGAATACAAGATGGGCATGTTGAAATATTTGTTTACCTGTGCAATTTGCAGCAAATGTAATTATGCAATGCATTTGCACCATCTATGGTAGGTATGGCAAGAATGAGAAGTAATACTTCAATTTGCATTGAGACAGTGTACAAACCACAGAAAAATGCAATATAATTAGGGATTTAGTATTCATTAAGGTAAATTGGTATTGTATATGAAACTAGCTAAATTACATATGTGAACAGTGTTTGCAATAACGATTTGGACATAGTACAAATTGCATAAGAAAAAAAATAATGTTTTATTCGTTGTTTGTATCGTGTTGCGTATATTTTCCGGTAAATGTTTATTTGTTTATTACATGTATGTTTGTTTAAAACATATTGGGATATGATCGGATAAAATATCGTACCTATTGCTTGCAACAAGACCCTGACAGCATGGTTGTGGATATTATCATTCCATAACCTATTACAAGATATACCTAATGCTCATGTGATTTGCTTTATATCATTTTCAATGTGTTACGAGTATATTACATTATATATAATATATATTATACACTACATATAAATACTTACCTTTTTGTCTTAAATTCTATTTGATTTCTAATCTCCTCCAAAATCCCTGATCCGGTCTCATTTGCACAGCACCACTTATGAATACTCAGCAGTGGAGGTTTTTTACTGGGTAGGGCTGGTGGTTCAATTCCCCAGAGGAGTCCCACGCTCCTATCCCAGGGTAAGTGCGTAACATTCATGTTTCCTCCACTTGAAAAAAAAAAAAAATAAAAACTACAGCAAGTTCCCATTTAGAATCAGTGCACGTGGTAAATTTTGTTGGAACTTATATCTCACATGACGCGAGTAAAATAAATTCTGGAGTATAACAAGGAAAAACTAACTTAACAAATCAATTACTTACAAATGTGTGCACTTCTATTTCAGTCATTATATATTTAGCTACATCATGTTGATGGAAATATACATCATAATGTTTTCATTGAAACTATATAGGAGAATACAGTAGGTAAGATTTCCCTATTGCGATATGTACACATAACAAAAATTTCAAATAAAAGATAGCTAACATCTTGTGTAGTGGCATCATCTACAGAACTGTAGATATTGCTACACTGTCAGGACCAACTGTACTTTCCACTTTGTTGTACCTTGAGGCCTCCCTCATCTGTGTTACCCACTGCCTTTCTTTCTGTGTACCTTCTAAGATTTGGAAGGGAAAATTACATAAATTAGATATATGTTGGATTAGTCTGCAAATAAAATACTTGCCAAATCTTGTACAGAAGTAAAAATGGATCTGACATAAATGGTGTTGTGAAATGATATATACGTTTTTGTTGAGTAAGACTTTGTTAGTTGTAATGAGTACTCACGTGTGTACTGTGTCACTGACCATTTCTGTATTGATGTTAGAAGATTAGATGTACATCCTAGTCTACACATAAATATGTACAGTACGTACCATCAACATATTAGTTAACATATGTATAACAAAAAGACAAACGATTTTTGGACTTAAAAATGCTTTACGAAATCTTCACTGAACACATTTAGAATGTTGTTTTTCTAAAAATAAATGAAGTATATTTAACTTTGACAATGTGTTTTAAGATGTACACAGGAAAATTCTATCTAGTATTCAAGTTTACTAGTTATGTAATTATTTTCGAGAATAAACAGTACTTCTGTATAGGGTAGCCTGAGGTTGGCAGCATTTGTTATAACGTCTTCCTGTTGCATCTTTAGAAAATAAACACAAATACCAAACTTGGCATTTTACCAAAGTTAATTTTTAAGTTAATCTGTTCACACATACATGGTCCTATCGACCAATATATGCTTTCGATTTTGTCGAAGAACCAAATGTTAAATATATTTCCATAAAACACAAAATACTGTATTCTTGCAATAGTCTCTAAACTTCTATTTATTCTGACTGAATTCTGTACAATTTTCTTTAATTGAAGTTCATGAGATATAGACAAGGTCTTAGTACACACGTATTGAGATATCATTAAAGAGCATAATTTATGCAAAGTTATTTTATCATTAATGATTTCCTAGATATTCTTTGCTATTAGTTCAGTTTTCCAATACTTTATATCTGAAAATGCTAATCCTCTTTCTGAGCTGGTCAGAAGATCATAGCAATGAATTTATAATATTAAAGCTAACACTATGTTTAAATATTTAAGTATATTCGTGCTATATGTACAACAATGTGAGTAATGGAACAACTTCTTAAACATATAACTTATATTTGTAACAGACGGACAAGTAAACCTTAGTCAAACGGTTGGTCGTGAGTAACGTTGTTTTAGTTACAATGGTTGTCCAGAGAGGGCTCCACTTGTAATGTCTTATACTGGTGAAGAGACTTTGTAATTATTAACAATCTTGTGTAAGACATTGGAATTTCATTCCTTATATATAACTTAGATTTAAGTTTTGTTTGTTGCCTGTAACGAAGGTTAGCCTCAACAGATATGGAGGCAATATCGAGTTAACTATTTAATGTGTGTCAGAGAAGAAGTTTCCTAAACTAACTATATGTTTAGCTATTTCGGCTAATTGAGCCATGGAATTTGTCTAATTCGATGTTACTTGTTTGTTGAAACATTTTTATAAAGCAATTAAAGCAATGAAGAATGGAGAAATTTAACAGGAACTACCGGCAACCACCGAAAAGAGGAATACCTAAATTAACCTTTAAGTTGTTCAGTCGCGAATATTAGTTGTCATGTAAAATCATTAAGATTTCAGTTTCCATTTTGTTCATTTCACACGAATGTAGAGATCAAACACACAGACCTTTTTGTAATGTTGCTCTAACTATTGAAGATATGTACACAGTTATCGATAACTTTGCTATTTGAGTAATAAGAATAGGAAGTGTTGATTACCAAGTCTGTGTTAACACAAACGTGGTCATTTGGTGTTACGGACTGTGATATACAAAAGATAAAAACGAAACACCTTTTTTAGACCTTTACCAAACTTAAATTCCACTCTAAAATTACACGTTACCCAATCGTATGAAATATTTATTGAACAATGTACTCCTACACATTTATATAAATAAACTTATAAAGCATATGACAGTAAAGTGTTTTGTCATCAACAAAGATACACATACAATGTTGTTAGTGGACATTGTCAGTAACTCAGTACAATGACACAACTTTAAAATATCTGATGGTTGTACTTACAAGAGTTCCCTACTCACTTTTGTACATAATATTCTTACAAACCTACATTCATCTATCTACCTGATCCTAATAAACATAAATATTATTAAAATGGTTTTATTACATATTTCCTTATGGGTATCTACAATGGCAATACCGTAAACTTTAAACGATATGCAATTTTTTTAAAGCTGTCCACTAGTATGTGATATCATTGAAATTGCAATTTCTTTTGTATGTCCTGGGCTTATAAAAAGATGAATATGTTTTCATTTGGGAAAAAGTTTAAGTATTTGACCGTTTACAATAATAACAATGAATATTTCAAATATGACTATCAAAAAAGAAATTATTTGACACAAACCGTGAGTTTTAAAGAGATTTACATTTTTATAAAATAAGATGTTCTCTATATCTCAACATTTATCAGTTATACAAAGCGTATCAGAATAAAAGAACGTCTCAGACAATGTGTCAAATCACATCTAAGGGTACAAAACACGAAAGTTCATTAACGTCCAAATTCAAGACATACACTTCCTTTGGAGGTAAAGTGTCGTAAAGATTTATTTTATATAGCGTGACTTAAATGAGATGTACGTTTTCGGTGCAGTGAGATACACTTTACCAGTTATGGAAACGACATCCAGCATAAGGAAGTCATATGACGACGTTCCCTGATGTTTTCATTTCTTATTAAAGAATATTTAACGCAGAACAATTTCATAAACATGATTGCAACCATTTTTGGATAAAAGGAAAGTCTCAAAAATGTTGCATATAAAGTATAGTTTAAGGTTGGAAGTGTTCTAGAAAATCTTCACCTACATTCTTGGCAGATGCCTCTGTCATCGACAAACACACATAGAACAGTTCTTACGCGACTTCTTGGGGGGTGGGGTGCGTTGAGGTAGTTAAAAATAAATATTTGTGACGAATTGTCCCTGCTTACTGTAAGTACGTAGTAGAGATATGACTTTGGCAGAAATCTGTATGTCAAATCATGTAGTCAAAATGTTGTACCATTACAAAATGGAGGTTAGCAGAATTATTTTATGACCATGCCACCTCCAGAAACTTAACCTGAACATAAGACAAAGGGTGAACATTTTTCTTACTTTTTGAAAACAGTTTTATCGATATATCTCTAACGATTTCATCATGACTCCTTGTGATTCATGCATTTGAATAAAGAAATGTAATAATGCTCACGATATACATTGACTCATTTTAATATAATTCTTAATATTTTTATTTAGCTTGTAAGTCATAACATATTGATATGATTTCGTAACAAAATATCAGTATTTATATAAAAAGCATGACTTTGTAAACGTACTTTCTAAGCCTTCTATATTTCTAGATGAGTTTTCTGATATCTTAATAATGTTTATCTTACTCTCGTAAGTTTAGAAGAATACCTTTGGAAGTATGACCTGACCCGAATTTTAACATTTGACTATATCCTTTTTGCATCTTAGTTGAAATTAATACCGCTACTTCCGCAACGTTTACTTTAAACTTGGAGAAGGTGCAAAAATAAGTCGTACAGGAAGAGCAGATTGAGAAAGCACTGTGAGTGTACCACATGAAATGTAATTGTTATACCGCAGAGGATCCTTTACTTATACTGATTGTCCGCCAACAAAGTAATTTCAGTTGGAAGGTAAGATAATTACTGAGCGTAAGGGAGTTTGTCCAGAGATGGCTCCACCAGTCATATAATGACTGGTTGATTTATTTATGATGTTTTAAAATACATTTTAATTCAATTCCTAATACATACTTTGGATGTATTTTGTCATTATTCCATGGAAATAAACAATAGTTAGAATGAATAAAGAGAAAATATTGAAGCAACAAACAAACTAGAGTGAGAAAGAAAGTCTGGTAAAGCAAGTATATGTATATGATTTTTCGTATCTGTAAAGCATAAGAGCATGTGACAGTAGTGGACCTGGAATTGATTACTGATATCTTTTGGAACTTGTATTCTATTATAAAGAACATAATTACTCACAAATGTTAGGTGAAAATATTTTGGTAGTATGCTACACTTCAGAAGTGTATTACCTAAACAAGTATTAGCTTGTCTTATAAGTAATGTCGGCTTATTTATTTTGGGAATATTATTGGATTTCATTGGTTTGGCAATGCTATTTACAGGATGTCATGCTATTGTTGCGTACATTGTGTGTACGAGTCTTCAGTTGTTAATAAACAATCACAAAACGGAGATAACAAAGTTTGAACTTAGACTACTTCCAAAATATTACTGGAAACAAGATTATAAAGCCACTGTGGCAGCTCGAAGAATATGTTAGGTGGAAGGAGAAGGTGTCGTTAGTGAGAGTGTGGCACAACGATGGTTTAAAAAATAGAGACGAAAACACTAAAAATTTACCACGTTCTGGAAGAGACCTAAAGTATGAAATATTGAGGATACACGCCAAGTTTTGTGAGAAAACCAGCAAAGAATTACCCGTAGGCTTTCAGAAGTACTTCGTCCATCAAAATATACCATACATCGGCGTATTAAGACACTTGGAAGGTGATACAGAAGCTGCAGATTTGTACCTCATGAAGTGACACCTCAACAGGCTGAGTGATATCTGCCTTCAGCTTATCTATAATCCCATGGATGTTAGACTTCTCAGGACAATTGTCACTTGTGACGAATTATTGGTATATTACCGAAACCCTGATGCCCCGAAAGTTGGTTGATCCCCGTCAACTTGCCAAAGTCATCGTTGAAGAAGAAAATCAGTTCGATCCCAAAGTAATGTATGTTTAGTTGAAGGTGTGATTCCAAACGTGCGGGCGATTGATGCGGATCTTCATTCTCAACAATTGGAACGAGTAAATGAAATTTTGAGTCAGCATTAGTTAACCGAAATAGAGTTCTATTGCAACAGGACAATGTAACCTCCATACTACACGAACAACCACGGAAAAGGTTTAGGAAAGAGGAGGAATCACACTGCTACCACACCCAGCATACAGCCCTGCTCTCGCACCATGAGGTTATTTTCTTCGATTCATGTTTCGTTTTCTACTTGGAGGAAATTTTGACAACTTTGAAGCAGTACAAGTGAGTGTCACCGAATTTTTCGCATCAAAAGCCAGAGACTGGTACCATCGTGGGATAATAAACCTCGCTGTACGGTGGCTCAAGACCATAGAATAGAATTGTCTATACTTTAAAAATTATTAATTTACGGTCGAAAACATTTCAAATATTTTTTGTTTAAAAACATTACTTATCAGATAATATCTATAACACCATCTTCACTCCAACGAACTATATCTGACATTTGTATGTTTTATCGAGATCTCCATATTAGAGAAGAAGATGTTGTCTGTCTCTTACAGTTTACCATTATGGTAATATTCTAGGAATGGAGAGACTTCTGACTACATTGACAGATGACTGATGTATATAACTGTATATTTACTACAAAATATGTAGTTATAATTTTCTGGAAAGAGTCTGTGATTAGTTCTGATTGAATTGTCTATAATTTTCTTTAACTTGTAAGTCATAACATATCAACAAGCTTTCAGTACATCAAAATACAGATTTCATTAAAGTGCGGAATTTATGTAACTAACGATTTTCGAAAAAAAAAAAAAGCTTCTAGTTCCACTATCCAAAACTGTAAATGTTAAAAATGCTAATCTCATTCTTGTAGGTTCCTAAGAATATCATTAGAATTTGACGGACAGTATGAGCAGACCCGATTTTCAGTATTTAACTAAGTCCTTGTATCTACAACGAAGTAGGTAATGAGACTACTATTGTAAGAGTTTATTTGAAATTTGGAGCAGATGCAAAAAGAACTCCGGCAGAAGGGCGGGATGAGACAATACTAGGAGTTATACATTAAATGCAAACGCTGTACACTAGAGGATTGTTAGTTATCCTGATTGTCCGCCAGGAGAGAAATTTCAGTTGGAAATTAGAACTGACAGTGGAACTACAATCGCTGTCCAGAGATGGTGCTACAGGTGATATCTTGTTGTGGAGAAGAAAATATTAATTATGTATAATGCTTTATAGCTCATTGTAATTATACCCTTTATGTACGGACCATATTTATGCAATTGTATCTTATAACGTTAAGATAAACAATACTCAAAATAAACACTGAGATAACATCGAACTAATAAACAACTTTATGTCGTATAGGATATCCTCTAGAGCAGTTATATCTCAATAGCTTTAGCCTCCAGCTAATATTGGATAATGGAAACTATGCATCTTATTTATAATGTTTGTTGGAACTTGTTTAAAGATCAATATATTTCAAAATGTTTCTATTTCCTCAAGAAATGAAATTTCGGAAATTTTATCTCTGTAATTTATTTATTGGTGATTATTTTAATGTATACTATGTTGAACTCATTATTCTTCTTATTCGCCTTTATTCATCTATGTAATCATGTTACTCCTTTGTTCGAATATCGGCAGCGGCAGTCAAATAAGCCTGTAGTAAAGGACAGGGAGGACCCACGGAAAATAAATCGGTGTGATGTCACGTGTGGATGATGACGGGGTATCATTTCACTGCTGTTGTGTGCATTTTCTTCTTTTCTTGATAAAAATGATGTACAATTCTGTACATCTGCTATAAATATGTTTAAGTGGTGCAGGACCGTATAACTAGAATGCAGCAGAGAAATAAATTAGAAATAGAAGAAATTTACAATATCTATTACAATGGACACCGTGACTGGAAGGGTTAGTGATAGTTGGTACTTAGCCGAATTTTCCTTTAAGGGCCGTGCTACTAACAGATATTCAGATACAACATAAACATGTCTTTTTAAATTGTTTTGGTAATCACAAAACATGTATTTGTTGTTAAATGACGATGCATAAAGTTTGTGTTTCTGTATATAATAGAGATGGTACAGTAGTGAACTATGTGATCTCTCACTCAGCGCATACGTGACAGTTGACTGAAGACAGTTGTCAATAACTTTACTGTTTGTGTATTAACAATAAGAATTTTAAGTTGTGTTGACTACCAAGTCTGTGTCATCATGAACGTGGTCTTTAGGTGTTGCGGACTGCCGATACAAAAGATAGTAACAATGATAGATATTGTGGCTTTGTGGGTTCGTGAAATTAAAAGTCCAATTGCACCACTCAAAAATGTTCTTTATTTCCACCGAATTACAATCGGAACACTTGCCCATTACACAGATTTACGTAATGCACACAATTACAATTCACCAGTTCGTCTGTGACAGGTCCATTGCACGCAGTTACGTACACTCCTCCGATGCACGTACACAGTCCGTTCCCTCACTGAGCGCTCCTCACGGCTGCTCGACAAGAACTGAACTCTCGCCAAGCCAAGAGGCAAGAGCAGGTGCAGGTCACCCGGGTTCTCCCGGGCGGAGGGTTTCACGCCAAGGTACCTATCCGCTGTGCTGATTTACCCGTGCGGTAAGATACATGCAAGTTTTGGCGCAAGCTTGCCTGTCGTTATGTTAGACGGCGCAGTTGGCCTCTACTGATGCTTCTGGTGCCGGGATATTCCCTCTTGGGTGAACAGTGTCCGTTCCACCCTGTTTTTGCGGTCGCTAGCGAGCCGACAAGCCGTGGTGGAACCAGTAGCGAGAGGCCAGATGGAAATTAGGTTGTTGGGTTTGGTAATTCCAGGTCGTGCGCGCGTCCCAGGGCACGACTGTAGGTGTTAACCTGCCAGCCGCGGCGAGGGCGCGAGGTTACCTGGCGGTGATTGGTAGGGGAGGGGGGAGAGGCCGACTCTACCACCCAAGGGCGTCCTTGGGTAGGCGATAGCTCCTCCGTCACCTGGGGAGACTGTGGTCGTATTGACCAAGTGTATTCAGCAGCTGGTTAGGGTTGGGAGTGATCTTGCCATACAACGTGCGTGTTGGTTCACGCACGACGTCTACGACGTATTGTATGCCAGACTTGGTGTGCAGGAAGTGAGATGGGAACCTGCGATCGGTACCGTAGATCATCCTTAAGGCCCTGTTCTGCACGGCCTGCGGCCTGCGGAGGGCGGTATGAGCCACCGAACCCCAGACCTCGCATTCGTACAGGATCAGAGGCGGGACGATCGCACGGTATGTCCGCAGTTTGAGGCGGATGGGCATGGTGGATCTGAAGATCGGATAGAGTTGCCTGAGTGCAGCGTGGCCGAGGCCGGGCTTTGCCCTGACATGCGGAGGAAAGTCAGGCCGCGGTCCAGTTGGATTCCCAGGTATTTGGCAGTTCGAACCCAGGGGATTCTTCTCCGCCGTAACCGCAGGTCACCTTCTGGGCGCCACCTACGGGTCTTAGCCAGCATAAGAGCCGAGCTCTTCTGCGGCCTAATGGCCAGTCTCCACTGGTCGCATCGTCCCTCTATTTGTACGTGGCTAAATGTTTCTAGAGAATTCTTTACCATGGAGGGAAAAACGAAGATTCAGCCACCCGCGTGGTTTCCCCTCCCTCCTTCCTGCGATGCCTCCGCAAGCGGCAGCTGACCGGCGAGGGTGCAGTACCTATGCCACACGCCCCCATCCACCGGTCATCCCCTCGCGTAGCCGACAGCAAGTTTGCCGATTGGGTAACAGTATGTAATGCTCTAAGTCTTCGTAGTACTTAGACGTTATAGATATTAGTTTTATAAACACACGTTCTTTTGTCAACATTAAATCACGACTACTTCTACATCAAAGTTCCTAGTTATATGTTACCAAATCTTAAACTGGTAATTGTTATCTCAAACATACTTCTTCCTCTGTCACTTGCTAAATCCTAACAATTATTTTGTCCTCTCTAATTTTGACAACTTTATATACTTTTGTTTCTGGAAATATTGAGTTACAGCAACTGGAAACTTGGAGCTAATGCTTCAGTTGTTCAGTTAATGTCACTTGAACGTCTAATTGGCTTAGAAGTATAATTTAGAATTACTTTTAAACATAATATTCCATGATAATGACTTGTTTCCCTTGTCAAAATGATAGTTGAGTTTGTTACATTATAAGGTAAGCGAGTGTCAATCGGGTCAATATTTTGTAAATCTTTCACAAAAGTCCTATTTGTCACGTAAATATGAAAGCTTTTACCTTATATCGAAGTCTGGACATTCTAGATTATGTTAAATGTTAAGTATTTCGATGTATACTTCCGTTTTCATTTTTATTCCGAGCGGAAACTAATCCTAATCGTCCGCAATAGGATTGGCACAGCAGACAAATCGGAATGGAACATTCAACTTCAGTCCATAATGTAATCATGAGAATAAAATAACACATTTCTACTCTTGTATATTCATATCTTTATGTATCTTACACACATTTTTACATATGAATTTGTTCTTTCCCACAGCATCCACACAGATTTCGTGATCACATCCTTCATTTTCCTGCGTTCTTTTGAGCAACATTTCATTCATCGCCGATATGATTTAACGGTGAGGGATTAAATAAAAGAATGTTGAATCCCCCGGCATACCTTCATACTTCTACTGCTGTTGGATTGGTATTTATTTTTGCCCGTTGGCAGCACTGTTTCAGTAATTATCATAAGAACAAGGAGGATTATGGATGCAAGAAAGTCTTTATTTTCATATTGTGCAAGTTTCTGGAGCAATTTCAATGCACATTCGTTATACATATATCTCAAGCGAACTTAAAAAATAATAAAATGCCAGAAATGGAGCAATGACATACTTCGTTTCCGTAAAAGAAACTCGATTTGTCACTTATACTGAAGAAACACATCGTATTACACAGTCAACTGTCTCAGGTAGTTAACTTGTTCGTTCCAACGAAACAATACACTATCGTCCTCCAGGGAACAGACTTTGATCAACTAAACCGCGTCGCCCGCCAATCTGAATAACCTCTCATACCTTGCCTTATGTATGTTTGTACAAAGTATACAGTTGCAATATTCTGGAAACAATCCTAGATTCATTCCGATTAAATTATGTTTGATTTTAACTTGTAAGTCATAACATATAGACAAGTTTTTATCACATCAAAAGTCAAATATTGTTAAAATGGATAATTTATAAGAACTTAACTTATGTAATTAATGATTTTCGAAGCCTTCTGTGGTTCTATTTCTACATACAATCCCTTTATGTGTTATGAAATGCTAATCCTATTCTTGAAAGTTCACGAGAATAGCACTAGAATTTAAAATGCAAGATCAGCTTACCCGACTTTTAATATTTAGCTACGTCCTTCTCGTATCTACAACAAAATGAGTAATGAAACATTTCTGTATACTGATTTTTTATTTGGAGCCAATTTGAAAATTAGCCTTAGTCGTAGGAACGATTGAGAGTGCAACACGCTAAAAGTCTGCAGTAGGCGTTCTGTTAGTTACAACGATTGTCCACCAGGTGAGAAATTTCGGAGCTGCCGAACGAACTGGAATCGCTGTCAAAAGATGGCGCCACAGGTAATATCTTATACTGAGAACGAATATGTGCAATTATTTAAAAAATCCAGTAACAGACTTAAGTATGTTTTATACATGCATGTTCGATTTAATTCTTCTTTATCGACTTAAAATGTACAACAGCTTCAGTTTATACAGGAATACTTTCGGAAAAGTAAATAAAATTGTCTTTGAAAGAAAGTCTTCCAAAGGATATATATTTCGACCGGTTTTTCCTCTAAAAACTACACTAAAATACAATTTGGAATATCTACATTTTGCTGGAACTTGTATCTATCATATTTCTGTTGCTTAGTGAGAAGATTTGATAAGCAGTACCAGTATACAAGTTTGAGAGGAAATCGTTGATTGTTAAAGAAATATTTGGGCCAAAGAGCTCACGAGACGTGAAAAGAGTAAAATCGATTGTGGAATATAACAAACAAAACTAATTATGTACTAATGTCAGTATATATGTTTCATTCATTATATATTTACCTACTTCATGTTGATGGAAATATATATTGTTAATATTAATTTCCTTGCAAGAAAATAGAATACTTGAGCTAATTGTCTCTCTAGGAATATATAAACATTACAAAACTTTGAAATATAAGTTCGCAGTCATCTTTTTTTTTTTTTTCCTTTTTTTAATTTACGTCCTCTTAACCTTTTAAAGTCATACCGGACGATTAATGGAATGGGTGAAGTGATGCTCAAATGCGCCCAGGGATTATGAAGCTTAAAAGTACTCGATATTAATCCTTTAGGACAAGGGAAAATCCCGAAAAAAAAAAACCTTATCCAGGTAGCTCATCCTGACCGATGTTCAAACTAGGGACCTCTTCAACGTGAGGCACAAACGCTAGCATCTTCGCCACCGAGGCGGGCTGCTGTTATCTTGTGTAGTGTTGTCATCTACAGCAAAATTTACATCTGAACTGCAGAAACGGATACATTTTCAGGGCCAACTCAGTTATACATTACTGCCTCCCTCAGCGGTACTGTCCACTTCCTTTCCTTTCCTGTACCTCTTTTAATTTGGAAGGGAAATATAAATAAATTAGATATATGTTAGATTGGTACGCAAATAAAACACTTCTTCATTGTTGTACAGGGGAAAGAATGTATGTGACATAAATGACAAATACGTTTTTGTTGAGTAAGACTTTGTTAGTTTTAATGAGTACTGACGTGTGTCCTGTGTCACTGACCATCTCTGTATTGATGTTACAAGATTAGATGTACATCCTGGTCTACACATAAATATGTACAGTACATACCATCAACATACTAGATAGCATATTTATAACAAGAGACAAACGATCGTTGGACTTAAAAATGCTTTACAAAGTCTTCACTCAACACATTTAGAATGTTGTCTTTATAAAAACAAATGAAATATGTTTAAGTTTGACAATGTGTTTTAAGATATAAACAGGAAGATTTTATCTAGTATTCGCAGTTCACTAATTATGTAGATGTCTGCGACAATGAACAGTACTTCTGTATAGGGTAGTCTGAAGTTGGTAGCATTTGTTAACAAATCTTCCGGTTGTATCTTTGGAAGATAAACACAAATATCAAACTTGGCATTTCTCCAAAGTTTGTCTTAAAGTAATACTGTTCAGACACATACATAATGCTTTTGCCTAAACTATATTTTTCTCTTCAGTCTCTAACACATTCCTGGTGAAACTTCAGTACACAATTTTCTATACAACATAATTCTACACGTAGTTACTGTAAATATGTCCCATTTTTGGAAATATTGCACAATAACACAATAGCAGTTGACAGAAACCATTGTGAGCCACCTTCCTAATAATGGAGAAATAATCCTCTTCTTTTCTCCCTTTATTGCCTTAATATTTACGGCATTTTTGTGTCACATTTGAACAAAGAACCAAATGCTAAATTTATTTGCATGAAAGACAAAATTTACATTTTAAATTTCCGCAATAATCTCTGTACGTCTATTTATTCTGACTGAATTCTGTACAATTCTCTTTAAGTTGCAGTTCATGAGATACGGACAAGGCCTTAGCTCACAAAGCTTGAGATATCGTTAAAGACCGTAATTTATCTAAATTTATTTTATTACTAACGATTTTAGAGATATTCGTTGGTTATAGTTCAGTATCCAATACTTTTTATCTTAAAGAAGCTACTCCAGTTTTTGATGTTGTCAAAAGCTTATAGCAATAACTTTGGAATTAGAATCCCAACCGCATTCCTCGTAAATGTTTATTTCAGATACCAATGAGAGAAAAAATAAGCCCTTGTGGAGCTGTGTGTTTAGAAAGTACCGTAAGTGTAATACATTATAAGAATTTATTATACACGAGACGATATTTTATAATTGTCGCATCGTAAATTGGTGTTTGGTGTTTTGCCTCCACGTGCTATTCAGCTGCGAAAACAAGGAGAGGGGATAAACACGTCACTGACAGGTCATTGCGGTTGCCTAGCAACGAACAATCCACCAATCAAAAGTGAACTGTTGCCATAGCTACCCGGCACGCTTATCCTACGTTGCGAACTCTATCGCACTACACCACGTGCTTTATGCATGACGCTAGTCTATCGGCATGTTGAGGTTTGTAATAAGCAGGCACTGCTGCTATTGTTGCTTCGCTTATGAATCAGCGGTATTACAATACCGTAGTCGTTCGTTGCCCTTTAGTATGAGACGGTATGTGTTGTTGGAAGGGAACAGGTGTGGATTTAGTTTCAAGGAATATCTTATGAGATTTTCTGGGTTAATGACCAACCCTTCTTACCTGCCTTTGTCCGGTCCAGTTCTAACATGAATAACCCTTACTGTACTCAGGGTATTTCTCCCTGTCATCACTGCCAAACTAAGAGTGTACTGCTTCAAGTAGTGAATGTTTCACAGGGTGCAAACAGCTTTACATTTCCGCAACATAATTCATGTTTCAGTGATCAACTTCAGTGTTTCAGTGTAACTTTAATATTTAGTTAATTATCGTTACTAAGGGCTGCCACAAACACTTGTGCTACAGAAACAGACAGAAAGAAATTATCTGTGAAGACCACAAAAAATGTTTTGGGTACGGAATCCCAATTAAAGGACAAGTAAGGGAAATTATATGTGCGTGTTCAAGACCATTTAAAAAATAGGAGTTGTTTGAACTGGTAAAAGCAAACCGCAGTTCCCAAAATATATCGTTAATGAAATTGCTGCAGAAAAATGCCACAAAATTATTAGACTTCGTCCCTACCATTGCCATTTTAATGCAATAGAGTTAATTTGGGCCCAAATAAAGGGGTATGTAGCGCGCAACAATACAGATTTCACTATAACATCTGTTATACAGATGAAGCAATAGCAAAAATAAGTGCTAAACAGTAGGAAGATGCTGTTTGTCACACACAAAAAAGTTATAGTGTCAGCCTGGGAAAACGAAGGCGTTTTGGAAGAAAGTGGAAGAACTCATAATTTCCGTGGGAGATTCCAGTAGCTCTGATGACGACGTCAGTGGCGGCAAACGACGACGACGATCAGAAAAACAGTACCAATGCCAGCAGGGACTCAGATAAGCGGTATATTCCCGTTGGAACAGAATACATCATTCTGTGCAGGTATGGCACTTTTGTTTCTCTAAATCATAACTGTAGCTAACCATTTTTTTGTTAATTCCAAAGATTTCTTATGCTGTAATTAGATAACTGCTCACTTAAACGTGTAGACTGTCGTACTGCAAATTTCTAGGAATATGTGCGTGTGCATTACCGCAACCGAACTTCCTCCTGCCCTCTACCCAAAATTTTCGTTGCCTAGCACGTGGAGAGTAACGGCAAAGGGGCAACGGTGCTACCCCCTACCCTTCTGCATTCTTTCAACTTTCAGTCACCAACTTATAATGCACCCATAGTAGTTACAGCAATTGTCCGCCAGGGGAGAAGTTTCATTTGACAATCGACTGCTTTTTACTGTCAATAGAGGGCTCTACTTGTAATACCTTGCACTGGGAGAGAGACTTTGTAACTATTTATAAAATCGTATAGTACATTGCAATTATTTTATATGTATACAGCGAAGTGTTATATGTTCTTTATTGCTAGGGAAACAAAAATGTCTACAACGTATATGAAGGTAATATGGAGCAAACAATTAACTGTGTTTCAGAAAGAAAGCCTTCTAAATTAAGTATATCTCTAGGTATTTCACCTAAATCAAGTTATTTGCATATTGCTAGGTATATTATTCTGAGAAACAATTTTTAGAAGAGGCAATAAAATTCCTCTTATTTTAATTTACACGGCCATCCAACGCCACAAAATCGCTGAAGACACCACTGTTTTACTTACCAACACCGCCGGCAAGTCAACGTCCAACCACCGCCTCCTCTGAACCTCTGTCAGGAGGCGCTACTACACACATAGCAGTAGTCATCGGAGGGCCCCCCTGGACCTCCCTGTGAGGTATATCCTCGCCACTGCAACGCTGAAGTGGCCTTCAGCTGTGAGTGCCACTCGGATCTCGTCTAGGCGAGGACCGCCCACATGCGTGTGCCTGCAGTTTGCTGCTCTTTGGGGTCGCAACACTGCCTTGACGTCAGGCCTGCCTCTACTGGGACAGCTCCTGAATTTAGAAGGCAGCAGACTGCAGCGCAACATCCCATGCAGGCACTGTTCGCCTACGAGCACACCGCAGACACGTGCACCGCGCCGTCATGGTGCCATTACTGTGGCTCTCCTACACCAACAGCAGAATGCAGGGCCCACGATCTCCGTCGTCGACGCAGGTACTGCACCACCTGTAATGGCTTCGATCATTTTACCGTCCAGGCTTCTTGCCCAGCTTACCCTCGCCAGGACTACAATAGATCACCCCGTACGAATACGACACTACTCCCGCCTCCAGCTTCTGTTCCGCCATCACATGCCACAAAGGACCAGTCAACCCCCTCCGTCACCTCTCCAGCCTCGACAGATATCCCGTCAAAGTTGGAAGATATTCATACTGAAATACTCCACCTGGTCGAAAAAGTGGCCCAGCTAGATGAGCTACTCCCTCAAATTTAATAGCAGATATTACCACTAAACTTGACAATCTTTTAGACGACTTCCAAGACAAAAACGACTTCTCCCTCAGAATACAGTACAATACCCTAACGACTCTGAAGAGAACCACCCAAGAACAGATACTGACCATACGGAGATACATCAAGGAGGAAGTGGCAGCCCTCCAAGCGATGCCCGACGGCCAGCACACTGCAGAGGCGCCATCCAGATGGCCACCTGTTGTCTCTACAGATTTTTGTTGGAACTTTTATAGCAATCAACTAAATTTGGAAATGTCTCTATTCAATAATGTCCGAGAGTTGATTTTAATGCGGCACCATGTCTACAAGCATTTCCATTCCATCTCATGTTTGAGAGGATGTGTTGGCCTTATTGCTATACTCTTACTGATCTGTCAGCAATAGTTACATGTTTTAAAGCTGGTCGCTATGTAATGGTCTTGAATTATTATATCTACTCAACTATCAATAACTTTACTGTTTACAATACCTGTTTGTATAATAACAGTAAGAGGTGTAAGTTGTCTTGAGTAACTGAATTGTTAAGTGGAGAGCATAAAAATTATACATTATATTTGTATTTCTTTCAACTGATGTTCCGCCCATTATCTGTCTTTTAAAGTGTTGCATAGTATGCAGTTTTTTATATGATTTCATTTTGTCAATTAAATTCCCAAAACATAAGCTACTAAACCTCGCATAAAAATGTTTTATCTTTTGAAACATTTTATGTTGGTATTCATTTTTAAAGATTGCATTTTACTTTAAAGCAGTATAACTTATATAACAAGTTTTAAAATGCCTTTCCTTTTAAATGTTTAGTTAAATTAGATTATACAAATTTGTGTGTTATTCTTGTATAAATTAAATAAAATTTAAAAAATGCCTCTTGTAGAAATTCTGATATTAGTTAATAAATTTCACAGCTAAAATGATTTAGCCCCAAGTCAAGGCCAACTAGAACTCTATCATCAACGAGAAAGTGTAACGAAGTTTCGTTGCCAAGTTTGCTAATTCAAAACTACTGCACCGAGATACTGTGAGTGATTTAATTAATAAATTTCGGGAGATATGTTCCATGGACGATGCTGCTAGGAGTGGTAAACCTCGTGTGCCTACAGAAGAAAAACTGTCAGATATATCAGACAGAATGCTTCAAAGTCCACAGAAATGAATAAGCGAAGTGGTCCAACAATGTGATAATTGGTATGGTTCCGCACACAAAGCAGTCAAAAGAGAACTCGGTTTGTCTCCAGAAAGTGCCAGTCGTACACAGATCACGGGAAAGGAGTGCAGTATTGTGAATGGTTCCAGAGGTTTATATTGTATCATGGAATTGACGTGTTAGATACGAGATTCAGTACTGATGAAGCTTGGTTACACTTATCAGGATACGTAAATTTACAAAATACGCGAATATGATCTACTGATATTACCAATGCTATTAAGGAAAACCCTTTTACATATAGAGACAGTTGGTGTCTGCTGTGCAACTTCTCGCTCTCGAATTATTTGTACACTTTTTGGACACCTCAGTTAATTAAGATGTTTATTGCTCGAATATCCTTTCTCCATTTACTTCACAGTTAAATGAAGGTGAAGTGAATGGTGCATTTTTCAACAAGATAACGTCACTCCTCATACATCACAAATCTATGGGACTGTTAATGGGATTTTTGGGGAAAAGCTAAGTACTAAAGGACTGTAGCCTTCGTGGTCTCCTGATCTTACCCCTCCCGATTATTTTCTTTGGGGAACAGCTAAGGGTTCTGTGTACAAGGCTAATCCAGAAACAAACAGAAGGTTACATAACATCTATAACAAAGGAGACATTACTTACAGAGTTTGAAAATAATTTAAGACGAGTGAATCTGCGTCTTCTAGAAAATGGTAAACATTTTCAACAGCTTCTTTAAAAGAAGGGTTATTTTACACGTCATTTTTCTACAGTATCTTTCACGCACGTAATATTTGAACGTCGCCGCATCCAGTGCTGCCTCCGGAACTCCGGACTCTAGGGGAATCTTGGTTACACGGTTATACTGGGGAAGAAAATGTTAAATTATTTACAAAGTTTTACAAGACAGTTTTGTTTACATACAGTTAGGATTTAACTGCTATTTTTTATGCTAAAAGAAAACAGTAGCTACAGCTAACGCAGAGATTATTTCAAACGAATAAACTATATAAGTTATTCTGTACAAGAAAGGAAAACTTCTAATAAAAGTATATCATAACGCTGTTTCGCATCTATAATGTTATAGTTTAATGTGTCGTTACAAAAGTAGACCAATAGGTTTTGTTGGAACTAACACATTTGGAAATATTTATGTTATCTCTCGTCAATGTCACGTGAGCCATGCGAGTTTAAAGCAATGAGAGAAGACTTAATAACGCCTTTAATTTATCTCATTTGCAATGTCTGGCGACACTAATGTACCTCATGTTCGAGAAGTTAACTCAGATATTGTAATTTACTGATAATAGTTTGAATATTTGTTGTGTTAAACTTGCATCTAATGTTCAGAATATTCTGTTTATAAAGACAAGGCTTTCGTAAATAAGTGAATATTTACTTTTAGCTCCTCAAATATACAAAAAGTGCAGACATTAAAAGCCAAAATCTAATTTGTTTTACTCGCTACTCTTGTACAAAGACTTTATTGCTCTAAGTACTTCAAGTTATTTCAGATAAATGTTATGTCATTGCTAATGTGCTTGTAGGTACAAAGGGTATATGTGAAAAAGTGGACTTTAAGTGACAGTCAATTGTTTTTAAGCTGCTCACCATGTTATATGTTAGAAAGTCCATTTTCTTTACTCAAAAACAAATGGAAGTTTAACACATTGTTGTCTGAAACAAATGAAGTTACCAACAAGTCACACGAAACATCTTGGAAATATTTACATCTAAACTACAGAAACAATCGTTTGTTCAATCTAATTCTGACGGATTCTCCGTTTTTAATATTTCCAGCATTTCTCTGTCACATATGATAAGAAACTAAATGTTAAATATATTTACAGAAATGTTTTGCAAAACTCTCAGAACTTCTATTTATTCTGACTGAATTCTGTACAATTTTCTATAAATTACAGTTTAAGAGACACAGACAAGGTCTTAGAACACAAATGTTGAGATCTCGTTAAAGAGCATAGTTTATCACAAACGATTTTACAATATTCTTTTCTTTATATCTTAAAAGCGCTTACCCTGTTTCTGAGCTTGTAAAACCTTCCAGGAATTGCTGTGTAATTTGGAAGCTAACCCGATGTTTCGTGAATCTACAAGGAAATGTTTACTTCAAACTTGCAGCAGATGGAAGGTAAGACTTTGCGGATCAGTGAGTTGAGAAACTACCGTGAGTGTAACACATTAAGTGAATTTATTATATAGCAGACGATGTTTTAGTTATAGTAACTGTCCGTCAGGGGGAACAGACCGCTTGTAGCTGTCCAGAGAGGGCTCCACCTGTAATATCTTACATCGGGGAAGAGACCATGTAATTATTTACGAAATTGTATATTACATTGTAACTATTTTATTTATACGTAACTTAGATTTAATTATTCTTTATTTATTGAAAACTAATGGCGTAAGCAATGTATGTGCAGGAAATTTCAGGTTACCAATTTTATTATGTATCAAAAATAAAGTCTTCTAAACTAACTATATCACTAGGTATTTGACTCAACTGAAGCATGATTCAATGCTCTCTGGAGTTCTTTTGGAGTTTTGTTGGAACTTGTATCTATTTATAACAACTAACAGTTTCCAGCTCATTAAAAACCAATGTTATTAGCACTACACGATTTTAACTCAATATGACATCTGTGGGTGAACGTTATTATCGTTTCCAAGATAACAACTTCAAGAGGATATTGTTCCTTATAACTGAAAAACTGTAATTAATTTACGTGTGATGGAAAGTCCGACGTAACATATAATTATATGTTTCACTACTCACTTTTATACATAATGTTCCTAAACACGTACAGTCATCGTTCTACTTGATGCTAAACAACATAAACATTATTAAAATGCTTTTGTTACATATTTCCTTATGGGTATCGACAATGGCAATAGCGTCAACTTTAAACGATAGTCAATTTTTTTAAAGCTGACCACTGGTATGTGTTATCTTTGAAATTCCATTTCTTCTGCGTACCTGGACTTATACAATCATGAATATGTTCACATTTGGGGAAAAGTTTAAGTATTACAACGTTTACAACAATATCAATTAATATTTCAAATATAACTATCAAAAAAGAAATTACGTGACACAAACCGCGTGTTTTAAAGGTATTTACAGTTTTATAAAATAAGATTTTGTCTATATTTCATCGTCTATCAGTTATACAAAGCGATTCAGAACAAAAGAACTTGTCAGACAATGCATCGCATTCAGGGGAGACTATTTTCCTCAATATTATGAGGATGAGTAAAGGTACGTTGTGAAAAAATTGTGATCATTCTTTACTGAACAGCCCTCGTAGAACAATTCTTGAGAAAATGCAAACTTACACCGAATAGATAGAGTCAAACTAAAAAAATCGAATGCCATGGTCGGGATTTGAAACACGAATCTTCCGTTTTCCATCCAGTCACTCTTACCCATTGAGCTACCATGGCTAACTTGCCTTCCTGACTTTAAATTCTGAAATGATTCAAATATTTTCCCGGTAGACTACTAGGGGCTCTCGTATTCGAGATACAGCGTTTGTGGCGATTTACTGTCGTAAGTACTTGAGTCCCAGGCTTCATCATTTAACTCTTATTATTTGAGTTAATTGATGGAGATGTTCATTTCTTCTCACCAGTAGTAGATAGGCTAAGGATTTGGATAGATTAAGTCAACCTGAAAAGTTCAATAAGTTAAATAAAAAGAGTAAAATTGTGAAGCCTCGGACTCAAGTACAATAGAAACGCTTTTTTTCTTTCAGTCTGGCTCTACGCTTTCCTAGTGCGTCCTACACACGGCTCGTGTGAAAGAACAATTAATTTCCATTTATTGTCCTAATAGTGATCCGAACTATAAAGCCCGGGCCTTAAAGTACTTACAGCATAGTAATTCGCCATTAAAGTGGTTGACTCATTTGTTTAGGAGAACTCCTAGTGGTTTACTGGAAAAAACACGAGTCAGTTGGAGAATTTAATGTCATGTCGGCACGTTGGTTACAGTAGCTCAAGGGTTAGAGCGGCTGGACGGAAACCAGAAGATCCGTGGCTCAAATCCCGGCTATGGCATTGAATTTTTCAGTCTGGCTCTACGCTTTGATAGTGCGTCCTACACACGACTAGTGTGAAAGAACAATCAATTTCCATTACAATAGTAAGCCGCCACAAACAGTGTATCTCGGATACGAGATGTTGATAAGTTCTCAAAACATTTTCTTAATTTTTGGAAGATATTATTTGCTATTATCTCTAATGTTTTTAACCAGGTATTTAATGTTTAATACAAAAACAAGACGTACAACTATAATATTCTAGAAACAGGCTCTAATTCAATTAAAGCAAATCTTGTTAAAAATCGCAATATATAGCAACTTTATTTAATTAACGATTTTGAAGTTTTCTGTTTTACTATTCCATATACAATACCTTTATAACTTATAAACGCTAATCCTGTTCTTGTAAATTTGTAAGAATAGCACTGCAACTTAAAATGAGCTGACCCAATTTTTAACATTTATGTACGACCTTATTGTATCTACACAAAAATGATTAATGAAACACATCTCTATACTTTTTTTAATTTGGAGTAAATGGTATAATGAGCCTTAGTGGTAGAGTGGATTGAGAGAGTAACACGTTAAATGTCTGCAGCAGACGATCTGTCAGTTACAGTGATTGTCCACCATGAGAGAAACTCAACTGCCAACCAAACTGGAAACGCTGTCCAGAGATAGCGCCACAGGCAATAACTTATACTACGGATGAATATGTGTAATTAGTTACCAAGGTTTACAAGAATTTATAAGTACGTACTTCGCATAAGGCCGCGATTTAATTGTTGTTTATTCCTTTTAAAGAAACAGTATATTCAGTGAATGCAACGATAACTTAGAAGACATAAATAACGCAATGTGGGAAAGGAAGTCTACTGCAGTATGTATATTTTCACCACTTTTTTCATGTTAGAGTTATTCTGAAATCCCAATCCCTCTCAATTCGATATTTTGTTGGAACTGTAATGATCAATATACTTCAATATATGTATTCCTTAGGAATCTCAACTGAATCTAAGGAATTGAACGAATTAGTGTTAATGGAAGACTTTATAAAGAAACCAGTATACCTCCAGTCTGATAGGAAATCGTATTTCTGCGTTGATGTAACAGGACCTTTTTATTCTTTCTTTGTGTCCTTTATGTCGATGTCCTTTATGTTAAAGATGGTTGAACCTCCATATAGTTCTTAAAAATTCAAACAAATAACAAGAAATGCCCCGCAAATGCTTTAATTCACTAAAAATACATTTCAACCTATCGTTTCTTTTATTGAGATCTCTATATTGGAGAAGTAAGATTTTGTCTGTCTCTTACTGTTTACCATTATGATAATATCCTACAAATGGAAAGGACTTCTGCCTACAGTAAAGTTGAATAAAGATTTCCATTTCATTTGTCTTGAAAACAGTTTAAGGAAGGCATTTTCACAGATATCCTTGAAAACATTTTTGAGAAAATCTTTGAATATACTCCAAGTATAAGAACTCTGAGGCCGAGATTTCCCTGAGTATTTACGTGTCACGTCCTTTAAATATACTGTATATTTAGTCGACTTGTGTTGTAAGAGCTTTCTGTTGACAGATACAGAAATAAATACACAAAAAGTGTGGTTGTGTATCTTGAATTTAAGTGATAGTCAAATGTTTAAAGAACTAATCAGTATATATCCGGGCTAATCCAAGTAATGAATTGCACTCGGAGAAAACAGTAAATATTGGTAAATGCAAACAATTAACGAGGATTGTGTCTAACATACATCATGTGTTTTAACATCTACATTTTTGTTTATTAACATTTTGGTAAGTCTCAACATTTTATACTGTATTTGAAATGGATACGATTTATTGTCATTGAATTTGTTATCATTCCTTCAGTATATTCGGTGTAGTTTTTGAACAGACATCAAAGGTAATTGACAATGATTTGTCATTGGTAGAGCTAGACTCTACTGATAGACCTACATAGGCATTATCGGAGTAATTTGTCGTTCAGATAATCTTGTACATATTCAAATGATTTTGAGCATATGTACTCTCTAGCAGCATTTTTAAAACAACTGAAACTATCAACTTTTTCTTTAAGATCATTAGGAAGGATGTTAAATGTTTTGATAGTTTCATAAGACTTACCTTTATGGAAACAAGAAAGTTTAATACCGAGATAATGAATTTTACACTTCTGTCTATTGTTTATTCCATGAATTTTACTATTTACAAAACCTGAACGTTCATTAACATACACTGCTTATAAAATGAAGCTATCTTAAGCACTTGGTAGTTACATAAAAATTATTACATCTTTTTTTAGCAACTCAGATATTACATAATGTTTCAATGTGGACATTTTTCTTGTCCCAATTTTTGTAAGGAGCACAACTTAAATGTCAAGTTTGGTATTTAACCCGAGTTTTGGTTTTTCAGTTGTTCTGTTTAGAGACACAACATAGACCTTGTTATAAAATGTTCACTTTTATTAATTCAGAAGTTCTCAGAAGATGTATTTACAGTGAAGTCTTGGAATCCAGTTTTTGGGATAAATAACAATTCCTCCTCTACCTGTTACATGTAGTAGAGAACCAATCTTGTAACTTTGGTAGACATCTGTACTGTTTAAGTCGTATCGTCAAAATATTGTACAATTATCAATAACAGTTTACAAAAATTATAAGATATAATTAAAACAAGGCAATCCTTATTTTGTATTATATTTACTCGACCCTTTCTTTACTTTCCTCCCTTATAGATAAAATTCTATTCCTTTTTAATCAGGTTTTATTGAAATATATGATGCATTGAAGTCATTTTTATCACAAGAAAGGTGCTCAAAAAGATTATGTTTCTTTTTCAGTAATAGGGAATCCTTTGTGTTCTTGTTGTTTTTGCAGTCACAGCTGCCAATCTTTTCTCAGTACATTCAAATGATTGGGTGCGAAAAGGCAACAGGTTTTCAAGTGAAAAGATAAACTGATATTCTACTTATGTAACCTGATATGTGCCAGAGGGAAATATTCCTCAACAATGAAGTCAAACATAATCTTTGTAGTGAGGACTTTATTGTAAAAGATACATTCAAAAGCTATATATTAGTAGACTATACAATTGCTATTAAGTACATGCATCATTCAAACGTTTTTTCAGAATGCAGGGTGTTTCCTTGGATACACAAATTGATTTGGGGGAAATAGAAGAATGTGTGAGAAAAATTAAACTGATATTGGGAAACTTGGTTAATACTGTTTGATGAACATGTGTACGCTAAACTGTATGTTACAGAACAGAAGCTAGCTTATTGGAACAGTACAAAGTATAAAATTGTAGACAGATGGGGAGAATTATTTTCACATTTCAAGAAGGAAAACATAACCTAGAATAAAATCCAGAAAAATTGTTAGCTTTAGTCTTACATTAGCTGGATCTAATGCGTGTCTTGTCCCTCATGAACTCGCTGTGGACAGATGTTCTCACTGTTCTTGTGGAAAAGACATAATTTAAGGATATGCCTTGTCACGAGTTCCATGAAACGGTATTAAAGGACAGAAAACCTCCGCTTCAGATCCATTCAAATATAAAATATCAGAGTACCGATAGTCAGCTAGTGCAGTCTTCGTCAACTACATAGAGCCGTACAGAGTGTCCCACCTAGCTATGCGACCTCAGATATCTCCAAAACGATACAAAGTATGAAAATTACAATTGACCAAGAATGTACATAAGTCAGGGGTTCACATAACGAAAATGTATGCACAATCCATTAAGGTAAACAACACTTCCAACATCAGGTTGCGTTTCTTTATATGGAACAGGTATGCTTATTCTAGCAAAAGGACAACTAAAGCTACAATTAGTGATAACACACTTGCTAAACCTCATACGTTCTTAAATACGTGGCTTCTGACGTAATATGACGTATTTACTACTGTGCTCAGAGCAGCAGTTGCTTGCAGTGGCCCACAGTTTGCTACCAGATTCTCAACTCCGTGGTAAAAATTGAACACGCATAGGGCGCTCCTCCTGTACCTTTCGGTGCCAGCTAAGTGAATTAACCAACATGTCAGAAATGCAGTGAGCTTGTATTTCGACCGAGCTATGGTACATTCGCCTCCCTCCCCTCCCGTGTCGTGATAAGCTACTGATTGAATCCAACATCTTTCGAAGCCTAATTTCGTGCACCAACGAGTAATTTACGGCACAATTCATTTATCACATATTAGCATAATACGAGCTAAATATGCTGAGTAAATGTGCGTAAATTATTCATCAATCTGCAAGATATGACTTCGAAAGAAGTTGGCCAGTTAAATTCGGAAGAAAAGGTCTCGGAAGCCAATTCTAAACTTGATCTTTTTCCTGTTGCCACTAAGCATTATAGCTTTTATATTCATGTAATAAATGAATAAGTAGGTCTTTAAGAAACAATTGCAACTTTGACAGAGTGAGATTACTCAAGATGCTGTCGAGGTTATACAATACACTTGTACTTCCTTTCACTGCTGCGTGAATTCCAAAGCTTGTTACTGTAATAATTACAAGAAAACCTGACACTAAATCAATGCATTCTACAGGTACTGGAAAACAGGAAAGGATATCACAAGGTCATGAGTAATGCAATTTCTTTGTACACAGAATAATGTTGAAAAATCCCCTGAAAGGAAAGTCAAAAAGAAAAAAAAAAAAAACGTAAAACATTACTAAAGGAATGCATATATAAATTGTAAGTGGAGATACAAACAAATATGTACAAAAAAATATCACTATCTCTTTAAATAGAAGACAAAGAAGCTCTGTTAATAGCTTATATTTACTAAGAATTTCAAAAGCTCTATAGTACATACTTTATTTTCAGCACAAGTTTACAAAAGAATATTTAAAGAAAAACTTGAAATTTGTGATCGATTCATGGTATTAGTAAAACCTCACAAATTAGTACATGAGACAAAGACATATATTGAATAAAAGACATATCTTATATAGTTATAATCACTTTGGTTGGATTATCATTCACGTGCAGTATAAATGATAATGATTTGAATGAAAAATAAAGTTCCACGAACCTAAGAAGAATATTAAGTACATAAAAACTGTATCATTGATTTAAAATTGCCCTAAGCTTAACTTTGTCTTTGAAACACAGGAGTATTACTGTCTTGAGTTTGTAAATGCTTTAATGACATGTATAGGCACAGTAATAAATGCTGGAAAAGGAAAATAAGCTGTTTTAAAAATAAATTTTAATGCAAAGTGCATCTTCCAGAAGGACAAAATTTCTTGTAATTATCTGACTGTGAAGTGTGATTTGCTTGGTACAGCAACTGTTTTGGTAAATAGCTTACCTTAACTTGGTAAGACTTTAAGCTGTATATGTACTAAATTGGCAATTAGTGCTCTGTGCATAGTGTAAACCTCTCAGGTTATCACAAACAACTGAATGTGTGTCACATAAGTAAATCAATGAAAGGTTACACTCAGAACTATTACTGCTGTTTGTGGTCTTAATGATGCAGTGCAATTGCTGGAACAATCTGTTTGAGTTGTTAATAGGTCTAATTAAAATGTATACACATCTAAACATTATTTGTTTTGACAGTTCATAATTCCTTATCTGTTCAATGGAATGAAACAATAAGTGTACTATATAGATGAGGCAATATCTACTTTTCAAAATCATGTGGCTTTGCATCACTGCATGTAACAGATGTTGGCTGTTAAGCTCAAATTGTAATTTATATATTGACAGTGGTCTGTACTTGTATTAGTCTATGGGCAAAAATAAATAAAATAAATACCCAGAGTTTGTCCCTAGTAGTTCTGCAATGTATTGGGGATGCTACCAACAATGTAGATGCTGAAAGATATTTACGTAAACATAATTTGACTGTGAGTGACAGAAGGACTCAAACAACAGAATAGAATGTTGAAATATGTTCAGTGCTTTCTTTCAACAGCATTACTGAATCATAAACTAGGCTAATTTGGTGCAATTTCTTCTTATTGTGTAGTTCTACATCAGTATTGATTTATCTTTTTTGTGTAATGGAATATGCTTTAGTCTGTATCAGATTGTTCTATATTTCTGTGTATTGCTTTAACCTATATTAATGTGAAATAAATTTACACTTTATGCACTTTTAACTTACTGTCATTAATAATCCTCTATAAATGTGTTTTAAATTTCATATAAATAATATTAATAGTCATCATTTAACAAAATAAATCAAACTTTCTTCAAACTGCTATAAAATGCTAAATTGCAAATGTATAAATGCTATAAAATGCTAAATGTAAAAATCAAAATGCTAAATATCACTACCCCTACCTACTGTTTATTATGAAGCTTTACTAATTTGAGATCATGGCATTCTCTATGTCCTAGCTGCAGCTAACATTGTACATGTTTTAAGAATAAGCGGAATACTGGAAATAAATGTAAAGCTGGCATATAATGATGACGATGGCACAATGACATTTTAATAATTTCTTGCATTGCACAATTGCACTTAAAACTTGTTTAAGCTTTTACAAGATCAATTCTAATCCCACTAGATTTCTTCTAAGATTATTCAGGTACATTATTTGGTGTAATGTGTACAATATTACATAGGGATTACTGCATTAAACAAGATAGAACAAATTTAATAATGGAATCTCAGATCATATTTTTAATTTCTGTTAAAAACTATGAGATTCCTTATCAGTGATGTAGTTATACATTGATGAATAAGGTTAAGAGAACCTAATTCTTCAAAATATCATTGCAATTTAGAGTAAAACATTCCAAAAGTTCATATCCAAGCATGTTGCCCAAAGATTTTAATAGAAGTCCCCAGATTATATGTAAACACAGATAATGCCAATTATAAACAAAGAAATTCTATAGGAATCAAAGAGATTAGAGTTCTGTACAAATCCACAGCCACAGTTTTGTTATATCTGAAAGTTCACATACTTAGGTTAGAATGACACAGCGAAGCATGTAATACACACGGCAAATACAAAAATAGATGCTGCCACCAAAGATTGCAAGTACATCCTTATAAGCAATTCATATCATTTAGATTACTTAAGCCAGGAAAACTACTGTCGCTGAAATGCACAAATGTTTCATATAAAACGTATTCTTAGATGGATGAATTTTTTGAAAATCTTTGTGCATAAGCTTGTTGTACACATGTTAGTACAAACAGTATGACAATTAAGGATATGTAACAAGCTGCAAAGAAATATGTCTATAAAGCTAATAAGCAATTGTTTAAGTAATTCTGTGTTTCATGACTAAATTAACCCCACCCCCAAAACAAAGCTTAAAAATTGAAGAAATCACATAACATTCATGGTCTTCAATTTTGGCTTAATGTTGTTTTATAGGAACTCATGGAAATCAAATGACAATTACAAAATAACTGTAATTTAGGAAAGCTATCTTTCCAGTAATTTAAACTGGAATCTACTTACCTTACGGGTAATGCTATATATGACTCAATTTTTTTAAATTTAGAACTTCTAACAGAAAACCAACGAATATATCCAATCAACTGCCTAAAATCACTTCACTTTTTTGGAAAATTTAGAACATACTAGTCACAACATTCCTCAAAGTTTTTGTTAATTTTCCACTGATATTGAAATGAAACTCAAACTTTAAGAAATATCTGATGGTAAGCCACAATAAATTGCTGTATAGGTGAGAAATAAAGCTTTGTTCTACATTAATAATGTTTCTGAAGATCACTGCACATCACCAAAACAATAAACATACAAAATTTCCAATCATTCGACACTTTTGATTCCTGCCATCGTATTCCTGGTAGCCTGAGATGAGGTAGCTAAAAAGCAGAAAAACATTGTTTTTGCATTAATAATTAGGTAACATGTAAAATATCCTTGATACATTATAATCTAAAGAATTTAATTATAAATGAATATGTATGAAGGTACAATTCAGGCTAAGTTAGGATATTAATTTTCAGTATTTAGCTACATGCTAACATCTTACTCACCGATAGGTCTTTGTGAAAGTCCATTCCCTTCCTTCTTGCTGCTCATATGCCATCGCAGGCCTTACAAGTCTTACAAATTGATGACCATTTTTCACAACCATTGGCACCGATAGATTATGAAGTTGTGTAAAGAGTGACATCTGTTGTCACCGACAGATTTTAAATATTTTGTGCAGCGCTCTATCTGTCACACGGTCGTTTCAGAAGCTTAATGTGGAATCAGTCTCTACCCCACCTAACAACCCCTGATTTGGAGTGACATTCGTGACTAATGATCAGTTTCAGATTGCAACTGTTATTTATTGTAAATGGTTACAAGTATCAACAATTTAGAGTTTTGTGTGATAACAATTTACCCATGCCTCACTCAGAGGGAATACCTAATGATATAGTTAATTTAGAGGGTTTTCTTTCTGTAACATATTTAATTGTTTGCTCGATATTGCCTTCTTGTACATTGTAGCTACTGTTCCTTTCTAAGAAATAAAAGAACAATGAAATCTAAGCCATCTCTAAATAATATAGTTATAATGTACCCTAAAGTCTCGGAAATAACTACAAAACTATTCTCGGATATAAGTTGTTACAGGTGGAGCCCTCTCTGGAGAACAGCAAGCAGCCGGGTGTCAACCAAAACTTCTCCCCTGGCGGATAAACACTGTAACTAGAGTATCGCCTCCTTCCGTACAGAGAAGATCTAAGAGTGATAGATAAGCAATGGATTCATCTAAAAAGGCCACTAGAATTATTAAAGACAACAAGATCTGTATTAGTTTACGTCCTAACGAGAGAGACATTCCTTACTGAAGACATCAAACTTCTATATATGATGTCACTCACCAAGGCTTTTAGAAATCAACTGAACATCATGGAGGATAACCACCGACACGTGGTTCGAACTGCGACATGTTGTAACTTGTAATTAGCTAAAACAATGAGTGTGAAGTGTGTAAGATATCATATAGAACGTGCAGGAAAAGCTTGACATCTATAAATGAATATGTAAAAATGTGAACATGTTTTCGTGAAGTAACTATTTAAGGCTGGATGCATATGTGTAATTGGTTACAAAGGTTTACAAGAATTTTTAAGTACGTACTTCACATATGGCCTCGATTTAATTGTTGTTTATTCCTTTGAAACAAGCAGTACATTCATTAAATACGACAACATGAAAACATAAATAACGCTATGTAGGACAAGAAGTCGTCTGAATTATGTATATATTCACCACTTTTTTTCATTTTCGAGGTATCTTGACCAATAGGTAACCAATGTTACCAATGTTACCAATAGGTAACATTTGATATTTTGCTGCAACTGTAATGATCAATATACTTCGATATATGTGTTCCTTAGGACTCTCCACTGAGTCTAAGGAATTGAACGAACTAGTGTTTATGGAAGACTTTATAAAGAGTACCAGTATACCTTCAGTCTGTGAGGAAATCCTATTTCTGCGTTGAAGTCACAGGACATTTTTATTCTTTATTGGTGTCCTTTGTGTCAATGTATAACCTTTAAAGATGGTTGATGGTAATCGTTCCGTAACGTCTTTCAAATTTGACTTTCTTAGTATAGCTTAGCGATAAACATTTTTTTAAAAAAAGCATGTATTTACAGTGTATTTGGTATCCAGCTTTTGGGGCAAACAACAATATCTCCTCTACCTGCTATATGTAGTAGAGAACCAATCTTGTAACTTTGGTAGAAATCTCTACTGTTTAAATCATATCGTCAAAATATTTTACAGTTATAAATAACAGTTTACAAAAATTATAAGTTACGTTATAACAAGGCAATCTTTATTTTGTATTATATTGTACTTACTCGACTCTTTCTTTACTCTCTACCCTTATAGATAAAGTTCTGTTGCCTGGTTAACCAGACTTCGTTCAAATATATGATGCGCTGAAGTCATTTTTTATCACAAGAAAAGTCTCCAAGAATGTTACATTACGTTTTCAATAATAGGGAATATTTTCTGTTCTTGTTGTTTCTGCAGTCACAGACGTCAATTTTTCTCAGTACATTCAAAGAATTGAGTGCCAAGAGTTGACGTCATCTAGTCGATATGGCGGTCTTCAGTAACGAAGAAAACCTGGATATTAATTTAATTTAAGGCGAATGTCGCAGAAATGCAACCGCAGCTGTGGCATTGTACGCTGAACGTTAACCAGATCGACCGTGTCCTTCGCCTCGGAGCATTGCCAACATCTGCACAAAACTCGGGGAAACAGGAAGCTGGGCTCCCACAAAGCGACAAGGTACAAAGACAGTGTCTGGCACTGGAAACGAAATTGTTGTTCTCGCTGCTGTAGTGTACAGTCCTGAGGTGAGTGTCCGACAGATTGCACGAGGTTCTGGAATAAGCTACAGTAGTGTGAGTAGACTTTTGCAAAGACATCGGTTTCATCCATTTCATATCTCACTGTACCAGGAACTGTATGAGAGTGACTTTGAATCCCGCATTGTGTTCTGTCGTTTTGCAAGGTAATCCAGCATTCCTAAGTGATAAGTTGTTTACGGACAAAGCTTCATTTACAGATCATGGTCATGTGAATGTGCGGAACATGTACTACTGGTCCGTGCAAAATCCCCAAAAGATTCGCCAAGTTGCTTATCAATGACAGTGGAGTATGAGTGGTGTGCTATCATTATAAACAGTAATTAAGGTCCCTAATTTTGAACAGGGAACATTAAACGGACAGCGATATGCATCATTTCTGTAACATCCTCCACCCCTCCTCATAGAGGATGTGGGATTGGAAATGCGTCTATCAATGTGGTTCCAGCATGGTGGATGTAACGCACATTATACACAAGTTTCCAGAGACGCTGGGGATGCGAAGTTTTCAAATACCTGATCCTGTGAGATGGCCAGCTCGATCCCCAGACTTGACGCCATTACACTTCTTTCCCTGGAGAACAGTGAAAGACAGAATGTATCAAAAACGACCAACGACAACATCGTATTACTGAGACGCGTGCGGCAGTATCTGTAGAAACAGTGTAATACGTGCAACACTCTCTTGTTACCAGATTCCAAAAGTGTATTGATGCAAAGGGACACCATTTCGAATATCTGTTGAAGTGACACGGTGTCATCGGACAAGACGCTACTGGTGATTTGTGGGTGTATTTTCCCTGCCGGAAGTAATACACAACAATGAATTTTCTGAGGGCTTTAGGCCACTAGTAAATGTGTCTAGAAAAGCGGAACCAAGTGTAGCCCTAGATGTCATTTTGCAAAGCAAACCTGGTGTTGGTAGTGTTATTTGTTTACCTTTACGGATAGTACATACCTTCTCATTGTGTGAGCCCCTAACAAATGCACATTCCTGGCCAGCTTGTTTAATTTCGGGGATATCTGAGGTCGCACACTTAGGTGGGAACTCCCTGTATAATTGGAGCTAAGTAGGCAAAAGATGAATAAGATTATTATTATTATTATTATTATTATTATTATTATTATTATTATTATTATTATTATTATTATTATTATTATTATTATTATTATTATTATTATTATTATTATTATTATTATTATTATTATTATTATTATTATTATTATTATTATTATTATTATTATTATTATTATTATTATTATTATTATTATTATTATTATTATTATTATTATTATTATTATTATTATTATTATTATTATTATTATTATTATTATTATTATTATTATTATTATTATTATTATTATTATTATTATTATTATTATTATTATTATTATTATTATTATTATTATTATTATTATTTGGAGCAAATGAAATGATGAGTCTTAGTGTTAGGGCAGATTGAGAGTATAACATGCTAAATGTCTGCAGTCGACGATGTATTAGTTACACTGATTGTGCGCCAAGAGAGAGATTTCTTAACTGCCAACCGAACTGGAATCGCTGTTCAGAGATGGCGCCACAGACAGTATCCTATACTGAGAATGAATATGTGTAATTATTTGCCAAATTATACAACATGTTATAGACATGTACTTCACTGAAGTTTCGGTTTTATTATCCTTTATTGCCTTGAAACAAACAGCAGTTTCAGTGAATACAACGATAAGTGCGATAACATAAATTATCCTGTATAGAAAATGAAGTCTCCTAAAATGTGTATATTTAGACCAATTTTTATTCAAGAAGTATTTAAAATTCAGAATAGCAAATAACGTTGGTATGAAGTTTTGTTCGAAATGCTTCTTTTCCTTATTAACTTCATTTCTGCCATTACACAATTGTTGTTACTGAGAATACTTGATGAGTATACCTCAATAATTCCCGTGACTAAGGAGCATGGACGTTCGAGCATTTGTGTTTTAACAAGAACTAAAGTTTTGCGTATTAACAATTTGTCTGTCTGTTAGAGATATAAAGGAACATTCAGAATGAAGAGAAATTACGAGAACATTCCCAAAATATTCAACATAAGCATTTCATTTGCTATCAAAACATGTAATACATTTGGCAAGTTAATGATAATTGCACCTAGTTAAAAACCATAAAAAACACTAATACATATTTTATATAAAGTGTAGTGTGAAGTACAGTAAGTGTATTTTCTACATATCATGTATTTGATACAGACAATAAAAGTAATTTACTTCATTCACCGTTTATTCTGTCTACGTACATATTTATTACTCTATTACTCAACATTCATCATTTTAAATTATTTTTAATTTGTTAATATAGTAATGTCAGTCACAAATTTAACTTGTACAGTTTTTGTAGAATTTGTTGATTACGTTAGACTTTTTCTACTTTTTCTAACACGTACATAGAGAATGTATTGTATTACATCAAACATTTAATAACAAGATTTTACTGTCAAAACTAATTTTGAGCTGATGATGATTATTGTAGTGTTTAAGGGCGCTCAACTGCGCGGTCATCAGTGCCCTTTAAAACCACATATTGTTAAAATCTAGTTAAAATAATTCTAAAATATACCCATCCTTGATAAAATCACTGTGAAAACACGCTGTTAGTCAAAATCTAAAAGCAATCTAGAATAAAAAGGTTAAAAGGCTTGATCGCTATATGAGATATTGAATCCCTAAATATCAATTTAGAGAAAACTTAGACAGCGTTTTGTTGTTCGCTAAAATTGCCAGCAAGCACACCATGTTACGACGACTTCGCGGGTAACCGGATCAGTTTACCCTTCTTTTTGTGTGTCGGGCTTACACCTTTACCATCCGATTTATTAGGTCGTTTTTTTCTAAGCTTTCCTGGCGGTTTGGGGCGTATCCTCCTGTTGCATCTCTACCACGGATTGGGCCCCATTCCCGATAGAGAACTTCGGTTCAAGGACCACAAACCGACTGAATACAGATATCCACGAGGATGATAAGTGCCGCTCAGAGTCCTCATCTGACGACTCCTCAGAGGAGGAACTTTTAGATGCCCTATAGCCCTTCTATCGGCAGCCAGTTTTGTAGGAAACTTTGAGGAAGTCGGATTTCTGATAACTGGTCCTAATTTTTTTTTTGGGGGGGGGGGCACATTATTGAACGGGCTTTTCAGTCTTGGTGGAGGGTGATCTTTTGGGCAGATGACAGCGCTGGCGATCTCCTTCCTGATGAAGAGGCGGGCCTCCTAGTTGCAGACAGAGGGTGATGCTTTGTCTGACTTCGGTGATGGTGATGTGGTCATTATTTTCTCGGGTATTGTGGCCGCACCAATATCGCTAGTCTGAGTCGCGATCTCTTTCGTCGCCACCGACTTAGTTGCCATGTGCTGTAAGTAGCTGACCGCAGGGGAGACGGTATGCGGGCTCGCGCAAGTTTCCGGCCTTCTGAGAAAGGGACCTTCTCTTTCACCCGATTCTCTTGAATCGCTTTTTCCCCGATGAAGCGTAGGCAATTTGTAAAGTTGTATGGGTGTTCTCCACCACAGTTCACACATTCAACAGGCGATGTGCGCGCACCTTTGTGCAGCGACATCGCACAGCTACCACTGGTAGGAATACCGTTACAGAACTTGCTAGTGTGACCGAAGTGCTGACACTGGTAGCACCTTAACGGGTTAGGTATATATGCGGGTACCTCAATGGTCTCATACCGTGCCCTAATCCTTTGTGGGAGATCTACCCGATCGAAGGTCAGGAACAGGGTACGCGTACGCAAAAATTCCCGTCGATCCCTTCGCTGTACACAGTACACAGCTGTCACACCCTGGTTCTGTAAGTTTTCCTAAACTTCCTCATCAGTTCAGGGTCTTGTGCGCTGTGACGTTCACTGGATAGCTACCCAATAACTTCGATGATAATGATGTCTGTGTGACAGAATGTACTTCTACCAAGGGAGTGCCACTTCTTGAAGGAACACAAGATTTAACCGGACCAGCTATCTTATCCAAACCCTTTTGGATGACGAAATGGTTCAGAGACAGTAAATTCTTTCCTTCCTCAGTTCTGGTTACTACTAAGTAGCGAGGACAACAAGGCTCGATTACTTCCTTTCCACTTACCTTCACAGTTGTTGGTTTAAATTTAGGAGCCATAGTGTTAATGTCCTCCAACGTTGCAAACGTCTCCGATGGTGTAACCATATCCTGGACGCCAGCCCGGCTTAGGTGAGAGTCCTGGCCTGGACCTTGCTCACCTTAGGGTCACATCTCCCAGTGTAAAGATAGAGGGCCCCAGTCGCTTTCAGGAGTGTAACAACTCATGCAATGGCCACTCCCCGGGTCTGAACTTAACAGCAGATAAGAACACAGTCCGACATGATAACAAGGGACTGGGAATTACGCCTTACCCTGTCACCCGTTGCGCTTCCCAATCCACCAACCAGCGCTATGTTATCCGTCAAAAAGGGAGGAATAAGAAAAAGAAAACATAGAAATGGGGTCAAACACCCAAGATGACCATGTTTTGGGCGTTTGAAGGACCACTCTAACCTCGCGGAGGAACCCAGTCGAGAGATTAAACCAGAGCCTCTTCTGCCAGTTTTCGGGTTTACTGATGGACCTCCTCGGCAGCCGTAGTGGTCCTGGGGTACACCAAGTCCCCGTCGTACATCACCCCATCAGGCAGTCCCCTACTTCCTGTTGCCCACCCCTCGGGACGAGGAACGCAGAGGTTGGATTTTGAGGAGCTAATTTTAAGACTCGCTAAATAAAAAATTTGTGTAACAATTACATGACTTTCTCTACTCAATGTCTTATTGTAATATCTACTTCATGTTATTAGACATAAATACTTATATAAAATTTGTTATGACATATATCCTTGCAAGTAAAAAGGCAATAGCACAATCCAGCAGTGTTTAAGTGATAGTCAAATATTTTATGAACCAGTCGTTATGTGATGACTTTCAAATGGCATTCTCTTTACGTAAACATGAGAAGGAAACAAATGAATTACCTATAATTTTAGGAAAGTATAAGTGTTGGGGAAGTTAAACAAATAGAGGGAATATCACTAAATAGTAAACTCTACAAAAGTGTATTGGAAGTAATTTCTATATTTCTATATAGTCTACAGTTTTTTGTTTTATAAGTGTTGGTCTATCTCTAGTAGTTTAACAGTTAGACAAAGGTCTATTGGTAATGAAGAGAAATTCTAAGAATATTGTCAGAAATATTTAGCCATAATTTCCAGTCATATCACATTTGATCAGTTCCCTTTCTCTCTCTACAAACTGTTTACTTAACAACTCCTGCTAGAAGATGGCCACATTGTGTTTAACATATCTCACGTTTTTAGTTTCTGCTCACTTTGAGGAGTTGACTTAATGTACTTGGATATCTGAGCTTAAAGCACTCTACTTTCTACATTGCTTTATAGTAAAGATTATACTGTTGACATAGTTATTAATTTTATACGTATATCACCATAGAATTTGATAGATTTACACATTTTGAGATTTTTTTAATGCAGAAAAATATCTCTTTTAAAAATGTGTGTACCTATGTGAACAGCAGAACAGAAAAGTTATAATTGGTTGAACACGAAACTTAAGTTCAGGATGTTCCAGGGATACAGAACAAACACTTTTAACAAACTCTCTCTCTCTCTCTCTCTCTCTCTCTCTCTCTCTCTCTCTCTCTCTCTCTCTCTCTCTCTCTCTCTCTCTCTCTCTCTCTCTCTCCAGGAACTTATCTTAACAAAACAAAGAAACAAAAGAATATATCATTATTTTCTAAAACATTGCTCTTATATGTTCAGTTAGGAACATTGTTTTACAAATATGCATTCCAAATAAGTACAGGGTGATTCTTTTAGGCAATAAATAACCTTGAAGTCATCTCTCCATTTGGAATATATTTTTGTAATATGTTAACCATAAGAAGTTAACTCTAGGTATAAAAATGTATAACTCCATACGACATACAATTTTGAAACATAAAAAGTTTTGTCTTCACTGCTTCGGAGTATTTCTTGTTATTTATTGTCTGCATTTTTAAATATTTAGCTTTTTACACATGAATCCAAATTTATATCTTTTTAATGTTCATATAAGGACTATGTACTATTTCACAGTGGTAACATGCAGTCACATGACCAATAATCCTATATATACAAATAATATATCATAAAAGCTTATCTGGATAATAAAGAAACAAGAAGAACAAAAGATATGATAAGTATTGTTTGTAGAGGAATGAGTAGTAAGTGTCAGATTTTGTTATGTAACTTTAGCAAAAGTTTCATCAAAGTACCAAACGTTACTACATTTGCTTAGTAAACAAAATGTACAATACAATTGCTAGCAATAGTCACTGAAGTTCTGTTCATTCTGACTCACTTCTGTACGATTTTACTTAACTTATAGTTCAAGGGTTTGATTCAGATTTCACAAAAGAGGATAATTTATGTCACCTTATCTTCTCGGTAACGGTTTTCGAGATATTTCTTGCTTCTGATTCAGTTTTCCGAAATTTTATATCTCAAAACGCTAATTATGTATTTGTGTTCTACATAAACTTATAGGAATAGCGTTCGAAATTTAAAACTGAGCCTATTTGAAAACCTACAATTGAATTAACAAGGAAATAATTAATAAACATATATTTCAAATTTGCAGGAATGGACAAATTAGTCTTTGTGGACCGGTTAGTTCAGACAATGCTATAAGTGTTACAGTTAGGGAGTTCTTGACCATATACAAAGAAATGTTATTTCGGAGTTCCTTATATCTATTGAATATGCATGGAACACAAAATAGGTAACTATAATTTTCTGGAAAGTCTCTATGATTCATTCAGACTGAAATCTCTATAATTTTCTGTAACTTGTAGATCATAACATATGGACAACCTTTTATTACATCAAAATTCAGAGCTCATTAAAAAGCATAATTTATGTCAACCTACTTCATCTAATTAACGATTTTCAAAACCTGTGCTTCAAGTTCCATTATCCAAAACATTATATATTAGAAATGTTAATCTTATTCTTGTCGGTTCGTAAGAATAGTTTTGGAATTTTAAGGACAGTATGGAATGATCCGATTTCCGAGATTTAACAACGTCCTTGTATCTACAACAAAATGGCTAATGAAATTACTATTGTAGAAGTTTATTTTAAATTTGGATCAGAAAAAAGCGGAACGACGGGGTGAAGCCATACTGTAAGTTATACACTAATCCTTGTTTCACATAAGCTTGCCACGTATCTCTTAACGGTCACGTGACCTAGTCCCCTCTCATTGGCTGCTATTGCAGTATAGGCTGTTGTGTGGTACAAATTAGTTCGTTATTGAACATGGTGGTATATCTCTGTATGTTGGAAGAGAATTGTCAAATTTATATTTTTGTAGCGTTACGCAACAGAGTTGATTTATCTGAAGTGCATGGTAATTCCTAAACGAAGTAAAGAGGAGGTTCCTTTGCCCTCCAGCACATGACACGATGGCACGTGCTTTAGCTGTAGTGATGACATATGACGTTTACCACTGACCTTGTTTTGAACTGGATTAGTCATATATTGCCTTTCGAAGGTGTGTTGCGACGAGTGCCATAGATAATTTATTTTATTGATAGTTTATTGCGCCTGTACTTATGTGTCCAATGGCAGATTCTAGCGCCAGTTTTTCGCTTAAGCATCGCAAGGGTAAAACTTTACAAAGCGGCAAAAATAGAATTGCGGTGCATGTGTTTAATTCACTCACAGAGAAGAATCCGTCTTTGTGAGTGAGAGAAGTCCAACAGCTGTCTTTGAACTTAGAGGTGTGAGCGTTAGGTCCGCAGGAACATCGCGACGAGACATTGAGGCAACAGGTGAACTTACCACTCCAGGCAAAAGAAGGAATAAACAAAAGCGCGTGCTCGGAGAATGCGATGAGTTCGTGCTGTACGTTGTCATGTGCATAGTTTTTTCTTTACAAACGAACTTTATGTCTGCTGTAAATGAGGATGCAGATTTACCAAGTTTCAGCAGATCTAGTCTGTAAAGGCTGCTTATACAGCTGGGGTTTGTGAATGAAAAAAGGAGAAGAAGAGTGTGCCAAGAGACAGAGGCGATACTGCTATGTGGCAAAGACGTTCTTTAAGGACAATCAGACTGTACCGGGATACAAGTCTCAAAATATACTACCTTGATGAGACTTGGTTGAATGAAGGACACACGAAAAGTAAAGTATGGCTTGACACGACTTTTAAGATTGAAAGACAAAGATTTTTGCAAGGTATCTGCGCTGGTTTAAGAAACCCCAGTGGGAAAGGCCAAAGGCCTTTCATTATAAACTTGTTTCAGTTTCATTGCTCATTCATTCAGTTTCAACTTGCTCAATTCCATTATAAACTTGTAGTTTTGCATGCCTTCATATCCTTATTTGTGTGATTTTATCTAATTTCCTGCAATTATTATGACGTTTACTGCTGGTTTAAATAAAACGGGAAGGTACCGCTTATGGCGTATGGCGCGAAAGCATTAGCCAATTAGGGTGAGGGGGAAGGTTGTTGCACGCGGATATATGTCAGCGGGGCAAGGCTATATGAAACCGAGGTTAGTATGTGATAGCTTTGACAATCCATTTCTTTTGTATGGCCTGGACTGATAAAAGCTTGAATATGTTCCCATTTCAGAAATAGTTTAAATATTTGAACGCGTACAACAAAAACAATGGCTATTTCAAATATAATTATCACAAAAAAAATATTTGAAAAACCATGTATTTTAAGGAGATTTACATTTTTATAAAGTAAGATTTTGTCTATATCTCAACGTTTATCAGTTATACGAAGCGATTCAGAGTAAAAGAACGTCTCAGACAATGAGTTAAATGATATTTATGGATACAAAGCCCAAAAGTTTACGAACGTCCAAATTTAAGACATACACTTCCTTTGGAGTGAAGGTGTCTTAAAGACTTATTTTATATACAGTGACTTGAATGAGATATACGTTTTCGGTGCAGTGAGATACACTTTACCAGATATGGAAACGTCATCCAGCATAAGGAAAACATTCCCAGATGAATGAAGATGCATGTTTCATTTCTTATAATAATTTATATTTCTTTTAAGAATTGTTCCTGGCAGAACAATTTCATAAAAATGATTAGAACCATTTTAGTTAAAAAGGAAAGTCACTAAAAGTGTTCCATATAAAGCACAGTTTAAGGTTGGGAGTGTTCTAGAAAACCTTCACCTACATCCTTGGAAGATGCCTATGTTGTGGAACAGTCTTCTAACCTGGCTACTTGGGGGGGGGGGGATGGTTGAGATAGTTAAAAATAAATATTTGTGACGAATTGTCCCTACTTACTGTAAGTACGTATTAGGGAATGTAAAACCTGTACCGAGATATGTCTTTGGTAGAAATCTGTATGATCAAATCATGTAGTCAAAATGTTGTAACATTATAAAATAGAAGTTAGCAGAATTATTGTAGGACCATCCCAACTCCAGAAACTTAACCTTAACATAAGATAAAGTGTGAACATTTCTCTTCCTTCTTTAAAACACTTTTATCAATATATCTCTAACGATTTAATCAAAACTCCTTGTGCTTAATGCATTTCAGTAAAGAAATGTACTAATGTTCTGGATATACACTGACTCATTTTAATAGAAATCTTAATATTTTTATTTAACTTGTAAGTCATTAGATAAGGATATGATTTCCTAACAACAAATTAAGATTTATATAAAAATCATTATTTGGTAAACGTAATTTACGTAACTAGCTATTTTCTAAGCCTTCTATATTTCTAGGTGAGTTTTCCGATATCTTATTCTCGTAAGTTCATAAGAATAACGTTGTAAGTATGACCTGACCCGATGTTTAACATTTAACTACAACCTTTTTGTATCTAAGTCGAAATTAATAACGCTACTTCCGCAACTTGAATCAGATGGAAAAATAAGTCATACAGAAAGTTCGGACTGAGAAAATACTGTGAGTGAACCACATTAAATGTAAATGTTACACATTACGGGATCCTTTAGTTATACTGATTGTCCGTCAACAAAGAAATTTCAAGTGGAAGGTAAGGTAACTGACGACGGTGAGGTAGTTGTTGTCCAGAGATGCGGCTACCGGTAGTAGATATTTTATACTGATGAAGAATATGTAGATTCATTGATGATGTCTTAAAATACATTTTAATTCAATTCCTAGTATATAGTTTAGATTTACTTTCTCATTATTCCATGGAAAAGCAATAGTATGAATACAGAGAAAATATTGAAGCAACAAACAAATTGGAGTAAGAAAGAAAGTCTTGTAAAGCAAGTATAGCTATATGATTTTTCGTATCTGTGAAGCATGAGAGCATTGTGTAATCTTGGAACCTATAAGCTCTTTAAGGCCCGGGCTTTATAGTTCGGACCACTATTAGGTCTTAGAGGTAGTAAGTTGTCATTAAAGTAGTTGTCTCATGTATTTATGAGAACTCCAAGTGGTTTACCGGGAGAAACACGAGTCAGTTGGGGAATTTAATATCATGTCGGCACGTGGGCCATAGTAGCTCAATGGTTTAGAGCGGCTGGACGGAGACCAGCTCGTCAAATCCCGGCCATGGCATTGAATATTTCAGTCTGGCTCTACTTTTCATACTTTAGCCTGCCCGCCTCGGTAAGATAGGTGGTAGCATGTCTGCCTCACGTTCAAGAGGTCCCGAGCTCGAATCTCGGTCAGGGTGAGTTACCTGGATAAGGTTTTATCCGGTTTTCGCTTATCCTCAAAGCCCAATTTTGGGTAACTCAAAGCTCTATAGACTCAGGGCTCATTTGAGCATCATTTCACCCATTTTATTCACCGTCCGATATGACAACGTTGGAGAACGTAAATTTAAAAAAAAAAAAAAAAAAACGTAAGCCTACACACGGCCAGTGTGAATGAACAATAAATAAATTTCCAATGATACATATGTAAAGCTCTAAGTTTTCGTAGTACTTAAAAGTTATAGATATTAGTCTTAAAAACACACGTTCTTTTATCAACATTAAATCCCGGCTACTTCTACATCAAAGTTCCTAGTTATATGTTACCAAATCTTAAACTGGTAATTGTTATCTCAAACATACTTTATACTCAGTCACTTGCTAAGTCCTAACAATCATATTGACCTTTTTAATTTTGACAACTTTATATACTTGTGTTTGTGGACACATTGAGTTACAGCAACTGGAAACTTGGAGCTAATGGTTTTCTTGTTCACTTACTGTCACTTGAATGTGTTATTGTCTTAGCAATATTATATAGAACTAATTACTTTTAAACATAATATTCCATGCTAATGACTTGTTTCCCTTGTCAAAATGACAGTTGAGTTTGTTACATTATAAGGTAAGCGAGGGTCAATCGGATCAATATTTTGTAAATCTTTCACAAAAGTCCTATTTATCACGTAAATATGAAAGCTTTTACCTTATATTGAAGACTGGATTTTCTAGATTATGTTAAATGTTAAGTATTTCGATGTATACTTCCGTTTTTATTTTTATTCCGAGTGGAAACTAATCCTAATCGTCCGCAATAGGATTGGCACAGCGGACAAATCGGAATGGAACATTCAATTTCAGTACATAATGTAATCATGACAACAAAATAACACATTTCTACACTTGTATATTCATATCTTTATGTATCTCACACACATTTTCCACATATCATTTGCTTCTTTCTCACAGCATCCACATTGATTTCGTAATTACATCCTTCATTGTTCTGCGTTCTTTTGAGCAACATTTGATTCATCGCCGATATGATTTAACGCTGAAGGATTAAATAAAAGAATGTTGAATCCTCCGGCATAACTTAATCCTTCTACTGCTGTTGTATCGGTATTTATTTTTGTCCGTTGGCAGCACTGATTAAGTAACTTTCATAAAAACAAGGAGGACTATGGATGTAATAAAGTCTGTATTTTCCTACTGTACAAGTTTCTGCAGCAATTTCAATGCATATTCGTTGTGAATGTATCTCACACAAACCTAAAAAATAAGAAAATGCCAGAAATGGAGCATTGACATATCTCGTTTCTGTAAAAGAACCTCGATTTGTCACAGTGAAGTAACACAATCGTATTACACAGTCAACAGTCTCAGGTAGATGACTTGTTCGTTACAACAAAACAATACACTATCGTCCTCTAGGGAGTAAGTACATAAGAGGGAATGTAAAACCTGTACCGAGATATGACTTTGGTACAAATCTGTATGATCAAATCATGTAGTCAAAATGTTGTACCATTATAAAATAGAAGTTAACAAAATTATTGGAGTAACTTCCTACTTACAGAAACTTAACCTTTACATAACTTTTGGGAAATATATCTTTCGATATTTCTGTAATTATTCCATGAAGGTACCTAATGTTCAACATAAAAATTAAAGTGTACAACTGTAATATTGTGGAAATAGTCTCAGACACATTCCGATAAATTCTGTTTAATTTTTTTAACTTGGAATGCATAACATATGACATAGCGTTTAGTACAACACAAGTCAAATACTCTTAAAAATCGTAATTTATAGCAACTTAATTTTTCTAATTAAAATTTTTCAAAGACTTCTGTAGTTCTATTTCAATATCCAATATCTTTATACATTAAAACACTAATCCTACTATTTTAAGTTAACGAGAATAGCACTAGAATTTAAAAGGCAGCACGAGTTGACCCAATTTTTAACATTTATCTACGCCTTTCTGGTATCTACAGTAAAGTCACTAATGAAACACTTCGGTATACGCTAATCTGTTTTATTTCGGTCAGATGAGATAGTGAGCCTTAGTGGTAGGGCGGACTGCGAGTGTTACACGTTAAATCTCTGCAGTAGACGATCTGTTAGTTACACTGATTGTCCACTAGGGGAGAAATTTCAGGACTGCCAACCGAACTGAAATCGCTGTCCAGAAATCGCCACAGGTAATATCTTAATCTGAGTATGAAGTTGTTTAATTATTAACCAAATTTTATAACATAGTTTAAGTATGCTCTTTACATAAAGATTCGATTTAATTCTTCTATATTGTCATGAAACAAAAGGGAGATTCAGTGAATACAGGGCAATTCTCAAAAAAACTAAACAGTGTTGTGTAAGAAAGGAGATCTTCTAACGGTTGTACATTTTGACCGTTGACATTTTTCTGATCGTTATTTTTTGTAATATGAGAAAACTTTTTAAGCGGTATTTGAGAGAAGATCGTTGGTTGTTAACCACATATTTGACCCTCAATATTTAAATGTCACATTCTTTAAATATACTGAGTATTTAACTGACTTCTGTTGTAAGAGATTTGCTGTTGACAGATACAGAAATATATACATAAAAAGTGTGGTTTTGTATCTTGACTCTAAGTGATAGTCAAATGTTTAAAGAGCTAATCATATGTCCGGACTAAACCAAGTAATGTATTGGTTTCGGAGAAAACTGTAAATATTGGTAAATACAAACAATTAACAAGGATTGTGTCTTACATACATGCTGTGTTTTAACAAAATCTGCATTTTTGTTTATTAACATTTTGTCTATCTCTTAGAGATATAAAGGAACATTCAAAATTGAGAGAACTTATGAAGACATTCACAAAATATTCAAGATAGGCGTTTCATTTGTCATCAAACTTTCCGAACTATATGGTACTTTAATTGGAATTTTTAGAGAGACCTTCTAAATAAAATATGTGTTACATTTACATGACTTTCCCTACTCATTGTCTTATTCTCATACTTACTTCAAGTTATTAGAGATAAATATTTATATAAAATGTCTTATTACATATATCCTTGTAAGTAAAAAGGTAATAGTACCATACAGCAGTGTTTAATTATGAACCAGTTGCTATATTATGACTTTCAAATAATATTCTCTTTATATAAACAAGAGAGAAAAACAAAATACTGACCTCCCATTTAAGTAAAGTATAAGTATTAGGGAAGTTAAAGAAATACCAAGGAATATCTCAGAAATTGCTAACTCTACAGTTATTTATTTGATTTAATTTGTATATTCCAATGTCCTCTACAGTTTTTTGTTTTGTAAGTTTTGATCTATCTCTAGTTGTTTAACAGTTAGACAAGGGTCTATTAGTAATGAAAAGGACTTATAAGAATGTTCAATGAAATTTTATATAATTATTGAATCCTGAAACACAGATTACTGCATAATTTGGGATTTTCCAATTCTGATCAACCTTTGGTAGTTCACTATTCCGCTAAAATGTACCACTAGTTTTGATTCCCCAGCCAAGAACTTCAAAAGCTCCAAGAATCAGTTGAATATACACTGAAGATAGGAACAAGCCCTTAGTCCTTGAATCATGTTCAGATACAGTTTACTTTGTAATGCTTATTCTTTGTAATCAAACTCAAGTGTATAAATTATTAATATATCATTCTGATAATAACTTTACTTAAGTAAAATGTAACATACTATTGCCATAATGTTTAAATATGAACCAAAAAAGATAAGTTTAAAATGTTTGGAGGCAATATTTATTTTCAAAATTAGATTATGCAATGAAATACTGTAATAAGTCATCCTTTGTATTCATAAGCAATGCTTTCAAGTGAAGAAGCAGTTGTTTAAATAAACAAACTTTACAAAATATTAGTGTTTCTGTGTATTATAATGACTATTGTAACCATTTCTGCATTGATGTTACAAGATTAGATGTACATCCTATTCTACACGCCCACCTCGGTAGCGTAGATGGTAGCATGTCTGCCTCACGTTTAAGAGGTCCCGAGTTCGAATCTCGGTCAGGGTGAGCTACCTGGATAAGGCTTTTCCGGGGTTTTCCCTAATCCTGACAGACGAATGTCGGATAACTCTAAGCTCCATGGACCCCAGACTTATTTGAGCATCATTTCACCGATTTAATTCATCGTCCGATATGACTTAACGTTGGAGGACGTAAATTTCCAAAACAAAAACAAAAACAAACAAAAATCTGTTTTTGAGCTTGTCCGAAGCTCCTAGGAACTGTTTGGAATTAGAATCCCAACATTGCAACTGAATTCCGTGTCCTGAGAAAGTATCGTGAGTGTAGCACATTATAAGAGTTTATTATTCAGGAGACGATATTTTGGTTATAGTAGTTGTCCACCAAGGGAGAAGGTTTGTTTAACAACTGAGTACTTGTTTCTGGCCAGAGAGGGCTCTACTTGTAACAATTTACACTGTGGAACAATCTGTATTTATTTACGAAATTGTATAGTATATCTTCAGTTCGTTATTTATATACAGCTTAGATTTAATCTTTGTTTGCTTCCTGGAAACGAACGATAGCTGCAATATACATGGAGACTAAATCGAGCTAACATTCACTGTGTTTTAGAAACAAAGCCTTCTGAATTACCTATATCTCGAGATATCTCTGCTAATTGAGACATGCTTTCAGTGTTCTATCCAGCATTACGTTTTTGTTGAAGCTTATATCCAGTTGTAATGAATAACGGATTTGTCAACTATTACTGCATGATTTTAACGCAATATAACATTCAAGACGAAATACTTTCTTATAACTAATGTTCCCCTTGTAATAATAATAATAATAATAATAATAATAATAATAATAATAATAATAATAATAATAATAATAATAATAATAATAATAATAATAATAATAATAATAATAATAATAATAATAATAATAATAATAATAATAATAATAATAATAATAATAATAATAATAATAATAATAATAATAATAATAATAATAATAATAATAATAATAATAATAATAATAATAATAATAATACATATGCTGAACTCATTAAAATATAACGAAAATTACAAACGTGTTCAGGACGGCTAATAATTTATAATATTTTAAATGATTGACTTCAATTAATGTCTGCTGTAGTGTTCAGGTCTTCTTAGTTTACTCCTGGTATCAGTAGCAAGATGTCTGCCTTTCATAAACCACGAGCGTACGCAGTCCATAGGTTGAAACAACTTCAATGGAGAGCCAACCAGTTTCATGAACATCGGATTAATGACGGCAGAAAAATAGAACGAAGCTCTTTTAAAAGTGATAAAGAAGTTCATTAGTGACCATCCACGCTCAAACTGGATATAGGAACACATTTCAGTGTACTAAGAAGAGGGCGGAGGGATGCTGACATTTTCTTCTCCATCAAATAATCCCGAAATTCTCTAAGTATCCCTCTCTCTGGAAGTCCAAAACGATGAAAAAAGGTCTTTATATTGGTTTCATCATATTTTATTCCAGTATTTTCAAGCCAAATCTATAAGTCCAAAATTTCTGCACATTCAGAGATAGCAATATCCTCGACTGCAACAGACGATTCTACATTCGCTGTTTTAGACAATCATAAAATCTACTGGACTCAAGATGTCTTCTGGTTGTTTCATTTTCCAAAGTAATTCCTATAAAGTTTATCTCCTCTACTGCTTTGAGAGCTTTGCAGTAGTAAGGACCTTTACTTCGAAGACCAACAGCTGATTTCTGATTTTCCGCTGTGCCAAATAAAGTGTGATGTCTCGTGACTGTAGCTCGAGACTTAGTTCTGATAACCCTTGAAGGACAGTGCACATTAAAGCTAAGTCGAGAATGAAACCAGATCTAATGATACGCTTTAGTAAACCATCATACATGCCTCTGTCAGTTGACTCGATACTTTCATCGTCTTTAACTGCTGAAAAGTGTACAACCAAAGTTTTAAAGTTTTTCCTCATTGCTATCATAGTTCTGAAGATCGATGCTACTTATCTGGTGTCCAAGGTTCTGTCTATTTTTAAAATTTCAGTTTCGAGGAGCTCTGCTTTCTGTTTTAACTGTCGAGTATTCTTCGGTGAGTGGTGCTATACTGTATAGCTTGTCTAAGAAAGATCTGAAGTGATGTGATGGGAAGTCTCTTTTAGTTACGTCACCAACTGAAAATTGAAGTCTGTAGTTAGCACAATGCCAAACCAAAACTTGTCGGAAATTCTGTCTCAATAAAGTCACAACTCATTTTTTCCTACACATCATTACTACTGCTCCATCCCGCAAATGAAATAAGATTTTCTTTCAGGAAGTCATTAGAAAGTCCCATTAATTCCAAGCAATTCAACAACGTGTTACTAATAACTTCATCAGCGGGCGCCGGGGTAGCGCGGTGGTTTCGTTCCCGGCTCTGGGGTTGGCGATTTTAAGTCGGCCCTATCCACGCCTTCACCTCTGTCTAGCACACGTGAAGTATCCCCTATGCCCAACGTGGTTCGGAGTCCACGGTAAAAACTGTAGGTCCTCTCACCTCACCGCCATCTTCACTATCACCCTATCATCGGAGGTAATGGATACCGCCCTCTGGGTGCCTCCACCTGAGAAATGGGTCCGGTCATCACTTGGTGGGGTGAGGTTACCCCGAAGGCCAAGGTTGCCATGTGGGGAGTGTTAGTAACTGACTATAACTTCATCAGCTACATTGCTTAGCTATGTCAAGGTAAATGGCAGCGGGTGAGCTCACGTCAGGGACCTTAGTTCTCAAATGAATTATTGTTAAAAACAAAAATTGCCAACTCTTGTGCTCTCATCGATAATTAGTGACCTTCTGGATCTCGTTTCAGTAATTTTTTTAATCAATATACTTTTCATTTCTTGCGCAATGTCATTAATAATGTTGTCACGTACATTTCCAGAATATAAAATGCTGAAAAACATTCTGTTTTGGCAGCTCAATTTTCGTCTCAAAATCATTGAATAACTATTTTTTTCTCGACTATATAAGAATTCCGGAATATATTTGCTATCACTTTCCTATCGTTCTCAAACACCATAGTACAAGCCTTTTCCAGAGCCTTCTCTGTAGCACAGCCAGAGCTTGATGATTGGAACTTTGTTTAAATATATTTTTCCTCAAACACACCATGTGTTGTTTCTTGAAACACCAGATCGCGACACAGAGACCTTAGTCCAAGAGTGTGCAATGTTCAATCGCTGTTTCTTAAGTTCTACATCCAAATATTCTACTTCTTTGCAAATTTTGTAAGTAATTTGTTATATTTATAACCGTTAACCACTCATTTCTCCCAAAATGCGCTTTTTCATCTAAAGCTCAACATTCTGGAAGATCACTTAACTTATTGTAATACACAGGTTCATTGTTTTGGTTCACTGTGTTTCAACACGTGGGTCCAATGTTCAGGTTTCCACATTCACTTTTGTCACCGGCTAACAGTGTCTGGCTGTTTACTCACACAACTACCATTTAGAAGTTTTAACCGTTTAACTTGGAATCCGTGAGAGGAAGACCACATTATATTTTAGGACTGATGGATAAATCGTAAGAAGAACTAACAACCAAACTATTAGTTCTACAAGAATATGTATTTAACATTGAGTGGGTTTTAATGAGATGTACATTTGGTTGCAGTGACATTTTGTCTATCCCTTACGCATTATCAGTCGTGAAAGAGTCATCCAGAATGACGAAGACTTCTGACAACATTCCCAGATGATTTAAGATATACATTTCATTTCCCGAGAAATATATTTAACCTAGCACAATTTAAAGAAATTGCTACAACTTCTGTCAAAATCTAAACGTACTGTAAACGTTCCATGTAATAGATCTAGATTGGTGACTTTTCTAGAAGATGTTTACGTTCTACTCTTGGAAGTTACATAAACCAAGTTTGGTATTTAACGACCTCTGATGTCTGGACTATATTTTGTACATACTTGGAGAACGGTTTTCTGAAAGCGCTTTACTTTTGGTTTTAGGGAGTTAACATATATGTATTTGTTATGAATTCTCATGATCAAATATTTAGATAGATTACTAAACTTCACCCACTTACACTAAGTACGTAGTAGGGAATGTAAAACCTGTACCGAGATCTGACTTTGGTACAAACCTGTATTATCAAAATGATGTACTATCATAAAATAGAAGTTGACAAAAACAGCTTGACGCCTCAAGCGAGGAAAATTCTGCAAGTCCTTTTTTAATTATTGGAAAATATATCTATTGATATTTCGCTAGTGACTTCACCAAAGTATATTACGTTTATTATAAAAAACAAAATGTACAAATGCAATATACAGGAATCTACAACTTTAATATTCTGTAAATTGTCGGATACGTTACCACCGATTTTTGTTAATTTTGTTTAACTTATAAGTCATAACAAGTGGACGAGCTCTTAGTACATATAAATTGTAATATTACTGAAAAGCATAATTTATGACAATTTAAATTATATAATTACCTCTGAGGCCTTAGTGACAGGGCGGATTGAGAGTATAGCACATAAAATGCCTGCAGTAGATAATCTGTTAGAGTGACTGTCCGGCAGGAGAGAAACTCCATAACTGACAACCGAACCGGAATCGCTGTCCAGAGATGGCGCCTCAGGTAGTGTCTTATACTGAGAAGGGATATATGTAATAATTTATAAGTGTTGTAACACACTTTAAATATGATCTTCCCCAAAGCTTTAATTATATCTTGCTTTATTGACTTAAAACAAAGAGCAGCTTCAGTGAATACAGGGATGATTTTGAAAAACATAAGTAATGCAGTGTTAGAAAGGATGTCTTCTAACGCATATATATGTCGACCGTTTTTAGCCTGTAAGAAGCATAGGATCATGCACTAAGATGTAATTTCCATTTAATTTTGTTGGAACTTGTGTCTATAATGATCTTTATCTTGGGTAATGTCTCTGTTTTTTAGTTAACAATTTCATTTGAGCAATAGAATTTTAACGCAATTGCTGTTAATAGGAAGACATGATAAGCCGTATTCAGCTTCGCGAGGAACGCGTTGGTGATTATTCAAATGCTGTGTTGTTCTCACAGATCTTGTCACTTCCTCTTATAAACACTTTTTGCTACTTGCAAGAGAATAGGAGAACACATTAGGTATTAGCTATAGTTAAACATTCTAAAGCTGGTCGCTGTGTAATAATTTTAAACTTTTATATTTGCAGGATAAGGTTGTATACTTTACATTAGAAATTGAAAACAATAGTTATCTCCTCTTACTGGATCTAAGGATATTAAAATTTACGATAAATTAAACTTTGGCTTTTATAGAAAATCAACTCGCAGTGATAACTACAAATGTTACCTTTCTGAAATTATTCTCTGTAAAGGATAGTCTGAGATATAATAGATATTTTCTACATATTATACAAGTATTACACAAAAAAAATCATTTCATTCAACGTTTATTCATTTTAATAGCATATACAGTGAGGATAGGGCTCAACATTCATCAATTTAAATTATTTAAATGGGATATTTCCTACCACAAAGTTATTCTTCACAGTTTGCGTAATATTTGCTGATAGTATAGATATTTTTAAAGTGAAAACTTCTTTAGGCGCGTTTAGCACTTTTTGTGCGTAGTCAATTAAACTGAGCCGTCACACTGGAATATTTGACGCTCATTCGGGTGAAGTCGGCTCAATCCGAACTGACCCCCTCCCCCACACTCATTCGTTATTTTTCTTATGTTGTCCATACCAATATACACCACAGTGTATCAGCAACAAGTATCCAGGTATGATTTAACATATTTCAAATACTATGAAAAATTCAGAAACCCTACAGAAGTTGCATTAAAAAGTAATTGTCTTAGGGTCCTTCTTACAAACGTCTGTCAAGTGCCGATAACCGATCCGGTCAGATAAGCTTCTGCCTACATTTAGACAAGTCGACATGTCAAATTCTACTTTAAATAATAATAGTCAAAAACGAACAAATTATAACAGCGAGGTTCGGTATTTGAATAATTGAAACCATAATAATGAAAAATAGAACAAATGTGCTAATTAGAAATAACAGTGTTAGGAATTCGTGGATGAGATGTTTCATTTAGGATCTGGTTATATTTATAGACAATCCTCTTTATTTTAGTTAGTAAAACGTAGAATATCAATAAGTTAAATGTAATAACACGCAAATATTATAATTATCACATATTAAAATGACGTTTTACGTTTATTTTCATGTACAACTTATAGGTTATGTTTTCCAACACACTACAAGACCGAACGAAGGTCAAAAGATTTCGTATTTAAATTCGAATTTCTATCGAAAAAAAGATTTAAATGTATATTATTTAGTTTAGAAAATAAAACATTAAAGACAAAACATGGAACAAAAAATCGATGTTAAGTTGAATTGAAAATGTATTAATATCAGTATCAATTGTGAAAAAACATTTGAAATGAATGTGACATGTAATAATATATGTGTGTCAATATGTACGAACGTGTAATAAAATATGGAGTAATGAGTATGTGTACGAATATGTAATATAAACCTTCGGTCACTTGGTGAATTAGCCACGACCACCATCAGGTACTTATTGCCTTGGTCGGACACTGGGAATTGTCCTGCTATGTCGACAGCGATCCGTTAGAATGGCGCATATGGCCAAGCCTTTAATACATCAAAATACAGATTTAGATAAAGAGCAAAATATATGTCAACTTCTTTTCTCCAATTAATGATTTTCGGATCCTTCTGTGCTTCTTGTTCAATAATCCATTATCTTTATATCTTAAAAATGCTAGTCCTATTCTTGTAGGTTCATAACAGCATTGCAATTTGAAGGTCAGCATGAGCTGTCGGCATATTAAAATTTAACTTTACTCTTCCTGTATCTACAACAAAATGGATAATTGAAATATTCTTGTATATGTTTATTTTACGTTTGGAGGGGATGCAGAGATAAGATCTAGTGGAAGAGCGGGTTGGGAAAGTACTGTGAGTGTAACACACCAAATGCATTTGCTCTACAGCAGGCGATGTTTTAGTTATAGTGATTGTCCGCCAGGAGAGAAATTTGTTGGAGAGTAATGAAACCGACAACCAAACTCGAGCTTTTGATCAAAGATGGCGCCACCAGTAATATCTTATCCTGAGAGAAGGAAATGCGTAATTAATTAGAAAGCTTTATAACACATTGCCAAAATTTTGTCTACGCATAACTGAAATACATGTCTTGTTTAGAGCGTGAAATTGAACAATGGCTAAAGTAAATATACAGGCAATAGTGAACGAATAAATCATTATGTCTGGGTGAGGAAGCCTTCTAATCTGAATATATGTAAACGTATCTGGCATTTTTGTGATATAGATCTTCTTCCAATACTGAGTTCACAATATTTTGATGAAGCTTGTGGTTTATCACATGAAAACTTATTGGCTTTGACTGTTTCTAAAACATTACTAGTTACTGATTTGTATATTAAAATATTTAGTAGCATTGTCTACAGTAAAACTTCCATCTAAAGTGCTGAACATATCTGGGCATTACTAATTATATTTTCACATCTTGTACTTTAGTAGCTTTCCTCATATACATTGTTTTCTGCCTCTAGTATACTTCTTCAGATTTAGCAAGTGAAATCCTCTTAAGATATATACATTCTTGAAATAAAAAAATTCAATTGTTAAGTGTTGCACATAGGCACAATGTATCTGATAAATGTTAAAATGACCCATATATTTTTGTTCAATAGTATTTTGTCTACATCTTATGTCTTGGTGTACTGAGTACTTACTTGTGTACTTGTTGTTTTGCTGAAGTCACTGAGCTACCAAGTAGTCCGTTTCTGTATTAATGTTACAAGATTAACTAATACATTGTAAGACTTATATACATCCTGAACTGTACATAAAATTCGAACAAAACTTGTACAAGGAATACCAACAAGATATTAGATAATACATTTACAGTGAAAAACAAAGCATCTTTGTAGTCAAATTGATTTAAGAAGGCTTAGAATGCTGTGCTGTAAACAAAAATGAAGTCTTCTTTACTTTGTCTATTCTTTAAGGATATGAACACAGGAAGATTTTTTTAGTATTTACAGATAACTGGTTATGTAAATGTCTTCGAGAATGAACAGTACTTCTGTATATGGTAATCTGAGGTTCGCAGCATTTGTTTACAAATTTCCCTATTGAATATTTCTAAGTTGAACTCAAATATAAAGTTTTTTATTTAACCAAAATTTGTCTTTTTTAACTTGTACTGTTCACACGCATATAGGTTGTATTTTGAATAAAATATATTCCTTATTCAATCTCTGACATACATTCCTGGTGAAGTTTCAGTATCCAGTTCTTGTGTAAAATACAACACTACCCTTACTTACTCTAAGTATGTACCATATTTTGGAAATATTATAACAGAAGATAACAAAAATCATGGGATACTACTCTCTCCTCCTCCAGCACACGATCAAAAACGCACACCAGCCAGGCTTGACCGGGCAACAGCAAAGATCACCTCTCTCCTTCTTCGGCACAAACTCAAACACACACACACCATCCAGGCTCACCCGAAACACAGCAAAGATCACCTCTCTCCTCCAGCAGACGCTCAAACACACCACCAAACAGGCACGCCCATGCATCAGCAAAGAACACCTCTCTCCTTCTCCGGCACACGCTCAATTACACACACCAGCCAGGCTCGGCCAGGCACCAGTAATGATCACCTCTCATTCTCCGGCACACGCTCAAACACACGCACCAACCAGGCTCGTCCACGCAACAGCAAAAGTGACATCTGTGCTTTTCCGACACACGCTCAAAATCACACGCCAGCCCAGCTCGACCAGACACCAGTAAAGATCACTTCTCTCCTTCTCCTGTACACGCCCAAACAGACACACCAGCAAGGCGGGACCGGGCAGCAGTAAAGGTCACCTCTCATTTTCCGGCACACGCTCAAACACACGCACCAACCAGGCTCGACCGCGCAACAGCAAAGATGACCTCTGTGCTTTTCCGACACACGCTCAAAATCACACACCAACCAGGCCCGGCAAGAGAGCAGCAAAGATCACCTCTCTCCTTCCTCACATGCTCAAACACACAAAACTACTAGGCTCGACCAGACACCAGCAAAAATCACCACTCTCCTTCTCCGGCACATGCTCAAATACACAGAACAGCCAGGCTCGACCAGACACCAGCAAAGATCACCTCTCTCCTTCTCCGGCACACGCTCAAGGACACAGAGCAGTCAGGCTCGATCAGACACCAGCAAAGAGCACCTCTCTCCTTCTCCGGCACACGCTCAAAAACACAGAACAGCCAGGCCCAACCAGACAGCGGCAAATGTCACTGGAATCCCTCTCCGACACACGCTCAAGCACACATATCATCTAGGCTCGACCAGACACCAGCAAAGTTCTCCTCTCATTCTCCGGCACACGCCCGAACACACAGAACAGTCACGCTCGACAAGATACCAGCAAAGATGACCTCTCTCCTTCTCCGGCACTCGCCCAAACACACATACTAGCCAGGCTCGACCAGACATCAGCAGAGATCACCTCTCTCTTTCTCCGGCACACGCTCAAACACACAGAACAGCCACGCGCGACCAGACAGCAACAAAGAATACCTCTATGTCTCTCTGGCTCACGCTCAAACACATACACAAGCCAGGCTCTACCAGACACCAGCAAATATCACATCTATTCTTCTCCGGCACACGCACAAAACACAGAAGCGCCAGGCTCGAACAGACACCAGCAAAGATCACCTCTATAGTTCTCCGGCACACTCACAAACACACACACATACCAGCTAGGCGCGACCAGGCACCAGCAAAGATCACCTCTCTCCTTCTCCAGCACACACTCAAAAACACAGAACAGCCAGGCTCGAACAGACACCAGCAAAGATTACTTCTCTCCTTCTCCAGCACACACTCAAAAACACAGAACAGCCAGGCTCGAACAGACACCAGGAAAGATCACCTCTATCATTCTCCGGCACACGCCCTAACACACACACACCAGCTATTCTCGACCAGACACCAGCAAAGATCACCTCTCAGCTTCTCCGGCATACGCCCTAACACACACACAAGCCAGGCTCGACCACACACCAGCAAAGATCACCTCTCTGATTCTCCGGCACACGTTCAGAAACGCAGAAGAGCCAGGCTCGATCAGACACCAGCAAACATCACGTCTCACTTTCTCCGGCATACGGTCAAACACACACACACACACACACACACACACACACACACACACACACACACACACACACACACACACACACGCCAGCCAGGCTTGACCAGTCAGCAGAAAAGATCACCTCTCTCCTTCTCCGGCACACGCTCGAAGGCACACACCAGCTAGGCTCGGCCGGACACCATCAAAGATCACCCCTCTCATTCTCCGGCACACGCTCAAAAGCACAGAACAGTGAAGTTTGACCGTGCAGCCAATCCACGAGTGCCAGTGTCTTCCGGAATGTGGTGCGCTCAGAAAACTTAACGAGCCGTTCCTGAGAGGGAGAAAGAGATTAAACTCCGTTGTGGCAAACTGGGTTAGGCTAGGACAACGCCGAGTAGCACTAAGTGCAGTTAGACGGACATATTACAATATCAGCAAATGATTGATACTCTCATCAGTCACTTCCCAAAACGTCCGACCAAAGTTAGGACAGAGTCGAAGCTCGTGGCAATCCCCGACAGAAAGGCCACATTATCTTTATGGGCGGAGAGACAAAACGGCGAGAGAAAGAACATCACCTTTGCACATGAAGAATACTGAATCAGGTATTAAGTGTCTTAGTTTAATTATATTTCTGCTTTGTTATTTATTTTAAACTTTAAGGAAAATCTGAAATATGTATGATGGTTTGCCCAATTTTTTAAAAAGAAAAGAGTAGTTCACAATTACATTACGAGGAAAATATGCAATATGCGTTATGTATTACGAATAATGATTTCCTGTTTTACTGTTAAAATATACTGAGAAGGTATTTTACTATTTTGGAAATATGTTGAATAATTCTGGGAAAATATGTAAGTTGGTAATGAAAAGATATTTTGTCCTTTGTTACTCTGTGTAGACAGGAAAGACAGAATGACACTTCAAAATGTGGAAATTACTGTAACATTTATGTCAAAATTTGGAGTCTCTGGCTACAGAAAAGGTAAAAGTAAAAACAATAAATGTAAACATTAATTTTAATTTTCTAAGAATGTCTATGAAAGTCTTGTTCATTTCAACCTTTTTGTAGCTGCCAAACTCTAAGAAATAAACAAAATGGTAATATACAAACATGTGGATCTCTTTAAACCACACAGTTCATGTCGAACATTATTTTTATATGAGTATTTCCGTTATATTTTCTGTTGCTTGTTTGCATCTTCCTAACTTATTTACTTTATAACTCAGTTTCTACAACTGATGCACTAGAGTTGAGTAACATTGTAGCTCAATGAGTTAGAGCGACTGGATGGAAACCAGGAGATCCGTGGTTCAAATCCTGACCATGGAATTGAATTTTTCATGTTGACTCTATCCATCAGAAACCTTAGCCTATAAACGGCTAGTGTGGAGAAATGATTAATTTGCATCAATTAACTAAAATAATAAAGTTAAATGATTAAGCCTGGGACTCAAGCACTTACGATAGTAAGTCGCCAAAAACGGTGTATCTCGGATGCGAGAGCCCCTAGCGGTCTACCGGGGAAATATATGAGTCAAATGGAGAACTTTATGTCAGCACGGCACGTTGACTATGGTAGCTTAATGTGTTAGAGCGACTGGACGGAAACCAGGAGATCCGTGGTTCAAATCCCGGCCATGGCATTGAAATTTTAACGTTGACTCTCTCCATCCAAGATAATCTTTATTTTGTATTATATAGTACTAACTGGACCCTTTCTTTACCTTCTACCCTTAAAGATAAAATTGTACTGCTTGGTTAACCAGATACACAAATTTGTATAGTTGTACCACATCATACAACTTTATAATATACTCACGTTCGTCAACATCTTATGTGTCAATTGTCACCGTTTGGCCAATCTGGACAAACACTTAGACATTTACTGTTTACAAATTACAGATACATATTAACGACTGCCTATAGGTGTTACATGAACCTTATAATCAAGTTCAGACTTACTTTGAAATCAATAATTGCACTTGCAGAAACGATTGTAAAGTTGTCTATTGATTCATGTCATAAGTGTTGCCAATCACAGATCAGTACAATGCTTTAACGTGTGTAAGAGGCTGACTGCGACTTCGGCTATGTTCGGAAACACGAAGTGATCTTAGTTACTGACAAGTGACCAAACATTTTGGACCAACCCGAGGTGCACTTATAGATGTGTGTATCAGTTAGTAAAGCCAGTACAGTAGTACAAAAGAGAACATGAAAAGAAAACGCGGGGAGGCTCGAATTCGATATGTTCCAAGCTCATCCTCTGGTAAAATCAGATTCCTTGTAGACGTAAGGGAATGTGGGAGTATAGGAGCATAATCATAAGGGAGCATTACATTTTTTAGTACTGGCCACTAGGTAATTACTTTAAACTTGCAGTATCTTTGCAGGATTTATAGATGAATATTAAATAGCGATTTAAATTTGTGAATAGCCAACAGTGAAACTTTCGGACAAGCAAATGATCACGTGTTCACTCTAAAAAGGATTTGTCTAACATAGAGTGATATAGGTAATAGGAATATTTGGAACCATTTTTGTTAAATCATTATTTTCCAGAAATGATCCATGTAAAGTGTAGACTGAGGTAGGAAGTTCTCTCCAAAATTTCTACATTGTATTCTTGAAAGTTGCTGAACTCTTTTTGATATTTAACGACTTCTATATTTGGGTTTCATTGTTGACACTCACACTCACAGACAAACATATACACTGCAACTTTTCTAGAGGTTCTACGTTTTGGATTTAGGTAGTTAAAAATGTGTATTTGTTATGAATTCCCGTGATCAAATTTTCGGGTACAAGATAATACTTGAGCTACTTACTGTGAGTACGTAGTAGGGAATGTAAAACCTGTACCGAGATATGACTTTGGTTCAAATCTGTATGGTTAAAGCATTACACAAGCAAATTGTGAGACGTTTTTATTGCTTATTGGAAAACATTCTATTGATTTATCTCTATTTCATCTGATTCATTCTGACTTAATTCTCTATAATGTTCTATAACTTGTAGATTATAACATATGGACAAGCTTTTGGTAAATAAAAGCTTCAGTCTTGTAAGTACGCATAATTATACTAACTTAACATAACTATACTAACTTATTCTAAGTAATTAACGATTTTGGAAACCTTCTGTACTTGCAGTTCTATTGCCCAATATATAACCCTTCAGAAACAGTCAAAGCCAATAGGTTTTCACGTGATAAGACACGCTGTGGGGTCGTTGAAGGGTTGGTATTGTGAGTGTAGCACATTAAATGCATTTGCTTCGATCATTTAGTTATAATGATGTCCGCTAGGAGAAAAGTTTCAATTGGAAGGTCGTGAAAGTAAAGCGAACGTGAATTCCTGTCCAGAGATGGCTCTACCAGCAACATGTTATGCTGGCGAACGATATGTGCAATTATGTATAAAGTTTTATAACAAATTGTAATTACCTTCATCACACAGAGTTTAGATTAAGTTGTTATTTATTGCTTTAAGATGAACGTCAGCTACAACGAATATACAAGGAAATATGACACAAATAAGTATCTGTGGGTGAGAAGGGAAGACTGCTAAAGCGGGTATATCTGAACGGTTTTTTCCTATCTGATGTAAGATTTCCATGTACATTCAACAGGTTGTGATTAGACTTTTGTTGGGAATTTTGTGTTATATTTAGCAATCAGCACCATTGCACATCTTGAAGTCATATGACATCATATGCTTCATGTTCATCGAAATGTACATTGTCATTCTTATTTTCATGCTAGTACTTACAGTTAACGGATTTCTTGTTCAGTATGTCTAATTGTCTTAGCAATATTATTTAGAACTAATTACTTTTAAACATAAAATTCCATGCTAATGACTTGTTTTCTTTGTCAAAATGACAGTTGAATTTGTTACATTATAAATTAAGCGACGGTCAATTGGATCGATAGTCTGAAAATCTTTCACAAAAGTTATATTTGTAACGTAAATATGAAAGCCTTCACCTTAACATGAAGTCTGTACATTCTAGATTATGCTAAATGATAAGTATTTCGTTGTATTCTTCCGTTTTCATTTTAATTCCGAGCGGAAACTAATCCTAATCGTCCGCAATTGGATTGGCATAACAGACAAATCGGAATGGAACATTCAATTTCAGTACATAATGTAATCATGAGCTCAAAATAACACATTTATACACTTGTATATTCATATCTTTATGTATCTCACACACATTTTCCACATAGGAATTGCTTGTTTCCATCAGCGCCAGCCCAAACAGATTTCGTGGTATTATTCTCCACTTTATGGGCTGTTTTGAGCCTATTTCGGCATTTCTGATGTGACTTAAAGTTTGAGGACGTAAATAACAAATGTTGAACACACCGTCTTACATTAATACACTTCGCCCGCTGTTGTAGCAGTATATATTTTTGTCCGTTTGCAACTTTGCTTAAGTAACTTTGATAACAACGAGGAGGATTATGGATGTATGTTACTGTACAAGTTTCTGGAGCAATGTCAATGCACATTCGTTATATATCTACCTTTAACTAACTTAAAAAGAATAAAATGTCAGAAATGGAGCAATGACATACCTCGTTTGCGTAAAAGAAGCTCAATTTTCACTTAGACTGAAGATACACAATCGTATTACACAGTCAACTGTCTCAGGTAGTTAACATAACACTACACTATCGTCCTAATCGGAGTCGTCCGCCAATCCGAACAACCTGCTCTTACCTTACTTTTTGTGTGTCTGTGTGTATTAGTCAGTAAAACCAGTACAATAGTACAGTAGCAAACAAAGTAGAGAAAAGTGGGTAAACTGCTTGAATTTGGGAGTTCCGGATTCGGTCCCTTTGTATATGAAATACAATAATGATCCTTAGTGATCGGGCGGATCGAGAGTGTAACAGTCAAATGTCGGCAGTAGACGAACCATCTCTTAGTTATAGTGTTTGTTCGCCAGAAGAGAAATTGCAGCAGAGCTTCAATTACTGTCCATAGATGTCTCCACAGGTAATATCTTATACTGAGAATGAATATGTGTAATTATTGACTAATCTCTGTAACGCACTTTAAGTATGTCCTCTTCATAAGGTTCAATTTAATTGTTCTTTATTGGTTTTTATGAAACAGCAGCTTCAGTGCAATACTGTATTGAATAATTTCGAAATAAATAAATAAAGCTGTATAAGAAGGGAAATGTTCTGAACTATGTGTGTCTCGAACTTTGTTTATTTAAGATACACTAACAAATTCGAAATTCATATGTTCTCGGTAGTTTTGTTGGTACTTCTATGCATAGACATCAATATACTTGGAAATGCTAGAGTTCCTTAGTTACCAATTTCCTTTGAGCCACGGGATTTTTAACGCAATTGCTGTTTGCTGCGTTGGGCTCACTTGACCTTTTACTTCTTCCTATAAACCTTTATATACGTTCATGTTCATGGAAATATATATTGTTATTTATTTATTTGCAGTATGATTCTCTTGTTTTATATAGCTATTTTATTATTTTTGTTTTAATTATTATGTTCTATATTCCTTGCAGAAAAGTAGGAGAAACAGTATATGGCCAGCCTTTTAGCAATAGTTAAATACTTTAAAGCTCGACCCCACGTAATGGCTTTCAAATTTGACTTTCTTTGTATATCTTAACAATAAAAAATTAATAAAAGCTTTCCATTTCAGAAATCTGCACCTCTTGAACAATTCCAACAAATACCTAGAAATACCTCTTAAATGCCTTACTTCACAAAAAGTATATTTCTATTTATCGTTTGTTTTAACGAGAACTCTATATTGGAGCAGTAAGGTTTCGTCTGTCTCTTTCAGTTTACCATTATGATGAGGTCCTAGGAGGAGAGAGACTTCTAACTACAGTCACAGGACTTTAAGGATAACACAAGTACACAGAAATCCTTGAAACAATTGTTGAGGAAATATTTAAAAATGTTCCATGTGTAAGTGGTTTAAGGTCAAGATTTCCCTGAATATTTACGTGTCACTTCCTTTAAGTATACTAAGAATTTAGCCGAGGTTTATTGTAAGAGCTTTGCTATTGACAGATACAGAAATAAATAAATAAAAAGTGTGGTTGTGTATCTTGACTTTAAGTGATAGTCAAATGTTTAAAGAGCTAAGCAGCATATGTCCGGGCTAAGCCAAGTAATGCATTGCTTTCGGAGAAAACTGTAAATATTGCTACATACAAACAATTAACAAGGATTGTGCCTTACATACATCCTGTGTTTTAACAACATCTACATTTTTGTTTATTAACATTTTGTCTATCTCTTGGAGATATAAAGGAACATTTAGAATGAAGAGAACTTACGACGGTATTCACAAAATATTCAATATAGGTATTTCATTTGTTATCACATTGTCTTAAATATTTGGTAAATTAATCAAAATCGTCAGAGTTATTTAAAAAGAAAGTACTGATAAATATTTTGCCTGAAGTGTAGTGTGAAGTACAGTAACTATATTTTCTACTTATTATGTAATTGGAATAGATAACTAAAGTTTTTTACTTCATTCACTGTTCATTCTGTTTACTAACATATTTAGCTACTTTATTACACAAGATTTATAATTTTAAATAATTTTTTATTTGTTAATATGGTAATGTTAATCTCAAATTTAACCTGTATAATTTTTGTACTATTTGTTGTTTACTTTACACTGTTTCTACTTTTCCTAACACGCACATAGCACATAGAGAATATATTGTATTACACCAAACGTCTGATAGCAAGATTTTACTGTAAAAACTAGTTTTGAGGCTTGCTAAATAAAACATATGCGTTACATTTACATGATAACAAGATAGCAAGATTTTACTGTAAAAACTAGTTTTGAGGCTTGCTAAATAAAACATATGTGTTATATTTACATGATTTTCTCTACACATTGTCTTATTGTCATATCCACTTCGTGTTATTAAAGATAAATAAATATATATAAAATGTCTTATTACATATATCCTTGTAGGTATAAAGGCAATAGGACAATACAGCAGTGTGTAAGTTTTAAAGCCTCTTATAAAATGTTCACAGGAAGTTTATCTAGTGTTTACAGTTTCCAGTTACTTAGATGTCTATAGAACTGAGGTTGGCAATAGTTACTTGAATATTTGCAATATATGTTTCTGATTCTGTCGTGGTCTTGCGCACACACAATTCTTGAAATGCTTCTATCACATACATAGCACATAGAGAATATTGCATTCATCTTAGATATTTGGTAACAAGAAGAACTCACTTATATAGTTTTACATTTCAGCTGTGTTTTACAAACACACAGCAACTGTTGCTAAAAATTCCTTATTTTCTGAATTCATGAATTCCAAAATATGCATTTCTGGTGAATTCTTGTATTTAAATTTTGTGTACAATACTTGAGCTACTTACACTAAGTACGTAGTAAGGAATGTAAAGCCTGTACCGAGATGTGACTCTAGTACAAGTCTGTATGGTTAAATTATGTAGTAAAAATGATGACAAATATACTGTACGAACTTCCCCACTCAAGTAATTTAACCTTTACATAAACTACATTCTGAATATTGAGACTTTGTGATTTCGTAGAATTAAAAGTCCAAGCTGCAGAAATTCAAAATGTTCTTAATATCCGTAGAAATACTCTTTGGACAATCTTTACATTAGCAGAATTACGTCACATACACAATTACAATCTTCCAAGGTCGTTGACCACAAACAAACAGTTGCTCAGTTCTGATTACACTCTGTTTACAACTCTCATTACGTCTCTGTTTACTACTGTCTTTAAAACTGTGCGATAAACTAGCCACGGCTTCTTCTTATACCCGACCATTCATGATTCTAGATTCTTCTATAACAAACAAGAAATCGAATGCTCTGTCACTAGACGAAACACGAACGTTCCAGACTTCTATCGCTATCTGTTTTGGCATGCCTTTTATCTCCGCGCTATAGGCAAGTTCTTTATCTCCACCGTGCACTGTCTGTCACTTATTGCTCCGCGCCGCGCTCTCGTAAATAATGGGTTCGTGACAATATTTTATATAATTTGTGGAAAATATTTCAATCGAGTTATCTCTCACTATTTGATCTTACCTTTAATGCATTTAAATAAAAACAAAACATATAAGTGTAATTCTCCTTAAAAAGTGTACGACTTGTTCTGAGCGATTTCTCTATAATTGTCCTTAACTTGTAAATCATAACATATGGACAAGCTTTTAATACATCAAAATACAGATCTCATTAAAGAGCGTAACTTTTGTCAATTTATTTTGTCTAATTAATGATTTTCGAAGCCTTCTGTGCTCGTTGTTCAATTATCTATTATTTTTACATCTTAAAAATGTTAGTCCTATACTAGTAGGTTCATAACACCATTGCCATTTGAAGGGCAGGATGCGCTGGCGCTATTTTTAAAATTGAGCTTTACACTTCTTGTATCTACAGCGAAATGGATAATGGAACTACTATTTTATGTGTTTATTCTGTGTTAGGAGGAGATGTTAAAATAAGATCCAGCGGAAGAGTGAGTTAGGAAAGTTCTGTGAGTGTAACACGCTAAATGCATTTGCTCCACAGCAGACGATGTTTTAGTAATAGTGATTTTCCGCCAGGAGAGAAATTTGTTGGAAAATAATGAAATTGACAACCAAACTCGAGTTGTTGATCCAAGATGGTACCACCAGTAATATCTTATCCTCAGGACGGAAATGCGTAAGTAATTAGAAAGTTTTATACCATATTGTCAAAATTTTGTCTAGGTACAACTGAAATTCATTACTTGTCTATAGACTCAAAACGAACAATGGCTAAAATAAATATACAGGCAACAGTGAATGAATAAATCATTATTTCTGGGGAGGAAGTCTTCTAAACTGAATATGCATAAACGTATCTGGCATTTGTATAATATAGATCTTTCTCCAATCTGGTCAAGATTTCTTGTTGAAACTTGTGGCTTATAACGTAAAAACCTATTGGCTTTGACTGTTTCTGAAATATCACTTGTTACTGATTTGTATTTTAAAATATTTAGTAGTATTATTTAAAGTAAAGCTTCAGCTTTAACAAGTGAAATCTTCATTAGAAATATACATTTCTAAATATATATATATATATATATATATATATATATATATATATATATATATATATATATATATATATATATATATATATATATATATATAAAGTGTGGCACAGAGGTACAATGTATCTGATATATGTTAAAATGAGATACAGTTTTGTTAAATAGTATTATGTTTACATCTTATGTCTTTGTGTACTGAGAACTTAGTTGTTTACTTGTTGTTTGCTTAAGTCACTGAGTTACTAAGTAGTCCATTTCGGTAATACATTAGGTAATACATTGTAAAACTTATACACATCCTGAACTGTACATAAATATGGAACAAAACTTATAAGAAATAGCAAGAAGATATTGGATAGTACATTTACGGTGAAATACAAAGCATCCTTACGAAAAATGTTTTAAGAAGCCTTAGAACGCTGTGACTGTAAACAAAGATGAAGTCCTCTTAAGTTTGTCTATGCTATAACGAGATATACGCAGGAAGATTTTATCTAGTATTTACAGTTTACTAGTTATGTAAATGTCTTTGAGAATGAACTGTACCTACTATGTATAGGATAGTCCGAGGTTGGCACCACTTGTTAAAGGATCTTCCTGTTGAGTATTTCTAAGTTTAACTCAAATATATATTTAGGTTATATTATTCACAGCATACAGATTGTCTTTTTGTCTCAAATATATTCTTTATTCAATCTCTGACATACATTCCTGGTGAGGATTTTGTGTACAATACAATACTACACTTACTTGCCGTAAGTATGTACCATATTCTGGAAATATTACAACAGGGGCTGGATACAACTTCTTAGTTACACAAACAATCCTTTACATTAACTAAATTGTGACAATGTTATCTCTTTTTTCATTTTTTAAACATTTCCAGTTATTTATCTATCACATTTGATCAATGTACAAAATCTTTAATACATTTACATAATAAACTCAATGTACTATTGAACTCCTTCCAATAACCTCTAAAGTCATATTGTGACTTTGTGGGTTCGTGGAATAAAAAGTCCAATTACACCACTCAACAAAGTTCTTTATTTCCACCGTCTTACAGTTTAACACTTGCCAATTACACAAAATTACTTGCTGCACAATTATAATTCACCAGTTCGTCCATTACAACTTCACTTGTACTCGCGATTACATAAACTCCGATACTCATACACAGTTCGTACAGTCTTCCGTTGCACAATCCTTTCGTTCATTAACACGTCACTGACTAACTCTTACACCAAGAACTGCGACTGTCTCCTCACTCACTAACTGACCAAACCAACTCAACACAACACAACAACAACAACCCACACTGTCTGTCTGTCCCTCTTTATATAGGAATATCCCGACTTCTGGTGTTTACAAGATTTTTCTAGTGACAGAAAGATCGAGAACCAGGTGGAAGGAAAACAGACGCACAATTATGTTTCTTTCCGACCACTGGCTGTCACCACTATAAGACAAACGAGGGAAGGGCGTGGCTAACCGAGCCTCCCCTGTCTTCCGCCCTCAGCTGGTACAGGGTGCTTCAGCGCCCGCGTTACACTGCTCCCTCCTCAAAGCTGTTCGCCCTCGAACAGCCCCATCGTAGCGTGCGAGGCGGTCCAGGTGTACCACCAGCATCTGCCCGGAGTCTGAGCCAGAAGTAGCGCTGCCGTAGTTTGTGAATCATTCGGTTCGCTCCCAGGTGTCCTCCTGAAGTACCGGCGTGCACTTCCACCAAGACTTCCGGGACCTTACTCCGGGGAAGTACCAACTGTCCTCTCTGCGCCTTCCCATCGGGTGACTCCCATACCCGGAACAGCACGCCCACTCTGGTCTTCAACGAGTCCCATTGGGCCCAGTGCGACTTGTAGGTGGCGCTCCTCGGTGCGATGTCCTCCCAGGTTGGCCTCGTCCCTGCGTCCACTTCCCTCAAGAGTGGCCCCAAGTCTGCGTCCGCCAGCTGCTCCCTCCTCAGGCCTGCGCTATCCCAGCCTTCAGCAGGCACTGCCACAACTACTCGGACTGCTGCGGCACGCTCCTCCTCTTCCACTCTTGTGCGCTCGTGGCCGTCCTGGATCTGCGATAGGACACCACCAATGCAATGGTCGCTGGCGTCGGTGTCCACAATAAAGGCGCCACCCGGTTGCGGGAAACCCAACATTGAAGCACTGCACAGGGTCCCCTTCGGGTGCTGGAGAGCGTCTTCGGCGTCCTCCGTCCACACATAAGGCCGGTTTTCCTCCGTCAGGCGGGTGAGGGGTTTTGCGATGTCGGCCTTTTCCTCTAAATCATTAAGGCGGTCGTCTACTTGACCCTTCCGCTTGCCCAGGTTCGTGACGTCATCCCTCACGTCGGCCAACCGTTCCTCGAACTTTGCGGCGAAAGCCTCGTTCGCCACCTTCATTTCGGTAGCCGGACCGTCATTCGCTGCTCTCATTTCCGTGGTTAACTCGGCCTTCACTTGTTCCATCTTCTCGGCGATGTTGTCCCTAGCCGTCCTGATTAGTTTCAGTTCCGCGGCCAGGTTATTTCTAGTCTCCAGCTTCTCTGTTAATTCGGCCTGCATTTCTTCCATCTTTGCGGCCAGGTTGTTATTTGCCGCTTCTATTTCCGTTGTTAATTCGGCCTTCATTTCTTCCATCTTCCCGATTAGTTCGGCCTTCATTTCCATCATCTTCTCCAAAAATTTTTCCAATGCCGCGTCCATGGTTGTAATGTTCGGTGATGTTATCTTCCCGCTTCCTGACACCAGTGTGACTTTGTGTTATATCCCACTTCTGACGCCAGTGTGACTTTGTGGGTTCGTGGAATAAAAAGTCCAATTACACCACTCAACAAAGTTCTTTATTTCCACCGTCTTACAGTTTAACACTTGCCAATTACACAAAATTACTTGCTGCACAATTATAATTCACCAGTTCGTCCGTTACAACTTCACTTGTACTCGCGATTACATAAACTCCGATACTCATACACAGTTCGTACAGTCTTCCGTTGCACAATCCTTTCGTTCATTAACACGTCACTGACTAACTCTTACACCAAGAACTGCGACTGTCTCCTCACTCACTAACTGACCAAACCAACTCAACACAACACAACAACAACAACCCACACTGTCTGTCTGTCCCTCTTTATATAGGAATATCCCGACTTCTGGTGTTTACAAGATTTTTCTAGTGACAGAAAGATCGAGAACCAGGTGGAAGGAAAACAGACGCACAATTATGTTTCTTTCCGACCACTGGCTGTCACCACTATAAGACAAACGAGGGAAGGGCGTGGCTAACCGAGCCTCCCCTGTCTTCCGCTCTCAGCTGGTACAGGGTGCTTCAGCGCCCGCGTTACAATATTCATTTGAAATGAATTATTTAGAATTTTCTTTAACTTGCAGTTCTGAGATATAAACAAGGTCTCAATAAATAAATATGCAGATTTCGCTAAAAATGGTAATTTAGAATAGATTTCTTTACCCCTAACGATTGTGCAGATAATATCTGCCTCTATTTCAACCTTCCATTTCTTTATATCTCAAAAACGCTAATTCTAATTTTGCACTTTCCAAAACCTATAGGAATAGCTCTAGAATTTTAAAACTGGCCCGATTGACTATGTTTACAAGGAAATGAGCAATGAAGCACTTGGGCAAATGTTTATTACAAATTTGTAGCAGTTGACCAAATAAGCCTTTGTAGGTGAGAAAGTACTGGGAGCTTCAAACAGGAGACGGTGTTTTAGTTATGTAATTTTCTGCCAGGGGAGCTTTTTTTGACAAGAAACTTCTTGTTGCTATCCACAGAGGGCTCTAGTTGCATATAGAGAAATAATGCGTCATTCCTCACAAATATTTTTAAATATTGTAATTATGTTTTTGTGAGCAAACATTAACTGTGTTTCAGAAACAAATCCTTCTAAATTAAGTGTATGTCGAGATATTTCTGCTAATAATATTCACAACAAGCTACCTCCCTTCTCTACACCCACTTAATGTACACCCGTCATCCTACAACATCGACATCCCGCCACTACGTGGTAAAGCTCTTACCTGAGCAGGTACACGATTTGACCACCCTACGGTCTGTTCCAAACAGCCTGCCAGCCTGGAATTGAATTGAATTTAATAAATATTTACGAAAAGGCTCCTGCATAGGAAAAACAAGCGTGCCCTTCAGCCGCTAATATATCAAGGCAAAGGAATCAACTAGAAGCACCAAGTGACCTATTTAGGTCTTGTAATGGACCATGGCCTCACCTGGCTCTATGATCAGAGCCAAGGCCAATGGCCAGCTAAATAACTTGTTTCCAATATTTAATATAAACAGCCAACTTAAGGTACATATGGGTCTTACCCTATATAAGACACTACTAAGGCCAACCATCACGTATGCAGCCCCCGTGTGGGGATATTCTGCAAAAACTCACTTACGCAAATTACAAACTTTACAAAACTGAACAATGAGAATAATTACAAAGCAACCGCCTGTAGCTCCGTCTAATCTGTTGCACAATGAACTAAAGTTACACTCAATCGGGTAATTTATCTAAGAACTCAGCTTTAATGTATATAAGCGAAAAGATAAAAACGGTTACTCATTAATACAACAACTGGGCGCATACGAAACCGAATACAATAAACACAAAAGACCAATGTCCAGTTTTGATAGGACCATCGGGATGGGAGACCCAGAAATAGTAATCCAAGAGTATCTAAACACTCTCGTAAGACTTCCATTGAAGAAGTAGGATATCCCATGACTATACACCACACCGTGACATTTGGCAGTCCACAAAGTCCTTGCTCTCAGTCAAGGCGGCTCTGGCTGAGAGGCAACCACCTCCCGCCCCATTTACACGACATATCTCTACAAATAATGGTTATCATCAATCTTATGCGAACAAATCCAACTTAGAATTAACCTCATAATAAACGCAGCTTACGTGCAGTAGTGGGCCGTGCCGTGGCTCAGTGGTTAGACCGCTTGGCTCTCACCAAGACGGCCCGGGTTCGAACCCAGGCGACCGCAAAGTGAGATTTGTGCCGGACAACACGGTACTGGGGCGGGTTTTCTCCGGGAGCTCCGGTTTCCGCCACCATCTCATTCCACCGGTGCTCCATCTTCATCTCATGTATCATCTGTGCCACCGCCTGCGTTGCCGTATATAGTAAAAGCGGGCGTTAAAAGCTACACATTTCATTTCATTTACGCGCAATACTAACAACCAGACATATGTACACACTAATTTTACTTGTATGGATAATGCATGAGTAACGCTATCCTAGCACCCACCACTAGCATTAATTAAAGTTCTACCCGCTTAAGGGTGGAAAGACCATTAACTAAGAACTAAAAGTACTATTACTTACACATGACTATCTCCTCTATCATTGAGGATGCAACCACTACGTTAGGACGGCGTTTCCTATTGGAAACAACACTACACCCCACAACATTCCTCGCCATGAATCCGCGAGGGCATATTCAGGGCTTCGGCCGTGGTTATGTCCTAGCACCAAACCTGCCTCGGTTAGGCCATACGGCCAACCTGTACAAGCTGTCCATGAATCCGCAGGTGCTTGTAGCGGTACTGTTGGAATTCCTCTCCTGACTACTCTCCGGTGGAGGTTTTTAGTGGGTAGTTCCTCCGGGTGAAGATCAGACTCCCGGCTGCACCATCCCAGTAGAGTCGGGGTTAGTCCATATTGGATTTTTCCTCCACTTGAGAAAAAAATTGCAATGGCGAAGGCATGGCCAAACTGCTGAATGCCATGGGTTTACCAAAACACTCAGTTCCCGAGTACGTACTTAAGCAATTAGATTTGCTTGGGGAAATGTTTAAGAAAGGGACTAACTGAACTACGACTGAACAGCTGACCACTCTTCGACACCAGAGCGAGCCATGGCTGAATCCAAGACGCTTAGAGTAATACACTGGAATTGTCAACACACACGCAGAAAAAGAAAATACCTAGCAGATTTTCTACAAGTCCATTCTATTCAGGTAGCGTTACTAAATGAAACCCATCTCGGTAGTATGGATAGATTTTCGATCCCAAATTATGCGATTTATAGATCAGAAAGAAACCGAAGAGGTGGAGGAACAGCCATAGTAATCCAAAAGAGTGTGAGTCAACACCAAGTGTACATTCCACAATTAAATCGTATAGAGGCCTCGGCGGTTAAACTAAACACTTTTAATTCCGAAATCACTCTAGTAGCGATTTACAATCCACCTGGAGGTATCGATACCGATAATGTCCAAAATATCATGCAGTTAAGTCCAAAAGTAATTGAGGCGGGGGATTATAACTGTAAGCATAATATTTGGTACAGCACAAATCCCCACCCACAAGGAACCAAACCTGTTAACTACATAAACACCACTAATTACCTAATTGTGGGGCCATAGACCCCACTCACATTCCACACATTAACAATCATGCTCCAGACGTACTAGACTTAGTTATTCTTGAAAGTGTTCCATAGAACGTTGAAAGTAGAGTAGTTAACGACCTCATCGCAAACAACCTCCCGGTGCTCCTAAGATTCAAACAGGAAGTCCCTACTATAAACTATAATTTAGTGAACTGGGAAGAATTCAGAACTGTAGTAGATCAGTACCTCCCGGAAATAGATATAACCACAAACGAAAAACAGAATGAAGCAATACATAAACTAGAACTAGCGATTAAAGTAGCGACCACTATCTGCATTCCACGTAAATACAACGAACGGTTAACGCCCAATAACCTACCGACATTAAAATCTTACACCAACACCGAAACCGCCTAAGGCGGAAATGGCGAATTCACCAGCAGGACTATTTACAAGGCAAGGCAGAAGTAACTGCAACAACTAGAGAGTTTATAACAAACTAATGGAACCAAACTCTAGACAGGTTAAATCCCAACTCAAACTTGGTTTGGCAGTTAGCAAAATGCCTCACTAGAGCAAACATGAACATTCCTCCACTCATAGACAACAATGCGATTGCGGAAACACCCTAGGAGAAAGCAGAGGTGTATGCAAACACATTAGGAAGCACCTTCACACCAAACACCGCGGAGGGACAACTAAACCAAATAATTATCCAAACAACTGAACACAAAATTAATGATACAATTCACACTACACACAATAAAACACGAAAAACGAATCCAAGTGAAATAGGTTGGACTATTAAGCACCTGAAAAACAAAAAGGGCCCTCGGCCGCATAAAGTACCTGACACAGTACTCAAAAGTCTTCCCCCTGGAGCCCGGTGTTAGAAATGGTTAGAAAATTGGTAGATTTCCGCCTCGATGGAAACAAGCTAACATAGGAATGATTCCAAAGCCGAACTTAAACCTCGCTGTAGCCACCAACTACTGGTCCATTTTCCTACTAAATACACTTGGAAAAGTTGCTGAAAAGATTATTCTAAAGAGGATGAATTCACACATAATAAAGAATAACATACTAATCTCTGAACAACTTGGGTTCAGACCTCAACACTAGAAAACTCAGCAATTTTACGCCTAACAGAAATCTCTAAAGGATTCAACACGAACAGATCGACAGGCGCCCTATTTTTGGGTATTGAATGCGACTTCGATAAAGTGTGGCACGCAGGACTCGTTCACAAACTAAAATCGTAAAACTTTCCTGACGACACGATTACCCTAAACTAAGACTATCTCAGCGCTCGGGTGTTCCAAGTAACAGTGGAGGAATCGTCCTCCTCTCACACGCCCATTAGAGCTGAAACCCCTCAAGGAAGTTTACTCGGACCGACGTTATTCAATCTCTACACTCATGATATGCCAGAATTCACGCGCACCGATAAATACATTTTCGCGGATGACACAGCCCTAGTGACTCAGTCCACACAACCTCGAATAGTACTTTTGAGATTGCAAGACGGCCTTAACGACTTAGAATTCTGGTTCAAAAATGGCGTATTAAACTAAACTCTAACAAATATTAATCCATAATCATCACAAAGAGAATACAACATAGATACCCTAGACATGCGCTGCCATCTCTTTTATACCGTGGCGAAAGAATCGAATGGAAAGATCAAGTCATCTGCTTAGGTGTCACAATGGACCAAGGTCTGACATGGAAAAAACACAATACCGTCAGAGCAAAAGCAAACAGCCGATTGAACAACATCTACCCTTTGATTAACTTGAATAGTCAATTAAAACTTAACATGGAACTTACACTTTATAAAACATTTATTAGATCAATTATTACATACGCAGTCCCTGTCTGGATGATGATGATGATGATGAGTATAAAGGCGCTCAACTGCAGAGGTCATCAGCGCCCGTTTTAAAACAAACTGGACATGGCAAACACTATAAAACACTATAAATATGTCAATAGACTTACACAAAATAGTAACACGTAAAAAACTATAAAAACAATAGAGATATAATCTAAAAAGCCATAAATTCTATTCGCTAAATCCTAAAATCTAAATCTAGAATAGAATCTAAAAACCTTCTCCAGTACTGCGTTATCGTCCGCTAGCACTTCTGCAAGGCTGACCGGCAGATGCGGAGACGTCCTAAGGTCTGCTAGGTGAAAACACTCTAGCAGCACGTGTCGTACAGACAACGCTTCATTGCAAAACAGACACAGTGGAAAAGGCTCCTTTTTAAAAAGAAAACTATGAGTAAAAATGCAGTGCCCAATATGCAACCGAGCCAAAGTCACCTACTCCCGACGAGATGACCGACAGGAGGTAACCCAGGGAATCGGAAGTTCTTTGACAGATCTAAGTTTATTATTGCGGAGAGCGGACCACTCTTCCTGCCAGCAGGTTTGCACAGCTCTCCGTAATACGGCCCTAAAATCTTCCGAAGTCACACATGGTACTCGAACCTTGGGCTTCATGGTAGCCGTCTTGGCTGCCGAATCCGCCATTTCATTCCCCCGCAAGCCTACGTGACCAGGGATCCATGCACACATCACGTTTACGCCAGAAGCGTATAAAACGTGGAGGGCATCCTGTATACACTGCACAATAGGGTGGTAGTTGTACAGCTGCCGTAGGCTTTGAAGTGCACTGAGGGAATAACTTAGGATTAAGCAGTCCCCCAACTTTCGTTGACGTACGTGTAAAATTGTCCGGTATATTGCATAAAGCTCTGCAGTAAAAATGGAAGTGCTAGTGTGGAATCCGAATGTATAGGGTTCGGTTCCACACAGGTAACCACAACCAACACCATTTGAGTTCTTGGAGCCATCAGTATAAATTACAAAATGGTCCTCATATCGCGATAAAAATTCTAAAAAAAAACATGTGCGGATACTAGACATAGACATGGTAGATTTATCATATTTTGTCATGCCCAGATCAACGTGGGACGCTCTGCACAACCAAGGAGGGTATGTCCTCTCCCCCCTTGGAAACGTCTTGGGCATCTCGGTATCAAGATGTCTAAGGAGCTCCCGGAAACGATAACCAGGTGGCTTTGGTTTAATAGAAGTGTTCCTATAACGCACGTCCATGAAGGTGTTAAAGAACGGCGTAAACGTTGGATGTGTGGGCATGCAATTAAGTCCACGGCCATAATATGCCAATTATATGTTGCGCCTGTACTGCAGAGGAGGTTCTGCAGACCCAGCATACAGGCTTATAACTCGGCTCGTTGGAAATTCACCAACTTCTATACGTATGCCACAATTATTGACTGTGTCTAATCTCTTGATCACAGATGGTCGTGCTGAGCCGTAAACGATACTACCATAATCTAATTTGGAACGGATGAGTGCGCGATAAAGTCGCAATGACACTGTACGATCCGCTCCCCACGATTTTCCACTTAGTACCCGCAAGATATTTAAAGATCGGTCACATCCTCCTTGCAGTTGTGCTATATGCGACGACCAACTAAGTTTTCTATCAAATATCAATCCAAGGAACCTCGTCTCATCTGCAAAAGGTAGTAGATGAGCGCCTCGCCGGAGCCTTAGAGGTAATCGACTCTGCTGACGCCGGAAGTTAACACAGATGGGTTTCTCAGCGGAGAATAGGAAGCCGTTTTTTAAACTACAACCCTTAAGGTTATCAAAGATGATCTGAAGACGGCGCTCTAAAAACGGAGTGCGTTGAGATGTACAGTAGACGGCAAAGTCGTCTACAAATAGGCATGACGAGACACCCAGAGGTACACATTTCGAGATAGAATTAATCGCAATAGCAAACAACGTAACACTTAGTACCGATCCCTGTGGTACACCGTTCTCTTGAACAAAAAGGTTCGAAAAAACCGAGCCAACCCTTACTCGGAATACGCGGTCTTTCAGGAATTCCTGAAGGAAGAGTGGTAGGCGTCCTCGTATATTCCAGGTTTCAGGTTACGTGGCAGCCCTGCCCGCCAACACGTATCATAGGCATTTTCGAGGTCAAAAAATATTCCGACTATTTGACAGTTCTTAAGAAATTCGTTCATTATCTGTGTCGTAATGGATACAAGATGATCCACTGTTGAACGGCAGTGGATGTTATTCAGTAGGTTGTGCGTTTCCAGCCACCATACCAACCACCCATTTATCATGCGTTCCATCACCTTGCATACGCAACTGGTGAGGGAAATAGGATGGTAGCTACAAGGGAGGTGACGGTTCTTGACAGCTTTCAAGATAGGTATAATGGTGGCTTCTCGCCACTTGTCCGGAAACGTGGCATCAACCCAAACACGGTTATAGACCTCGAGCAGGAATGCCTTACCTTCAGTTGAGAGATGTAACATTTGAACGTGGATTCCGTCCGGTCCTGGTGCTGTCAGTCGCGATGATGAGGGAGCGTTTTCTAACTCTGCGATGGTGAAGAGGCGCTTATAACCTTCAAGGTTTCTGGAACTGAACACGAAACCTTGAGATTCTACCTGAGTCTTAATTGAGATAAACTCAGGGGTATAATTACTGGAGCTAGGCACCTGAGCGAAAGCACAGCCGAAGGTGTTAGCCATGACAAATGGATCAACAACAACTCCTGCAGGTGTTTCCAGACCAGCGATTGGCAGGTGGGTTTATTTTCCGGCCACGCGTCGTAACCTATCCCATACAACAGATGAGGGTGTACATCTGTTAAAAGATGATACAACGTTGCTCCATGAGATCTTTTAGCTATCCTTAAGTATTTCACTAGACTTTGCACGCGCTTTCTTTTACTCAATTAGATTTTTTAGGGTAGGGTGTCGTTGGAATACCCTCAGAGCACGTCTACGAGCACGAATAGCACTACGGCATTCGCTGGTCCACCATAGAACAGGAAATCGACGGGGTTGGGTAGCCGAACGTCAAACAGACTGTTCTGCAACGGAAAGAATTTTCTCTGTGAGATGATCAACCAAATCAATCACAGAATCGTGCTCGTTGTAATCAAAAACAGCCAACTGAGTGTAAAGGTTCCAGTTGGCACGATCAAAGCGCCATCTAGGGATACATGAGGGAGACACATCTTGCGCTAAGAGACTAAGAAGACATTGGGAAGTGGTCGCTGGAATGCAAATCAGAGATGACATTCCACTATAATGAAACTGATAACTGGGATGAACACACTGCCAAATCGATATGCGAATAGGTGTTAAAGGCGTCTGAAAGGAACGTTGGCCCTCCGGTATTCAGGAGAACTAAGTTGTTGCTCTTCAAGAATTTGCAATGAGGTTGTCTCTCGAATATGCCCGAGTTGAGCCCCAAAGTGGGTGATGGGCATTAAAGTCTCCAACTATTAGAAATGGTGTTGAAAGTTGGGAAACCAGATGTTCAAGGTCAATTAACGAGAGATCATCTGATGGCGGTACATAAACATTGCAAATGCAAAATTCGATTGATGGAAGCATAATTCTTACAGCTACAGATTGTATAGCAGATTGTAGCTGTAACGGATCTACAAATATGTCAACCCTGAGGAGCATCATAGTGCCCCCTCGAGCTGGAATGCCCTCTTCTGTTTCAATATCACATCTCACTGGTGTGTAGCAACTGATTTTAAACTTGTCTTGCGGTCGTAGCTTAGTCTCTTGTAAACATACCAACAAGGGGTTATGCTTACTAAGCAAACCGTTCCAGTTCTGGTCGAAGTGCTCTTGGAACTATGGAGATAGGATGTAAAAGTTGGTCTACATTAAGACGACTTTAACGGTAGCCGAATCAGTTTACTCTTTTTCTTCGGTGTAGGGCTAACACCTGTTTCCTCTTCGTCGGGTTTATCCTGGCGCTTTTTCGTTGCCGTTCTTGCATTGTGGTTCGTATCCTCGTGGTCCATCTCCTCTACGGATGAGGCCCCCTTGCCGATAGAGAACCTCGGTTCGAGGACACCAAAACGGTTGGACACGGAGAGCGACGAGGATGACAATTGTCGATCCGTGTCCTCACCTAAAGATTCTTCTGAGGAGGAACTTTTCGACGCCCTAGGGCTCTTTTCTACTGGCAGTTTTGCTGGGCTCTTTGAGAAAGTCAGATTTCGTGTAGCTGGTCTTGAATTGTTTAGGCGGGGCTTCGTACACAACGGACTTCTGAGACTTGGAGGTAGATGCTTTAGACGGTGACAGTGATGTCGATCGCCTTCCCGGTGCTGGCTTGGATGCCGTAGGTGCTGAGCGGGCTGATTCCTTGGCAAGCTTCGTAGGTGATGGAATTATGATCTTCTCAGCGATAGCGATCTCTCTCCTCGGTACCGGCTTAGCCGCTACTGAGCTGTAAGTAGCGGACCGCGGGATGGATGGTATTCGAGTACGCACGAGCTTCCATGCTTCCGAGAAGGAAACCTTCTCTTTCACCCGGATCTCCTGGATTGCCCTCTCCTCCGCAAAGAGTGGGCACTCTCGGGAGCTGGATGGGTGGTCACCAGCACAGTTGACGCATTTAACTGGCGCCGAGCACGCACCATCATGCTGCGTCATCGCACAGTTACAACATGTCGGTGCGGAGTTAGAAAAGGCGCTGGTGTGCGTGAAGTGCTGGCACTTGTAGCATCTGAGCGGGTTTGGTATGTATGGGTGTACCTCGGTGGTTTCATACCCTGTCCTGATCCTTTGAGGGAGATCTACCCGATCAAAAGTCAGGAGCAGTGTACGGGTAGGTTACCATGACCCCTCGCTCTCTTCGCTGAACCAGGTACACGGCCGTCACACCTTCCTCTTGTAGGTTTTCCAGGGTTTCTTCGTTTGACATGCCGTCCAGTACACGGGTGTTGACCACACCACGCGAGGAGTTGAGGCTCTTATGGACGGTAACGGTCACCGGGTAGCTGCCTAACAAATACGCTTTCAACAGTATTGTTGCCTGGGAGATAGAATGCGCTTCTATCAGGAGCGTACCGTTTCTGGATCTTGTACAGGACTTCACAGGTCCAGCTATCTTATCCAAGCCTTTATGGATAGCAAAAGGGTTAAGAGATAGAAAGTTCCTTCCTTCCTCTGTTCTGGTTATTACTAAGTAGCGAGGACCAACGGACTCAACTACTTCCTTTCCAATTACCTTCATACTTTTTGGGTGTTTAAGAGAGTGCACCATAGCGATAGTATCCTCCACCATTACAAACGTCTCCGATGGCGTGCTCACATCCTGGGCGCCACCCCGGCTTAGGTGAGAGTCCTGGCCTGGACCTTGCTCACCTTAGGGTCACACCTTCCAGTGAAAAGACAGAGGGACCCAATCGCCTTCAGGAGTATAACAGCTAATGCAAGGGCCCCTGCCCGAGACTGACCTTTATCAGCGGATACGAACACAGTCCTATGGGATAACCCGGGGCTGGGAGTTACGCGTTACCCAGTCATCCCTTGCGCCTTGTGCGCGGGGCATCCTTCAGACATGTGTTCAGGGATCTAAAAGAAAGGAAAAATAAATAAAAAAGGGTCAAACACCGAAGTGGACCATGGTTTGGCGTTTGAAGGAACACTCTCACCTCGCGGAGGAACCCAGTCGAGAGATTTCACCAGAGCCTCTTCTGCCAGTTTTCGGGGTTACTGATGGGCCTTTTCGGTAGCCGTAGCGGTCCCGGGGCACAGCAAGACCCGCCGTACATCACCCCATCTATCAGCCCCCTACTTCCTGTTGCCCAACCCTCGGGACGAGGACCGCTGAGGTTGGACTTTGAGGGGTCTTGCGGATGTATCATGGTAATGTGTTTCAGACTGCTTTTAGCAGAACTGGAAGATTCAAGTTTGAAACTTTTCCATTCATTCGATCCAAGTGGTTTCAGTTTCCTGAACATTAATTTTGTGATCAGCAGGATAGAAAAAGAAAGCACAAAACCCTAGCCTTTTGTACCGGGAAAAATATGACTCAGTGTAGAATTTAATGTCATATTGGTATATCGGCCATGATAGCTCATAAGTTAAGAGCAGGCGAATGGAAACCGGAAGAACGGTGGTTCATCTACCAGCTATGGCACTTAGTTTTTTAGTTTGACTCTATCTTTCCATACTTCCTACTACACACGGCTATTGTAAAGGAACAATTAATTTCCATTAATACTTTGTTAGTCTCGCATGTATCTCTCAATATTATGGCAATAAATAGAGGTAAGTGATTGCCAACCCAGGACATCCTCCATCACTATTAGAGACTTCACTATTTCTAAACTACTTTCACTATTTTCTTGGTTTCTCACTTTATATAAAGAATATTGCAAGTAAAATACTGTTTGCGATGACACTAGTGTGATGGAGATCAGTTTAAATTTACATGAGTGTGTAATTTAGATGAATTATGTTTTGAACTGTATGTCACATTGGTTTCAGCCAACACATTATGAGATTAGAGAACACAAAAGAAGCTAACTTATAACTCAACGATCATGCAATCCACTAGAAATTTTGTTAATGATCTGATATGAGAACAAATCCACATCAGCTTTCTGGCTGTTCAGTAAACGGATACTTAGCTTAGAAAACCCCCATTAAAGTTCTTATTGAACTTTACACTGCCAGTTATACTATCTGATAAATGGTAAATGTAAGTTCTATAGACACACTTATATTAATATACAATGAATATGTTAACTCTATCATGGCATATGGAATAACATTTTGGTACAGCTCAGTATAAAGTCAACAAATATTCCTCCTCAAAAGATGCTTATACGAATCATTTCTAACACCAATAGCAGGCACTTTAGGAGACATCTTCATAGAAAATTAAGATACCAGGTCTTCCGTGCATGAATACATTCTCAGCGTTAACATTTTTACATGCATTCAGGCCTCATATATAACAAAAGGCAAAAAAACCATCAGAATTAATTACACCCTTCTTAACAATCTTAAAGAAAAAATTGACAATGTTAATGGTATTAAAACTAGTGATAGTTGGCATCTGCGCTTAAAATTATTTTGATCTGAACAATATTATAAAAATATAAACTTATCTTGTTGAATTTAGTTAATTGATGGAAATTAATCACTTCTTCACACTAGCCGAATATAGGCTTAAGTTTTTGACAGACAGTCAACACGAAAAATTCAATTCCATGGCCGGGATTTGAACCACGGATCCCCTGATTTCCATCCAGTCGCTCTAACCCATTGAGCTACCGTGGTCGACGTGCTGCCTTGACATTAATTTCACCATTCGACTCGTATATTTTCCGGCCATGGCATTAAACATTTCATGTTGAATCTATCAAACAACTTAGCCTATATACGGCTATTGTGAAGAACTGATTAATGACCATCAATTAACTGAAATAACAAGAGTTAAATGATGAAGCCTGGACTCCAGTACTTACGATAGTAGGTGGCCACAAATGGCATATCTCGAATGCGAGAGTCCCTAGTGGTGTACCCAGGAAATGTAAGAGTCAAATGGGGAGTTTACTGGCGTGACGGCAAGTTGAACGTGGTAGCTCAATGGGATAGAGCCCCTGGACGGATTCCAAGAGATCCGTGGTTCAACTCCCGGCTATGGCATTGAATTGTTCATATTGACTCTATCTATAGTGTTGATGTTTATATAGCTCAGTAAATACTGTCGCGAAGCCGTTATCTACGATCGCGTGGCTTGTTTACACAAAGGAACTGATAGGTGGGCAGCGTAGAAACAAAGAGCAGGCAGATAAAGATAACACGCAGATATAGGTCTGCCAAAACAAACACACTGAAATAAATGAAAATTTCTGGTGACTTCTTGACTTATAGAGACTATTCGGGTTCTGGTTTATTTTAGAATAGTCTAGAAATTATCAGTGATGTATTTAACGAGGCGACGGCTCACCAAGAATGTGTTGTAGAAGTAAGCGGCTGTGAAGTGTTGTAAAACAAGGGTGAGTCGCGAGATGTAAGCAGTAAACAGCTGAGTGTGTTGTTGCAACGAGAGCTGATGTTGTAAACTGAACGCTGTTTTTTATTGTAATCGACCTTGGAAGATTGTGTTGCATATATGATGTAATGTTGTTACGTGAGAGTTGAACAGTGTATTTCTATGAGAGTAAAGGACATTTAGAATTTCGGCAAATTGAACTTTTAATTCTAGGAACCCACAAAGTCACAAATGGTGTCAGGAGTGAGACATTACCACCATGGAGGCTGCATTAGAAAAGACTTTACAGAAAATGGAAAAAATGAGGACGCAAATGACGCCCTTGCTGCGAAGACGTAAACAGCAAATAACCAGGCTGCGGAACTGAAAGAAATGAAGACGGCGAATGACAACCTTGCTGCGAAAACAGAATTGGCAAATAACAACCTGGGCAGAGAGCTGAAACAAATGAAGACGACTAACGACATCATCACTGAGAAGATCGAAGAAGGCGTTTTAACAGCGAGGAAGACATCCGCAAACAACCTGGCCGCGGAACTGAAGAAAATGAGAACGACGGATAATAGCCTGAGCGAGAAGATAACCGAATTGACGACGGAGATGAAAGCGGCATACGAGGCCCTCGCCGCAAAATTTGAAGAGCAGTTGACCGGCGTGCGGGATGACGTCACGGAGCTGGGCAAGCAGATGGGTCAAGTGGACGAGCGCGTCGACCTAGCGAGCCGCGTTAACATGCTGGAGGGAAACGCCGGAAACAACACGAAGTCCCTTAACGCCATGGTGGAGGACGTCATCGGCAGGAGGTTACAGGATTTAAAGGTAGACGCGCCGGGTTGCGACACAACATGTGCGTGCGTCAAACTCCCTAAATACGACGGCGCGACATCCTTCATAGTCTTCCGCCGTCAATTCGACACGGTGGCGAAAAACGAGTGGTCACCAGAGGAAGAGACCGCACAGCTAATAGCCAGTCTCCAGGGACTCCCCGGGATCCTACGTCGGTAGGTACGGGTTTGGCGCACCCGGAGTCCCGAGCAAACGTGTCCCTCTTGTGGGCTCCGCTTCGTGGTTGAGGGAGACGGTCAACAGGCCCACCCACGTGTATGTCGTGCGTGGAGACCTGTGTCGGTGGAAAGGTTTGTCCTGGTGGTTGAGGGATCCGTATCTGAGCTCGTACCAGTGTTCTTCTGAATTCGGGGAGGGTGCGCATTTCTAATACACCATTTTGGCTTTTGCTGCACCTAAACGGGATGTTGGGGCCTAACCCACCCCTAATCAATCGGCCAGGACTAGGTATTGTACCGAATTCCAGGGTGAGTGGGACGGCGAGCTCCCTACACTACTTAGTTATCAAAAGGACAGAGGAAGGTAGAACTTTTTCAACAGTTAATCCGTTTACGAAACAGAAAGGTCTTGACAAAATAGCTGGTGCTGTTAAATCATGTACAAAATCTAGAAATGGCACGCTGCTGGTGGAGACAACTTCAGCATTTGATGCCTGCTGTAAAGCTACATAAACATAGGTGTACTGAACAACTGACAACAGATGTTTTGCTTAGCAAATCTTATAGAACAAAAGGTTTACACATCATGGCAACATCCAAATAAGAGCCTAAAATATCAATTGGCATTCTCAAATTGTATATATATATATATATATATATATATATAAATTGTAAGTATATTGTAAAGGTATGTAAATTGTATATATATATGCTACCCTTTTAACTGCATGGAGATATTTGGTTTTGTAACTGTGTATTGTTATCCCTAGCTGATATATTATACTCTATGTACATACAGGGGTAGTCTGAAAATTTCTCGGCCCTACCAGGAGAGCAACGCACTACGTTCTGAATTTTTTCTTCTGTTGGTACCCATGTGAATAATAAGAATACAAGTAATTCCAGGCAATAGTTGATATAGGCACTGTGCATTGCTTTCAAAATAAGGATATTACCGTATGATACTGCGATAAAATTCCTCATGAAGTAGTAGTAGTAGTAGTATTGTTTAGGGGGCGCACAACAGCTTAGGTCATTAGCGCCCTGGCTTGAACTTTAAAATGGCTACTGCGGAGAGTTAACCGCTTAACATAATAAAACTCTAAAAATACAAAAACGAAGAACCTAGAACGCTAAAACGCTAAGAGTGCCCTTCCTTTTGGGATTCGGGCTAACATCTTTGCAAGCCGGATGATCAGGACGTTTCCTGGAAGCCTTTCTGGCAGTGTGGTCCGTATCCTCATGGTCCATCTCCTTTACGGATGAGGCCCACTTGCCGATAGAGAACTTCGGTTCGAGGACCACAAATCGGTTGGACACGGAGAGCGGCGAGGATGACCGTGTCCTCACCTGAATATTCTTCTGAGGAGGAACTTTTTGACGCCCTTGTGCTCTTTTTTCTGCTGGTAGTTTCTTTGGTCTCTTTGAGGAAGTCAGATTTCGTGTAGCTGGTCTTGAATTGTTTAGGCGGGGCTTCGTACACAACGAGCTTCTGAGACTTGGATGTAGATGCTCTAGCCGGTGACATTGATGGCTATCGCCTTCCCGATGGCGGCTTGGACGGCGTAGGTGTTGAACAGGGTGATGTCTTGCCAAGCATCGTAGGTGATGGAATTATAATCTTCTCAGTGATAGTGGCCTCAGCGATAGCGCTTGTCTGAGTGGCGATCTCTTTCCTCGGTATCGGCTTAGCCGCTAGTGAGCTGTAAGTAGCGGACCGTGGGATGGATGTTATTCGAGTACGCACGAGCTTCCGGGCTTCCGAGAAGGAAACCTTCTCTTTCACCCGGATCTCCTGGATCGCCTTCTCCTCCGCAAAGCGTGGGCACCCTCGGGAGCTGGATGGTTGGTCATCAGCACCATTCACGCATTTAACTGGCGCCGAGCACGCACCATCGTGCTGCGTCGTCGCAGAGTTGCATGTAGGCGCGGAGTTACAAAACGCTTTGGTGTGCCCGAAGCGCTGGCACTTGTAGCATCTGAGCGGGTTTGGTATGTATGGGCGTACCTCGATGGTTTCATAACCTGCCCTGATCCTTTGTGGGATATCTACCCGATCAAAGGTCAGGAACAGGATACGGGTAGCCACCATTTCCCCTCGCTCTCCTCGCTGAACCCGGTACACAGCAGTCACACCTTGCTCTTGTAGGTTTTCCAGGATTTCTTCGTTTGACATGCCGTCCAGTGCACGGGTGTTGACCACAAAACGCTAGGAGTTGAGGCTCTTCTGGACGGCAATGGTCACCGGGTAGCTGCCTAACAAATTTGCTTTCAACATTATTGTTGACTGGGAGACAGAATGCGCTTCTCACCCCTTGCGCCTTGTGCGCATGGCATCCTTCAGACATGTGCTCAAGGAGGTAAAAGAAAGGAAAATTAAATAAAAGGGGTCAAACACAGAAGTGGACCATGGTTAGGGCGTTTGGAGGAACACACTCACCTCGCGGAGGAACCCAGTTGAGACATAAAACCAGAGCTTCTGCCAGTTTTCGGGGTTACTGATGAGCCTTTTTGGCAGCCGTAGCTGTCCTGGGGTACACCAAGTCCCCACCGTACTTCACCCCCTCTGTCATTCGCTTACTCCATGTTGCCCACCCCTCGGGACGAGGAAAATTCCTCGTGAAGGAAGGTTTAATACCTGCAGGAAGTAATTTGCTGATTATAAATGGGTATGGTGACCCTTCACATTCAGACTTCTCTGAGAAGAATTGAGCCGCAGATTATAAACTTGGGTGTGAATGCATCTAAGATGATCCATGCAAGGGACGATCAAAAACTAACCACACCCAAAACATTAAAAACAGCATCTCATGATTTTCGAAGACTGGCGTACAAAGATGCATGAAACTGCTAATATTCTTGGAATTTCAAATCAAGCTGTTCCCATTTCGCATCAAGAATTATACATGAAAGGGCTTTGCCGCCGATAGGTGCCACATATTATGAATAACAAATGTGCACTTCAAGAACAAATGGTTATCTGTTCCCATACGTCATAGTGGATGAATCACGGGTTTACCACACAACACCTTAATCTAAGAGCAGCCATAGCAGTGGAGAGAAGCTGGTTCTCAGCTTCATATAAGACAAGGATGGTGGCTTCATCAGGAAAGATTATGGAGTCCGTGTTTCGAGATACCAAAGGAATTTTGTTGATTGACTACTACAAAAAACGTAAAACCATTACTGAAGTACAGTACTCTAAACTTTGAACCAAACTGAATGCAGGAATTAATTAAAATAGAAACAAGGTAAAAAACAATTGTTTTAACTAGGACAATGCACCTGCCCACAAGAAAACGGGTTTTGGCCACGCCGTGGCTCAGTGGTTAGACCGCTTGGCTCTCACCAATGCGGCCCGAGTTCGATCCCAGGCGAACACAAAGTGAGATTTGTGGTGGACAACACGGCGTTGGGGCGGGTTTTCTCCGGGTCCTCCGGTTTTCCCCGCCATCTCATTCCACCGGTGCTCCATCTTCATCTCATGTATCATCAGTGTCATTGCCTCGGTGCCGTATGTGGCAAAAGCGGGCGTTAAACACTACACATTTCATTTATACACAAAAGGGTTTTGGAATGGAGAAAAATATACGTGCACTATGTATTACTGGAGCATCCACCCTATTCCCTATATTTGTCTCCTTCAGGTTTCTATCTGATTAAAAAATAAAGAAATTATATGCTGGTGGCAGCTATTCATCCAATGAAGGAATTGCCGCTGTAGATGGTGACTTTGTAGCACTTCCAGGAGAACATTGGAACACTGCAAGACAAAATCTACTGATAGCCGTGGAAATTATCTTAAAAAATAAAGCTACTTTAAGGCCATGAATTGTCCCTTTATCAGGTGAAAACTTTGCAAACCATCCCCGTAAGGTACCTTTGATACAATATTCAAGTGTACTAACAATGTCTCTTACATCTCTTTGTGCATGTTTAACGGCCACCAATGGGCCCTGAATGCAAATCACTCACTAAATTTTCTATTATGCTCTGCCCAAATTTCACTTATCTACCATTTTCTCCAGCTGCTTTACAGTTAGGTCTGATAACTGGTGCATTCGTTTACCGCTAAGGACATGACATTCTTTTGAACAGCTATTCCCCAAAAAAATGTATGTTTTTGCAAAACAGTGCAAAAATATATTGGTCAAGTTAATATTTGATTCCAAAGATTTACATTTTTGTTTCTTTTCCAGAATGTATTATAATGTCTTGCTACCTCAGACTTGCACTTGTAAAACCAAACACATGTGTCGCACTTGTATGATCTAACGATGTGATTATTATTGGAAATGTTTTGTTAAGCCAGGCTTATGTATAACAGATATCTCACATTAGTCACATTTGTATGATCTTTTATCTGAATGTAACAGAATATGTTTGTGTAAGTGAGACTTCCGTTTATAAGATTTCTCACATTTGTCACACTTGTATGGTCTTGTATCTGAATGTAACAGGATATGTTTGTTTAAGCCAGACTTTTGTATAAAAGACTTCTCACATTTGTTACACTTATGTGGTTTTGTATCTGAATGTGACAGGAAATGACTGTATAAGCCAGACTTCTGTTTAAAAGACTTCTCGCATTTGTTACACTTGTATAGTCTTATATCTGAATGTAACAGGATATGGGTGTCTAAGCTTGACTTCAGTTTAAAAGACTTCTCACATTTGTCACACTTGTATCGTCTTGTATGTGAATGTAACAAAATATGTTGGTCTAAGCCAGACTTTTGTTTAAAAGACTTCTCACATTTGTCACACTTGTATGTTCTTGTGTCTGAATGTATCAGAATATGTTGCTTTAATTTAAACTTCCGTTTAAACGACTTCTCACATTTGTCACACTTGTATGGCCTTGGTTCACACTTGGGTTTGAAAGCCTTCTTAGATGTACCACATTCATATGATGTGACTGCAAACTTCGCTGTTTTCAAATGTGAAGGAATCTGTTCCATTTGACAGCGCCCTCTTAGTTCCGAATGTGTGAGTGAAGTGGAGATGTCTCTTTTTTCAAAAGATCCTTGTGATTGTAACCTGAAATATTTTAAACCAAATTAAGAACAATATAGTGATTTATTTTCCTATAAATATTTCTTATTAAAATATCATTAACTATGATGGAGTTAGTCATGGAAGCAAAGGCTCTAGATCTGTTTCTGTGTAATCAGTAGGACTAGGAGGTTGAGGACCTATAAACTGTCTAAAAAGCCACTTTAGAAACTAAAAATATCACAAAAGGAACTAAAGATTGGAAAAATATAAGTACAGACGTTAAACTGCAAAACTGCACTAAAAACAAACCTGTCCATTCCTAGTCCCTGGTTAAGGTCAATGTCAAACCAAATGTGTTGTATATGTGAAACGTATATTGTTCTGTATGTGAAATATATTATGTATTGATAGTTTATTTAACATAAAAAATGTTACTATTACTTAATCATGAAATAAGTGAAATAAGAATAGTACGAAAAACATTGTATTTCAAACGGCGACAGCCAGTCGAAGTGGTATTTGTAAAATTAGGGAACAGAAAGGATGTTTATAGAACAAACAAACGATTACTGTGTGGACCAGCAAACAAATTATGAGTATACGGGCGAACAACATGTGACCCGTTTACAAGAAAGTACAATCTCCAGTTTGGTGGACTTTAAGAAAGTAAATAATAGTGAAAGGAGTCACGTAGACATTGTTCACGATCTTTCGAACAACAGATATAAACCCCGATGTTGGGAACCTAGGAGAGAGTTCTTCTGGAAACAGTATGCCGTAGTGCACGGCAGTCCATCGACAGTTGTCAACGCAGGTATGACCGTACGGTCTTAACGCACGTCGCTGTAACACCCACCCACGTGTCAATATCTTCTTCAGCAACTAGTAGACTGACTGGAGCCAAGTTTTCATCCCGCTTAATGTACCATTTCACTAAAGCTCCCCAATAATTCATCATTTTCACCTGACTACTGTTGGTTTTGTTACCAAAGGCTCAACGCCCCTCCCAGTTTACCTTCGGCTTCCGCTCGGCCACGTTGTGGTCCCACCCTGGGATACAACATAAAATCTGGTGTCAGCTGTGTGGGGTTGGTTGAGCCGCAAATCCAAAGGCAGGCGACCTAGAAGAAGAAATGAAGAAAGGCCACACCCTGCGGGGGACGACCAGATGTAGGCGGGAATCAACAGCAACGGGCAGCAACGAATCCGGAATCCAAGGAGAAGTTCCAAGGGCAGCCAAGAAAAGCAGAGGAGTTACAAGGAGACGAAACTGTTCCAGCCAACTATACATCAACGTCGGCATCAGTGGTCAACGGGGGAACATCTAAGAAAGCTGCGAACGAGACATCTTAACGGTGAGTCCTTGTTTCTTTCGAAATGGCAGTGTCCAGTAGTAACAGTGACTTTATGTCACCCCAAGATGCTTATTCCGTCATTTAGTGGCGACAAAAAGGAAATAATTCAATTTATTTCAGATGTAGATACTGAATGCGCAATGGTTAATCCCGAGATGGCCGCAATATTCTCTAAATTGTTGTTAACAAAATTAAGGGGAGAGGCTGGGATCGTTATTAGCCACAGGAAATTGCAAACATGGGAAGAAGTAAGGGAATATTTGAGAAATGCGTACGTAGAGAAACGTACCCTTCACTTTTATAGTACCCAGTTGTTTACAGCTAGGCAAGAAAAATCAGAAGGGATAAGTGCATGGATTAACAGATTTCAAAAGTTAGCAGCCGAATTTAGAGAAACAGCTCTCGAAAATTGCAAAGACCCAGAAAGATAGGAGATATTAGCCATTACTGACAAACTAAGAAACACCTGCTTTATACAGGGTCTAGGGGATGATAGAATACAAACAATATTTCGTAGCCGGTGTCTCGAAAGGAACTTTCAAATATTTGTAAAGTCACGTTGGACGAGGATCGTGCTATTGTGTCTAAGCAAGAACGGTATTCTAAATTAACACAGTTAACGTGTAATAAGTGTGGAAAGAAGGGGCACATAGCTAGCATACGTTTTTCTAATACTAAGAAAGAGTTTAGCAATGGAGTTAATGCTGTAAATACAAATGAAAGTAAAAGCAATACGACAGTTACCTGTTTCAATTGCGGGAAGGTAGGGCATTATGCTATATATTGTAAAAGCCCAAAGAAACCTAGGAGACAGGAAGAAACAAGAGTTTCGAGTACTAATGCAGTAGAATCTATTGCCAATATAGGTTTAGTGGCAGGAAGAAAATCAGAATTTGTAAAAGTAAAGTTACCAGATAGTAAGACTGGGGAATTTCTGATGCTAGTGGATACTTCGTCTGATATATCATTATTAAAAACCCCGTCAGTTGTGGAAAGTTAATATATGACCCTGAAAGAAAAGTAACTGCTAAAAGTGATAGCGGGTCGTTAATACAAACTTTTGGATCCATGAGTGCTGAAATCGTAATAGGGAACAAAGTTTTTGAACATGAATTTCAGTTAGTAAAGAATCAAGTTGAGATCCCATGTGATGGAATTTTAGGGAGGGATTTCTTTGAGAAAAATTAAGTGCTGATTGATTACCAAAATCTACAACTAGCTGTAGGACAGGAACGTTTGAAACTACTAAGTAGTAGTAAGAATGCGGGGTGCAGAACTCTTCTCCTTCCAAGTAGAAGTGAAGTAATAGTATAACTTCCTGTTGGAAATAACGACTTGAAGGAGGGTTTAGTAAAGAAACAAGAAATAAGACCCGGAGTATACTTAGCTGATTTAGTTGTAATAGAAAAGGATAATCGTGTTATAACTAGTATGTTGAACACTATTGAGAATAACGTCGAGATAGAGGATATAAAGATAGAATTAGAACCTTTTTAATCAGAAAGATGTGACAGGGTACTCATGACAAGGTGTGAACCCAGCAATGTAGATAGAGAAGCGGAGGTAGTTTCCAATTTGAGGTTAGATCACCTTAATGAAGAAGAAAAGAAAATAATAGAAAATACCTGCCTAGAGTATCAGGATATCTTTTATTTACCAGGGGATCAATTGAGTTGTACTTCAGCAGTACAACATTCCATTGTACTGGAATCGAATTCTGAGCCTGTGGATGTAAGGCCCTATCGATTACCAGAGGCCCAAAAAGCCGAGATGGCCAGACAGGTAACCAAGCTTCTGAATGAAGGGATAATAGAGGAAAGTAATTCACCTAGGAATATTCCTCTTCTCTTAGTAAAGAAGAAACTAGACACTAGTGGCGTACAAAAATTTCGGTTAGTGGTGGATTTCAGGAAATTAAATGACAAGACGATAGGGAATGCCTACCCTCTTCCTGATATAACTGAGATACTGGATCATTTGGGGATTTCGAAATACTTCTCATGTATAGATATGGCTATGGGACACCATCAAATTCCCATGAATCCACATGATAAAGAGAAAACAGGATTCTCGACTAAGACCGGCCATTGGCAGTATTCCCCCAGGGGCCTACTTCGGTAGGTACGGGTTTTGCGCACCCGGGGTCCCGAGCCAAAAGTCTCCCTCGTGTGGGCTCCTCTTCGTGGTTGAGGGAGGCGGTCAACAGGCCCACCAACGTGTAGGCCGTGCGTGGAGACCCGTGGAGAAGGTTTTTAGATTCTTGTCTAGTTTAGAGTTTAGGATTTAGTGAACGAAATTTTTAGAAGGTTTTGATTGATGTTTTTATGTACGTGTATTTTTAATAGGTTTTGTTACACTTGTATAATTTTTAGAAAGTTTTATATCTGGCTTTTGCCATGACTAGTTTTTTAAAGGGCGCTGATGACCGCCGTTGTTGAGCGCCCTTATATATATCATCATCATCTCATTGGCAATATGTCAGAATGTCCTTTGGCCTAAAGACAGCAGCTGCTACTTTTCAAAAGATGATGAACACGGTGCTAGCAGGATTATCGCCTTCTAAGTGTTTTGTGTTTTTGGATGACGTAGTTGTTTATGCTGGATCCTTGCAGGAACATGACAGGAAGTTGAGAGAAGTGTTTGATAGAGTCAGGCAATATAATTTGAAACTGCAGCCAGATAAGTGTGAATTCCTGCGTAAAGAAGTGAGCTATTTAGGTCATGTGATTTCAAAGGAGGGAGTGAAACCGGACCCAAAGAAAATAGAAGCAGTAATTGAGTTCCCAGTACCAAGTAAATCTAAAGAACTGAAGGCCTTTTTAGGATTGATAGGATACTACAGAAGATTTATGCCTAATTTCAGTAGGATAGCAGTTTCATTGCATGCCTTGCTAAAGAAAGATGTAACTTTTGAGTAGGGGAATGAGCAGCAGATAGCCTTTGAAAACTTAAAACAAAAATTGACTTCTCAGCCAATTTTGCAATATCCCGATTTCTCAAAAGATGATGCATCTCAAAATGGGTTAGGGGCGGTCCTTTCTCAAGGGGTAACTGGAAAACACCTCCCGGTAGCTTTTGCTAGCCGAAAACTAAATAAGGCTGAGCAAAACTACAGCACGATCGAGAAGGAATTCCTTGCAATAGCTTGGGCAACTAAATATTTTCCACCGTACTTGTTTGGAAAGTGGTTTACAGTAGTTACGGATCATAAGCCACTTAAATGGTTAATGAGTATTAAAGACCCAGGTTCGAGGCTAATGCGGTGGCAAAGTCAATAAGAAGAATATGACTTTGAAATCAAGCATAAATCAGGTGCATTGAATGGCAATGCCGATGCAGTCTCAAGAATTCACACGACAGAGTGCGAGGGAGATAAGCAGCTCTCGGAAGAAAATAAAGCCGAAACTCTGTATGAGGCTCATGACACACCTAAGGGAGGGCATAGAGGAATGACTAAAACATATTTGGCGCTAAAAGGAAAATATTATTAGCCCAATATGAAACGAGATGTAGAAGAGTATATTAAGAAATGTGAGAGTTGTCAAAAGAACAAGGTTCTGCAACCCAAGAGACGTGCACCCATGGAAATTAGCACTACAGCAAAAAGTCCATTTGAAAAGATAGCTCTGGATATTGTAGATCCTTTAACCATAAGTGACAAAGGGAATAAGTATATTTTGACATGTCAGGACGAACTGACCAGGTACTTGCTAGCTACACCATTAGAGAAACATGACGCAGAAACAGTGGCGAAACTATTTGTAAATTAAATCGTATTAAAGTATGGGATTCCTTCTAAAGTATTGACTGACCAAGGTTCAGAATTCCTGAGTGATTTATTCAAAAATGTGTGCAGAATTTTGAAAATATCAAAATTGCAAACAACCGCATTTCATCCTCAAGCAAATGGTGGATTAGAACTAAGTCATAGAGTTCTAGCTGAATATCTCCGTCATTACGTAGATAAAGACCAGAGAAACTGGGATGAGTGGGTAAATTTTGCTGTGTTCACCTATAACACGTCTGTACACTCTGCAACAGGATTCACACCTTTTGAATTAATTTTTGGTAGCGAGTGTAGAACACCACTGAATTTAAAAGCCAAACCTTAACTTACCTATAGTTACAATTACGTCAGTGAGCTTAAAGGAAGACTCCAAAGTGCCCACCAGGTAGCTAGGGAAAGACTACTGAGGGATAAGGAAAAAAGTAAAGAGCAGTATGATAAAGATAGTCAGCCAATAGAGTACACAGTAGGACAGAAAATATTGCTAAAAGATCAGAACATTCGCAGAGGTAGGTCAGCAAACTTAGACAGTCAATGGATAGGCCCTTATGCAATTGTGAAGGTAGAAAATGTAAATGTTACCATAAAAAGGGGCCGAAAGTTGCAAAAGGTACATGTAAATAGAATAAAACCGTTCTACTAAAAGAATAAACTATAGTACTTTAGGATTATTTTATTGCAGATGTTGATGCTACTAGTAATCACACTGGTGGTGGGGATAGCCTCAAGCGAAGGAGAATATGAGCTGGTGAAGCTCGACACTCCTGCTGGACTGTATTTTAACAATAAAGGATCTGCACAACTATACAACGCCATGTGGAAAGTAGTAATTTTTACAGATTTAAGTAAGATAGACTCAGAATTTGATAAATTGGACCACTATACGATTCACGCACTAAGTCTTTGCAATAAAGGGTCCTTGAAATGATGGAGTGGCTGTGAAAATTTTAGAAAAAGAGCATTTAATAAAATAGAGCAACTAAAGGATGCAGAACACCTGTTAAAAGAAATAACGGGAAGAGAAGAGAGTCGGACCAAAAGAGGTATTTTAAACTTTGGGGGACAGCTACTAAAACTCTTATTCGGTACCCTTGACACAGGAGACATGGAATACTATGAGGAACACATTAAGCATGCTGAGGAAAACGTAGAAGGGGTGTCCAATATATTAAAGGAACAGGTGTCCGTGGTGACAGCCACTCTAGGCATTTTTAATGACTCAACAGCAAGTATAGTTTATAATGAGCAGGTGTTACAAGACAATTTAGCAAAAATAAGTATGTATTTAAATGAAACTTCATTTAAAGTATAAGAATCTATTGATTGGGTTAAAATAAAGTTAGCTGTATCCGAGAACATTGCTAAGTTAAATGTTGCAATGGAAAGCTTATCTAGAAATCTAGAAGTACTAATAGACAGTATATTGCATGCAAAAGCAGCCTTATCCAGCCGCAAGTAGTATCACCATCTAAGGTTCTAAAAGTGTTAAGTAAAAATGTAGCTAATTCTCCAAAAGGGACATCTCTGCCATTTCCAATGAGCAAGGATTCATTCAAAATGTTATTTAAAGTATGTGAAGTGAGAGTGTTTGTGACAAATAACAGGTTAAATTACGTAATATTGGTGCCACTAGTTTCACCAAGTGTTTACAGTGTGTATAAAGCAATATCAATGCCAGTTAAAATAGAAAACTCAAGATATATTCTAATAGATGTGAAGGATGATCTGTTGTTTATAGACAAAGGTAGACAATATTATTTCACCAACAATGAAGCTATCTTATGGCATTCTAAAGCCGTACATCAAAACATGTATGTTTGTAGACAGGAATGGCCTTTGAGAATGGTTCATTCAAGTAATGATTGTGTCGTAAAAATGCTGCAACCAATAGACAAAGTACCTGAAACATGTGATAAAAGACTAATAGAACTCAGAAATCCTCTAAGGACTCATTTAAATCACAATACATGGTTGTATTTTGCTCCAAAGGGAGAAGTTCTTACCATTTTGTGTCCACATATTGAACCAAACGATGTAATGTTACAAGGAGTAGGAAAAATTACCTTAAATGAGGGTTGTAAAGGTTACAGCAAATCTATAGTAATTCAGTCACAATTATATGTTTTCAATGGACTAGCAGAAGAAACTGATTTAGTATCCCCTGTTAATTCAGATATTGATTGTTGCGAGAAAGTAATTGAGAAACTCAATACTACCAAGTTACACTTAAACACAAGTTTTAAATCAATTGTTTCAAATTTTGATGAACTAAGGTTAGCCAGTCATAAGCTTTCTGAAGTAGAACGACTCATTACCACTCACGAATGGCACACAGAACAAAGTAATTATCATGTTAGATATTCAACTCTGGTGTATATTGTATTAGTTATAATAATATTGTAAGTATGTTATTGGAGTTATAAACGCTCCCAAAATTATTGTAAAAACATCAGAAAAATCCCAGCCAAAGAAGCGGGAGGATCCGGAAATGTAGTACACAAGGGCATGCATTCAAGTAATGAAAGCATTGCGTCCACCCCACAAAATATTCCTTTGCAAGAGGTCGAACCCAGGCCTTCCATGCGTCAGAAGAACAGGTGCACTTATTGACCAAATTAAGGTATAAATTTGGGCTTTTATATGGGGGAGGTGCTGTATACGTATAGGGCTAGGAGGTTGAGGACCAATAAACTGTCTAAAAAGCCACTTTAAAAACTAAAAATTTCCCAAAAGGAACTAAAGATTGGAAAAATATAAGTAAAGACATTTTAGGCGTATTTTGTGGCATGCCTGTGGCCAGGAATTTTTCCACAAACTGCAAAACTGCACTGAATTCAACCTGTCCATTCCTAGTAACTGGTTAAGGTCAATGTCAAACCAAATGTGTTGTATATGTGACACGTATATTGTTCTGCATGTGAAATATATTATGTATTGATAGTTTATTTAACATAAAAAATGTTACTATTATTTAATCATGAAATAAGTGAAATAAGAATAGTAAGAAAAACATTGTATTTCAAACGGCGACAGTCAGTCGAAGTGGTATTTGTAAAATTAGGGAACAGAAAGGATATTTATAGAACAAACAAATGATTACTGTGTGGACCAGCAAACAAACTATGAGTATACGGGCGAACAACACGTGGCCTGTTTACAAGGAAGTACAAACTCCAGTTTGGTGGCCTTTAAGAAAATAAATAATAGTGAAAGGAGTCACGTTGACATTGTTCGCGATCTTTCGATCAGCAGATATGAACCCCGATGTTTGGAACCTAGGAGAGAGTTCTTCTGGAAACAGTATGCCGTAGTGCACGGCAGTCCATCGACAGTTGTCAACGCAGGTATGACCGTACGGTCTTACCGCACGTCGCTGTAACACCCGCCCACGTGTCAATATCTTCTTCAGCAACTAGTAGACTGACTGGAGCCAAGTGTTCATCCTGCTTAATGTACCATTTCACTAAAGCTCCACAACAAATCATCATTTTCACCTGACTACTGTTGGTTTTGTTACCAAAGGCTCAACAGCCCTCCCAAATAATAAATATACCCCTGAATAAAGAAGAATTTAATAAAGAATATAAACACATTATTAATACTGCTTTAATTAATGGTTTTAATAAAGATTTTATACAAAAGAAGATTGAAAAATATAAATATCAAAAAAGTATAAATGATATTTCTACTCTTAAAAAAATAAAAGATGATTATAAATTTAAAAAATTCACTTAGCATCCTTGGGTTAATAAACATTTTCAAAAATTTGTTAAAGAATTTGGTATAACTTCTAATTTTCTAAAAAAGATAAAATTCCTAATAATACAAAATCTGGTACTTATCAATTTAATTGCTTAGATTGTGATCAGGTTTATATTGGAAAGACGAAACGTAGTTTGGAAACCAGAAAGAAAGAACATTTTCGTAACATTAAATATAAACAAATTGATAAATCAGCCATGGCAGATAATTGTTTGTCAAATTATCTTCTGGTGGGATTCTTAAGTTCATTATGCGGTCCTTATTTTTCCACATGAATATGTTGTTGCATGTTATCAGTTTATTTTGTTTTATCACTCGTTTTAATAATTTTGGATTTGTATCAATGTTTACACCTTATTTTGTATTTTCTGGATGTATTAACTGATTGGATTTCATCATTTGTTTCTGAATTTAGCAATTTTAAATTTGAGTGTCCATTAGTAGGTGCCAAGATTATATTTTGTTCCTTAACCCTTTCACTGCTGAAGTATTAACAAGCTCATAGGCCCTCCTTGCTGAATTATTTTGGATAAACATTAATCAGTATATTCTTTAAAATACCATGCAGAATTAACATATAATATTGTGAAACACTCACCAAAGTTGTTATAGATGAACGCCGAATAACACAATTAAATAATAAAAAGTTTCAAAACAGGGAAAAGATACCACATGCAACACACTTTACAAAGGGTTGTCCAAGGGCCACAATAGAAACATGAATAAAAAGCTGTTATATGATGATCTGAATTTTGATGTCTTAACTTTTAAAGTCACACTTTACCACAATATTGATGAACAGAAATTTATTAACAATACAGGGGTATCCAAATTTTAATAATGTAATAGTATTCTTTCTGCGAATATGAAGCAGATTTGGCTATATATATAGGTAGAAAATACCACCTCTACTTTCAAAATCTGATTTGTGTATGGTAAATTGCAAAACAGGGGTGCAAACATAAACTCACATTGCATTTGGCACACATATACTTTGACTCTTTTCTTTTTTTCTGACCAATAGTGGTGTTGGAGCATACATGACATCTTCTGGCAGGCATTTTTATATTTTCGGTCGATGGTATTAGTAAGATAAAATGTTGTGCTGTCAGTCTTGTGGGTTGGTCACCAGATAAAGGCCTCCCAGGTTTGCTTGTTAGTCTTGGTGTATGAAATTCTTTTGAAAGTTCAGTAATTAGAGTAAGTTGAAAGTCAGCAAATGTAACATTCTTTCCAGTTTTTAATTATATAGTGAATGTGCATTTAGAAGTGTCATGTCTAACAGATGAAAGAAGAATTTCTATACCACTTCAAAGTCTTCCTTACACACTCAAGGGAGCCTATCATCATGTCTGATCTGTCAACAGCACCCATATTCTTATTGTAGTCCATAGCACAGTCCGGTTTCATTATTTGTATGTTAGTCTTTTTGTCTACTTTCCCCGTCGGTCTCATTGAGTCTGTGTGGAAAGTAGTTAGCATACAAACCTCTCGTCTGTCCAACCACTTTAGTGCCAACATATTGTCTGTATGTGCAGATTCTAATTGTCGCTTTTCTAATTTTGCTGTGAGTCTTGGCATTCCTTTCCTGTTCCTTGTAACAGTGCCACAAACATTAGTTTCATTTATATGTAGTCAATTATAAAGAAGAGGGCTCGAGTGCCAATTGTCTAGCCACAAGTTATGCTCTTTAAGCAGGTAATTTGTAGCGAGGGTTTGTACCACAGCCCCTGACAGCCCAAGGTCACGGTTATCAACAATTTCTGATTATTAACAGTGAAGTATTCTTCATTTTTGAGTTTGATTTATGAGTCACTACGTTTACACTCAAACTCACCTGAGGATGAGATAGAATGATCTGAAAACGTTTCAATTATACAACTAGTAAGTGAAGTATGAGTGTAAACATAGTGACTTATAAATCAAATCAAAAATACATCTAAAATGTTCAATAACAGGTCTCAATTTGTGTGATCTGCCTCCTTCATGAATGTATGTATTATTCACTGCAATTGGGTACTACCCGGTGGCAGAGATAAGAATACAGATCAAATTACAAATACTAGATTTACAACAATAACACCATAAACAATACAAGCATATTATTATTTTAACTTTAGTCACCTAAAACATATCTAATTACTTCTCTATTTACATATTATATAGCATTATAATTTAAAAGTTAAACTATAAACCATCTAGATTTTTTCTGTGTCTTATTGTCATTGAAGTGTAAAAGTCTTAGAAGTAAAAGATACTGATCCCTGGACATGTAGTCTGCAAATTGCGGAGTAGCAATAAGGAGATCTTTTGTCTTACATTCTGCTATTGTATGCTTCTTTACTCTGGTCATTGTCAAGGCAAAGAAAATGTGTAGTTTTTCAGGAGAAGTATCTGTCCATGTTTGTAGTTGAGAATGCAGGCTCGGTCGTAATTTTTCACACAAGAACATGAAATACTTATTGCTGTCATTTGCAATATGATACATAATATGCAATGGTAAGAATAACTTGAAAATATTAATTCAAATCTGCTTGCATACCTGAATTTTGCTCATCAAAAGGGTAATTTACTGGCCTGAATGGACCCTGTTGCCACTGAACGGAAGAATCCATACGTCTTCTTTTAGCATGTTGCATGGGTTCTGATTCTACATCACTGTCATCACTCTCACTATTTATAGTATTATCATTGTTACAACTTTCACTTTCACTGTTATCAAACTCAAATCTGACAAATCACATGATACTGCTTAACTTTCTGCTATTAAATCTGCATCCTGCATGACATATGACTTCTTGCTGGAGGAAGCCATGATTTTGTACAGCCTGAGTAACGTGACCGGCTTGCACCACGTGCAAATGACTAGGAGAAATATACTATGCAGGGCTTCAGATTTTAAATGATAAGACAGCAGCACACAGCAGAGAAAGAGTTAAAACCTGAACCAATACAACCTTAATAGATGGCAGACCAACACTGCTTAGAGAATGCTACATTTAGTGACTTTCATTTCTGTTTACTGACGTCAACTGCTGTGTGTTTGGCAATGTACCTTCACCTGCAAGGAGAACAGTGAATCACGCTGTCGGAACAGTTTCAACATCCGCAGTGAAAGGATTAAAGGTCTTTCTAAATGTTTTAAATATTTTGGGGTGATATATGAATGAACTGAACAGTCTGTTGCTTTCTTTTTATTTTGCAAATCTGGTTGCTTCCTTAAGGATTTTCTTTACTTTAGCTTTTCCAATTTTCTTATACAGCAGACTCTAGTTGTATCGATTTTCCTCTCCTATGTGTAATATGGCTTTTTGTTCTTAGAAGTATTGTGCTTTATCCATGGGTATGTTGACTAGTCAGTGTGTAACACTGTTTACTATTGCATGCTTATGTATAATTGTTGTATCTATTACTTTTTATGTAATTCTCTGAATGTATTGCTTTCCTGTAAATTCCAAATTATACTTTTGTGTTATTCTTGACAATATTTAGATCCAAGAAAGAGAGTTGTCTATTGATTTCCATTTATATTATGAATTTGATAGTCCTTTCTTGCAGATTGAGCAATTTTAATGCATCATGTAAATGTTTATTAAGCACTACTGCTAAGAGGTTATCAAAATATCTATACCAAACTTCGAAGATCCATGGGAAGGTCATTTTTAATTTGTGTTTCAAATGCACTCATAAGTAAGTTTGCCAAAAAGGGTTAAGTTGGGTTGTTCACACATCACCCTGATTTCTGCTTGTAAAGCTTGTAAAGCTGAAGAAGTTTTGTTCACTGCATATTATTGTTAGTGAAATGTATTCTTCTACCTCTACTGCTTCCTTTTCTATTGTAGCTAACCATTTTTTAATAGATTCTGTAATTTTTGTGTTTGTATGCTTGGAAATAAAGTTGTGAAATCAAATGAAACCAGTCTGTCCTTCTTTGTCAAAATTTATAGCTTTGATTTTTTTCCACCAAATTTAAGAGCTTTTTAAACTTGCACTCTCGAATTTTGGGATACTACTGAATTTATTTAGTAAACAATTCACCAAATTCTATGTGGGAACATTTATGATACTAGTGACAGGTGTCATGTCTTGCTCTGTTTTATGAATTTTTGGCATGACTGAGGGTTCTGTCTATAGGTGTACCTATAGACATCTGAATTAAACAATTTTAAGAGTGTTTCACTATTACCTTGGACACTGTGATGATAACAGGTCCTCATTCAGCTCAGAAAATGTTTCCTGCAATAAAAAAGATAGCACTGTTAGATACACCTAAGAAGAAGAGAAATAGTTTACACACAACACCCACACATATATTAGTAGACTAGAGATTACCTCCTGCAGTGTGGGCTTATACAGAATTCACACTACAAGCATGTCACCATCTCCACTTAATAATACTACATACAGTGAATTATGTCCTCATTCCCGGTAATCTGATACAATTCCTATTGTCATTGTTTCATTTTTTCATATTCATCTTTATTGCTTTTTTTAAGTAGAAGTTTTTGGGGAGGAGAAGGTAAAGCTACTTAATTCCAAATGTTTTTACCTGAGGTCAGGTCTTAGCAAACTGCAATGAACCCCTATGATTCCATTTTCAAATTAAAGTCTTAAGGTTATTGTGTGTTTATAAAAATAGATTTTCAATGTACAACCTTAACGAAAGTGCCTCCCAAAATACAAGCTACAGTGAACCAACTGATTCTCTAGTTTCTGCAGTCAACTCAAAGCATATGTACATATATTGATTCAAGTAGCAAATAAGGATTTGGGGTGAACAAAGTGATTATACCTGGAGCGGAACAATTCACATTTAAAAATAGGCTCCTCTTAAGATGTTCAAAGTGTAATTCTTCCTCAGTAAGTGATTAAAATACACTTTTCTTGGTCAGATTGCACAAAACCTAAGCTTAAAAAAAAGCATGTCAAAGACAAAGAAAAACAGTATATGTCAATTGGTATAGCACCTGCCTGCTATGCTAGGGGTCCCAGATTTGATTCCCAGCCGTAGGGGTGGGGATTTTTCTCCGACCAAGATAATTCCTCATCTTCCCTAGAGCCTGGAAGTATGAATGAGAGCGTGAATGTGTGTGTGATCTAATGATTAAAACCCAACGAATACAAGTTAACACCTTTGAAATCTTTCACAGCAAAACTGCCGCTGATATGACCATTAGATTTAAATGGAACAAATAAAAAAAAGCAGTATATGCTTTTAAAAAAAAGAACAATGAAAACAACTCAAAATTTCAATCTACTCTAATAGCATATGTCACGAAGCTACTGGCAGCATATATAAAAGCTGAAATACAGACTACTGCTGGTGAGGTATAAAACATGCAGTTCATCATTGATAAATTGAATCAAAATACCAGTGTAAAATATTATTCTGGATTTTGCAGGAAAAGCACAAAATTTATCATCATATCATTGGTATGGGATTCTATGCCACTGTTTTAATCTTTATGTTTTTGCCTTGATTTTTAAGCATTTTGAACTTTTTTAAATGTATGACAAAACAACACTGGGTTGCACACAATCCTGCAAGATAGGAGAAACTATTATGATTAATGCCCAGGATATCATATCCTAAAAACGGAAATGTTTATTTTGTATGTGCAAATGAATCTAAAAGTATAAATGAAAGCTTCACAACTTAAAAAAAAAAAAAAAAAAAAAAAAAGGCACAAGACAGAAATTTTCTAGCTTATACAACAAAGAATATTGGAGCTCATCAATTGGCAGAGAGACTTCAGAAATACACTTTTTGAAGCTGCACTCCATAATAAATTCATTTCATAGTATGTTCTTTTCATTGATTTGGCTATTATCATTCAGTATAGTCTTATATTGCGAACATGAACATTTTACATCACACACTGTTAACCTTGCATACTGGAAGAGAAGAATATGACTAACAAAAATTATCAAGTTATGCATTAGCCTTCCAAATTTGGAACTGCTTTAACGTAGCCCCTATAGTTCTCAAACAACGCTTCACATTTTTTTTTGCGACTTTTACTTTTTGCACTTCAGATAGTGTTAGTATATTTAACTTAGCTACTTAATAAGTCAACAGAAGTTTCTAGTTTGCTTACAGAAACATCAACAAATCAAAATTAGAAGATAAAACGGCCAAGTTTCATTTTAAATGTTCATCATATCTTAATTTCATGAAATCTCAATTGCAGAGTGACCTATCCATTTACTGCTGATAATAATAATCAACTAACCGTTTGAAACTCAAATCAAGCTTCAGGAAAGATGGAATGCTTGAGGAAGAAAACGACCAAGGATGTAAACACATGCTTATAAGCAATTCATTGTTTTGTTATATACATATTAGAACACTTAATCCAGCAAAAGTGTTATAAAATAAGTTCTATATAAAATAATATGGATGAAATACATGTTTGTGTAAGTTTGTTGTACACATGTTATTAACAAAAGCATGACACTTAAAGTTTTGTGACACAAACCTTTGAGTAGTCGCGTAGGCTGCATATGTAGCACAGCCATATTGTTTCTACATGTGTGTATCTCCTTCTGCTTTTATGATGGTGGGGGTTTTGACGGCTTCTTGATGCTCTGTGTTCTAAACAGTCCACTGTGTAACAGTATTTTTGGGGTTATGTTCTAAGGAATTACGAATGTATAAAAATATATGTAGTTGTGTGATTGGCCGAAGTAGTGTTGGTGTGACATGGTATGACATGATGTGGTGACGTGCCATTGGATCGGCCAATCACAGATTTGAGAAGTAACGATAGAGACGAGAATTCAATAATCTTGAGAAATGTGATATGTTCTTCAGCCTTGTTTGATGACGATAAAAAATGTTGCGGTGAATATAATTATAAAGGACAGTTAATAACCTTCAAAAGGAGTTATTCGTTATTCGCAATAGTAACGAGTGGATTATACAATCAAATAATATATAGTTAATCAAATTCCTCTTAGAAATGGCGCCGCAACGTGTGGTCGAATAGGATAAAGAAGAGGAGATTAAAACATCGTACAGCTCTGTGGAAATATAAAAGGAAAGGAGAAAGAAGAGAGAAGAAAGAAGAAAAAGAGAACTGGTTTAAGTGAGTGAAATTAAAAAAAAAAATAGTAGTAGTAGATTAATGATACTGAGAAATCAAAGGTTAGTTAAAAAAATGGCGAGCAAGAAAATTACAATGGAAGAAGAAGCTAGTGACGATGTAGATTCTAAAATGGAAAATGTAGGATTGAGTAATGAGTCATTGTTGGAAAGAATAACAAGAATGTTAAATAATTTAGATTCTAAAATGGAAAAAAATGCAAATGATTTAAAATTAGAAATGAGTAATTTAGATTCTAAAATGGAACAAAATGCAAATGATTTAAAACTAGAAATGAGTAATTTAGATTCTAGAATGAGAGATGTAAAATCTGAAATGAGTAATTTGGATTCTAGAATGGGAGATTTAAAATCAGAGTTGAGTCATGTAAAGTCAGAATTGAAATCAGAGTTAGAACAAAATGTAAATGATTTAATTAAGAAAATGAATGATTTAGATGTAGGAGTAAGACAGGAACTAGCTCAAAATGTGGGTAACTTAGAAATTAATTTATCACAGAAGCTAAAACAGGAATTAAAATCTGAAATATCACAGGAGATTAGAGAAGGGAGGAAAGAGTGTAGGGATAATATGGAAATGCTAATGCAGATCATAGAGATTAATATGAATGAGAATAGAAAGGAAGTCAATGAGTTGAGAGAGATAATTCAGGAAACTAGGTTAGGTCAGGACATTGTGAAACAAGAAATTGATGAGATAAGTAAAGCAAAAGAAGAAGTAATTTTGCAAATTAGAGAGGTAAAAGAACATTTTGAAAAAGAGAAGGATTACTTAGGAAAATTGACACAAATTGTAATTGTATTACACGCTAGTAAAGTAAATACTGTGAAAGAAATGTCTAGAATTAGAAATATAAATGACTGTGACTTACCAGGTGAATTAAGCAATCATCAGATGTCTGGTGATGTCGTAAGTGAATGTAGTGAGTTTGAATGATATTAATTATCATAGATAACACACAAAACATGTCCACACACACAGAGTTTCACAGTCTTGTTCAAAATGTATATACATACGAAATGTTCACACAAATACAAATACACAATGAAGATCATAGTGGTCACATGTATGATACACCACACAAAATCATGTGGTTTTCTTTAAGATTTGAACACACAACTAACCTAACCTTCAAACAATGTTATGATGTACATGAAAAAAAAGATGGATTTACCAATTTCTGGATGCTTACAAAGATCAGGTTAGCCAACTGAGAAAAATGTATGACACTAACTGTTCAAAAGTTACGAATATTGATACAGGACAGCTAGAAAAATCACCCAACATGAATAATTAAACAGAGAATTCTGTTGCATATAAATAGTATATAAATTCGTTAAAATGCAATTATTTCATTTTAATTATATATGTCCGTTTACAAATAGTTGTTAAAATATTTTTATATTGTTATAGCATGATTGTTCATAGTCAATAATTTAAAATTGTTAAATATAAAAATGCTTTAATGCAAATTTGGGGCGGGGCACAACCCCACATGAAATCAAAGATATATATTTTAAAAAAAAATGTGTTATGATAATGCTAAGTGGTTGTTAAATGTTCATTTATTGTTATAGTTTATGTATGTTATATTTATGTTACAGTTCATTGTTGTCAACGAAATTGTTAATTGGGGACGTTCTTCGAAATATATGGAAACAGGTTGTTAATTCATTTATTTGGTTATTTTCCATATATTTCAAAGAGGGGCATTTGTAACAGTATTTTTGGGGTTATGTTCGAAGGAATTACGAATGTATAAAAATATATGTAGTTGTGTGATTGGCCGAAGTAGTGGTGGTGTGACGTGGTATGACGTGATGTGGTGACGTGCCATTGGATCGGCCAATCACAGATTTGAGATGTAACGATAGAGACGAGAATTCAATAATCTTGAGAAAAGTGATATGTTCTTCAGCCTTGTTTAATTACGATAAGTTAATAATCTTTAAAAGTGATATGTTCTTCAGTTGACGGGTGCCTAGGTGCTGCATGGCAGGATGATATCCATCTGGTAAACACCTGTACCTGCGGTAGAATGGTGTCCGGGATTTGGGGTGACTTGGTAAGCCATTTCCAGATCACTGAAGGTGAGATGCTGGTTGTGGTGGCATGTCGCGGGAGTTTCCAACTAATAACAGTGGGGACTCAGCCTTCTGCAATATCATGACTCCTTGGATTGGCCGCCCCCTGTCTCCGCTAGCCTCAACTTTCCTCCCTCAGATTCCCCACTATAAACCACAGCTATAAACCACAGCTTTCGGTGCCAGGACACCTCCATAGCCTAATCCAATCCAACACAAATGCAACTAGAGTAGCTACAAATTAAGTATGAACACACAATACGGATGATTATCATACTGTGTTGGCGTTGCCAGTTCCACAGTGAGGGTGTGACAGAGATGGCAGATATATCTGTCTTTGTCTCACAAAAGCCACCTAGCAAGTATCATACAGATGCTGAGATATAGTGATACAGATGCTGACACAGAAGTTCACTTAATATTTCAGCATGTGTGTGAGAACATATACAATGATTATCGCATAAACTGAACCTTAAAATTTTGAAATATACAACAGTTTGCCTGTATGTTCATATGCACACAAAACAAAATTACTCAGACTAGATGCATTCCTGAAAGACATTATTTGTTCCAGCAAAACAAAATAGCGCCATTTCAATGATTTGTGCATAGTTTCAATTTCAATGATGCCGTATTTGTATACTGCCTGTAGTGGACTTTAAACCAATTTTTCTTTTATTGATATATTTAATAAATATATGAATATATGAATGTGTATTTTGAAGCAATTTTACACCAGAATATCATGCATCGAAGATATAGAATCCGTATATTCTATTTTCCCCCCCTCATCAAATTGGTCATCCTTTTGGCAGTTGGATATTCACACTTGTCATATAAATCATAAGTTGTCATAGGTAAACCACAATTTTTAAAACTGTCTAAGTTGGTAGCATGTTTTTTAGCTGCTAGATGTTTCCCTGGAGATTTAAATATGGATATCTCCTACTTTGGTGAACTGTTTGCCTTCTTTAACAATGTTCGTCACAGATTAAGCACACACATGACAAACCTGTAACATCAATTCTTGACTCTGAGCAAAATTTCTACATTCGAAAATATCTTTAATTGACAACTGTTGGAAAAGGAATACACAAAAAATACTTCTAGCCTGCATAGGTAAACTCATACAAGTTGTTTTGCAGTTACTACTAGGCACACTGGTACTGGGCTTGCTAAGTGATATATTTACTAACTTTGAAAATCATATGTGCACTCTTAAAAGATCACCACTTTACTGAATGCAGGATAGAAAATGCAATTGCAGCATAGCACGTGTGTGCTTTTCTTCACTGACACTTACTGATTCTTTTCTTTCTAGTCAGGCATCCTATCTTTCCATATCCTCGAAACCATATGTGCTACAAACATGGGGTTTGGACAGTAGTCCTCTGAAATAATAACTCTGTAACATGGGAAAAACAAAATAATTCTGTTATTAAGATGTTTAGAGCATGCAAAGAACCTAGCAATATGGTTCCACAAAGCGAGCCAGAATGCGTGCTTAACTGTACAACATTGAGCGCACCACATTGGCTAGTAGCAATAAACCAGCCCAGCCAAGCCAAGCCACACCTTATATTCCTTCCTATGTTGTAGCTACCTTGATAATTCTGCAGCGAGGAGCCTATGAGGAAACTACTAGGATCTTCACTGCAAGCAGCGAATTGCGAAATTGGGAGCGATCTCAGTGTAGCTCCCGGGAATTGCGCTACTGCTTCACAGTACAGAAGTGTCCTTCAGACACACAGAATGGGGTCGTTGAAGGAGGTCCTCCTCTGCAAAGGAGGGACCTTCGACTATGGACTAGGTCCCTAACCAGTATTGAGAGTGGTTGCCTTTTATTAATGATGGTGCAATAGTGATGATGACTGAATTAGGGATTTAGAGATGTTGGTTACGGTAGAGTTGTATATGTTGTATATGGGAATATGAAGATGATTTATGGTACTTAAGGAGGTCCTAGCACAAGTCTGGGTTTCTTGTATGTCTCTCCAGGGTCGAGATTATAATCTCCAAGTCCACGGATGAGGCTGTTGAAACTGTTTGGGAGTTTGGAATAGAAGCTATGAGATAGGTGTAAGATGCAGTCAGATATTTTAGGGAAGGATAGGTCTAAATGGATGTTGTTGTTAAGGATATACCAATTGGCTGTAACTGCAGTCCAACAGTAATGGTTTTGAATGTCTTGGAGTTTGGAGAGATGGGTTTTGGTTGCAGCACCCCAGACTTGGCAGACATAGATAAATACGGGCCTTAGTACCTGTTTGTATAGTAGTAGTGTGTTTCGAAGTGCCAGTGGTGACTTACGGTTGGATAAAGGATACAACATAGCCATCCTTCTGCTGACTTGATTAGTCGCAGTTGTTCTGTGTTCCTTCCAGGTAAGGCGCATGTCCAGAATAACACCAAGGTAGGTTGTTTGCATTGACCAGGGTATATTTGGACCTGCTAGACATAGGTTGGGTACGTCCACTAGATTTCCCCATGTAAAAGTGATTGCTTGGGACTTAGTGGCATTTAGTTTTAACTGCCAGGTCACAAACCAGGCAAACAGCATATTATCAAATAGCTCAGCCCATTGCACTGCGATGACAGGTCATTTTCACACAGTTGTCATGGCAAATAGATATAAGATTGCAGCCTCTTAGGGTTAGAAGGGTGTTTATATAAGTGAGAAGAAGTAGGGAACCAAGGAGATTACCTTGAGGTACTCCTGGCATAGGGCTGGGACAGGATATCATCCTTCACGACTACAAAGGATTGGTTTTGAAGGTAGTGGTGTATTAAGTGTGTAAGGTAGAATGGGATGTTGAAATCGATGAGACGAAGTAGGAGGCCTTCATGCCAGACAGAATCGAAGGATCGGGAAATGTCGAAGAATAGGGCTGCAACATAATGCAAATGCTTCATACACAAGGCCAAGGGGCTGGTGTGTTGTGCAATGTTGTCTCCAGAATACAAATTGCTCAGGATGTAGCATCTGGTGTTGGTCTAGTATGCTTTGGAGGCGCTGCTGAACAACTTTCTCAAACAGCTTGCTGATGGACGAAAGAATGCTAATAGGCGTATGACTGTTTAGTCGCTTTGGGTCTTTTCCAGGCTTTGGGAGTGTCATTACTCTTGCATGTTTCCATGCTATGGGAAAGTAAGCCAGAGGCAGCAGGCTGTTAAAGAGGTGTACCAGTAGATGGACACAGGACTGAGATAATGCTTTGAAAGCAGCATATAGCAATTTATCAGCTCCTGCCACTTTATAGGGCCGTACAGAACTGATGTTATTCCGAACCGCTACCGTGGATGTTAATATGACGTTATACACATGATGAACACAAAGTAACTGTAGACAGCTGTTGTAATTTCCTGTGATAATTCCTCATCTATTGACTCTGCCAGATGGAAGCAAGAGGCTAAATACTCAGCCATTACTTCTACCTTGTCCCTTGCAGATGAAGCAACTCTTCCACCATCAATCACTGGCGGGTCTAATGAAGGTATCTTAACGAGAGCTTTCGACATTCTCCAAAGGGATGTGTCCTCTGGATCTAGCATGCACAATCTTCTCTCCCATTCTTCATTGCTATGTTCACTGCTATTGTATTCTATGCTTAGACTAACTCTTGCAGTGTGTGCTTATATAGAACTCACACCCAAGCATGTCACGATCTCCCCTCATTAATACTACATACAGTAAAAGATGTCCCCATTCCCGGTAGTCTGATACCATTCCTCTTGCCAATGTTAATTTTATCTTATTCATTGCTACTGTTTGTTTAAGTAGCAGTTGTTGAGGAGGAGAAGGTAAAGCTGCTTAATTTCAAATGTTTTCACCTGATGTCAGGTCTTAGCAAATTGCAAGAAACTTATTTCTTATGTGATAATGATTCTAAAAATATAAAAGAAAACTTCACAACCTAAAAAAGAAACAATTTGGTACAAAACATAGAGGTTTTCCAGCTTATACAACAATTAGTATTGGAGCTCATAAAAAGGAAGATAGATATCAAAAATGCACTTTTTGGAGCTGCACTGCATAACAAATTTATTTCACTATATGTGCATCTCACTGCCTTGACTATTATCATTCAGTAATGCCTTATATTGGGAACATGAAAGTTCTACAACACACAATGTGAACCTTGCATACTTGAAGAGTATATCAATAACAAACATGTCAAAATAATTAATGCATTAGCCTTCCAAAACTGCTTCTCTAAATGTTGCTAGCCACTGTGTTTCTCACATGAGGCCCAACATTTTCTGTTGCAACTTTTACTTTGTAAATTAAGATAATGTCAGGTTGTTCTTAAACAAAGACTATTACTTTAACTTGGCAGCTTAGTAAGTCAACAGATGTTCCTAATTTGTTTATCAAGAACTCAAGATTAGAAAAAAAAAGCCCAAGTCTGATTTTAAGTTAGCATCATATTTTAAATTGTTAATTTCAATTGCAGAATGTTCTATTCATTTACTGCTGGTGCAAATGCTTCAAAATTATCTTTATTAATACACACAACTTTAAGTTAGGTACCACAATGTGACTGCTGGTTCAGGAGGCAACGGAACATCTTGATTAAAAGCATCAATCCATGCAAGGCTTCTACAGAAGCTGTAAACTGGTTTGTCCATATTAGAATAAGGGGTTTATATTGTTTCCAAAATCTATCACAAGCATGATCATTGAATGTTACATAAATCGAATTACAGAGACATTTATTTGGAACAACTTTCTTGACACATGCTACTGAGTTTGTAAACAGAAGAAATACACTGCACTATTTAACACCATTTTGCCAAGTTTCCAAAGCTTTGTGAAACACCCTAGCTATTGCTTCACGATTTCCAGTTGTAATTCCCTTAGAGGTTGTCAGGAAACCCTTTTTAATACCCCTAAATTTAAATTTGCCACTTTCCTACCATCAACATTGATAGTTTCATCAATCACAAGCCACAGTTTATTCATTTTCACAAATTTAATTTACCGGATATATTCTTTCCTTATTTCAATTAAAACAATAATTTCTCTGTAGCAGTGACTCATTAGCGGCAATTATATTTTGCATATCTAAAACAGTACCTTATGAATCCACAGCTCTTTACCTCATAAAGAAGAAAGTCAGCTGAAAGAAATCCTTTGCACCAACCGGACCAAAATTCTAAGTGATTTGGTAAGTTAGAAGAAGAGGAAAATTTGATTCTCCTATAAGAAATTTCCGCGAGTGTAATACCTGAAAAATGTTACTGTACCTGGGAACACTGAACTCACAATTGGATTTTACATAAGGCCGGCAAAATAGTAATATCCCATCAGTCGTAAGAGTATTTTAAACTCTAGTAAGTGCTGATGCAAACACTTACAATCACTTGAATTAACCTATCGTATTATGTGCAGTTGGAGGAATTTAGTAACAGTTACGAAAAATTAATTGGAAAAACTATACGTAGTCAGTTTTTAACACTTTATCAAGAACAGACAATAGTTGGATCAAGGCTAAAAGTGAACACAATGGCTTCCGAAGCAAGTCCTCCAACAATATAAAAATGTAAGTGACAAGCTGTTAAAAACTGAACTACAAAGATCTTTTTATTTAATTAAATACTGACCAGGGGGTTCCTCCATAAGGCTGCAGGTTTGCGCTACACCCACTGATTCTGAATATACAACAGATGCATTTTGCACATTAAAGCTGTACTTGTTTGCATTGTTTTATATACAAACATGTTTCAATTACGCTTATCGTTTGTAGCTGCCCATGACCGCAGAAGTCAAAATAAACAGTGATTAGATGTAAGAGCCGCCAGGTTTGCAGCGAAATGTTAACCTAAGATTTTGCCGAAATGTTGGATCTCTGAGGGGGTTGCAGGAAGGTGAAAAGATGGAAGTGCCTCTTATACATTGTGTAAATGGAGGTTCATAAACCTAGCTCCTCCTACCCCTAGCAACGGCTGTAGCGTGACCTTCAGGCTTCGCTTAATATGTATCTGTGGATCTGCTTTTCTGTGGTGTGGTTTTCTGCTCACAGAACATTGACAAATATTTATTGAAGGTTAGACTGAGTATTCTAACATTGTATTTATAGTGCTTATTGTGAGGCATTGTTTTTGTACATTTTTAAAATTCTGATAAAATAAATACCGTGCCATCTTTACTGGAAAAGCCCTTTTTGCAATGGAGTGCTGAAGAAAAATCTTAAGTGAAACGAAACAAGCATTTCTATAACTCAAACGATTAAGACAAAAGCTAGAACATTCAATAGAAAGTTCAACCCTGACATGTATAAGAAGCACGACTGATGTGGATATGCAGTTAATAACTCTTTATACTGTTTTCCATCCCTGCTCTTTGGAGGAGATGATTCCCGTGTGAAGCAAGGATTGAAAGATGTACAACACATGCACGGCCATGTTAAAAAGCATGAGTTCTCTTTGTCTCATATTAAAATGCATTAAGTTTAGCAATGTATGCAATATTAATATTGCTGCAGAAATGGACAGTGCATACAGAAGGAACATACAGCTGAATAACGATAAAGTTACGCAGAATAGATATGTCCTAAATATCATAATAAACTGTATACCTACGTTGTTGCTGCTCATCTGAGCTGGCTTTTAGAGGTCATGATGAATCTGATACATCACAAAACCCTCGTATCTTTCGAGGTCTAATAGATTTCAGCGCTGATCTCGATAGTGTCCTGAAGGGTCATCTGGAAAAAGCAACTGTTTTTAAGGGCACTTAAAAAACTATACAAAACGAAATTCTTCAGTGTATGTTAGAGGTATGCCCAGAGGAAATAATGAGGGAGATTAAGAATGCAGAATTCCTTGCTGTTATAGCAGATGAAACCACTGATATTTCTTCAGTGTATCAGATGGTTATTATCTACAGATATCTTGTGAATGACAAGCCTATAGAACAATTATGGAGGTTTGTTCAAACTGCTGGTCATGATGCAGACTCTCTTGCCACAGTCATTAAATCTGAACTTGATCTGCAACTGTCAGGGAGCCCGAATAAACTTATAGCACAGACCTATGATGGTGCATCCGTCATGTGAGGTAGGAAACACGGTGTTCAGGCAATTGTGAAAGAGAAGTATCCTTGTGCCTCTTATATACACAGCCATGCACAGAAACTTAATTTAATGATACAAATGCAGCCTCAGTAAACACCAGTGTGAGGATATTTTTTGCCAATTTACAAGGAATGTGCACTTTTTTTTTTTCAAATTCTTCCCAAAGAACCGCAGTGCTTGGTGAAGTTGTGCAAAAACAATTGCCACGTTCTGTTCCAACACGAGGGAATTTTCATTCATGGATGGTCAATACCATTTTCGAACACATGGAAATATAATTAAATGCATAGAGGTTATTCAGAAGAGAGCTCTATAAACAACACCATACTTGTTCAGGCTTCTGGTTTTATGGCCACATTGAAAGGTGATAATTTTGTATTCTGGCTGTCTTTCTTCCACAAGATCATGACCCATGTGGACATTTTGTACAATCAGCTGCAGAAAAGAGACTGCAATGCAACATTTGCCCTCGCCCAGCTAAACGCATTTAAAAGGGAAGTGCAAAAGGTAAGAAATGGCGTGGATATTGAGGAACACGAAGAAACTGCAATTAAGAGGAGAAGAATAGAAGATCATGATGTGAAATAGTGTGGATATTGAGGAACACGAAGAAACTGCAATTAAGAGGAGAAGAATAGAAGCTCATAATGTGAAAAGGACAGAAGCTCTTGAGGTTTGTGACATTACTCTTAGAGAAGCAAAGGACAGATTTAGCTTCATGGAGCATCCGGTAGCCTCGACTTTGCCTCTTCAAGAAGATTTCTCCGACTATGATATTTCCAGAGGATTCCCTTAGAGAAACAATAAGGTTCTATCCTTTCATCATTGGAACAAAAATTCGTAGAGAACTGACTGTAATTTACAGTCGAGAGGAATTTCGTTGAATGTCCGGCGCTGTGTGCTTGATGGACTTCATTAAGGAAAACAATATATGTGCTACATTCAGGGAATATGTCAAACTCCTGTGAGTGCTATTAACCGCTTCGCCGATGGCCATTTAAACGCTTCAGTGGCCGGAAACGGATACCCAATAAACAGAACAGGACATTTAAATTGTTAAATGCTGTAAAAATGCATCATAAATACAATTCCGTATCTTCCGTATTTATTAAGTTATTTAAACGAAACAAAAACTGGTTTAAAGCTCATTAAAGGCAGTATAAATATACAGTAACAATAAAGTAGAGACTACATTAATAAATTGCTGAAATTTCACTATTTTGTTTCGCTGTAGCAAAAGCCATTCTTTGTGCCGAACGCGCCTAATATGTGAATCATTTTGTTTTGTGTATACGAGCCATAGTATGTATGTATAGCTACGCAAGCGTCTTCTCAGGTTCAAGTTTAGTTTATTTATGCTATGCCAAGCGATAATATGACGAGAATATGTTGCGTCACACACTCACACACTGGAATGAAAACTCTGTCAGCATCTGTTATTACAGTGTTTCTCAACCAAGGTTTCTAGTAGCCTTATGCAGCAGTTTTCGCTTTGTATTTCAGCTATTTATACTCTCTCTCTGTGTTCAGAGAGATTTCTTGTAGCTATCAAGAACTAAATGAACGGCACATTTGAAATTGTTAAATTTCAATGTTAACCATGGCTTATCCCGGTAATGTAGCAAATAAATTAGCTTGGGTATGATGTGTACAGGCTTCTGATATTACTGTAGAAAATCTGGAAGATTTGTTGTACGATTATGAAAGAGATCTTTAGGACATACGTAGCAGTGACGTGTACTGGTCTACAGCTGGCATGTTAGCTACTCCATTGTTTGGGGAAATGGCGGGTCAAATATGGGTGATACGGATCAGCTATTACCAGCTATCCCTCTTTACGGAAAACAGTTAAATGGTAAAAAAAAGGTATTTTTATACCACTGGATGTAACTATGCACAGTTGTTTAGTAATTATCAGAGCTGTAAAAGACATTCATCTACCTGTACTTGCGCGTATAAAGAGCTTGTAACCTAATTGAGCATTATAATACTCAGAGGCCTCTTTATACTAGGGGGTAGCAAAATTCACCACATCATCCCTCATACTTGAGAGAAAACACTTTCCTAAAAGTATACCACCCACACCCAAAAACTTGTAACCATTTCGAAAATGTGTAGTGTATTGCGAAAAAGAAGTTCGTAAGGAAACCAATATTATTTGGTGTGAATCTGCAGATGTGCCCTTGGGTGCTTATCCAGGTTTGGAGGTGTACAATTCAAAAAGAAACCTTTAAGGATACGTTTACATTCCTTATAGAACTAATTTAAATTGATTGTAAAACAGCAAGATTAAAATAATTGGCGTTAACTGAGCATTAAATGCATGTATGCGCAGGACGTCTATACACGTCCATATCGGTTTGGGGCATTTTAACTTGGACGTCATATGACGTCCATATCGGTGAAAGGGTTAACTATGCCAGTGTCTACCGCTGAAGCAGAACGCTGTTTCTCAACTTTAAAAAGACTAAATGTCTTTTGTCACAATGTCACAGGACCGATTGTCAGCATTAGCAATGCTTTCAATTGAGAGGGAGTTTGTTATGAAGATCAGCGATGTCAGCGCATAAGTAATCCATAGTTTCGCCAGGTCTAAGGAGAGGAGAGCAGAGTTTCTGTATAAATAGGTGAGTCACTACTACTCTGTATTTTATTTTTCATTTGTGCACCACCATTAATTTAATCCACCAGCCGCCACTGCTACTGACATTTTTAATTCACACAGCTAATTCAAAAACATAACTTTGAGTTCACATATTACTCATTGCTTATGCAGGAATAATAAACATAGATGATGTAATCTTGTGGTAACATTCAGTACCACTCCAGCTTGTACATGCAATGCAATCACTATATATCAAGTGGCACAAACAAATAATTCCTACAGCCCTCAAAAGTTATGAGATAAAGTTTTATGTTGGAATTAGATTGAGGAAAGGGCTAAACATATGTACTTGCAGAAATGCTACTGAATATATTTATATTACAATATGAAAAAAACCATATATGTGTGTGTGTGTGTGTGTGTGTGTGTGTGTGTGTGTGTGTGTGTGTCAAAAAGCCTATAACACGCAGTTTTCAAGCTCACTCTTCAGTTAGAGGCCAGAGGAAGCTAAGATTAACTCAAAGCCATTAGAGACAATTTGGTAACTGAGACAAAAGCAAAGTGTCTGGCATGATACTCCAAAGCATGTATACTACAATCATACAGATAGCCCATGTAGAGAACATAAATGACCAATGTTACCCGAACAAAATACTACAGAACATACCAAAAGGAAAATAATCAGAAAGCTTAACACAGATATGTAAATCAATTGACAATCAACATCAGAACTAAGGAACATATAAGAAACATTAAAAATGGTGAAACAGAAAAATCAGGAGTGGCTCTACATTTTTGGAATACTAGAGCATGTGCAGGTTTTTACTTCTCACTATATTTAGACATAATTAAACATTCATTAAACACAATTGCAAATGATCACAACATGCGCTCAGATACACGGACTTAGGCAAACGAAACCAAGGCAAATTGCCACAAATAAAAAGCAAAGTAACTTGCCAGTACAGGATCTCTATCTGTTGCATATGTAAAGACATTCTGTTTATGCAACGTTATCAGCAAGAGAAACACACACTGAGGTATTATGATTACTGCAGCGTTTGCGTAACCCGCTCAGCCGCAGTTCATGCTAAGCACGTGTTAGAATATCGGCAACCAAGGTTTAGTGTCTAATGTTGTCATGGAACGTTTCGACTCTAATTGGCCATTTTAATCGTTACTATGACAACCGTTATGAAGTACTCATCCTCTCCCATTTATTTAGACAGTTATTCCATGTGGTTGCTGTCAATCACATTCTAGTTAGGCGACCAGTATAAGTGATAAATTAAATCTGTTGGATTAGTGTTATTTAGGTTTGTTGTTCTTTTTCTTTAAGCATTGAGTCACAGTAATGCCACCACCGTGGAGTAGGTGTAGCATGTTGAGCTCACGTTCAAGGGGTTCCGAGTTCGAATCTGCACGGTTTTGTTATCTCCAGAATTTTCCCATTCTGAAAGATGGATGTATGTTAACTCTTAGCTCGATGGAGTGAACTCATTTTATTTTTTCTGAGTTTCATTTCACTCATTTTATTCACCTTCCCATATGACTTAATTTTGAAATGAAAAATAAGAGAGGACCGAGAGATGTTCAAGTGACCCTCCACTGATAACATTTTTCTAGTTCGGCTTTTGGTTTGGTGGAAAGAAAGCCTTAAGTACGGAAGAATTCCAAATGAACCATGAGAATACATAAAGTGCTGATAAATCTTACCTCTTTAGCTCGACTCACAGGTAGTAACTCCATAGTTAACGGTGTCTCGTCGTCTTCCTGTTTAATTTCAACTTTTACATCGTCCAACACTCCAGCATTCATCTTGCAGTATTCTCGTTTTCTTGCTGAGCCGAATAAGCTGTAGCAAATCAAAATGTGCCTTAAAGTTACAGTAACTGAGGAGTAAATTATAAATATTTGTAAAACATAAGAAGTGATCTGGTTTCGTTAACAGTAAACCAAAATGTTAAACGATTATGACCAAGTCACTGCCTTCTGAATGTATATCCACGCCAAATGGAAAATTGTTTCATTTTCTTAAAAACATCGTACTTTTAAGGACTATCATATAATACAATGCTATTAAGATATTTATTTTAACCAAATATTATTAGTTCAAATATTCACATAATGTATTACCTTAACCCTGTATTACCGTTAGCAATATAACAGATTAATACAATATCGCCAATGCAGCTACCTCCGCAAGGTTTATTTACCCACAAAATCAAATGACTGCTTTGATAATGATATTTCGTCGCCTATGTAGTAATTGTTTACGGCACATTGACATATTAGCGTTATATACGCTGGAGAAATGAACGTTAAAGTATTTATGCGCGAGATGTACTTTCGTGGCACAGTATTTTAATGATTTGGGCTTTGTAGGTACTAATGTACAAAAAAGCAAATTAATTATATTCGATTTTAAGAGACGTCCTATCGAACTTCAGCTATATAGACAATGGTCTAGCCCAGTGTGTAAAATGGGTAAAGATTTAAGGTTTAATCCTTGATGGCAGGTTAACTTGGAACAACCACATTGAAAAACTAGAAAGTAAATTAAGATCATGACTTTTTGTGTTGCGATATTTAGCCAATTTTCTCTCAGTAGATACTAGTAAGTTAGTGTATTTTGCATTAATATATTCAAACGTTTCTTATGGCATCGAGCTGTGGCAACACACTTCCAAATTAAACTTTAACAGAATTTTTCTCCTACAGAAAAGAGCCATCAGATACCTGGCAAAAAGAACATATTCGAGCTCTTGCAGGACCTATTTAAAAAAAAGAATATTAATCATAATAATAATAATAATAATAATAATAATAATAATAATAATAATAATAATAATAATAATAATAATAATAATAATAATAATAATAATAATACTGATGATGATGATGATGATGATGATGATGATGATGATGATGATGATGATGATGATGATGATGATGATGATGATGATGATGATGATGATGATAAACATACTTTCTCTTCCCTGCATATTTTTTTTGCAAACAATATTTTTGTACCTAACAGGAATACAACTTCCACTAATTCCAATATCCGCACATATGAAACAATGAGAAAGAATAACTATATGGTTAAAGGTCACAGACTAATACTGTGTCAGCTGCTAATTTGAAATCTTAAGTGACTAATCTCTTGTAAAGTAACGCCAACTATAGTTAAATGAATATTTTGATGACAACTGCAATTATTTTCAATAGATTATGTTTTGTATGTATGTATATGTGTGTTTGTGTGTGAGACAGAGGGAAGATGAATGAAAATTTTTGACAATATTTGTAAAACAATATATAATGTCTGTATTATGTTATAGTGAAAAATAAATTGATTGATTGAATAGCTGAAAAGATTGCAAAGGCCACTTCTGCGATATGTGAATTTTAACATATACAGCAATAAAATTCCTGATACATTAAAATAATGCTGTCTTTATTAAACAACTTTATATAGCGATGAGAATGACATCACGCAAACTGCTGTTTATGTTATGCAAGTTGGAATTCTAAAGCTTCTGACTGTAATGACTACAGTAAAGGTAACCTAATAACAAATTAATGCATTTTGTAGGTCAAAGAAAACAGGGTAGTTTACCACAAGGTTATGGTAATACAGTTTCTTGTACACAGAAAATTAGTAATATATGAAAATTCACTGGAAGGAAAACGTAGCAACATACAGAAGTAATAAAGCACCACTAAAAGAGATGTAGGTATACATTTCAAATTAATTTACCAACAATTATGTACAAACAAATAGCACTTTACATATTTAAAAAGAAAACAAAGAAGCTATGTTAATGCCTTTATTTGATAAGAATTTGAAATCTCTATACTACATATATTATTTTCAGCACATTTGTTCAAAAGGATAGTCAGAGGAGCATCTGAAATTTGTCATTGATTCATATGACTTTTCAGAATTATTATGTGACTGTGCATTTCTGCATGTAAAGGATGACTCATATATTGGGTTGATCAGTTTTTACCTATACTGAATATTGAGGTCTTCATCCAAATTTATAAATATGACACCATGTGTAACAGTTTCATATCAGTACTTTGATATGTGCAACTCCTTATACTGTTGAAGGTATATTACACTTAAAGTTGTTAACATTACAGAAATTATGTATTAATATTATCCATACAGTGTCAAGAACCTTTTGGGAACAGATGGAGCACAGAAAAATACGTAAATGCATTGTTAATGTCACATTACATGCCATATTATTTTTCTAAAGTCATTTGTCCCAATTGTGTTGCGATACAATGAGGTGCTTTCCACATGAGGCTTTATTGCTATATTGCAGAAGATCTAAGTTTTAGGTGAAACACATGTGTTAGGCCTAGAATCTGTTATATCTATATTTTAATAATAAGCAGAATATTAGAAATAAAAGTAAAAGTGTCAGATAATAACAATGATGTTGATGTCATAGTGATACTTGCATATTTTTCTTTCATGCACAATTGTACTCAAAACATGAAGCTTTTTCGACATCAACTTCAGACAATCACGTTCCTTAACATAGTTATTCTTAACAGATGTCATTTGGTATAGTGTGCATTTGATATTATGTTCATAGTGATTATTACATTAAACAAAATAGAACAAATTGGATTTATGAAATCTGAGGTAATACCTTTATAATAGATATTAAAACTAACCTTCTTTGTCACTGATTGAAATACACAGTGATGAATAAGGTTGAAAGAAATTAATGCTTCAAAATAGCTATCTTTGTAAGATAAAGGAAAAGCTCATAAACGCTCATATCCAAATAACTCGTCCAAAGATGTTAATTTGAGCCTCTCAGGTTACTATCACACATAGATGGAGCCCATCATAACCAAAGCAAACCTGTCAAGAGAAAGGTAATGAAAATTTCTGCAAAATCACAGCCACAAGTTTGGTATCTCTTAAAATTCACATATTCAAACTAGATTGGCACAATTAAGCAATTCAGACACAAAGCAGATAAGTTGTATAGCATTACCCAAAAACAGTTTCTGGCATATTTAATTAAATTCCCTCTAAAATAATAAAAAAAATATGTCAATATATATATTACGCCACTAAATCCAGCAAAAATGTTATAAAATAATAAGCTCTTTATAAAATACTGTGGATGAAATACACATTTATGTAAGTTTGTTGTACACATGTTATTATTAACAGCATGACAGTAAAAGTTTAGTGGCATCGTGCAAGGTGATATTACATGTTTACAAGGCTAATAAGCAATTGTTTAAGCATTTTTGTCTCTGATGTAGGAGAAAACTACATCATGAATGCATAAAGCTTAAGTAATGAAGAAATCACGTACTGATATCCATGGTGCTTTATTTTGGCTTACTGTTGTATATAAATGTGGCAAAACCAAATGACAATTACTGAGTAGCTGTAACTTGGGAAAGCTATTTTTGCACTAATTTCAACTGCAAATTACTTTCCTTACATAGACTACTATATATGAGTCAAGTATTTTAAATTTAAAGTTACTAACAAAACCAATCGAACAGCATGGCTCAGTTGGTTTTGTCTGTGGCACACACTTGGGAGGCCCATGTTCATATCCTGTTGCCGAAGCACCTAAACCATGGGCAATATGGGGGTACTTTCCCGGGTCACCAGGTGAATCCTGGGTAGATTATTTACATTTTCGGAATTTCCTCTCTCTCAATTTCATCTTCGTTATCATTTCACATCATCTCCCACCTGCTGGTCTTCTTCAGGGTAGAAGTATGGCGGGTGTCTCGGCGCTCAATGGCAGGAGGATATCCTTCGGGTAAACACCTGCTCTTGCGGTAGGATGCATTTCCAGGATCCGGGCCGATCTGGTATGCCATTTCCAGGTCACTGCAGGGGGGATGCTGGTTGTACAGGGCTCCTGGGGCAGATTCCAACTAATAAACATTACAGACCCTGCCTTCTGCAATGACATGACTCCTTAGTTCGGACGCCCTCTGACTCCTCTAGCCCCATCCTTCTTTCTCCAGATTCCCCACTAGAGGCATAGATACAATAAACCACAGCTTTCGGTGCCAAGACAGCTCCATGGCATAATCCAATTAAACACTAAACCAACTAGAGTAGCTACAAAATAAGAATGAACATGGGTTGAGCAAATGCAGTTATCGTGTTGTTTTGGCATTACAAGTTCCACAGCAAGTGGGCAACAGAGATGCAAAATATATCTATCTTATTTTATTTTAATTTTAATTCAAACCTTTCATTATAAAAAATTTAGTCTCATTTTCGCGGTTTTATCCCTGCTATCACTAGGTATCACCTTATTTCTCTTCCCTCAATCAATGAAGCCCTTTATCTTACTGCTTAAAATGGTTTTACTTATTTTAATTCAAAGTCTATAAATTTATTCTCATTATTCCTCAATTACAGTTCCTTCCAAAATAGTATATGGCCAAATACTATGTACTATTGCCAATTCCCACTGTTTTCTTGTTTCTTCTTAATACTTTGATTAATAAGCACTTGTTCTTTTGCAATCAGCTGTATAAATAAATACAACACAAATCTTTGACATTCACTCTCCTGCTTCTCTGTCAGGCTCACAATGCACATTTAGTTTACAGAGTTGCAATTCATCACCTATTGTTTTACTTTTAAGCTTTTACTTTTCTTTATTATTTCTTATAAGTAATGCAGTAAAGTGTAGCTCTAGATTGTGTGTTGCTATAGTCTGATGTTTACTAGAAGGTAGGTACATGGCAGCCATAAACTTCTTGACATATATATGGAAGATGCATCGGCGTCAGTTGCCAACCATCACCGCGGCACTAGAACCCAGCTGACTGCCATGGAGACGACCTTCTCTGCCACCAACTCCGACACAAAGAGCAAACTTCACACCCTGCACCCAAAGTCTCGAGCTTCGCACCCAGGCTTTCTGTACTGGAAGACACAACCACGTCAGTCTCCACACACCAACGCAACAAAACAGACCAGCTCCAGAGGAACACTGAACTTCACACCACCGGAACTTCATCCATCACGGACCGCCTGGATCAGCTTGAGCAGCTTATCCAGCAACTACAACAAAACGAAGCCCTCACCTCCATCACAAGGAAACTGGCTCGAATGGAAGAGAGCCACGTACAGCTCGAAGCTAAGATCAACAAAATACACTACCCTGCAACCGAGGCCATCCCAACACTACTGCAATCAATCAACGCCCGTTTACAGCACATCTCACGGCCAATCGGACTGACTTCTACTCACCCAAGCAGCACCACATACTACACACACACACACGAGAGCGCGCGCACGCAACACACACACACGCACACGCCCACACGCGCACAAGCACATGCACGCACACGCACACATGCGCCCACGCGCACTCACGCACCTCCGCATACCCGCACACCCACATGCATGCACACACACCAGCCATGCTACAGCTGCCTCAGTCGACCTCGGTGCAGCCAGAACTACCCAGTACTTCGCCGAAAACCCCAATGCTAGCCTTAATGGCAAGGAATATTTACGCCTGATATGCACTGGCAATCCCTCAATCAACTAATAAAGATATATCTAACCCAACTCCTTGCACAAAACCCCGCTAACTCCCGGGCTGCTCTCAGGCTCCTTGGTCATGGCAGGAGGCCGAAAATGCCACGCCCTTTTCGCCCGTCGAAGAAAGGTAATTTCCGCACTAACGGGAGGGCTTAGCGAAATCCCAATAAGCCTCGTCCATTCTGCTACCCTCACTACCGCAATACACTACCAATACTCGGAGGGGGAAAAAAAGAAAATACTAAAACGAAGAGATGCATGTTCATTTCTCCTCGAGACATCGAAGACAGCACCATAGCAAGGCCAAAGAAGCCTTTTTCAGGGCTTGGCTCTTGCCTACCAGCGTTCAACGTCACGAAATTGCCGACCCAAGCTTATTGCTGCTCTACAGGGACAACATCAAGCCTGCGAGCCTCAAAGAAGCCATTGCATACAGCTCGGTAATTGTGTAGAATACCAAGACCGAAGCCAACAGACCTAGGACTGGTTTCTAGGTGCCCTGAAGAGTAGGCCCTCTGGTAGCACCCAGTACTAGCTCCATCTACTACTAATTCTTCTTTCCTCTTTTCTAGTAAGGCAATAAGACTTGCCTTGCTGTCCCCTTTCTGCATTTCTTTTGTCCTCTCTCGCACCACATTGGCTGTTGTATTGAATCCTGTGATTGGTCCAATATATCATGATGGAAACCAAAGCCTTTGCTGAGGTTATAGACGCACAGGTGACCAACAGCAATAACTTAGAGGTGAACCAGGATCTTAAATGTCTCCTTACTACGTCGAACAAAGTGATCTTCACGATTTCATGCAACAAGCTTTAATTCTTGCCCCACAAATGCCTTTGTCTCGCATAGACGAGAGAATTCTGCACCTGGAAAAGAGGGCCAGGCTAAGATTTTTGAAGCTGCTGATCAGCAGCTGCTTCATTATTTAGCAGCTGCTAATCTGGAATTAGCTGCAAATGCCTTCCAACATTACTCAGCGCATCGCGCTAGGGTGGAAGTCATTTCCGGATACCTACTGTAGAATGAGAAATTGAAGGCCATCAATCATAATTGGGAAGTGGTCCCTAGCAACGCAAGAGTTAAGGCTCACAAACATGCCCTGTCTCAAACAAATTCCAAGGGTTACTAGCGGTGCCAGATGATGATGTAACACAAGCGCAAAATATCAAAAGGAGATGTCCAGATCAGACAGCTCCAACACATTTGACAAAAACTCTAGCTCCATCAGTAATGGAAGCTCCATCCACGTCAAACGCCACACCAACTGCTCCAAGTGCTCCTGGTGCTCGTTCTGCAAAGGCTATCCCTATTTACCTAAGGGATCCGGGTATCATAGTCTCCATCAACACAACTCAACCCAACATTAAGTACTCTATCCGGAATATGAGTGGATCAGTTGCCTTCATCCCGGATACCCCCGATGATCATAGGTCCCTCCGCAAGTTGCTGGATGATAAGAAGTACTTAATTACCCTGCTCCCAGAGGAGAAATTGCTGTACATCACGTTAAAAGACGTGCCTATGTACATATCAGAGGAGGAAGTACTTGCTGAACTCAAAAACAAGAACTACCCAGTGGAGAGAGTTAGGCAACTGCGTTCAAACCGCAGTGCTAACCACGAACCACTCCCTCACTTTCGTGTTGCCTTAAGAAAGGAGAGAAACTACCGCGAAATTTACAAGGAGACGAGAATGTTCAACGCAGTTATACGCGTGGAATCCTATCGTCTTCCAGCAAGACCTCTACAGTGCACAAATTGTCAACAATTTATGCACAGTGCAGCTGGTTGTAGGCTGGAACCTGCATGCTCTTATTTTGGTGAGTCAGGTCACAAGAGGGCAGATTGCAAACGTCTTGAGACTACTGGATCCAAGGCCACTGCTGTAATTGCAGTGGAGACCACTCCAGCAGGTTCGCCAAGTGCCCAGTTTGGCGAGAACCCAGGGTGGAAGTGCACCTCAACAAAAATGATCAGAGATCAAGACGATGCTGCACCCAAGGTACCGAACCCTATGGGTCTACCCAAAGAAGCCTTTAAGGGTAATCGTTACCCAGGACTACCACCACCAGTGAAGATACAATATGCTGGCTACGCTGCTGCCACCCAAAACATCGTTGAAAACACAGCCCAGCCTGCCGAAAATGTTACATCTGAAAAGTAAATTCCTACCGTTGCTACATCTAAGGAATCCTCAGAATCTCAGAGGAAGCAAAATCCGCCATTACGACAAAGGAAAGTAGCAAGCAGTTCTGCAACTGGTGCCATTTCTAAGACTGTGTCAATCTCACAGTATTAACACTCATTGTCTTCTGGGACACGACATCTGGCCCAACAAGGACTGTCTGTCCATCAACCTCAGGCATCCTTTGGCAATAGCCTTGGCTGATGCACTAGCCCAGCGACCTGTCAAGATACCTCCATCCACTATCTTGGTTCACACTGTATTTACCTTCCTTGGACAATATGGCGGAAAACAATAAGATCCTAACCAACATCCAGAGTCTGAAAATATATCCTGGAACGCTAACGGGTTGCGGCATAAGTAAAGGAAGCTGCATACTTCCTCGCAATAAATAAAGTGCAGGTATTCCTGATGCAGGAAACGCACCTTTCCAGCAACTTGAAAGCTTCCATCCCAGGTATAATGATGATGATGATGATGATGATGATGATGATGATATGGATATAAGGGCGTTCAACTGCTTGGTCATCAGCGCCCTTACAGAAAGTGAGTCATGGCAATAGCCAGATATTAATTAGTCAAAATTTAAAAAACATATCAAAACAAAATAACTAAGATATAACTAAGCCCAAATGGGTACAAATAAATAATAATAAGCAATACAAAAGCTATTATTTCCCATAAAATACTAAAAGCCATAAAATACTAAACGCCATAAAAATACTACTTTCAACAAAAAGCTTGCCATGGCAAGAGCTACCTGTCCAGAGGTGGTCGGACCAATTTGTTGCGTTTCGTTGGGGCAGGGCTAGAGGTTTCAGCAGGTTTTTCCTGCCCTTTCATCACTGTTGTTTGGGCAGTGAGGACAGCATCCCCCGCTCCACATCGTCAATGGAAGAGGACGGCTTACGCACTCATTCCTTCGAATCCAGTCTCTCGACAGGATCGGAAACGGCGACTGGCGAAGATGAAAGTCGCCGATCGGCGTCCTCTCCAGATCAGTCCTCAGATGTTGGGACGGAGATGTTCGCGCACTGTTGCGCTGTGTAGCTCTCCTTTCACTGGTCTTGCTATGTTTCTTGAGGAAGTCCGTTCTGTCATAAGAGATCTTAAATTTCCTTGGCGATACATACTACTGGTTCACATGTTCTTGAAGTGGATGCTTTCGGCGGTGACTGTTGTTCGTGCTGGAGTTCATTGCTTTGGTTGTGGCCTTGGTGTAATTGATCTTTCATTTATTACTTCCCCGTTTATCTCACTGGTTTATGTTGCCATTTCGCGTCTAGGTACGGGCTTAGCTGCAGCTTCACTATAAGTAACGTTCGTGGGTATAGAAGGCTGACGCAAGAGTTTCCGGGTTTCCACGAAGGAAACCCTCTGTCACCCGGATCTCTTGTATTGCCTTCTCCTACATAAAACGGGAACATTCTCTGGAGTTTGCTGAGTGATTACCACTGCAGTTAACACACTTTGCGTGTGAAGTGCGTGCATTGTCATGCTTGACTTCCCCGCAGTCAATGTAAGTGGCAACTCCATTATATGAATCACTTGTGTGGCCAAAGCGCTGGCATTTATAACACCTCAGTGGATTTGGTATATACTGCCTCACTATGATGGCTTGATACCCCACCTTAATCCTTTTCGGGAGTTCTACCCGATCAAAGGTAAGAAACAGGGTATAAGTGGGCAGTAGTTCACCTCGTTCTTTGCGGTGAACTCGATATACACTTGTCACACCTTGTTCCGCCAAGTTTTCCTGAATCTCCTCATTGGACATACCATCCAATGCGCTGGTGTTTACAACACCATGCGAGGAGTTAAGAGTCCTGTGCAATTCAACACGCACCGGATAGCTCGCAAACATATTTGCTTTCAATATTTTAGCGGCCTGTGTCGAAGAAACTGCTTCGACCAGGAGTGTGCCATTGCGAGATCTAGTACATGCCTTCACAGAACCGGCAATTCTATTTAAGCCCTTCTGAATAACAAACGGGATCACGGTACTAAACTTCCGACCTCCCTCAGTTCTATAAATAGCTAAGTAGCGAGGACCACAAGACTCGACTACTTCCTTTCCACTTTTGTTAAGTTTTTTGTTATGATTAAAGTTCATCATAATAACTGGATTAGGATTCATACCCCAGTGCTCCCCACCCAACAACGGAGACCAACGAGGGGTCATCCCACTGGGACGACAGGGCTACACAGGGGATATAGCGAAATGAAATGAAATGTGTAGTGTTTAACGCCCGCTTTTACATCATACTGCACCGCAGGCGATGGCACTGATGATATATGAGATTGCGATGGAGCTCTGGTGGAATGAGATGGCGGGGGAAACCGGAGATCCCGGAGAAAACTCACCATAGCGCCGTTTTGTGCGCGACAAACCTCACTTTGCGGTCGCCTGGGATCGAACCCGGGCTGGCTTGGTGAAAGCCAAATGGTCTAACCACTGAGCCACGGGGCGGCCGGGGATATAGCGAGCTCGCCGTCCCACTCATACTGGAGTTCGTTACAATACCTAGTCCTGGCCGATTGATTAGTAGTGGCTTAGTCTCTAACCTCCCGTTTAGGGAAAGCAGAAGCCAAAGTAGTATATTGGAAATACGCACCTGTACCTGTTAGCCGACGCTACCGCTATAACAACTGTGTCAAAACGGCAAGAAATTGCAAAGAGTACAGACATCTGCTAACATGTTGTACGCCTGGTTTGCGACCTGGCGGTTAAAGTTAATGTCACAAAATCTCAAGCAATCACTTTCACCAGACGAGAGCTACAGGACGTACCCAACCTAAGTATAGGTGGTACTGAAATACCATGGTCAACAAGGCAACATACTTAGGTGTGCTTTTAGACATGCGCCTCACATGGAAGGATCATTTAACAACGGTGCCTAACAAAGTTAGCAAAAGGATGGCCATGTTATATCCACTATATAATCGCAAGTCGCCAATGGCTCTCCGCAATAAGCTTCTGCTCTACAAGCAGGTATTAAGGCTGGCAATGACATACGCCTGCCAAATCTGGGGTGCAGCAGCCAAAACCCACCTCTCCAAACTCCAAGTCCTTCAAAACCGCTTCCTTCCGACTGCAGTAGCAGCCGAATTGTCTATCCCAAATCATAATATCCCTTTAGATCTATCCTTTCCAAAACTTTTCGATTACATCCTACAACTGTCTCACTCTTTCTATTCAAAATTACCAACCAGTTTCAACAGCTTTATCCGAGGACTTGGAGAATACGCCTTAGACCCAGGAGAGACATATAAGAGGCCAAGACTTGTTCTACGACCTCCTTTTCTTACATATTTTATTTCAAGTCATTATAGAAACTAAAATCAAATGTTTTTTGCAACAGAAGTCAAGCTAATACAGTTTAAAGTACAGTGTTAAGATTACAATTAAAACACTCAGAAATATGATAAAATTGATTAAGAAAGTGCCCATTTTTCAACATATGTTTGAAATATTTGAGGCTACAGTATTGAGCTTCTATAGCCAATCTATTTTTTACACTTTCGTCCATTTGAAGAGGATAGTCACTGCAGAGGATTGCCTATCTGAAGGAATACAGTTCTAAGAATCGTGTGGCGAGCAAAATGACCTTGCTAAAGATTGTCTGCGCTCTGTGAAATCAGCCAGTCTAGATGTTGGGATGGTAGTTGACCTCGGAACCAGTGTAATGGAGCTCAAATCGGATGATATAAGGCTCCATAGATTCACTGAAGCCCGCCGTGATTAGCTTCCAGGGTTCCCTTCGCAGGAATTCAAACCATTCCCTCGGTAATGCCACATTTACAGCATTTTTCTCAGTTATCCAGTGTAATGTTCCCATTTCCAACCAGATCGCACACCTGTAGAGCGCCGTGTCTTTAAAACTGAATTCCAGTCGCTGTAGCATTCGAAGTCATGGTGGAAACCCCAGCGGGCACCATTTTCCCATAAAGTCTCATAGCACCATCCAGATATGATGCACCTGCTTACCAGAGGCACTCCTATGTTCCAAGGTGTCTATTGCTAAACAAATTTGGCATATGTTACATGTTGCACGGCCATGTCACCATAATTTCTCCGCTGTTGGAATGGTCTCGTTTAATACTTCATTTGCTGTCTCTTGCCAATCTGTAGGAACAATTTTATTGAAGAGATATTGTCATATAAGTTTCCATTCTCTATTCCCTTTCTCTTCAATCCTGTGTGTACACTGCGATGTATTGAGCAGCTGATCAAACTACATCTTCAACAACCATTCTATCCCTGACTATTTATCAATTACCCTAAATTAAATAACTACTATCAACCCACCATTATTACTTAATAAACCCTCATAATACTAGTAAGAGACCTAGTCCCGGTATGGCAATAGTCGCAGGACCCTCCTTTGAGGAGGAGGATCCCCCTGCAACGACACCTCTGTGCTGTGTGAGCTGCATGTTGCCAGAAATATATTAAATCCCTCCTCCGAGCACGTTCGCAATAATGAAATGTACGAACATTCTTGTTTATCTCACAATGCAGATGAAACCTTCCGCTAACTTTCAGAACAAAAGTAATTTACTCATAATACGAACTCAGGGAGTAAACCCTTACTCGGAATACACGGCCTTTCAAGAATTCCTTCAGGAAGAGTGGTAGGCGTCCACATATATCCCTGCCATCCAACACGTATCATAAGCCTTTTCAAGGTCAAAAATATTCCAACGGTTTGACAGTTTTTAAGAAATCGGTTCATAATCTGGGTCGACATGGACACAAGATAATCCATTCCTGAACGGCGTCGTCGAAAACAGCACTGGATGTTACTCAGCAGGTTGTGCGTTTCCATCCACCATACCAACCGCCCGTTTATCATTCGTTCCATCACCTTGCATACACAACGGGTGAGGGAAATAGGACGGTAGCTAGAAGGGAGGTGACGGTCCTTGCCAGCTTTCAAGATAGGTATAATGGTAGCCTCTCGCCATTTGTCAGGAAACTTGGCATGATCCCAAACATGGTTATAGACCTCGAGCAGGAATGCCTTACCTTCAGGTGAGAGGTGTAGCATTTGAACGTGGATTCGGTTCGCTTCTGGTGCCGTCAGTCGCGAAGATGAAAGAGCGTGTTCTAACTCTGCCAAGGTTATAATCTTCAAGGTTTCTGGAACTAAGATGTCTTAGATTCTACCTGAGTCTTAATTGAGATGAACTCGGGAGCATAATTATTTGAGCTAGACACTTAGGCGAGAGCACAGCCGAAAGTGTTAGCCACGGCAAACGGATCAACAACAACTGATCGATTTTGCGGCCACGCGCCTTAACTTATCCCATACAACAGAGGAAGGTGTATGTCTGTTAAAAGATGATACAAAATTGTTGCATGAGATTCTTTTGCTATGCTTAATTATTTGCCTAGATTCCACACGCGCTTTCTTTGACTCAATTAGATTGCTTAGGATAGGTTGTTGTTGGAATACCCTTAGAGCACGTCTATGAGCACGAATAGCATTCCGGCAGACGTTAGTCCACCGTGGGACGGGAAATCGACCGGAATGAGTAGACGGGTTTGGACTAGACCCTTCTGCAGAGGAAAGAATTTTCTCTGTGAGATGATAAACTAGATCATTCCCAGAATCGTGCTCGTTGCAATTAAAGGCAGCCAGCTGGGTGTAAAGGTTCCAGTTGGCACGATCAAAGCGCCATCTAGGGATACGCGAGGGAGCCACATCTTGTGCTAAGAGACTAAGAAAACATGGGAAGTGGTCACTGGAATGTAAATCAGAGATGACATTCCACCGTAATGAAACTTAACTGGGATGAATACACTGCCAAATCGATGTGCGAATAGGTGTTATAGGTGTCTGAAAGAAACGTCGGCTCTCCGGTGTTCAGGAGTCCAAAGTTATTGCTCTCCAACAATTTTGCAATGAGGTTGTTTCTCGAACATGCCCGATATGAGCCCCAAACTGGGTGATGGTCATTAAAGTCTCCCGCTATGAGACGTGATGGGCATTTAAGTCTCCCACTATGAGAAATGGTGCTGATAGTTGGGAAACCAGATCTTCAATGTCGGGTAACGAGAGGTCATCAGACAGAGGTAGATATACATTGCAAATGCAAAACTCGACTGATGGCAGCTTAATCCTTAAGCTACAGATTGGATGTCAGATTGTATCTGTAACGGATCTACAAATATGTAATCCCCGAGGAGCATCATAATGCACCAGTGAGCAGAAATGCCCTCTTCTGTTTCAATATCACACATCAGTGTCATGTAACGTCTGATTTTAAAATTGCCTTGCGGTTGTAGCTTAGTCTTTTGTAAGCATTCCAAGAAGGGGTTATGCTTATTGAACAAAGTTCCAGCTGTTGTTGATGTGCTCTTAAACCTCGTATGTTCTATTGTAGGACAGCTATGACGAAATTAATGGGATATGTATGATGTTAAATAAATACGTACACTACGTAGATTTTAGCAGTGGTCGTATCAATTTGCCCTTTTTTCTTGGGTGTTGTGCTGGTTTCGGCAGGTTAGTCCTGCCTCTTCTTTGGTGCCGATGCAGCAACGTGGTCAGGTATTTCCTGCACCATATCTTCTGTGAAAGCGGACCGTTTTCCTTCTGCCACTTTCGTATCGAGAGGCTACAACAGATTAGAAAATAGGACCGATGAAGCTGACTGTCGCCGGGCTGAGTCCTTCCCAGGTGATGAGTCCGAAAATGATCTCGGAGATGCTCTTGGACCTCTCTTTCCCTTGGTCCTTTCGGGAGCAGGCTTTGCGCTTTCCTTCAGAAAGGCATTTATGTGATACTGAGTCTTGAAATTTATTTCTAGTGTTTGGTACATTTCGGGCAATTTGGTCCCGTTGCTAGTCGTCGATGGTTTGTCAGGCGACTAAACTGAGATGTTCTTATTTGCAATAGTCTTAGGTGGTGTGGATGGAGCTACACGTATTGTTGGCGATGCATTTGGTTGCGATCTAGGCACTAGCAATTTCTCTGATATAGTTGCACCGTTCATATCGCATGTTGGGTTACCAGCTTCCCGTTTTAGTGACGGAGTAGCCGCCACAGAACTGTAGGTACGAGAGGTAGTTAAAAAGGGCTTGTGGATACGAGGAAGTTTCCGTGCCTCCGAAAAGCGTACCTTTTCTTTAACCCGGATCTCCTAAATAGCCCGCTCTTCAGTATAACGGGCATTCTCGTGAACCTGATGGATGTTCACCACTACAGTTAACGCATGCAGGGATCATGTACACGCATTTTCATGCATGACGTCTCTACAGCTGACACATGTATGTATACAATTACAGAATTCACTAGTGTGACCAAACCACTGACATTGGTAGCATCTCAGAGGGGTAGGTGCATATATTCTTACCTCTATTACTTCATATCCAGTCTTTAACCTTTGCGGGACATCTACCCGATCAAAGGTCAAGCACAGGGTACGAGTAGGGACCATTTCCACTCAGCCCCTTCGTTGCACACGATAGATTGCTGTAACACCTTGTTCCTGAATATCCTCGTTGAACATACCATCCAACGCACTAGTGTTTACAACACCGCGTGAGGAATTGAGGGTCTTATGCAACTCAACTTTTACAGGATAATTGCCCAGCATGCTGGCTCTCTGTATCTTAGCTGCCTGGAATGCTGTAGTTGCTTCCACCAGCAGCGTGCCATTCCTAGATTTTACTCCACCTGCCATGTTGGCAAGACCCTTCTGAATTAAAAACGGATTAACCTTAAAAAATTCCTGCCTTACTGTTCTTTTAGTTACTAAGTAGCGAGGATCACACTCAACTACTTCTTTTACATTGTTCTTATTTATATCATTTGCATTTTTATAATTTTTATTACAATGTTCACTTACCATAATAAATGGCATACGTTTCATCCCCCGTTGCTCCCCCACCACTACGGAGCCTAACAAGGGTTCATCCCGCTGGCATGTCAGGGCTACACAGGGAATATAGCGGGCTCACTGTCCCACTCACCCTGGAGTTCGGTACAGTACCTAGTCCTGGCCGATTGATAAGGGGCGGCTTAGTCCCAAACCTCCCGTTTAAACGAAGCAGAAACCGAAGTAGTGTATTGGAAAATGCGCACCCTCCTCGAATTTAGGAGAATGGAACGAGCTTAGATGCGCATGCCTCAACCACCAGGATAAATCTCTCCAACGATAGGGTCTCTACGTACGATCTACACGTGGATGGTTCTTTTGTCTGACCCCTCACAACTAAGAGGAACCCACATCGAGGGTGTCAGTTTGGCTTGGGACCCCAGGATCGCCAATTCCTGTACCTACCGCAGTAGGCCCCTGGGGATGTATTGAGGTCATGTGTTTCAGACTGCTTTTAGCAGAACTGGAAGATTCAAGTTTGAAACTTTTCTATTCACTCGATCCAAGTGGTTTCAGTTTCCTGAACATTACTTTTGCGATCAGCAGGATAAAAAAGGAAAGCACAAAATCCTAACCTTTTGTACCGGGAAAAATATGACTGTAGAATTTAATGTCATATTGGCATATCGGCCATGATAGCTCAGTAGTTAAGAGCAGCGAATGGAAACCGGAAGAACGGTGGTTCATCTACCAGCTATGGCACTTAGTTTTTTAGTTTGACTCTATCTTTCCATACTTCGTACTACACACAGCTATTGTAAAGGAACAATTAATTTCCATTAATCCTTTGTTAGTCTCGCATGTATCTGTCAGATACATGGCCAAAGTTGGATTCAATATTATGGCAATAAATAGAGGTAATTGCCAACCCAGGACATCCTCCATCATTCCTTTGTTATTGCTTCGTTTAAGTTTAAAGAATTTCTGCTAAATGCCAAGTTTGCAAACAAGGCAAACGTCACACGTTTGTGCTGTTGTACCTGTCAGTTACATCATACCAACTTAAGTTACACATTGTCGCTGCTATGGATCACCATTAGAGACTTCAGTATTTATAAACTATTTTCACTATTTTCTTGAGTTCTCACTTTATATAAAGCATATTGCAAGTAAAACACTGTTTGCGATGGCACTAGTGTGATGGAGATCAGTGTAAATTTACATGAGTGTGTAATTTAGATGAATTATGTTTTGAACTGTATGTCATATTGGTTTAAGCCAACACATTATGAGTTTGGAGAAAACAAAAGAAGCTAACTTATAACTCAAAGATCATGCAATCCACTAGAAATTTGGTTAACGGTCTGCTATGAGAACAAATCCACATCAGCTTTCTGGCTGTTCAGTAAACAGATAGTTTAGAAAACCCTCATTAATTAAAGTTTTATTAAACTCCACTGCCAGTTATACTATCTGATAACTGGTAAATGTAAGTTCTATAGGCACACTTATATTAATACACAATGAATATTTTAACACTATCATGGCTATGGAATAACGTTTTGGTACAGCTCAGTATAAAGTCAACGAATATTCCTCCTCAAAGGATACATAAACGAATCATTTCTAACACCCATTGCAGACACTTTAGGAAAGATCGTCGTAGAAAATTAAGATACCAGGTCTTCCGTGCATGAATATATTCTCAGTGTTAACATTTTTACATGCATTCAGGCCTCATATGTAACACAAAAGGCAATTTACAAAATAAACACTACCTAAACTATAACATCCGCCACGCAAGTGCAAAGCACTACTGTCTCAAGAAATGTGTATCAGAAAACCATCAGATTTTATTACACCCTTCTTAACAATCTTAAAGGAAAAACTGACAATTTTAATGTTATTAAAACTAGTGATATTTTGCATCTGCGCTTAAAATTATTTTGATTTGAACAATGTTATAAAAATATAAAATTATCTTTTGGTTTTAGTTAACTGGTGGAAATTAATCACTTCTTCACACTAGCCGAATATAGGAAATATGATAGTCAACCTGAAAATTTTAATTCCATGGCCAGGATTTGCACCACGGATCTCCTGATTTCGGTCCAGTCACTCAAACCCATTGAGCTACCATAGTCAACGTGCTGCCTTGACATTAAATTCTCCATTCGACTGGTATATTTCCCGGCCATGGCATTCAAATTTTCATGTTGAATCTATCAAAAACCTCAGCATATATACGCCTAGTGTGAAGAACTAATTACTGTCCACCAATTAATTAAAATAACAAGAGTTAAATGATGAAGCCTGGACTCAAGTACTTACGGTAGTAAGTCCCCACAAATGGCGTATCTCGAATGCGAGAATCTCTAGTGGTGTACCAAGGAAATAGAGCCAAATGGCGAATTTAATGTCGCGACGGCAAGCTGACCATGGTAGCTCAATGGGATAGAGCAACTGGAAGGATGCCAGGAGATCCGTGGTTCAAGCCCCGGCTATGGCATTGAATTTTTCATATTGACTCTATCTATAGTGTTGATGTTTATATAGCTCAGTAAATACTGTCGCGAACACGTTATCTACGATCGCGCAGCTTGTTTACACAAAGGAACTGATAGGTGGGCAGCGTAGAAACAGAGAGCGGCCACATAAAGATAGCACGCAGATAAAGGTCTGCCAAAACAAACAAACTGAGAGAAATGGAAATTTCTGGTGACTTCTGGGCTGATAGAGAATATTCGGGTACTGGTTTATTTTAGGATAGTCTAGAAATTATCAGAGATGTATTTAACGACGCGACGACTCACCAAGAGTGTGTTGTAGTCGTAAGCAGCTGTGAAATGTTGTAAAACGAGGGTGAGTCGGGAGACGTAAGCAGAAAACAGCTGAGTGGGTTGTTGTAACGAGAGCTGATGTTGTAAACTGACGCAGGTTTTTATTGTAATCGACCTTGGAAGATTGTATTGTGTATGTGATGTAATGTTGTTACGTGAGAGTTGAACAGTGTATTTCTACGGAAATATAGAACATTTAGACTTTCGGCAAATTGAACTTTTAATTCTACGAACCCACAAAGTCACAACTGGTGTCAGGAGTGAGACATTACCACTATGGAGGCTGCATTAGAAAAGATTCTACAGAAAATGGAAGAAATGAAGACGCGATGACGCCCTCGCCGCGAAGACGTATACAGCAAACAACAACCTGGCAGCGCAACTGAAAGAAATGAAGACGGCGAATGACAACCTTGCTGCGTAAACAGAAGCGGCAAATAACAACCTGCACACAGAGTGAAACAAATGAAGACGGCTAACGACATCATCACTGAGAAGATCGAAGAAAGCCGAATTAACAGCGAGGAAGAAATCGGCAAACAACCTGGACGCGGAACTGAAGAAAATGAGAACGACGGACGATTGCCTGACCAAGATGACCGAATTGACCACGGAGATGAAAGCGGCATACGAGGCCCTCACCGCATAGTTTGAAGAGCAATTGAAAAGCGTGAGGGATGACGTCACGGAGCTGGGTAAGCAGATGGGTCAAGTGGACGAGCGCGTCGAAGACCTAGCGGGCCGCGTTAACATGCTGGAGGAAAACGCCCACAGCAATACAACGTCACGCCATAGTGGAGGACGTCATCGGCAGGAGGTTAAAGGATTTAAAGATCGACGCGCCGGGACGCGAGACAACATCTGCGCGCGTCAAAACCCCTAAATACGACGGCGCGACAACTTTCGAAGGCTTCCGCCGTCATGACACAGCTAATAGCCAGTCTTCAGGGACGGGCCGCAGTAGTCCTGAACGCGGTCCAGACAGCAGCGCTGCCCAATGTCATCTGGGAAGCCTTGGAGAACCACTTTGAAAACCACCGCTTAGCCGCAGCGTACCGAAGTCAGCTGAAATCAAGGTCGCAGCAGCCAGGGGAGACACTACAGGAGTTTGCCCTGGCAATTAAGCAGCTAGCCAGCAAAGCTCTAATCGATATCCCAGCAGAGTTCGTATCCCGAGGCTGCATACATATTTGTCGACGATGTACGAGACACGGAGATTCGTCTGCACCTAATGTTCGGCGATTACGAACCCATCCACGAGGCGCTAACGGATGCATTGAGGATGAAGGTGGCCAAGGTGACAGCTACTTAGACTTCCAGAACAAGAAGTATCCGCTATGATGGAGACCGAAGGCCAATCGAGGGACGCCGGCGGAGACCTAGTTGCGTGTGTTGCGGGTGTGGACAGCCGGGACACCTGGAGAGAGACTACCCACACCAGGAAGAGCAGCGGGAAAACGAGTAAGGGTCGTCGTGAAGAGGGGCACGCTGGAGACATCACCACCATCCCCTCGAGCGACAATGCGCGTCGACAGCCGGCGTATGGACGACAGCCTCATCGCGGACGGTTGGGTCAGAGGGAACCCGTGCCACGTACTCGTAGGCACAGGGGCAAAGGTGACCATCAGAGCCGACGTGACCAAGGTTTTGCCGAAGAAGCCGAGCCGACCAGCTTGTGACAGCATCGGGTGACACCTTGACTGTGGAGAAGGAGGCCCTGCTATAGTTGACCTTGTGTAGGAGTGCCGTAGGTCTGTGGGTGTTCGTCCTGAAGGTGGCTGAGGTGATACTAGGATTGGATGTCCTCAGGAGCCTCAAGGCAACGGTAGACTTTGGCAGGCAGCACTTGCGGCTCAATGGAGAAGAGGTGTTACTCCAGCAACCGAACGAGCACATTGCAATCCGCAGGGACTTCTTGAGGGAAGACGTGGTGGTCGCCCCGAGAAGCGAGGTGGTGGTGACGGTGCGACTAGAAGGCAGCGGACGAAGAACATGATGCTGGATCAGATGACGCCTGTGCAAGGACTCTGTGTACCCAGGACATCATTGCCGTGCCGAGAACAGGTGCGAGTAAGGCTGCTCAACCTGGCAGACACCGATCACGACGTCCAGGCCAGAATGGAGCTGGAGACTTGCGAGCCGTGGTCAGCGAAACCGCAGTCGACAAGATACAGTAGCCGGTGCCGATGTAACACATGGGGCCCCGGCTGGAAGGCTTACTGGACAGGGCGGCGACCACCTGACCGCAGAACGACTGGAGAATGTCCGAACACTGCTGAGGCGACACCAGCGCATCTTCAGCCAAGGGAAGAGTGACTACGGCCGCACGGATAATGTGCTTCCCCGTACTGAGACGGAGGCTTCCAGCCTATTAGGCAACCACCTAGACACGTTCAACTGGCAAAACAAGCGGAGGTACGTGATATGCTAGATGACATGACATCCAGGGGAGTAATTGAAGAGTCTGACAGCCGTTGGTGTTCCCCCGTAGTCCTTGTGATGAAGAGCAGCGGCGAGCTACGCTTCTGCGTGGACTACAGGAAACTGAAGGCAGTCACCCTGAAGGACTGTTTCCCCATACACCGGATTGACAATACCCTGGACACGCTAGCTGGTTCAGTGGTTCTCGACCCTGGACCTGAAGTGGGGTTACTGGCAGGTGGCTCTAGACCCGAGAGAAAAGGGGACTGCATTCTCAACAGGGCAAGGGCTTTGGCAGTATAGTTATGCCATTTGGCCTCTGCAACGTACCAGCCACATTTCAGCGCCTCATGGCATCAGTAATGAGAGGATTGACTTATGACGCATGCCTGCTATACCTGGACGACATCAACGTTGACAAGACGTTCGAAGACCATCTCGACAACCTGAGCAAGGTATTACAGAGACTGCAGGCAACCAACTAGAAGCTGAACGCAAAAAAGTGCCAGCTCTTCCGCAAGGAAGTTAACTACTTCGGCCACATAGACTCACTATCCGGAGTGCCCACAGACCCGGAGAAGACCCAGGCTGTGAGAGATTGGCCTCGCCTAAAGGATAAACGAGAGTTGTGCAGTTTCCAGGGGCGTGTAGTTATTACCGCCGCTTCAAAAAGGGGTTGTACAACATCGCCAAACCCCACACCCATCTGACAGAGGAACACCGACCTTACGCGTGCACGGATGACGCCGAAAGACCCTGTGCAGTACTCAAATTCTGATATTTCCACAACCAGGCAATACCTTCATTGTGGACACCGACGCCAGCGACCATTGCATTGGAAGCGTCCAATCGAAAATCCAGTACGGCCATAAGCGGGTGATAGCGTACAACAGGAAGAAGCTATCCAAAGCAGAAAAGAACTACTGCGTCACTTGGCGAGAGTTACTGGCTGTAGTACAGACATTGGAACACTTCCACAAGTACCTGTATGGTCAGCCATTCCACCTGAGGACTGACCACTCCACCCTTACCTGACTACTGAGCTTTAGAAGCCAGGAAGGCCAGACAGCTGGCTGGGGACTGAGGCTGCAGGAGTACGTGTAGTGTTTAATGCCCGCTTTTACTACATATGGCACCGCAGGCGATGACACTGATGACACATGAGATGAAGATGGGACACCGGTGGAATGAGATGGCGGGGGAAACCGCAGGTCCCGGAAAAAACCCGCCCTAGCGCCGTGTTGTCCACCACAAATATGCAGGAGTACGACTCCACCTCTGAACATCGTAGAGGAAGAGCCACTGTAACGCAAACGCCATTTCCCGAAGAGCCTGCCTAGAGGGGTGCGGCTGTCAGAGTGGTCACGGCAGTGCCTGCGGATGGCTGGGATAGCGCAGGCCTGAGGAGGGAGCAGCTGGCGGACGCAGAATTGGGGCCACTCTTGAGGGAAGTGGAGGCAGGGACAAGACTAACCTGGGAGGACATCCCACCAAGGAGCGTCAGATAGAGGTCGTACGGGGCCCAATGGAACTCGCTGAAGATCACGGAGGGCGTGCTGTTCCGGGTATCTGAGTCACCTGATTGGAAGACGCAAAAAGAACAGTTGGTACTTCCCCGAAATAAGGTCCCGGAAGTCTCGGAGGAAATGCACGCCAGTACTTCCGGACACCTGGGAGCAAACCGGACGATCGACAAAATTCGGCAGCGGTACTACTGGCTGAGACTCCAAGCAGATACTGTGTGCGCGGCGAGTCGCGGCCCCTAGACTAAGAACCGGGGTCCCATGCAGAATTACAATGTCGGAGCGCCATTTGAAAGGACCACCGTCGACATAGCTGGAGATGCCCAGTATCCGACCGAGACAACAAGTTACCTGATGGTGGTCGTGGACTACTTCACCAAGTGGCCGGAGGTGTATGCCATCCCGAACCAGAAAGCAGAGGACCTCCTCGTGGATCAAGCGTTCTTCCGATTTGGGGTGCTGTTAGAGCTCCACAGCGACTAGGGCACCAATTTTGAATCCAACCCAATGAGGGAGGCACTAGAAAGAATTGGGGTTAACAAGACCACACAACATCTCTGCAACCCCTGTCGGATGACATGGTGTAAAGGTACATCAAGACCTTAAAGGAATACCTGAGAGTCGTGGCCAGCCATCAGCAAGATTGGCATGTCCAGGTGCCAATCTTCTCGTTGGCCTATCGCTCGACAACAAACGACACCACCGTAATGACGCCAGCCACCTTCTGATGGCTACCTCTATTTAACATGCATAGATCGCTACACTAACTGGATGGAAGCAGTAACAATGAGAAATATGACAGTGGAAAATGTTTCCAAATAATTTTATAATCACTGGTTGACAATTTGGAGTTCCAGCTAATTTAGTCACGGATCACGGCAGGCAATTTGAAAGTCAGTTATTTAAGAAACTTTCTGCATTGTGTGGTGTTAAACTCAAACGCACCATACTGTATTATCCACAGTGCCATGGAAAAATTGAGCAGATGCATCGGATAACTGAAACAGCCATAAAAGCCCATACCCTCTCCACAGTGTTGCTAGGCATGCATCACTCCGGGAGGACTCTGGCAGTTTAGTTGCACTGGTGGTCAGTGACACACATATCTGACTTGCAAGTGAATGCTTTAATGAAAAAAAAAAAAACTAAAGCTGAACTGGCAACCTTGGCCTCCAACTTTCAGCATCACATGCAACAACTGAGACTTGTGAAAGTGATGCACAAAACTTCTAGAACTGTCTTCATCCACAAGAACTTAAGTGACTGTACCCATGTGTTTTTGAGAGTGGACAGAGTAAAGAAACCATTACAAGCCCTGTATGAAGGTCCCTTCAAAATAATGTTCAAAACTAATTAATACTATGCCCTCAGCCTAAAAAACAGGACCATGAATGTTTCTATTAATTGCCTGAAACCAGCATTCATGTCAGCAGCAGATGAGGGAACCCTAATAACTGGAGATAATGGACAACCAGCAGTGTTATATAGACCCTGTTCTTCTGGTAAAACGACAAACCTGCCATACAGTACCAAAAAGAGAACAAGTCTTGCAGTCGGAGAACAGTCAAGTTTCCTGCTAAATACTTAAGACATTATTGTACGTAGTTCATGGACTTGTGATTTTCTTTAATATTGTAGTGTGTTAGTGTTTTCTATCCTGTTTTACTGGAGGGCGGTTGGTGCAGGCTCCCCTAGTGGACATGACATTAAGTTACATAGAAGAACACAATGAATAATAAATTTCTCTTTTTGTTTTGTTTTACTCTGATATATATCATCTTTGTAAAAAAAAAAAGTTGCATATAGATGGCTGAATAAGAAAGTCACAAAGAAAATGTGTTGTATGTGATTATTGCTATTATATACCAAAACTCCACAAGTTTGAGCAGGAAGGCAGTAACATATACTGTTCTTATGGTCATTGTCACAATGCTGTTCAAATATAATAGGATTTTTAGAGAGGGTTAACTAGCTTCTCTCTTGGTGCTAATGACTTCGATACTATAGAAAGTTTCTCTCAGCTGCTACCTGCTGTAGCCAATCTTACGAGTGCATTTTAGAAATTGAAATGTAAGCTAGACTCTGTTGAACAGGAAAAGATTAGTAAAAAGCAGTTCAATTGGAAAGAAAAAGGAAGGAAAAAAAAAATAGTTTAACAAAACAAAACTGCCAAAAACAAAGGAACCTTAATAAAAAAATAGCTAAAAATGCAAAAAGGGCAAATAAAGGTTTCAAAAGAGGACCTTTACATCAAAAGGTAGCTGAAAGGGGGAAAAAAAATCTCAAATTCCTAGAACTAGTAAACAGCAACCATACACAATCATTATATCCATATGTCTCTTTAAACTTTATTTATGGTTATTGTTTACAAAAATGATCAGGAAACTTTTCTAAGTTTTCAAGTTGTACAGAGGAGAACCGAGGTTCAAACATTCAGAAATTACTTTCTTTATATTATTTCAATAGTCATATGATAAATATAAACTGAACATCTGTAATTAGCTTCACTACTTTTAAAACTTGAGGCCTTAAACATGGTAAACCTACACAAATATAATTATTTGCAACAAAAACTTCACTTATCTTAAGAAATGGTGTAAGTTTTCTTATTAAGGGAAGTTTTTGCTTCAAATAGTTATATTTGTGTAGTATTTGCTGCCTCAGTGTAGCTAGGTTCATTTTTTTATGTAATTAAGATAAACGTTGTAACAGTATTTTTGGGTTATGTTCGAAGGAATTATGAATTTAAATATGTAAAAATCTATGTAATTGTGTGATTGGTCGAAATAATTATATGACGTAATATGACGTCATGTGGTGACGTGCCATTGGATCGGCCAATCACAAAATTAAGTAGAAGTAACGATAGTTACGATAAGTAAATAATAATCTTCAGGAGACAGATATGTTCTTCAGTTTTGTTACATTATGAGAAGTCAATAATCTTTAAGAGACATATGTTCTTCAGTTTTGTTACATTACGATAAGTTAATAATCTTGTTATAAAGAGAAAGAGATTTTTGTTGTAACGACGAATGTGATGTATACCGCTGCAAGAACAAAAACGTTTTAAGTTGTAGTTCAAATCCGTATAAATATAACCAATTAGAGAATTTGACTTCTTTATTCCGAACCACGCCTTGAAACACATATGTCTCATGACTTATTTAGAATTCGATTGATACTTCAAAATAATCATGAAAGTGAACGTACGAATATAATTTTGGAGCTGATGTTGGCGTGGATGCGTTGTACAGGAGGATCCAAGAAAGAAATCAGAATTAACTACGAATAGTCCAACAAATTCCCGTTACAGTTTCTACTTCATTCCTTCTGCTGATTAGCTAAGCTCTTTGTGTCAGTTTTACTTGGTAGGCATGTGACAACCGAAACCTGGCACATGTCTGCACTCAATCTTCAGGTCATAAAAAAAGCTAAATCATACATTAGGCTGGACAAGAAGTTATAAGATACAAAGCTTCTTGAATTTTAGCTCACATCTGACAAAGAGGGATGATTAACAATCATCTTTGGCTTACATATGCAAGAAAATATAACCTTGTCTGAGAATTTTGGATATAGTAAAATTGAAAAATTCAATACCATAGCCGGGATTTAAACCAAAGTTTCCTAGTTTCCGTCCAGTTCATGAACTTCTATTCATGATTAAGTAAGCCTGCCTCGGTAGCATAGATGGTAGCATGTCTGCCTCATGTTCAAGAGCTCCTGAGTTTGAATCTCAGTCAGGGTGAATTACCTGGATAAGATTTTACCGGGGTTTTCCCTTATCCTGAAAGACTAACGTTGGGTAGCTCTAAGCTCCATGGATCTCAGGCTCATTTGAGCATCATTTCACCCATTTCATTCATCATTTGAATTGACTTAACGTTGGAGGACGTAAATTACAAAAAATAAATAATTATTGAGTAATAAAAAATGATCTACCACAGCTGATTTTGTCGATGTGTTTGGACCTAATATTTGTAAAATGTTCTTTCATTTTGGTTTCCAAATTACATTTGGTTCTTCTAATGTATGTAAACCCAGTAGCAAGCTAAACAGTTAAATTGATAAATGCAAGATTTTTTTTTTTTTTGGAAATTTTATATTTCTTTAAATTTGAGTAATTTGTTTTATATTTCTTTTAAACAACCATGATTATACCAAATTCTTTCAAAACTTTTATTTACTATATTTTATATAATAGGTAATATCTGAAAAACTTTTAATTTAAATATTAAAATATGAATGACAATGTAGAGTCTTAAAGCTTCACGTACATTAAGTTGTAAGTTTTTGGAAAGTTTTTGAGAGCATTCATCACCATCCTTAGCATGATTATCTCTTCCTCCTCTTTGCACAGCCTGAGCTTCTAATTGCTGCCATCTGGTGGTTAACTTAATGTGTTCAATTGGTAAGATATCAAAATTTAAACCCCCCCCCCCCCAGTGGCCTACTTCGGTAGGTACGGGTTTGGCACACCCGGGGTCCCGAGCCAACAGTCTCCCTCGTGTGGGCTCCTCATCGTGGGTGAGGGAGACGGTCAACAGGCCCACCCACGTGTAGGCCGTGCGTGGAGACGATTAGATGCTTTGTAGATTCTTTTCTAGTTTAGAGTTTAGGATATAGTGAACGATATTCTTAGTACAGTTTGATTGATTTTGTTTATGTATGTTTATTTTTAATAGGTTTTGTTACACTTGTGTAGTTTTTAGAAAGATTTATATCTGGCTCTTGCCATGACTAGTTTTTTAAAGGGCGCTGATGACCGCCGTAGTTGAGCGCCCTTATATATATAATCAAAATTTAACAGACTTTTGGAATTATTAAAACTGAACATTTTTTCAGTGTAGTGATTTCTAGCGTGGTCACCCAAGGCTGTAATTTATTTCCTTTCAATATTGTGATAACCTATTCAAAAATGGTAGGCTAGTGAATAAATTATAATAACTTAACTGATGTAAATGAATCATTCCTTCAAACTAGTCATATATAGGCTAAAGTTTTGGATAGATAATTGTTTCAGAATATTATATTACAGCTGTGATAGGTATTTGTTTTTGCAAACCAAGGCAAAACAATCTCTGATCATCTGTTGGGTCCTTTTTAGTTTCTGTTTGCACATGAAGTCCTAAAATAGCTAGCAGAGCTCACCCAGACAGATGCCAAACATTACGTTTAAAGTATATCTAAATAAATAGGTGCAATGTTTTGATTCAACATCGTTAAGAGAAAGATAAAGTATATGCTACCCAAAAGGTTTAGTAATACTGTACAATATAAACTTTGTCCTGATAACTGTCCTTTATATTGATACTTAGTTGTTAAAGAAGCATAACTTATTTATTTGGTTATCTTTATTGATCATATGGGTTAGGAATAATAAAACTTGCAACTTGTGACAAATTTCTGCTGATGGTTAAACAAAATGCTGTGCCAAGAAGGACTTAGACAAACTTGGGTTAAAGACATGACTGAGATTTGCATCCATTGGTGTACATCTAGATATCTGAATTTGACAGTTTAAACAATGTTTTCCTATTACCTTGGTAACTGTGCTGATAAGAGATCCTCATCTTCCTCATTCGACTCAGCAAAACTTTCCTGCAATAAAAACATAGCACTGTAACAAATGCCTAACACAAGTAAAATATGGATAGAATCAACATGAAAAATTTAAAGCTATGGCCAGGATTTGAACCACGAATCTCCTGGTTTCCGTCCAGTCGCTCTTAACTTTTGAGCTATCATGGCCAACGTGCCGTCCTGACATTAAACTCTCCATTTGACTCGTATATTTCCCCGGTAGACAACTAGGGGCTCTCGCATCTGAGATACACCGTTTGTGGCGACTTACTATCGTAAGTACTTGAACCCCAGACTTTATCTTTTAACTCTTATTTTAGTTAATTGATTGAAATTAATCATTTCTCCACACTAGCCGTATATAGGCTAAGATTTTTTATGGATAGAGTCAACATGAAAAATTCAATATATGAGTCAAATTTACGAAATATATGAGTCAAATGGACAGTTTAATGACAGGACGGCATGTTGGCCATGGTAGCTCAAAGGCTAAGAGCGACTGGACGGAAACCAGGAGATCCGTGGTTCAAATTCCGGCCATGGCATTGAATTTTTCATGTTGACTCTATCCATCAAAAATCTTAGCCTATATACGGCTAGTGTGGAGAAATGATTAATTTCCATCTATTAACTAAAACAAGTAAAATAGTTTACACAGAACACTCACACATATATTGGTAGACTATAAATTAACTCTTTCAGTGTGTGCTTATATAGAATTCACACCACAAGCATCACCATCTCCATTCATTAATACTACATACAGTGAAACATGTCCTCATTCCCAGTAGTCTGATACCATTCCTCTTGTCATTGTTTCCTTTTCTCTTATTCAAACTTATTGTTTTTGGTTTAACTAGCAGTTTTTGGGGAGGAGAAAGTAAAGCTAGTTAACTCCAAATGCTTTTACCTGATGTCAGGTCTTAAATAATTGCAGTGAACCACTATGTGATGATATTTCCAAATTAAATTCTTAAGGTTACTGTGTGCTTACAAAAATAGTGTTCAAAATACAACCTTATCTGCAGTGGCTCCTGAACAATAAGCTACAGCTATCCAATTGCTTCTCTAGGTTTTGCAGTCAACTCAAAGTTAATGCGCATGTTCTGATTCAAGTAGCAAATAAGGATTTGGGGTGAACAAAGTGACTCATTATAGCTGGAGAGGAACAACTGACGAACCCTTTCACCGATATGGATGTCATATGACGTTCAAGTTAAAATGCCCCAAACCGATATGGACGTGTATAGACCTCCTACCCATACATGCATTTAATGCTTTGTTTTCTTTTTTGTAATTTTATGTCCACCAACATTAAGTCATATCGGACAGTGAATGAAATGGGTAAAATGATGATCAAATGTGTCCAGGGTCCATGGAGCTTAGAGCTACTCAACATTCGTCTGTAAGGATAAGGAAAAACCCCGGAAAAAACCTTATCCAGGTAACTCACCCTGACCGAGATTCGAACTTGGGACCTCTTGAACATGGGGCAGACACGCTACCATCTACGCTACCGAGGCGGGCATTAATGCTAATTAATGCCAATTAGTTTAATTTTCCTATTTTACAATAAATTTAAATTAGTTCTATAAGGGATGTAAACATACCCTTAAAGGTTTCTTTTTGAATTGTACACCTCCAAACCTGGATAAACACCCAAGGGCACATCTGCAGATTCACACCAAATACTATTGGTTTCCTTGCAAACTTCTTTTTCACAACACACAAGACATTTTCGAAATGGTTGTGACTTTTTTGGCTGTGGCTGATATCCTTTTAGGGAAGTGTTTTCTCTCAAGTAAGAGGGGTGATGTTGTGGTAAATTTCTTACCCCCCCCCCCAGTATAAAGAGGCCTCTGAGTATTATAATACTCAATTAGGTTACGAGCTATTTATACGCGCAAGTACAGATAGATGAATGTCTTGCGTGAATTTACAGTTCTGAAAATTACTAAACAATTCGGCATGGTTAGATCCAGTGGTATAAAGATACTCTATTTACCATTTAACTGTTTTTCATAAAGAGGGATAGCTAGTAATAGCTGATCCACATCACCCATATTTGACCTGCCATTTCCCTCAAACAATGGAGTAGCTAACATGCCATCTGTAGACCTGTACACGTCACTGCTACCTATATCCTAAACAACTACTTCATAATCATACAACAAATCTTCCAGATTTTCTACAGTAATATTAGAAGCATGTATACATCATATGCAAGCTAATTTATTTGCTACATTACGGGGATAAGCCATGGTTAACATTGAAATTTAACAATTTCAAATGTGCCATTCATTTAGCTCTTGATAGATATAAGAAATCACTTTGAACACAGAGAGTGTAAATAACTAAAATACTAAGCGAAAACAGCTGCATAAGGCTACCAGAAACCTTGGTTGAGAAACACTGTAATAACCGATGCTGACAGGGAGTTTTCTTTCCAGCATGTGTGTGTAACACAACATATACTCGTATGATTATCACTTGGTATAGATAAATAAACTAAAAGCTAAAACCTTGAACCGGAGAAGTTGCTTGTGTAGCTATACATACATACATATATTCGTTCGTCTACACACAAAACAAAATGATTCAAATATTAGGTGCGTTCAACACAAAGAATGGCTTTTGCTACAGTGAAACAAAGTAGTGAAATTTCAACGATTTATTAATGTAGTCTCTACTTTTTTGTTATTGTAGATGTATACTGCCTTTAATGGGTTTTAAACCAGTTTTTGTTTTGTTTAAATAACTTAATAGGAATTGTATTTATGGTGCATTTTTACAGCATTTAACAATTTAAAAGTCCTGTTTTATTTACTGGGTATCCGTTTCCGGTCCCTGAAGGGTTTAAATGGCCATCGGTGAAGCGGTTAAAAACAAACTTCTCTTAAGATGCCCAAAATGTAATTATTCCTCAGCAAGTGAATAAAATGAGCACTTCTCTTTACCAGATCACACAAAATTGATGTTTCTGGAAACAAAATTGCGTAAAAGACAAAGAAAATCACTAAATGCCATAAAAAAAGAATAATAATGAAAACAACTCACAATTTCAATCTATTCCAGTAGCATATCACATTATGTAACTGGAAGCATATATAAAAACTGAAATAAAAACTTACTGCTGGAGATGTAATAAAACATCTTCATCATCGCCAAATTGAACAGCATAGCAGTGTAAAATATTTTGGATTTTGCAGGAACAGGAAAACATTTCATATATCATTGGTATGGGATTGTGTGCCATAGATTTAGTTTTTATGTTATTGTGGTGATCTCATTTGTCTTGATTTTTAAGCATTTGAAATTTTTAACTTTATGACAGAACAGCACTGGAATGAACACAATTCTGCAAGATAGGAGAAACTATAATGATTAGAGCCCAGATTATCATATCCTAAAAACTGAAAAGTATTTTTATATGCTAATGATTCTAAAAATATAAAAGAAAATTATATAGCTTAAAAAAAAGTGGTACAAAACAAATTTTCTAGCATGTAAAGCAATGAATAAAGGAGCTCATCAATTAGCAGACAGACATCCAAAATACACATTTTGGTGTTATAACAAATTTATTTGACAGTATGTGCATCTCATTGCCTCGACTATTATCATTCATTAATGCTCATAATGAGAACATGAACGTGCTACAACACACAATGTGAACTTTGCACACTTGAAGAGTACAATATCACTAACAAACATTATGAGTTAAGTAATGAGTCAGCCTTACGAAATTTGAAGTTCTATACAAAGTGTTGTTAGCCACTCTGTTTCTCAAACAAGGCCTAAAATTTTTTGTTGCCGCTTCTCCTTTCTAACTTAAGATAGTGCCAGGTGTTCTTAAACAAACTGTAACTTAGCAACTTAATAAGTAAACAGAAGTTCCTAATTTGTTTATCAGAAAATATAAATTACAAAATAAAATGTCCAAGTCTGATTTTAAATTAGCATCGTATCTTAAATTGATAATCTCAAATGCAGAAAGCTCTCTTCATTTCCTACTGATGCAAATGCTTCTAAATTATCTGCATTAACACACAACTTTAAGTCAGGTACCACAATGTGACTACTGGTTTAGGAGGCAACGGAACATTTTGATTGAAAGCATCAATCTGCGCAAGGCTTTTACAGACAGTTTTTTCCTAACTGTCGACTAGCTTGTCCATATCAGGATAAGGGGTGTATATTGTTTCACAAAATCTATGACGAGCATGAACATTTAAGGTTACATGAATCACATTACAGAGACATTTATTTTGAGCAATTTTCCTCATATATGCTACTGAGTCTCTAAACAGAAGTACACTGCACTATTTAACAATGTTTTGCTAACGAAGTCAGCTGAAAGAAATAGTTATGTCCAAATTAATTGAAAAAAACTATATGTGGTCAGTTTTTAACACTTCATCGACAACAGATGATAGTTGGATCAAGGCTAAACTGAACGCAATGGCTTCCTAAGTGAGTCCTTCAACAATATAAAAATGTTGGTGACAAACTGTTAAAAACTGACTACAAATACCTTTTTTTCTTTCAATTACACATTGATATTTAGAATTCCCACAGCTAATTCGCTAACCTAACCTTGAGTTCATTGCTTATGCGGAATTAATAAACAGATGATGTAATCTTGTAGTAACATTGAGTACCACTCCTGCTTGTACGTGCAACACAATCACTAGGTATCTAATGACACAAAGTATTCCTACAACTCTCATAAGTTATGAGACAAGGTTTTATGTTGGAATTATATTGAGGAAAGGACTAAACATATGTACCTGCAGAAATGCTACTGAATATTTTTATAATACAATATGGAAAAAGCACGAAAAATATGTATTTATTAATTAATTAACTTTAAAGAGAGTCCATTAAAGACACTAAACAACACTTAATTTTAAATTTTTTCGGAACATGTTTCTGAGGCTTTGCCTCTATCATCAGCCGGCTCTCGACTGGTTCTCGTTGGTGTAGCTAACGATATTTTGTCACAGGTCTCCTCTGGTGGCGGTTCAAGGAACTTGCTGAACAAATTCTGGGGGATGTCGAAATTGAATACTTTGTTCTTATTTTTTTAAATGAAGATTTGTTCCCATGGGGATAGTTCTTGTTTTCCTGATGTATGTTTTAGTAGTTTTGGTTCTGGATTTATTATGTGGTTTTTTTCCCAAAAATGTGTGGCAACTGCTGATTTTTCCAATTGTTTATATTTTATGTTTCTAAAGTGTTCCTTTGCTCTTGTTTCTACATTTCTTTTTGTTTTTCCAATATAAATTTGACTACAGTCATTGCATTCAATTTGATATATACCAGATTTTTTGTTAGATGGAATGGCATCTTTGATGTTTGAGCACGTATTGGTTTTTTCAATATAAATTTGACTACAGTCATTGCATTCAATTTGATATATACCACATTTTTTGTTAGATGGAATGGCATCTTTGATGTTTGGGTAAATTAGGTTTGCAAACGTGACGGAGCTGGGCAAGCGGATGGGCCAAGTGGATGAGCGCGTCGAGGACCTGGTGAACCGCTCCAATGACCTAGAGGAAAAGGCCGACAATAACGCCAAGTCCCTGAACACCATGGTTGAAGACGTCGAAGACCTCGCGAACCGTGTAAACAACCTCGAGGGAAAGGCCGACAGCAGTGTCAAGTCCCTGAGCGCCATGGTGGAGGACGTCGTCGGCAGGAGGTTGAAGGATTTGAAGGCCGACGCACCGGGATGCGACACAACATCGGCGCGCGTCAAACCGCCGAAATATGACGGCGGGCGTCAAACCGCCGAAATATGACGGCGCATCAACATTTCAAGTCTTCCACCGCCAGTTCGACACAGTGGCCAAGCACAACAGATGGTCACCGGAGGAGGAGGCCACACAGTTAATAGCCAGCCTCCAGGGACGGCCCGCGGAAGTCCTAAATGCGGTGCAGACGACGGCGGCGCCCAAGGACATCTGGGAGGCCCTGGAGAACCTTTTCGGGAACCACCGCTTTGCCGCAGCATACCGCAGCCAGCTAAAGGCATGTCACAGCAGCCGGGGGAGACGCTGCAGGAGTTCGCCATGGCGATTGAGCAGCTGGCTAGCAAGGCCTTGGTTGACCTGCCACTGCAGTTCGTATCCCAGGAAGCCGCCTACAACTTTGACGACGGGGTACGGGACACGCAGATTCGTCAGCGCCTAATGCTCGGCGATTATAAAACCATCCACGAGGCGCTGACAGCGGCATTAAGGATGGAGGCGGCCAAGGTAACATCTATCCCGACGTGGAGAACGAGTGTCCGCTACGCTGGAGACAGAAGACCAGCTGAGGGACGCCGGCGAACACCTAGTGGCCTATGATGGGGGTGTGGACAGCCCGGACACCTGCAGAGAGACTGCCCACACCAGGACGAGCAGCCGGAAAACGAGTAAGGGCTGTCGTGGAGAGGGGCACGTCGGCGCTATCACCACCATCCCCTCGAGTGACACTGCGCGCCGTTAGCCGGCGTATGGATGACAGCCTCATCGCGGACGGTTGGGTAAGAGGAAAGCTGTGCCGTGTGCTGATGGACACCGGGGCGGCCGTGACCATCATCAGACCTGACGTGGCGAAGGGTTTGCCGACAAGGAAGCCAAGCCGACCATATTAGCTTGTCAGGGCATCGGGCGACACCTTGCCTGTTGAGAAGGAGGCCCTGCTGGAGCTGACCTTGGGACAGAGTGTCGTGCGTCTGTGGGTGTTCGTCGCGAAGGTGGCTGAGGAGGTGATTCTGGGACTGGATGCCCTCAGGAGCCATGAGGCGACGGCCGACGTCGGCAAGAACGTGCTGCGGCTCAACGGAGAAGAGGTTATACTCCGTCAACCAGAACAGCGCTTTGGAATTTGCAGGGTCGTCTTGAGCGAAGACGTGGTTGTCCCCGCGAGGAGCGAGGTGGTGGTGACAGCGCGACAGGAGGGCCAGAGAACCAGGAACATGATGCTGGACCAGAAGACGCCTGTACACGGACTCTGTGTAGCCAGGGCATTGCTGCCGTGCCGAGAGGAGGTGCCCGTGAGACTGCTAATTCCAACGGACGCCGATCACGACGTCCAGGCCGAGACGGAGTTGGGAACTTGCGAGCCCGTGGTGAGCGTAACAGCTATCGACGAGACACAGGAGCCGGCGCCGAAGCAACACCTGGGGCCCCGGCTAGAAGGCTTAGTGGAGAGGGCGACCGACCACCTGACCGCAGAACAACTGGAGAAGGTTCGACAACTGCTAAGACGGTATCAGCGCGTCTTCAGCCAAGGTGATAGTGACTACGGCCGCACGGACACAGTGCTTCACCGCATCGACACTGGGGACGCCCGGCCTATTCGGCAACCACATAGACGGGTTCCGCTGGCGAAGCAAAGGGCGGTACGAGACATGCTGGAGGACATGAGATCCAGGGGAGTGATTGAAGAGTCTGACAGCCCTTGGTGTTCTCCTGTAGTCTTTGTGACGAAGAAGAACGGCGAGCTGCGCTTCTGCGTAGACTACAGAAAGCTGAACGCTGTCACCCAGAAGGACTGTTTTCCCTTACCCCGGATTGACGACACCCTGGACACGCTAGCTGGTGCACAGTGGTTCTCGACCCTGGACCTGAAGTCGAGCTACTGGCAGGTAGCTCTAGACACAAGAGACAAGGAGAAGACCGCATTCTCGACGGGCCAAGGGCTTTGGCAGTTCACGGTTATGGCCTTTGGCCTCTGCAACGCACCAGCTACCTTCCAGCGCCTCAGGGAGTCAGTGATGAGAGGGCTGACTTACGATGCCTGCCTGCTATACCTGGACATCATCATCGTCGGAAAACTTTTGAAGATCACCTTGAGAATCTGAGTAAGGTGCTACAGAGACTGCAGGCGACCAACTTGAAGCTGAGCGCGAAGAAGTGCCAGCTCTTCCGGAAGGAAGTTAACAACTTGGGCCACATAGTCCCAGCAACCGGAGTGGCCACAGACCTGGAGAAGACAAAGGCTGTGAGAGTTAGGCCTAGCCCAAGGGATAAGAAAGAGCTGCGCAGTTTCCTGGGGCTGTGCAGTTATTACCGCCGCTTCATAAAGGGGTTCTCCAACATCGCCAAACCCCTCACCCGCCTGACAGAGGAAAACCGGCCTTATGTGTGGACGGAGGACGCCGAAGACGCTTTCCAGCACCTAAAGGAAACCCTGTGCAGTGCTCCAATTTTGGGTTTCCCACAAATGGGTGGCGCCTTCATTGTGGACACCGACGCCAGCGACCATTGCATTGGAGCTGTCCTATCGCAGATCCAGGACGGCCATGAGCGGGTGACAGCCCACTACAGCAAGACGCTATCCAAGGCAGAGAAGAACTACTGCATCACCCGAAGGGACTTACTGGCGGTGGTAAAGACATTGGAGCACTTCCACAAGTACCTGTACGGTCAGCCATACCACCTGAGGACTGACCATTCTGCCCTAACCTGGCTATTGAGCTTTAAGAACCTGGAAGGCCAGACAGCACGTTGGATCCAGAGGCTGCACGAGTACGACTTCACCTCGGAACATCGTAGAGGGAAGAGCCACAGTAACGGTGACGCCATGTCCCGAAGACCCTGTCCAGAAGAGTGCGGCCAGTGTGCAAGAGTGGAGGAGGAGCGTGCCGCAGCAGTCCAAGTAGTCACGGCAGTGCCTGCGGATGGCTGGGATGCGCAGGCCTGAGGAGGGAGCAGCTGGCAGATGCAGACTTGGAGCCACTCTTAAGGGAGGTGGAGGCAGGGACGAGACCAACCTGGGAGGACATCGCACCGAGGAGCGCCACCTGCAAGTCGTACTGGGCCCAATGGGACTCGTTGAAGACCAGAGATGGCGTGCTGTTCCGGATATGAGAATCACCCGATGGGAAGACGCAGAGAGAACAGTTGGTACTTCTACAGAGTAAGGTACCGGAAGTCTTGGAAGAAGTGCACGCTGGTACTTCAGGACACCTGGGAGCAAACCGAACGATTGACAAACTACGGCAGCGCTACTACTGGCTGAGGCTCCGAGCAGATGCTGAGAGATGGTGCCGTCAGTGTCACGTGTGCGCGGCGAGTCGCGGCCCCCAGACTAGGAGCCGGGGTCGCATGCAGCAGTACAACGTCAGAGCGCCATTCGAACGGCTCGCCGTTGACATTGCTGGACCGTTCCCAGTTTCTGACCGAAGCAACAAGTACCTAATGGTGGTCGTGGACTACTTCACCAAGTGGCCGGAGGTATATGCCATCCCAAACCAAGAGGCAAAGACAATTACAGACTGCCTCGTGGAGCAAGTGTTCTGTCGATTTGGGGTGCCGTTAGATCTACACAGTGACCAGGGTACCAACTTTGAGTCTAACCTAATGAAGGAGGCACTACAAAGGCTTGGGGTGAAAAAGACTCGCACGACGCCTCTACATACCCAATCGGATGGCATGGTCAAAAGGTTCATCAAGACCTTAGAGGAACACCTGAGGAAGGTCGTGGCCAGCCATCAGCGAGACTGGGACGTCAAGGTGCCACTGTTCTTGCTGGCCTACCGCTCGTCCACATGCGACACAACTGGGATGACGCCAGCCAGCTTAATGTTTGGCCGAGAGTTATGCCTCCCTTGTGACCTGGCTTTTGGTAGCCCTCCGGAAGCGAAACAGCCAATGACCGAGTATGTGGAGAACTTGGTGGACCATCTCCACAACATGCATGAGATGGCTCGCCAGAACATCCAGAAGGCGAGCGACCGCATGAAGACCAGGTATGACAGGCAAGCCAACAGCCAAGGGTTCCAGCAAGGTGACCTGGTCTGGTTGCACCGTCCTACCCGGACCAAAGGACGCTGCCCGATGCTCCAGCAGCCATGGCAAGAACCGTACCGGATGGTGAAGAGGATAAATGACATGGTCTACCGCATCCAGAAGGTTCCCCAAGGGAAGATGTTGGTGGTACACCTGGATCGCCTGGCATGCTACGATGGTGCTGTTCGGGACGAGCAGCTTTGAGGAGGGAGCAGTGTCACCCGAAGGTTAGAACACCCTATAGAACCAGCTGACGGCAGCAGCAGGAGACGGAGGCACTCGGACACGCCCCCTCGTTTGTCTTATAGCGGTAACGTGGGGTGGCTGGGGAAAAAAACATTGATTTCTCGAACTTACGGGATATTTCATCTAATCCAGAACATTCTCGATCAGCCAGCTGAACCTATATAAGCAACACGCCGGGCTGGAGGTGAATGAGTCAGAGTTCTTGGCAAGCAGTGTAAGAGTGCAGTGCTAGTGTACGACAAGAAGACTGTGTACGTGCATCGAAGTATTGTACGTAATTACGAGTGCAAGTGTAACGGACGAACTGGTGAATCGTAATTGTGTGCATTACGTAATTCTGTGTAATTGGCAAGTGTTTAATTGTAAGTCGGTGGAAATAAAGAACTTTTTTGAGTCGTGCAATTGGACTTTTCATTTCACGAACCCACAAAGTCACAATATAATTTCCCTTGCTTGTCCTTTAATTGGGATTCCATGCCCAAAAACATTTTTAGTGGTCTGTGCAGATAGTTTCTTTCTGTCTGTTTCTATAGCACAAGTGTTTGTGGCAGCCATGAGTAATAATAATTAGCTAAATATTAAAGTTACATTGAAAAACTGAATTTGATCACTGAAACACATGAATTATGTTGCAAAAATGTAAAGCCGTTTACACCCTATGAAACATTCACTACTTGAAGCAGTACACTCTCAGTTTGGCAGTGATGACAGGGAGAAATACCCTAAGTACCATAAGGGTTATTCATGTTAGAACTGGACCGGACAAAGGCAGGTAAGAAGGGTTGGTCATTAAACTGAAAAGGTTGGTCATTAACCCAGAAAACCTCATAAGATATTCCTTGAAACAAAATCCACACCTGTTCCCTTACAACAATGCATACCGTCTCATATTAAAGGGCAAAGAACGATGACGGTATTGTGATACCGCTGATTCTTAAGCGAAGCAACAATAGTAGAAGTGTCTGTTTACTGCAAACCTCAACATGCCGACACACTAGCGTCATGCATAAGGCACGTGGTGTAGTGCGAGTTTGCAACGCGGGATAAGTGTGCCGGGTTGCTATGGCAACAGTTTACTTTTGATTGGTGGATTGCTGGCTGCTAGGCGACCGCAATGATGTGTCAGTGACGTGTTTATCCCCTCTCCTTGTTTTACAGCTGAATAGCACGTGGAGGCAAAATGCCAAGCACCAACATATGATGTGGCAATAATAATTCTAGGGTTATGTTTCTTGGAAACCAAAAAAAAAAATTCAACAAGACAGAAATATTTGAAAGTCCTGTATTTAGCTTTACTGTCCCAAGAGCTTCAGAGAAGAGCAGCAGCATCAAACCTCCCCAATAATGTGAAAGAGCTTCTAAAGAAATATAAACCTGAACAACCAACGGCAGATGAGCTGTCGAATGCACCACAGTCATTGAAAAGGATACAATATGAAACCTGCAGTAAACACAAAAAGAACAGCAAAAGCAAATATGCAAGTAGGAAATCCAACGCTCCTCTCTGTTTGAGAAAATGTGCCTAAATTATTTGCGTTAACTACTTAGTACAGGAGAACAAGAAATAGCTGATGACTGAATAACTAAACATTTCCAATGACAAGATGTATTTTAAAAGAATATGTTATTCTCTTTACATATACTTGATACAAATTATAATGTACACTCTATTCCTATTATAGTTTAGCTGATGTGTTTAATTTGACTACACTAATAAACATGTGTATTTAACCCAAATAAAGCTGAAAATTGAGGTAAAAATGAAAATAAAAAGAAATAGAGGCACATAATCACATAATTACTGTGCAGGCCTCTCAGGCCCCATGCGACCAACAGCGTTCTACCAAGACCTGCGGTTAATGGAGGGTTAAGTACAATGGTAGAGTGAAGAAGAAAATAAGGAAAATTGAAGTTGCAGTAGGATGAATTGAGAGTGAAACAAGTTTGGGAATTCAGGTGATCAGGAAAAGCCAGAGTGAAAGAAGTGTAAGAAAACAAGGGACCGGGGAAAAGCAAAGTGAAAGAAGAGTGGAATTTATCACTGGGTTGTCTGTTGCTTAACAATTTTTGACTTCCTTTGCCATTAATTTTACTCTTTATTTTAAGTGTAGTAGAGTGAAATATTCTGAAACAGCACAGAATATATTGGGATGATTATTATGAAACATTCCTAAAACTAACAACAGTAGGTTTCTACAGAACTTACCTTAATATTATCAGAGACTGATGAAGGTTCTCTTTCCAAAGTCCAAGGTTCTCCTTTAATTTCTATTTTGTTATACATTTCATCATCTCTGTTGTATTTGTTATCCACCTTTAGAGGGTCCTCTAGAAGAAATTCTCCCGCATTCTCTGAACCAAAGTCTGAAAACAGAGTATGATGTTCTATTTCTGTTTCCCCATGCATCTCCCAGTTGTTGCTGCATGTAGCACTTTCAGTCTTAACCTGCTCTACAGAGTGTTTGATAAAAGAAGTCTCTGAATTAACTTGTGTTTCTGCTGTCATGTTACAATCAGTGTCAACAAGCACAGTATTAATACTTGTGTTTATTGGAACAACCTCGTGAAGGAACTCTCCCTCGTGCAGTGAGGGTACGTCATCAGCCAGAGGTTCCTCTTCTTTGACTTCTACTTTCTTATCCATTTCAAACAGATATAAAATCACACGTTGTGCTTAATTTCTGGAAATAATCTGTGGAGAAAAAGAATTAATAAATACCACAAAATGTGCATAAATTTTCATCATCAATAATTGATCAAACTACACTACTCAACAGTATTCTCTTATTGCACAAACCACTTGGAAAGGTGAATAAGACTTAAAAATTATTTACGTTTAAAAATGAAACTAGTAACAGTTAAACAACAAATACTGCAAAAATATAATTATTTGAAACAGAAACATCACTTATCTTTAAAGAAATTATGATTAATTTTGAATAGGACAATTTACATACATTCCTTAAAGATAAGTGAAGTTTCTGTTACAAATAATTATATTAGTGTAGTAAGACTTAAGAAATTCAAAGACATGTCCAGGACTCAAGCTACAGATGTCTCCTTATACGAATGCAATTATCATAACAGCTAGCTTACTGAGGTACTGCACCAATATTGAACCTCCTAATCTGCTTAAAATTTCTGGATAAAGATCCAGGCAATCTCAGGTATTAAATATTCCTAATTCAATGCATGTTATGAACTTTTCGGACAGGTTTGCATATCACACTTTGCGGTCACCTGGGACTGCACCTGGGCTCCTTTGGTGAGAGTTTGCGGGTCTAACCACTCAGAAATAGAATTCTGAATTCCAAAATAAATGTACTTTATAACTTGTGTTCAGATTGAATATGTGAAAATAGGAATTTGATTAAACTACTAATACCTGCACAAAAGTTGTAAACACAACCACAAATGCAAATTATAATCTGGACATTACTTAGACCAATCTTGATCTAACATGTTTTTTTTTTTTTTTTTGTAATTTTACGTCCTCCAACGTTAAGTTATATCTGACGATGAATGGCAGGGTCCATAGAGCTTAGAGCTACCCGACATTCGTCTTTCAGGATAAGGGAAAACCCCGGAAAAAAACCTTATCCAGGTAACTCAACCTGACCGAGATTCGAACTCGGGACCTCTTGAACATGAGGCAGACATCCTACCACGCTACCGAGGCGGGCGATCTAGCATGTTGATAAACAATTGCTTGGTTAAGGGCCTGTATTACGATCTCCGGTTACTAGGGGAGGTTTGTTACCTATCAGTTATCGATAACTATTAGTTAGGTTCAGTGCCTCGTATTACGAACTCGATTTACCTGTAGGTTTATTACCCTGTGCATAATGCTGGAATGTGAACAGTTGGCAATATTATCCTCTAGCATTTTACCTTGTTTGCAGCGTCATCTTGTGTTTAGAATGTACAATTAGCTGGAAAACCAAACACATGTAGTACTCAGGCGTGTTGTTTTAACTTTTTATTAGCTATTTTCTGTATATTTCCGTGACATTTTCAGTAGTAGTTCATTCTTAATAAGGTCTAGCATAGTTCTGTATAGTTATTATTATAGTTTGTTTACAGTTTAGGTATTTCCATAGCATGAGATTCTGTTTCATAGCGTTAGGTTAGTGTTATTATAGAGTGTTATTCTCATGTGTTTATGAGAACTCCTAAGTGGTTTACCGGGAAAAATACGAGTCAGTTGGAGAATTTAGTGTCATATCGGCACGTTGGTCATAGTAGCACAATGGTAGTGCGGCTGGACGGAAACAGAAGATCCGTGATTCAAATTCCGGCTATGGCATTGAATTTTTCAGTCTGACTCTACGTTTCCACAATTTAGCCTACACACAGCCAGTGTGAAAGAATAATTAATTTCCGTTAATTAACCTAATAGTGGTTTACTATAAAAAATCCGGGCCTTAAAGTACTTAGATGTAGTAAGTCGCCATTAAGGTAGTTGTCTCATGTGTTTATGAGAACTCCTAAGTGGTTTACCGGAAAAAATACGAGTCAGTTGGAGAATTTAATGTCATATCGGCACGTTGGCCATAGTAGCACAATGGTAGTGCGGCTGGACGGAAACCAGAAGATCCGTGGTTCAAATCCCAGCTATGGCATTGAGTTTCTCAGTCTGACTATGCTTCCACAATTTAGCCTACACACGGTCAGTGTGAAAGAATAATTAGAATAATTAATTTCCAGTGTTGTTATAGATTAGGTGAGATATATGGAGAATATATGGAATGTCTTATTAATTTATGAACACCAAGAGATTTCCAGTCAAAAATTTATTTAAAATAAGGCCACATAACTGTTACTAGTTCTGATAATAGTATTGCACAATTATAATTTGGCTAAAATCATTTGGTTAGTGGTTTATCCTCATGAATAAATCACCTCTTGTTATATAAAGTAGCATTTCCTAGAGGTATATGAGAAGAGGGAAGGTCCACAAATTACAAGTCATCAATGAATAAAAGCAAGGTTATAAAATACGCATTCTGGGACCAGTAACTTGGTACGTGATTTTTTTAAACATATTTGGCAAGTTATGAAGCAATAACCATCCTTTTCTTTTAAGGAAACAGGTTGTAGCAAACTTACATTTCTTCTTGGCACTTCATAATCCAATGCCACATTTCAGTCACAGCATTGTGCCCTTGATTGAAAAACGTAATTGAACAAATAAATGGCTTCATTTAAATATCACAGGATACAAGATGGGCACGTTTTAATATTTCTTTACGTGTGCAATTCGCAGCAAATATATTTATGTATGTACTGCATTTGCAACAACTAAAGTAGGTACAACAAGAATCATAAGTAATACTTCAACTTGCATTTACACAGCGCTCACACTGCATAAATAGCAATATAATTAGCAAATGGTATTCATTAAGGCACAATGTCGGCTAAAACCATTATGGTATTGCACATGTAATTAGCTACATTACATGTGTGAACAGCGTTTGCAATAACGGTTTGGACATCGATACAAATTGCATAACCTAAAAAATCTGTTTTATTCACTCTTTACAGTTTGTTACTTTGCTCTGGTAATTCTTTACCGAAACGCAAATTAAACATTGCACCCACTATTAGCAAAATCGAATGTCTACTACTTCAGCATGTTTAAGAACTTTTATACCTACCCACCTACATATATCGGATTGCCTGTACTTTCCAGTATAGGTTTAACATGCTTTGTTTATTAGATTTATGTTCGTTAAAACATGTGGCAATATGGTCGCATAAAATACTGCATTGCTTGCAACAAGTCACCGACACCATGGGACACTAGAAATTATCATTCCATAACCTATTACGTCAAGATACCTAATACTCACGTGGTTTCTTTTATTTCGTTATCAACATGTCACAAATATATGTATGAAATTATCTTTCCGCATTCTAATTCCTTTAGGTCTTCTTCTATTAAATAAATACTCTGACAACATTTCATCCTTAGAATCACTGTCGACATTCAATCTGGCCTGGAGGTACGCCATTTTCTTTTTGTGTGTGAAGGTAAACTCCAGGTTATCTCACTAACCGCTACTCGAGATGAGGGTTAGTTTACCTCCAGAAATTTAGCCCTTAACCGAAGGTCGTAATACCGACATCTGCGTGTAACTCCAAGTTAACTGTTAAGCAACACCTTAACCGGAGATCGTAATACAGGCCCCAAATGAAGCAGAGATTGCATTGTTGTCATTTCTTTAAAGAGCATACCATACATTATCATGGCCCGCCTCCGTAGCATAGATGGTAATGTGTCTGCCTCATGTTCACGAGGTTCCAAGTTCGAATCTCGGTCAGGGTGAGTTACCTGGGTATGGTTTCTCCCGGGGTGTTCCCTTATCCTTCAAGACGAATGTTGGGTAACTCTAAGCTCCATGGACCCTGAACTCATTTGAGCATATTTCACCCAATTCATTCACCGTCCGATATGACTTAATGTTGGAGGACATAACATTACAAAAAAAAAAAAAAAACATAATTGTACTTTGTTGCAATTAGGTCATAATGAGAAACCAGATAAGGTATATTACTTATGCAAAGTTGCACAAAACCAAGAAAACAAAAAGAGGAAATAATTTCTGCTCATATACATGTACAATTAAGCAAATATGGCTGACAATATATTCACATAATTTAGGATTTAAGATTGTCACATTTCGCGCCAGTTACCTACGGCGTGGCCTCACTACCACTAGAAGAAACCTAACCACTTAAATATAACAATAGCTGAAGTTGCCTCAACTCTCCTTCTTGTAAACCATAAGCATTAGGAATCGTTTTGTTTTATTTGTTTGGTCCCACCACTGAACACCATCCACGACATTGAACAAGGAAATTAATTGTTCTTTCACACTGGCTGTGTGTAGGCTAAAGTATGGAAAGATAGAGTCACACTGAAAAATTCAATTCTATAGTCAGGATTTGAACCAGGGATCTTCTGGTTGCCGTCCAGGCACTCTAACCCTTGTCCATGTCCAATCCATACTTTAGCCTACACACAGTCAGTGTGAAAGAACAATTAATTTCCAGTAATTGACCTAATAGTGGTTAACTATAAAGCCCAGGCCTTAAAGTACTTACACATTGTAAGTCACCATTAAGATAGTCGTCGCCCACCTCGGTAGCATAGAAGCCTACCACCTCGGTAGCATCTGCTTCACGTTCAAGAGGTCCCGAGTTAGAATCTCGGTCAGGGTGTTACCTGGATAACGTTTTTTCCAGGGTTCTCCCTTATCCTGAAAGACGAATGTTGGATAGCTCTAAGCTCCATGGACCCTGGGCTCATTTGAGCGTCATTTCACCCATTCCATTCATCGTCCAATATGACATAACATTAGAGAATGTAAATTACAAAAAGGTAGTTGTCTCATGTGTTTATGAGAACTCCTAAGTGGTTTACCAGGAAAAACAAGAGTCAATTGGAGAATTTAGTGTCCTGTCGGCACGTTGGCCATAGTATCTCAAGGGTTACAGCAGCTGGATGGCAACCAGAAGATCTGTGGTTCAAATCCCGAATATGGAATTGAATTTTTCACTCTGACTCTACCTTTCCATACTTTAGCCTACACAATGCCAATGTGAAAGAAGAATTAATTTCCATTAACTGAGCTAATAGTGGTTAACTATAAAGCTTGGGCCTTATAGTACTTACACATTGTAAGTCCCCATTAAGGTAGTTGTTTCATGTGTTTATGAGAACTCCTAAGTTGTTTACCAGGAAAAACACGAGTCAGTTGGAGAATTTAATGTCAATTCGGCATGTTGGCCATAGTAGCTCAAGGGTTAGAGTGGCTGGACTGCAACCAGAAAATCCATGGTTCAAATTCCCGCTATGGCATTGAATTTTTCAGTCTGACGTTGAACATGTCATACAGAGAACAACCTCACCAAACAAATATAAATATGTTCTACTACCCACCACACATTAGAGCATGTTTTGTTTTAATTAACTTTCTTAATTCATTTAATTTATTTCTTTTTTTATCACCACCAACAAATGTGAGTGGAAGAGGAAATCATTACTGACACTGATACAATATTATACAATTACTGCTCAACCAATATACCTGAACATAGAACCTAATTGATATACAAGATTAAAAAGGAAAGAAAATTAGATTTAAAAGATTCATGCACAAACATGCTACATATCCATGAAAATGTGACAACCATTTCTTTATGGAGATAATACATTAAACCAATATAATGTACCTTACAGAGCAAAGAACACATATTATCCATTTTTCCTGATGATAGTCGTTTTATTATTTTGAAAGGGCATTTAATATTCTGACACATTCATAATATACTCCTTTATGACAAGTCAATTTAGCACTAGGTTTATGTAAGTCCATACTAATGGTATGTATAATCATATTTTGTGTCTAGTAGTCTCGATTTTTTTTTAAGGAAACATAATAAACATAGACATATTCACGGAAGTGTTAAAATGTCCAGTCTTTGAAACAGACGTTTAAACGCAATGCATTTTTAACAATTGAAATAGGAAAATTTGCAACATACATCAGTGCATAAATAGGTACATTAAATACGGTTACCAAAAAAGTCAATATAATGTGTAATAAAGGTATTACTGTTACCTGAGATGATTTCAAGTTGAGAAACTTGTTCAAGAAGCAAACTGCCGTCGAGTAAACGTAAACCACGCCGTATGTTGGATATTGCACACCCGGGACTTTGGATAGCAAAACAGTAACGAGTTCCTTCAAAACTAAAATAAAAGTTCTGCTGGCTGTTCAAACCTGGTAAAACAAACTTACATCTGTTAATTTGTGGACGGTAACTATAAATTTGTTTTTAGGATATGAGTTTCCGACCTGGACCCGCTGGCCAGCATTAACGTAATCCATATGGCTCTGGAGAGCGAGAACAATGTAGTGATCCGCGCCTGTTAACTCACATAGGGAACCAGGAGACACACTAAGGTTCGCGAAACACCCGGGTTCTAAAGATACATTTTGGAGCGCTGCATGCGCCGGATGCAATGCCGCCAATATAATTATTTAGGCTGCCGAGTTGCATACTAACTAATATATAAAATAACTTCTGCTTAGTTCAAAATTTAATAGTTATTGTATTATTTTACTACTTACGAAGTAATTTGCGTACTATTATTGGCCTATTATTGACCTTATTTGAGCTCAATGTACGATATGAATAAGACACTACATTGGCTAACCTGTAAATATTTGAAAAAAAGCTTTAACGACAAGGAGGCCAAGCCAAATTAAGTTCTGAATACAATTTTCATCGATTTGTGAAATTGTAAAAACTTTAAAGAACTACGAGGACGTATGGGCAGCAGGAAGAACGAGAATAGATTTTCACAAAGACCTATTGGTAAGTAAGATTTAGCATGTAGCTAAATACCGACAATTAATATGACATAACCTGAAATGTGTCTTAATACATACTCATGCACAGTTAAATTCTCCAGATTAATGTAGCACCTTATAATGGAAAAAGTGTGTTGTTTTACATACAAAAGCATTAGTTTCATTAACCTTGTTACTTTATTACTGCAATAATGGGATTTTCTGTTTTTTGTCTTTCAGGGGTCCTCCATCATCTCAGGCTACCAGGAATACGATGGCAGAAATCAGAGTGCAGGATTATTGGATATTGTGTATATTTATTGTTTTGGTGATGTTCAGTGATCTTCAGGAGCTTTAGTAATGTAGTACAAAGCATTCTTTCCCGCGTATACAGCAGTTTAATTTGGCATATCAAATATTTCTGAAAGTTTGAGTTTCATTTCATATCAGTGGAAAATTTAACAAAAACTTTGAGGAATACTGTGGCCAACAAGGAAAAGTGAAAAGTGAAGTTATTTTAGACAGTTGATTGGGTGTATTAGTTTTTGTGTTTGTACTTGTAGTTTTAAATTTAAAATATATGTAATATATAAGTCCATGTAAGGTAAGTAATATGCAGTTTATATTACTGAAAAAATAGCTGTGAATTTTCAGATATACCAAAATTAGCATCATCTGTGTTTACGTATAATCTAGGTGGCTTAAATTAAAATATTTGGGCGAGATGCTTGATATGAATTTTATAAACTTTTTCTTTAAATTGCAATGATAAGTATTTTGAAGAATTAAGTTCTCTTAACCCTACTCATCAGTGTATATCTACATCATTGATCAAGAATGTCACAGCTTTTAACAGCAATTAAAAGTATGATCTGAGATTCCATAAACTTAATTTGTTCTATATTGTTTAATGCAGTAGTCACTATGCAATATTATTGTATACACTACACTAAATTATTTACCTGAATAATCATCTTTGAAGAGATCTGATGGGATTAGAATTTATTTGAAAAAGCTTTACAAGTTTTTAGGTATAATTGTGCATTGCAAGAAATGATTAAAATGTCATTGTGTCATCATCATTATATGCCACTTTTAATTTTATTTCTAATATTCCAGTTATTCTTAAAACATGCACAATGTCAGCTAGCTAGGACCTAAACACAGTGTGGCTTGATCTTAAATTAGTAAAGCTTCACAATAAATGATAGGTTATAAGTCCTCTTCCTTTTTAACACACACACACACACACAAATGGGTTCAGAAAAATAACAAGTTAAAGTGATATTTGCACAGCATTTATGTATTCTGTGGTATTTCTGTTCTCAACATGTACTTGTCCCATTTATGAGTAATATTGGTACACAATTACTGTAATGCTAACCATTTTAAGAGTGATATAACATTTCTAGTGTGACCCACAGAAAGGTTACATGTCACATGAAACTACACTGTTAAACATCCTCTCATTGTTCTAAGTTGGAATGGAAATCTCAATCTTTGTCATGGGAAAAAGATGTTTAACCTAATATATGAGCCATTCGTTACATGCAGTGATGCGAAGCCACATAAAAATTTTGAAAAGTAGATAAAACTGCACATTATTTTGCTATATAATGCACTTCTTGTTTCTTTGTAGTGAACACATAAGGGAATTATGGACTGTCAAAAGAAATAATGGTTAGATGTGTGAGCAAATAAATTACATTACTAAATTATTTTCTATTAACTATTCAAACATACAGTTCCATCACTTTCACTTCTTAACTAAAACTACAAACAGCATTAATAGTTCATAGTGTAATCTTTCATTGAGTTATTTATTTGACACACATTCAGTTGTATGTCATGGACTGAGAGGTTTGCACTATGCAGAGGGCTCCATTTGCCATCTTAGTCATAAAGTACATTGCTTAAAGTCTTATCAAGTTAAAGCAAGACATTTATCCAAACAATTGCTCTGCACATTAAGCAAATTATATTTCACAGTCAGATAACTAATTGAAATAATCTCTTATTGGAAGATACACTGTGCATTAAATTTTATTTTTAAAGCTGCACATTTTCTTCTTCAGCATTCATTACTGTGCATATGCATGCCATTGAAGCATTTAAAAATTCAACGCTGTAATATTCTTGTGTTCTGAAGACAGAGTTAAGCTTAGGACAATTTTAAATGAATGATACAGCTTTAATGTAATTATTATTTTTCAAAATTTATTCTGCACTTGTGTATGTTAGTTCAACCAAAGTGATTAGAAGTATATAAAATAGTGCCATTTATGAAATTTATGTCACCAGTTGCTAATACTGACTTCTGTACTAATTTGACATTATTAATCTTATATGAATCGATCACAAATTTCATGTTTTTCTCTGAATATACTTTGGTATACTTGTGCTAAAAATAATGTATGTACTATTGAGCTTTTAAAATACTTATTAAATATAACCATTAACAGAGCTGCTTTGTTGTCATTTTAAAGAAATAGTGCTATTTTTTTGCACATGGTTGTTATCATTTCAAATTTATATACATATTTCTTTAGGTTTTTTTTTTTTTCTCACTGTTATTCTAGGGAATTTTTCAACATTCTGTGTACAAAGAAATTGCATTACATATAACGTTATGGTATCCTTACCTGTTTTCCTGTATCTACAGAATCATTATTTTAGTGTTAAGTTATCTTTATTTTAAGTATTACACTAAGAAGCTTGAGGGAAAGAGGATACAGATGTCTTGTATAATCTCAACAGCATCTTAAGTGATCTCACTCTCGTTTTTAAAATTTTAATTGTTTTTAAAGACAAAATTATCAATTTGCAACAGGAATAAAGATATAATGCTTTGTGGAAGTCAATTATTCATATTTAACAGGAAAAGTTCAAGTGGATTCTTCCAATTTTTTTCACAAATTGGACAACTTCTTTCGAAGTCACATTTCGCACACTGATGAATAGTTTATCGCACATTTCCTCAGCGTATTTGACGCGTATTATCCTAATATGAAATAGTTGATATGTGCCGTAAACTATTCATGTGTGAAGAGAAGTGATTTCGAAAGAAGTTGGATTCCATCAGTCAGTGAAAATGGGAGCTGAAGGCAAGGGGAAGTAAATGCACCATAGCTCGGTCGCAATAGAAGCGTACTACAATACCGGCCTCACCGGCCGTAGTTGCTAAGGTCGCCGGGGTCTAAAGATTTAGGAAAGAGCGCCCTATGCATCTTCAGTTTTTAACATGGAGTTGAGCATCTGGTATTAATCTGTGGTAGTGATGGACACCATAATTTTATTGAAAACAAAAATGAGCTTACTAAAGAAACAATGAGGACTGAATCAAGTACAATGCAGTGTTTTTCATTAGTATACTTTGCGCATCTTTGAAAACAAAGGCTTAAAAAAAACTGAGGCGAGAGAACTCAATCAAAAATATTAATAATCTGAATGGACTTAATGACCTATAATCCATTCACAGTATTGACATTTGTCATATATCATTTTTTTAAATTATATTTTCTTTCAGTATAGGTGCCTTTCCTGCTTTTAGATCAACTTGCCAAACCAATTTACGGACTAAAAAATTACGGCGTTCAGTTAAATCTTTTCACGGCCTTGTAAATCACTTGGTCAACATCCTGAGAGAAATGATATATAACATGAAGTGTTGTGGTTACTTCAATTCTGAACCAACATTTATCATAAAACAAGTAAACAAATATCTACTTTCAGAACTAGCGGTGCAGGAATTAACTGAATTAGGTCCTTGTATTTTCACAGTTATGATGTTTGTTCTTAGTTGTATACCAACTAAGAGACGTGGTACAGTCACACATTTATGATGTAATAGTACTCTTTTCATATTGCAAATTAGCTTTGTATTTGTTATCCAAAGGGTTTTCGGAGCTGCAATAACCTACACATGGTGTGGTTTCACATATTCACAGCATTTTTTTTTTTTTTTAAATAAAAGTTCACCTTATATTAGCCGGGTGCATTGGTTGCTACTCCAGGAACAATTACCGTATTACCAAGGTAATTTAATTAATGTCACTAACTTTCGATTTACTTTATTGTGATCCTGCTGGGTACCATGCTTTTTTTTACTACTATACTTATTGACTAGATGTGAATGACAAATATGTAAACTAATATGCTACCTTCTACTGTCAACAAAACCCTGCGGTTTTGTTTGTTTCTTTGTCAGGTCAGACCAAAGCTTAGGGACATCTTACACGTCATTTGATGGACATGCATCATGACTTTATAGTATCCCACCACCACAGGTACATTGATAATATGTTATTTTTGTTTAAATCCTACTTTTTGTAGTAAAATTGAAAATTTCTGAACCAACAGCATATGAAGCAGTTACCTCAGAACTTTCTATACAGTAGGTCATAGTCACATGCAGTCTGCTTTATGTATTGCAAATTTAAATGCTGAGAGAGATATTAAAGAATTCCCCATGTATGAGAAGCGAGTATTTAAGATTGACTTGAAAACTTTGCAGTTACATGCACACCAAGCTTTGTTGTGAAGTTATTATAATTATCTGTAAGATAGCTTCATAGAGAATATATGTGCCCCACTCTGTAGCATTGCTGCTAGCATATGATTCTCACTTTCAAGAGTCCCTGACTTTGAATCTTGGTAAGGGTGACTTATCTGTATAAGCTTTTTACATAGTTTTTGCATGTCCAAAGAGGTAAGGGTCTGTATCTCTAGGCTCTATTCATTGGAGGATGTTAAATAAAAAAGATGAAGGTATGTATTCACCAGAGTGGGTCAGCACTTATTTACTTCAAATAATGACCCACAGGAATAATGGGCCCAACACCACAAATAACTTAATTGGCTCTATTCGGTATTATAAACATTTGCTCTCTGTGTGCTGGATTGCCCCAGAAGGTAATACCTAAACACAAAAGCAAGTAAAAGTAGACAAATTACGCTGTTCAGTCATTCTGCATAAGCAGATATTTTAAATGTGTTAATGCAAAGCAAGAAAAGCTAAGTTTTGGTAGCATGACTTTTATTTTTCTCCTAAGAACTTCTTTATTAATTTGGAGCTCAAAAAATTTTGTACCAGATTCTGTAGATGTTTGTGGTATCCATACATTAATTCCATTTCCAACTTTTGCTTTGCTTTACATTGAATAGTGTTTTTTTATCATAGTTTAATGATTTTTGTGTGTGTATCTAATGCACGGCATTTGATAAAACGTATTATTCTTCTGCTTCCCGGTACTTAAAGTGTAGATTATAATGTTTGAGAATTTCACATACTGTTAGGTGATCAGTGCTCTTTAGGTCATCTTTATCACTTAAAAAAACACTCTGGGGAGGTTGGAATCCAATGTTAAACAAGTGTCTACTCAGAGAATCATGGCCTTTGATTAATGTGACATTGGTTTTGGGTATTTTTGAACACATAGGGACATAATGCAGAGGAAATTTCTGAGAGCATTTTTGAAGTGACTAATGAATTTGTATAGAAAAGCCTTAGAAACTCATTGCCCAGACATACGATGGAGCCTCTGTTATGAGCAGTGCTTTAAGAGGCCTTCAAGTTAAAGTCCAGTCTCAGTGTCCAAATACTCAGTTCATGCATTGCTATGCTCATCAATTGAATTTAGTTATGGAACGTGCAGCTTCTCAAAATAAGTCTGCCAGAATATTTTTTCTTAGCCTGTCAGCTTACCTGCATTTTTTTTTCAAGATCCACCCAACGTTTAGCTACCTTACAATCTGCAGCAGCCAGACGAGTTCCTTGTGGTTCTGCAACTAGGTGGAATTTTATATCCAGAACTGTCAATATGGCTTTTGAAAATCAAGATGAACGTTGCATTGTTTAATGGAACTGGAAAATGGTACAAACGATAAGACAGTCTAAAAGCAAATGGACATCGGTGCTATTTAGTAGATACACATTTCCTTGCTTGGTTGAAGTTCTTCCATAACTTAAGCCCACATGTTGATACACTTTATCATCAACTACAATAGATATCAACTGATGCAATTAAAGTGAAGAACGACGTGTCTTCTTTTAATGTCAGGACGGCACATTGGCCATGGTAGCTCAAAAGGTAAGAGCGACTAGACGGAAACCAGGAGATCCGTGGTTCAAATCCTGGCCATGGCATTCAATTTTTCATGTTGACTCCATCAGAAACCTTAGCCTATATATGGCTAGTGTGGAGAAATGATTAATTTCCATCAATTAACTAAAAATAATAAGAGTTAAATGATGAAGCCTGGAACTCAAGTACTTACGATACTAAGTCGCCACAAACGGTGTATCTCAGATGCGAGAGCCCCTAGTGGTTTACCGGGGAAATATGAGTCAAATGGAGAATTGAATGTCAGGATGGCATGTTGGCCATGGTAGCTCAAAGGGTAAGAGCGACTGGACGGAAACCAGGAGATCCGTGGTTCAAATCCCGGCCATGGCATTCAATTTTTCATGTTGACTATCCATCAAAAACTTTAGCCTATATACGGCTAGTGTGAAGATATGATTAATTTCCATCAATTAACTAAAAAAATGTGTCTTCTTTTATTCTGTGCATTTCTGATATTCAACAGGCAGTTGAGAGTATGGATTTTGTTTCCTGTGAATCGACAAGAAAGCATTAAAAGGTTGAGCCTCTGAAAATTAAAACTATAAATGTTGGTTGGTTGGTTGCTAATGCTCATGGATTTGGAGAATTTCCATTTTCCTTCTGGCCTTCCAATAACGTGTGACTAGTTGTGCTGTCAGTTCTCCATCTGTATTTGTCAGGGCACTACACTGGAGCAGATGATCTCCGTCCATCAATGAGTTCGGATCCCTACACAGTGTGCAGGTCGGGGATTCAAAAATATTAATCTTGTGTAGATGAGCAGCCAAATAGTCGTGGCCAGTAATCAGTTGGAAGATGGCAACAGTACTGCTTCTTGGGTAGTCTGGGATGGGACTTTTACTTCGTTTTAGAATTTTCCATTGCTTGTTCATACTTTTTTATTTGCATTCTTCTTTCCAGAATAAGTTGATTCTATTGTTTATATGCAGTTATGAAGTATGGAATGAGGTTTTTTGTTGGCAGCTTTTATTTTATTTGTGTTCTTTTTTTTTGCCAAGGAATCAGAAAATTGTTAAGCTTTCAAGAAAGTTATCAAGTCATTCTTAAATACTCACTTCTCATACATGAGGAATTCTTTAATATCTCTCTCAGCATTTAAATTTGCAATACATAAAGCAGACTGTATGTGACTATGATCTGATGTTTTATATTATTATTGACCTACTGTATAGAATGTTCTGAGGTTACCGCTTTAAATTCTGGTGGTTCAGAAATGTTCAATGCTATTACAAAACATAAGAGTTAAAGAAAAAGAAAATTAATATAGTGGTGGGAAAAGTGCATAGTCATGATGCATGTACATCCAATCACGTACTAGATGTCCTGAGCTTTTTTTCTGACCTGACAAAGAAACAAACCAGCACTTTAATTAGAGCCAACTTAAAAATTCAATGCATTGGCCGGGATTTGAACCACGGATCAAAAATCACCCATATACCGGAGTAATGTATTTAAAAGGATTAATTCTTTAAGGATTAAGTCCTCAATATAAATTTACATTAAAAACCAGCAGTTTGTTTCAGTTTCTGTAGAGTTTGTATTGAACTGAGGACAAATGCGATTTGCCTTCGGAATCCATCTTCATTAGAAAGAAGAAAGAAATATTAACATCAATTTCTTAAATTAAGTGGAGATTTAGTAACAAATATTTATATTTGTGTAATATTTATTGCTTCACTGTAACTAGCTTCATTTTCTACGTAATACATAATAGGTAACTTCCAGTGGATCATTGCTTACCAGTCTATTCTCGACAGCTTCACGATAACAATGATAGAAAATTGGTAGTTTATTATTATTATTACTAAACTTTGAAATTAAAGGGAATTGTTGCAAAGATATTGGAATGGTAAAATTCTTTCTAGTTCAACATTTCTCTGTATTCAGTTATTAAGTTTACTATGCAGTATTCCTGTTTACAGTATCGCTAGTTTATTATAAGAAATAGAAAACTTCGTGACGTTATTCCACACCAACATAACTGTACGACATTAAAGTGCACCTTTACCCAGTATGTTTATTTAATGTCCCTGCAATTCATGTTCTTAATTTGTTATTCAAAAGCCTGAATGTCATATATCCTATATACAGCATGGCTGGCATCTTCATGGCGTCATTTGTTGGTTGTGTTATAGGTATCTCAACTGCTAACGGTTAACACATACACAGCTACGCAGGTAATAATATCTTTTAAATGCATATTATTTTAACTTTGTTGGTAACAGTATCTTGTCTTATGTACTTACGAACTGATATATGTTGCAAATTTTCCAATTTCAAGTGCCAACAAAGCATTGTGTTTAGCTCAGTGCTTGAGTAAAGAAAGTAAATGACTTAGACTTTCAGAACATAGTGATCCACAGTAAGTCACTGGGAACTGAAATTTGTATATTTAATCCTGGATTGGGCTTAAATTCCTATGTGTTTGTGGGAGCCTCAATCCTAAGCTTTGTGTTTAGCATATTATACATAGAGAGGTCCATCCCTAAACATATACATTACAATGGTTCTTGTTTACATGGAGAGAGTTGAGAAAACTTCATCTGTGGTTTTATGTAAGTGAACAGCAAGGCTGTGACATAGATAGCTGATGCTAAATGTGACATTCCTAAACTTTCAATACATAGCCAATTATAAATATACAGAGCAGAAATTCTTTCTTCTTTTTCTTTTTGTCTGCCGCTTCATTTTATACTGTGATGCTCTGCACAGTTAATATACTTGACTAGGTTTCTCATTATGACATTGCAGTAAAGTTATATAACATCTCATGACATAATGCTCAAAGAAATGTCAACAATATCGCCATTGTTGATTTGAATGTAAAGAACTTCATTATGTCTAATGTCTCTTGATGTTTTTATAAGATATATTGTTACAACTAGAGCACCTGGCTTTGTTGTAGATCTGAAATCTAGGTGCAATTTTCATCCTAAAATGGTGCCTGTTTGAGTTATGTCCCATAGCTTTATGATATGGTATTGATATGATGGAAGGTTGTTATTGTTTGGATGTGTAGATGTTTGAATGTTTCATTAGTGTGGATAGTAGCACCTTCTCTGTAGAGGCATTGCACAAATCTAACATTCAACTTAAAACCATGCAGACGATATAGCTAGATGCGGCTCTGGGCGAATTGCTTAGGTGACTCAGAAAATTGGCTAACCTCTATTTGTAAAATCTTTATACTGCCATATGATCAATGCAGCAGGTTTAAAGTAGGCTAATGATTGTGTAGGAATTCATAATTAGGACAATATTTAGTGACTGATAAACTTCCAGTGAGAGGAAAAAAAGAAAACAAAATTTACAATACTGCAATATAAACAAAAGAAAGGTGCTACTGCTTAATGCTTCACTTACTAGTTAATTAAAATAAGACTCACCTTACTGCTTATATATCAAGTCGGGTTTTCTTTTCTTCATCCTCATGAAAGCATCTATGATGTCTTCATAGAAGGGCCAAGTTTTGATCAGTTAACTGAGTATGTCCTTATGAATGTAAATAGTAGCAAATGATGTTATCTTCTATTGCCTAAGCTGTTTCGGAGATCAGTTTTTATTCTCTTTAGACATGAAAGACCTCGTTCTGCAGAACAACTAGTTGACGGTATACGAACGAGGCTAAACAGTGTGTATGCATCACTAAAGGCATCAACTGTATTATTATCTGTTAAAGACCTCATTCAATGTATATTTATTGTTATATTTTATGTATATTATATTTGTGTTCTGTATTATTGTTTTAAACAAAATTGTTAAATTTGGGGCATTCTTCGTAATATATGGAAATTTATTGTTAATGAGTTTATTTAGTTATTTTCCATATAGTTCAAAGAAGGGCATTTGTAACACTTCCGATTCATATTTAGAAAAGGTGTGAACGATTTATAAATTTATAAAAAAAAAATGTTTAAAACTATGTGTAATTTTGTGATTGGCTGTAGTAATAATTGTATTATGTAATGTGGTGACGTGGCAGTAAATTTGCCAATGATAAAAGTAATATAGGAGTAGTGATAGTAACGGAAAATCAATAATCTTCAAAAAAAGGAGATATTCTGTAATCTTGATAGTGATGAGTGGACGTGCAGGGGTGAGAAATTTTATGTAAGTAACGGAAAATATTTATTAAGGAAGTAAGGATTTATCGATATGCTGGAGGTAACCTGCTATGATTGACTAGGAAAGAAAGTTCAAGTAAAATGTAATCCAGATTATACAATTAAATTATATATGACAAAATTGGATTTATCTAAAATTTTATTTGTCACTAGAAACCGAGAGATCTCATGACTATTATTTAATCAAATTCAATAATCAAGAAACAATTCAAACTAAAGCAAAGTAACCCTCTTACATCTGGCTTCCCGACTTTGTTCTTCGAAAGAGTCAAGGTGCATCCTAATCTGCTACGAATAGAGAAACGGGTTACAACCTTAAGAAAGGGTTGGTAAGGTCCCACCACTACTTTAAAATGGCCGGTGACTGCAGATAGATCGCTCGTTTTTGAGGACCTACTAGGCAGTTTAATTAAACTTGTCTTAAGTTGAAGAATGAAGAGAACAGGTTTATGAAAGTCCATCTTGAGCCGAGATTAAAACAGGGGAAGGATAGAGATACTATAAGAATTAGAGACAGTTAGCGAGTGCTGAAGAGTGTGATTAGCGTGCGGCGGACCCGCAAAGGCACCTTGGCACCAGCTGAAAGCTGTTGGATATGGCCGCCTGCTCGTCTAAGCTGTTGATGACCTCACCGAACTTTTTGCTGACTGTTGTGGTGCTCTCCCTGTAGCTTCCTTTTTTTGTTTTTCAAATTTTATGTCCTCCAACATTAAGTCATATCAGACGGTGAATGAAATGGGTGAAATTATGCTCAAATGTGTCCAGGGTCCATGGAGCTTAGAGCTACCCAACATTTGTCTGTAAGGATAAGGGAAAACCCCGGAAAAAACCTTATGCAGGTAACTCACCTTGACCGAGATTCGAACTTGAGACCTCTTGAACGTGCGGCAGACATGCTGCCATCTACGCTACCGAGGCGGGCGTGTGTGTGTGTGTGTGTGTGGCTACCCTGCCAAATGTAATCTCTGCATATGACGTTTTTCAAGTGGAGGAAGAATGCATTTACCCTCGGATTGGGTGTTTGGTTCTATAACGGAGTGAACTGATGGCAATACCCACTAAAAAGACCTCCACCTGTGAGTATTCAGGTGAGCAAGTGCAGCAATACCTCTATTGCACCTGCGGATTCAGGGTGAGGGTACAAAGCCAGGCTGGGGCCTGGGTAAGGTGAGAAATAGGAGCCATGACACAAGCATAACCGAGGCGCTTGTGCCTTATTCTGTCTGCAGTTCTGCTGAGTCGTTGTTCGTTGTACTAAATACCTGTGATGTCCTGAAACAAGGGACGAAATCGTTAGTGTGTCATGACCAACTAGAGTTCTGAGAATGGCGTCAAATTTTCCTAGGATATTTTGATGAATTAAATGTAATATGTACGGTTTGCACTGTCAGATCTTAGTACTTTGGTTAAGGTTATCAAACAATCCATTTCTTAGATGCTGCGTTAGGAGAGTATTAACATTTTTTGTGCTGGTGTACTGTTCTATATCTGTAGATTAATTAGTATTTATACACAATCTCATACTCTTTGTCCGTGTGACTTGCCCTAACCAATTTTGGAAGGACCGTCCTATCCTAGGACCGTCCTTCTTGCAGCAAGGACTTCAAGGGCCATTTGTAAAGTGTATAGGGTAAACCCAGAGTCATGATTATCTCAGGCCAAGTGTTCTGTTGAAAAGGGATAGTGGTCATTTATGCGTGTCATATTGGGTGTTGTGGGTACCCAGATCTTGAATGAGGGGTTTGGGTTTATCCCTCTTTTTTCGTAAAGAACGAAGCTAGGTAACTTAATGATGTCTTCAAGAATGTGCAGATTTAGTTTTACATGTAGCTACAGTAGCCTTGTGATTGTTCTTATAATTCTGCTTTGGAGCGTCTGTAGTGTGTTTATGTGCATTTTAGCAGCCTAGACACAGAAGGGTCTACATACGTTACAATTGGTCTAATCAATATTTCTTTGTTTCTGAATAAGGCAATATGACTATTGAGACCTGTAACCCAGCCCATGTTTTGTGATTTACTTTCATAGCAAAATCTATTCTCAAAGGCGGAACAGAACGCCATATGGAAGATAGGTCTTTGGGATAGCAGGCTAAGAATTGAATTCTAAGAAAATAAAACAAAAGTACTCTTATATTATTCCTGAAAAACACTACAAAAAAAAACTGTATTTGTTAAATCTTGTATTGGCTACTGTATGTAGAAACCAATTTTATGAAAAAGCCATAGAAATTAGTTTTAACCAAAGAAGATACAATCAATTTGTTGTTTGACATGAAATTTTAAAGCGTACTGTTGGAACTGCATTATGATCGGAATTGTACATTCTCACATAAGTGACTCGTAATTGTATCTCTTTAGATACTGGTGGTCGTTATGACGTCACCTCCACTCCTGCGACTGTCTTTGGTACGTGTTTTTCCGTAGTGATAAGAGGTAAAATTGTAACAGTCAATAACGGCATGCCACTGCCCAAAGGAACTGTAGGTTAACATGTTTCTTTTGAGTTAATACGTGTGACATTCTTAATAACATATTCTTTATAGGGAATTACCTACAATATTGCAAACTTCTCCTACAAGCATGAGTTGCATCTGAATTATCGACCCCTGTGCCCAACCTGGCCGCGTGGTAACAAGTTAAGTGCAGAGGTTCTACTCCCATTAGTCCTGGACCCGTAGGACCAAGCACCCGGGCCTCCTTGTAGCCGGGAGCAATGGATACTCCTGCGCTCTTTCCATAGGGCAATACCTGATTTTTTAAAAAGCCCCCCCCCCCCCCTGCTGAACTCAATGTCAAGATGGAATGGAAGTGGATACGCCACTTACGCGCGTCAACCCCGAAGGGAAGACTACCGAAAAACTCGGTGGGGCCAAAGGTGTTCTAGAACACTTTCTACTAGCTCTGCAGCCTAACACCTGGGACTTTTAGGCAAACCTATACCACCTCCGGGCGGCTGTAGCCTTGCTGGAAGTACCCAATTCCCCGTGGGTGTCGGGAACACACTGCCCCCTCGAGTCCAACCCAATCCGAACAACTCCCCTACGGGAGGGGCTCGGCATTTCGGCCCGAGTTTCCCCTAGTAACGTTAGAGGTACCACGAGTGCTAAGGGTCTGCTCTCGTGGTACCTTTGACGTTACTAAAGGAACCTCAAGTCGAACTGCCGAGCCCCTCCCATATGGGAGTTGTTCGGATTGGGTTGACTAATCCATGGCGAGGTTGTGACAACATAACATCTAATAAGTGTCCTCTAATCTCTGAGAGCAATAAACAAACACCACCTACGGCCATGTTCATATATAATTGTGCTCTACCGCTGCCTCTCTTAATCAATTATCACTAAACTCATTTAATGACAAAAATATTCTCAGCTTGATGCATTTCCAAACTTTCAGTGTGCTGCACCGACACAACAACCTCTACCAATGAAAAGTCATATATCTGATATTGCTGTGTCTATATTACTGTGCTTATAATACTTTTTTCCTCACAAAATAGTTAAAAGTAACTATATGGGGAAACAGTATATTCCAACATTAATACCCGGAACAAATGATTGTAATAGAAACCAACCAATATTGCATGTTACCCTCACATGACCTTTTCTTCTCTTGGACAAACAATTCTTTATAGATATTCCTTCGTTTACTTCATGTTCATCAAGATAAATAATTACTACTTAACCTATTTTTATAGGTCGAAGGGAATTAGAAGTACAGCTAGCTTTAAGGAAAAGTCAAATCGTTCAAGATCACAGCCGTTGTAATGTGATTATATTCTCTCTGTATGGCCTGAATCAATTGAATGAGGTTGTTGGCAAAATGCAATTGTTGATTATAATGCCAGAAAAGAGTTAGGTATGCCAGTAAAGAAAAACACATGTTATGGACAATATGTAACTCAAATGTGGAGCAAATTGCAACAATGCAAAGAGATGAAACAGAATAAACATTTCGCAACTATAAATAGATATCAAAATGCAGTACAAAAATTCCAATCATAGCCTAATAACAAAGGAAGAACTATTTGCCTATAATGAAATACTTGGTTTCAATGTCTTATTTTCTGCAAGATGAGGTTTGTTATAGAAATGTGAAAAGGACAAGCATACGGTAACAGTGAGACATCAAAGAAGTTTGTCAGCAGAAGAAAAGGATGCAGAATAGTATGTAAAAGGTCCTGAAAGCTAATATGAAAAGATGATTTAACTGCTAATAGCTTGTATAATCTTGATGTAATTGATCTCTTTCACAAATGGCTTCATTTAAAATTATTACCTGCCAGGAACGACAGGGAATCTCTTGGGGATATACGACAGAGAGAATATGTCATAAACTGCATGTTTGTAACACTTATGTAATTGGTCAATCACATCACAGTGACAGATTGCATTACCTACTTAATATTGCACTCAGAGGAAGGCACGTCTAGACAGAGAAATATTCTCTGTTGTTCCAAGGGACAATTTTATCAGCTGTCAGAATATACCGAGGATAAAGATACCACAAAAAGCTTCTTGACAACGCTACCAGTTATCCTTCTGAAGTGATGAGCTCTCTATTCTACCCAATATGACAACGCTTTTTCAGTCCATGGACCAGGTACATAATTATAGAAATGTCCTTTTGTCACTTTGCTGCACGAATGTGATAATCACTCTACGGAGGATCTATTAAATGTGAGAAGCAATCCACTTATGTGAGTTCATTTTCAAAACAACAGAAGCCCAGGATACAATAGATAACGTAACTACATTAAAGAACTGGTGAGTGCTGTGATCATCCGTTTATGCCGAGTTGGAGCTAATGATGTTAGAAAGCCAAGAGTCAAACAATTCGAAATCATTAACTGCAGATATCTACTATATTGAAATATTCCATAAATTTGTAGGACGAGTTGTTGGTAAGTGTTTGAATGACAGAAATTATGAGACAAATCAAATTTTAACACATGAAATAAATAAAAGCGTGCTGAAAGGTGCTGAGGAAGGGCATACGATGATGGCTCATGAATGCTCACATTGCTAGTGCTGACATATTCCTGAATGCAACAATCTGAAGCATGAGGCGACTGTGTAATAAAGCGTGTCGCCGTTGAGTACAATTATTCTGACAACTAACCATTCTGGACAAGCTTCATAGTGACACCAGAGTAACTGTACACAAAGATTAAGAATTACGTGAAAATGAATGTATTTTGCAACTAATAATAACAGGCCAAACATAGAACAGATGTAGTCAAATTGAAACAGTTGATGCCATAGCCAGGACTTGAACACGGATCACCTGGTCCCCTTCTGATTGCTCTAACCATTGAGCTACCATGGCCAACATGCCAGTATGCCATCAATTCTTCATGTTACTCACATTATCCCGCTAAAGCACTAGAAATTCTCACATAGGTACACATGAGACAACTCTAATGGTGACTTAAACACTTAATTACTTAAGAGGCCCGGGTTTCATTCCAGGCGACCGGAAAGTGAGATTTGTGGAGGACAACGCGTCGCTGGGGTGGATTTTCGCAGGGATCTCCGATTTTCATTGATGTAGCTGGTACATTCCTCACTGAAACCTGTACCTAGGTTACTGATAATAAAGCAGTAAATGCAAATTGCTTTCAGGATACAGATCTTCTCAAAAGACCCCCTCCCCAAACAAGTGTATTTGGTTGTGATCATGAGGATGGAAAACAGCCTCACATAATTTCTGTACCCTATGCAGGTTGTCAGGGTACAAGGTACTGTCATGAAGAATATGATACAATTACATGCAGTTCAAGGGCCACATAAACCTCTAGATCAGGTCAAATCGACTAGGTAGTACTGAGTCTCTTTAACATACAGAATTTGTCAAATACACAGTACAAGAGTTGCTGGAATGATATATTGTTGGAAATTATAGGCTTCTGCCGGAATAACTCTAAAGATTGAATGCGGCAATGCAACTCATAGATCACAATGCATAACATAGATCTTAACTCTGGTGCAACATTATACAAGAATTAAGTTTCTTTAAGAGACAGCCCAAAGTTTACCTAAGGAAAATAGCATGTAATACACATAAATGTTCACGTAGACTTGGCTTCAGCGCCTGAAACAACTTAACACTTGATAACTATGATCGACGTCACTTCAACACTTACTGCTATCCAAAAACATCACTCTTCACTTCCTGGTTTACTGACCAGTGCCTCAGTCATGTTTACCTTCTGGCCGGCTCATATCACCAGACCTAAGCTTCATAGCTGGCCAACACACATCTCCTTGAATCTGCAGCTACAATAGCAACACTTCTACACTGGAAAACTCTACAGTGAAGGATTTTTGGTGGATAGTGACAAAAAGACAGAGGACAAACTCCCAACTCTACGATAGATAGTCAACATGAAAAATTCAATGCCATGGCCAGGATTTGAACCAAAGATCTCCTGGTTTCCGTCTAGTCGTTCTAACCCATTTAGCTACCATGGTCAACTGGCCATCACAACATTAAATTCTCCGTTTGAATCCTGTATTTCCCCGGTAGACCACTAGGGGTTCTCGCATCCGAGATACACTGTTTGTGGACTATCGTAAGTACTTGAGTCCCAGGCTTCATCATTTAACTCTTATTATTTTAGTTAATTGATGGAAATTAATCATTTCTTCATACTGGCCGTATATAGGCTAAGATCTTTGATAGGTAGAATCAACATAAAAAATTCAATGCCATGGCCGGGATTTACACTACACATCTCCTGGTTTGTGTCCACTCCTTCTAAGCCATTGCTTTACCATGGTCAACCTGCCGTACCGACATTAAATTTTCCATTTGACTCGTATATTTCCCCGGTCATGGCATTGAATTTTTCATGTTGAATCTATCTATCAAAGATCTTAGCCTATACACTGCCAGTGTGAAGAAATGATTAATTTCCATCAATTAACTAAAATAATAAAAGTTAAATGATGAAGCCTGGGACTCACGTACTTACAATAGTAGGTTGCCACAAACATTTTATCTTGGATGCGAGAGCCCCTAGTAGTCTACTGGGGAAATATACGAGTCAAATAGAGAATTTAATGTTGTGACGGCAAGTTGACCATTGTAGCCTAATGGGTTAGAGCAACTGGACGGAAACCAGGAGATCCATGATTCTAATCGCAGAAAAGGCATTCAATTTTTCAGGTTGACAATCAAAGATCTTAGCCTATATACGGTTAGTGTGAAAAAATGGGTAATTTCCATCAATTAACTAAAATCCCAACTACACTCTCAGTGGGGTTGGCATTAATTCATAACATCTGTTTCTCTCCAAAAAGGGAGGAAGAATGTACCGTTCTAGTTGTTGGCAGCCAGTACTCACCTTTTCTGAAGATGTCCAAAAGACTTAAGGGCATAAAATCAGGTGATAACTCATCACTTAAATCAAGGAGTACAGGCCCAAAATCTATATTGTTTGATTACATATTTAGCATTTACCTCAAATACAAAATGACTAAGCCCTGCAGTACCTATAACACATTCTAGCAACAAATGTCATATTTATATAACTAAACAGCTGAAAACTATAGAGCTGAATATCACAAAGTATAACAAGGTACTGGCATAATCATACGTAGTTTCAAGTAGCTTTAAGGCTAAAAATAAGGAATACATACATAAAAATGTTCTTCTTGCAGAAGAAGAATGATAAGTATGTCTAAGTGGTTGGTTTCGTAATAATGTCCAACACTTATTTTCACTTACAAAGTGTAATAGGTGCCATTTACTCGGTTTAGTTACAATCACATTAGCATTCAAGAAATGAAGTTACTATCTTTCGGCTCCATAAACAGGCATCAAAACAAACCTTCTTACACTTTGTAAATAAATACAAAACAAATCGGAAAAAAATTTGTCATTGGTTTATTGATAATTTTTCTCCTACGTCTTTATATTATCGAGGGACTAGTTTCAGAATGCATTACCCTCATTTTGAACCTCTGTCCAACTAGTATCTGTTGTCTACTCTCCTCTCTCAGGCGTGGAGAGATACAAACACCAAACTATTTATTACAGTTAGCACAAAACACACTGTAAACTCTAATCGTGTTATATTTTACAAAGTGCCTTACTTAACTAGACATAATATTTTTGAGAATACAAATAAGCTGAGTTCTGAGTTAAACTGCCCACCAGGATATGGGTTAAAAGTTAATGGCTGGGATGACAGTTGTCTTTGAATAAGTGACTTTAGTTTATTCTTTAATTAAGCGCAAAAGATTGTAATATTCTGCAAGATTGTAATATTGGCAAGATTATTACAAAACATTGCTCAGTCTAACTCACCAGGCTTCTACATAACTTACCTTAGTATTATTACCAATTGATGAAGTTTCTGTTTCCAGCCACCAAGGTTCTTCTTTAATTTCTGTTTTATTATCAATTTCATGATCACTGTTGTATTTGTTATCAATCATTACAGGATCCTCTAGAAGAAATTCTCCCTCATTCTGTGAACCAATGTCTGAAAATAGAGTCTGTTGTTCAAATTCTGATTTCGCATTTATGTCATAGCTGTTGCTCCGTGTAGCAGTTTCACTCTTAGTCTGCTTGACAAGATCTTTGATAAAAGGAGTCTCTGATTTAATTTCTGTTTTGACTGTTATCTCACAATCAGTGGCATCATTAATGTTTGTGTTTATTATAACAACTTTGTGAAAGAACTGCCTCTCATTCTCTGAGGCGATGTCATCCTCAAGGGGATTCTCTTCTTTGATTTCTATTTTCTTATCCATTTCAAATAGCTGTCGAATTGGATGTTGGTGTTATTTCCAGAAATAAATCTGTGAAGAAAAAACCATATTTTATATACCAAAACATATAATTAAATTTAGCCATCAACTTCCCATTTGTTACAATATTTAAGAAGATCAGCACATTGCTTTTTCCCTAGGAAGAAGTTACGGAAGTATTTAATTGTCCGAGATGAGCTCTAATATAGAAAACTGTCTGCCAGGTAGGTTCCTCCTCCGTCAATCAGGAACATAAAAGCGTTAAGCCAGGAAGTTTGTCAGAGAAGTGGAAATAAAAATTACTTACTTGCTTGCTATATAAACAATGCAAAAATTAGATAACATTTGCATAGACTAAGAAAATTTTGCAAATTATACAGTAATTCATATTAAATCAGACTAGAATGTTCATGTATTGTTCGCATCTACCTTAAATAGCAAAGTAACAAATAATAATAAAAGTAAAATTACAGCGGCTGCGCCATGGTTGAGTGGCAACACATCTTGGCTCTCACATAGGCAGTCCGGGTTTGATCCCAGGGGAAGGCAAAGTGGCATTTGTGGTGGACAACATGGCACTGGGGTAGGTTTGCTCCCAGTCCTCCGATTCCCCGACCCCCATCATTCCAAAATTACTCCATCCCAGTCGTTGGGCTGACCCTCCATCCCTAATGTCATCTATCAGCTCAATAGGCTTTGGGTCTCTCGCTATGAGGGAACCCAAGCACCTTCAAACACCAGCATTAGTGAGCAAGGCAGACAAAAAAAATTGCAGCACGAATAATCAGTGATCAGCATATCACTAAGCTTAAATTAGTGCTAAAATATGACCTCCTGGCTTATGTCTGTACCAAGACTCATGTAACTGACAAATTTGATGAATTTCTAAAATATATACTATTATGGAAATAGTGTAATAGTAGGAAATGGAGCTAATAATCAGATAAAACAGTCCCACTAACAAAATGTCTTGGTCTAGGAAGCATTTGGCAATCACAGAAAACAAATAAAAGTCATGATATTAAAGATTAACTCTAATTACTTTGTATTAGGATATGTAAAGAATCTGCTTAACCAAAATGCCTTAAGACCAGCACATCTTGTGTTCTTTCACTTCCTGTTGTTAGATAGAATTATCTTCATGGCTAATTTAGTTTAAAGCAGACAACTCTATTACAAAAAGGGCCATGGTTATTATTTGTAGTACCTTTATTTAAGTTTTAATGTTACTGGTGAATACATATATTCTCCATATAGAATAAAAAGAAGTATTTCAGAAAGTGGAGTGCCATTGCTACTAAAATTAGGCAAGTGAGTCAACCTTGTATATACTTTTCTCCACTTACAAGTTTTTTGATGAACACTAGTTTCTGGGGACTTCTCCCCTATCGTCAGCTCTGTGGTAGACTGATGATGCATCCAGTGTCTGCATCTGGCTTGGTGTAGTGCTGCCATCTAATGTCCTGGTAAGTTTGATGACGTCATCTACCGCAGGAATTTCAAAATTCATCAAGAGGTCCTGTTTCTTTGTAATAAATATGTTTTCCCAAATCTGTAGTTCCAGAGGTTTCTTTGCCTGTTTGACCAGTTTTATTTCTTGTTTTATGTTGTGATTCTCAGACCAAAAGTGATGTGCTACGGCTGACTTGTCCATTTGTTTGAATTTAATATTTGTGAAGTGTTCTTTCATTCTTGTTCCTAGATTCCTTACCAATGTATATCTTGTCATAATCCTGGCAACTAATTTGGTAAATGCCTGATAATTGAGTTTTCGATGTGCTATTTTTTAGAGGGTGGTTTAGTAAGTTGCGCATGTTGTGTTTGTTCTGAGGGGCTAATTTTATGTTGAAGCTCTTAAATATTTTTTCAAATTTTTTCAAGTATTTTGGATGAAATGTAAATTTTCCATATCTGGTGTTTGGGTTTTCTAGTTTTTTTAACGTAGTAATGTCCTTTAAGTTTTTGTTTCTTTTGTGTCTGTAGATCAGTTTTTTGATGAAATTTGTGTTACAGTTGTTCAATTCGGCAACCTGGTGTATGTGAGTGTACTCCTGTTCATATTCTGTTTTTGTTAGCGGAATGTTGATTAATCTGTGAACTAAACTATGGAATACTGCATATTGATGTTGTACTGGGTTGAATGGGTTGCATTTAATGTAATTGTCAACATGTGTTGCTTTTCTGTATATTCCAAATTGTAATCCTGTTGGTGTTCTAATGATTTTCAAATCTAGAAAAGGTAGCCATTCATCCTGCTCTACTTCAATGGTGAAAACTATGGATTTTTCTTGTAGGTTTAGCAGCTTTATAGCATCCTCGGTTAATCTTCTAGGGACTTAAGCAAACACATGGTCGACATATCTATGCCAACATTTGAAAATATGTGGAAAGGCTTTAGTAATGTGTATTTCCAAATTACTCATGAACAGATTAGCTAGTAATGGTGAAAGAGGGTTACCCATGGCCAAGCCTGCTGTTTGTTGGAAGATCTTGCTGGAGAACGTGAAGCTGTTTTGTTTAATACATAGGGTGGTTAATTTGATGTATTCCTCTACTTTATCATCTGCAGCGTTGGTTTTGGATACCCAGCCTTCGTCAATTTTGGAATTTTTTCTACTGGTATGCTTGTGAATAGAGATCTGATATCAAAGGACTCCATCATCTCTACAGTTTTTATAATTGTGTTTTCAATTTTCTTTACTAAATCAAATGAATTCTTTATGCTTAGAGATTCAAACTTTTCAAACTTGTCAAATTCTTCCACCAACCATTATGCCAGTTTGTAAGTCGGGGCATCTATATTGTTAATAATGGGTCGCATGCTGTTGTGCTGTTGTCTGTCTTGTGAATCTTAGCCAGGCAGTATAATTTTGGCAAATTAGGGTTGTTTACAGCAATGCTATTTTTCATCTTATGTGACACTATGGAATTTTCTTTAATTGCTTTTTTGGTGGTTTCTATGTATTTCTTTAATGGGTTTTTGGTTTTTTGGGTTTTATTCTGGATTTTGTAATAGATGTTCGACTCGCTGGTTGTAATCATTTCCTTCCATAATGAATACTGTGTTTCCTTTGTCTGCTTTCAGATATAAAATTGGTTTTTGGTTCCATGTTTGAAAAATTTGTTTATAGTTATTTTCCTGTCCGAATGTCATCGCCTTGAGAATTTCTAAGCATTTTGATTTAACTAATGTTTTTTCGCTACCATTTTCCAAAAAGTTCGACGTTATGGTGACATCAGCGATGTAATCATCTAAATTGCCAGAGTTGCCGACACAAGTTTTAAAACATTTGTTTAAACATTTTAACTCTTTTTCAGTGTGTTTGGGAAGAGATGTTGACTACATTGTTTGGTGTTTCTGTGACACGGCGGTACTGGTTGAGTGGGTTTCTTGTCGGTCTCCTTTAGTGTAATTTCCATACTTTCGATTTAAGAATCTGTATTTTTTCTTTCATATTCAATTTCAATATGGCGTGTAATTTTGTTTCAAAATGTGTCCAAATTATAAAAATTACCAAATAAAACTTGTAAGTGGAGGAAAGTGTATACAAGGTTGTCTCACTTGCCTAATTTTAGTAACGTATATTCTCTGTTATAATCTACACAGAAGTTAAAGGTATATGGAGGCAGACCGTGTTGTAGACTCGAGCAAATCCTAAGCTTGCTCCTCCTACCAGTGCTGCCGAATGTGGTAGACGCATCTCATGTGCCTAAACTGTGAACATAATTAATTATGCTCGGATATTAATATTTGAAAATGACAGATGCTGATCTCATAATAACAAAGAATTCTATTTTCTGATCATGACCGTACAAAAATCCAATATCTACAATACATAGAACGCGAGCGATACATGTGTTATCTTTCATATAGTTCTGGTTAGCCAACATCCATTCACTCAACACAGATAAGTGTTATTTATTTATTTGTAATTTACGTCCTTTAACTTTTTAAGTCATATCGGATGATGAATGGAATGGGTGAAATGATGCTCAAATGGGCCCGGGGTCCATGGAGCTTAGAGTTACCTGACATTCGTCTTTTAGGATAAGGGAAACCCCCGGAAAAAACCTTATCTAGGTAACTCACTCTGACCGGGATTTGAACTCGGGACCTCTTGAACGTGAGGCAGACATGCTACAATCTAAGCTATCGAGGCAGGCACAGATCAGTGTGAAAAATAACAACATTCCTTCTTTACAACACTTAACTCAAACATAAATAAACAGTACACTTTCTGCACGCAGTCTGAAACAGACCGAGTTAATGTTTAGTTCGTCTTCAGAGTACAAGTTTGTAATTTTGTTACAGTGAATGACATGGTTATGTCGTGAGTCAAATCCGAGCTGAAACATTGCTAATATTACAATAAATTATTACTATACACACATATTTTCTCCAGTAATTGTAATCTGAATGCATGAATATGTCCCTCGAAGCTGGAACAAGTGATTTTTCAGTCAACAAACATGAATTGATTATTTTCACGGCAGAAGAATTATATACAATATGAACAAGTTTTTAGGAAAGCTCTCCAATCAAGAATATAGAACAGCTGTAGATTTTGAAAAAGCCCAGCAATTAACTGTAGAAGCTAGTGATGTACGTAGTGTGCACATAGTGTCACTAATTTGTAGTGAAGCAGCTTCAGGATTCGAAAAAAGGAGCGTGCCTGTGTTTCAATCTCCGGGAAACACCCATGAAGTTGGAAGGCAAGTTGCAGGATTGGATAAAGTGCTTGTTGTTCCACTGCTGTGACATATGTCAAGATAAGATTTTAATGTTTTAGGAATATTTAATGTGTCGTTTAGTTACAGGAAAAATAGGCAGAACCTTTGCTGGTGTAAAACGAAATATGTGCAGAACTTCTACTGGTAAACCCACTACACTTGGCAACAGCACTTTGCTTGAGCATTGGCCAGCGTTCACATGCCTTTAACTTTTGCGAGGTTTATAAGCTACCTTCCTGCTCTGCTTGAATACAGTAAAACGAATGCAGGCAATATGCACAGACTGGCAAATAGTTTAGAACTGTTCCAAAAAGTATATTACCCTTCTGCAATAAAACTTTATACTAACCTTCCATTCTACCTGAAACAACTTAGTAATCCTAAACAATATAGCATTTTCCAGAAAGGTTTAAAGTCGTTATTATATACTCACTCCCTATATAACTCTGAGATATTTATTAATGTCCCACACAGCAGGTAAATTTTCAAAACTTTGTTCCGACTACATGCAACGGTAATTGCATTCTGTTGACCTACAACAATGCATGTTCTGAGATTAATGACACCCAACATGGTCTAGGGTTAACATGCGAGCTTCCGGTACAAACCTGGCAGAACATAATAGACTTTATCACGTGTAAAAATTCTTAGCATGGCTTCCTTTGGAAGAGAAGTAAAGCCTTGGTCCACTTTTGAAGGTGGTACAATTTACGCTACAGAGACTTTCAAACATCTACGCTTCCAATTGAAAATATCCTTCAACTAGATCATTACCATTGCATAGATTATGGGACATAACTCAATAACAGGCAGCCCGCCTCGGTAGCGTAGATGGTAGCATGTTTGCCTAACGTTCAAGAGGTTCCAAGTTCAAATCTCGGTCAGGGTGAGTTACCTGGATAAGGTTTTTCCGGGGTTTTCCCTTATCCTCACAGACAAATGTTGGGTAGCTCTAAGCTCCATGGACCCTGGAGACATTTGAGCATCATTTCACCCACCTCAAAATGATCTGAGTAGAGAACTGTAGATTTTTAGTTTTGTTGATGAATTCCAACAAATTTTTAATACTTCTCCCACTGACCGAATGGTATCTTTTGATGTAATCTCTTTGTTCCCAAGTGTTCCGAGAGACAAACTCATAGAATACATGCAAATATGGCTTCAGTCCAAACAATTAGACCAAAACATCAAGAGGAATACCTTCACTTAACTAATTTTTTCATTGAACAGTCCTTTTTTACATTCCATAAAATGTTTTTCAAACAAAAATCAGGATTATCTATGGGCAACCCATTGTCTCCATTTTTGGCAGACCTCTTCATTAGCTTTTTGGAAACCCATATCTCAAAGGCATTCCCACTAATTTTCAAACATTCGTATAGATATGTGGATGACATTTGGGCAATAGTAAATGAGAAACAAGTGGATGATGCATTAAAACTACTTAATTTACATTTGTCCATAGAAAAAGAGACAAACAATGAAATCCCTTTCTTAGATTTGAAACTTACCAGTAAACATAATAAACTTGAATTTGGCATTCATAGAAAGGAAACACACACAGAAAATGTCATAAAATCAGATGGACATAACCCAAAACAACACAAGCATGCTGTTATCAACAGTTTAACTTACAGGCTTGTTAATGTACCTTTAAACAAGATAGAATATCTCAAAGAGTACAATAATGTCATTCACATTGCAAAATACAATGGATTCAGTGCATAATTGGTCAACAAGAAAATTGATAAATTCAAAAGACAACAAAGATGCAAACAAGTAACTACTCTTTCCCCAATCAGCAATGAAACTTCATACAGAAAATTTACATATCATCCCAGAGCTACACACCTTTTCCAAAAAGTCTTCAAAGAACATAATAGTACTTTGGCCCCACAGAATAAATTTAGTGTACAACACCTTTTCAGTAAGGTGAATGACTATTCATGTACAAAGATTTGATTGTTCTATTGCTGCAAGAACACTTGAAATGTCACAAAACACTGCACCGATTTTGCATATCTGCCACCTATGAAAAGCAAGTGAAGGAATTTCAATTTATTCATCCCCTATATTTCATACAGACGATACGTCATTCTACATTATAAGAAAAACATAAAATTACACCCAAAAGTCTACTATATGCACTGCTTAGAAACTAAAATGTACAATGATTATTTTCCATTTTTTGCTTTGTACTCTTCCACACTATAAAAAGCTTGGCCTGACAAATACCTTTTCATATTCTTACTATTACATAGTTAAGTCATCTTTATTTCATCTGGCAATCTATTATACATGTCTTTTCCAATACTTTCTAATGATCTGTTGTTTAGTGTTCCCCTTAGTGTGTTCCTAAAATAGTCAGCTTTATTTGTTACATTATATGAGTGTACATTACAGTTCTTTTTACATGTGTCCCTTTCTATTACATATTTAATGTTTTCATATATGTATAAGCATGGGACGGTTAAAATATTATGCTTCTTAAATATCTGACTACAGCTAGATCTTCTCTCAACATTTTCAATTATTCGGATAGCTTTCTTTTGTAATCTGAAAAGTTTTAACACTTCTTTTGCATTTATATTACCCCATAAAGATATCCCATATTTTATATGAAAATAGATAAATGCATAATACACTTGTTTTAAGGTTTTATTATCCATAGTTCGTCTAACTTGTTTCATTATGTATATACCTTTATTTAGTTTTTTATAATATGTTCTATGTGTTGCTCCGACCCTAGGTGTTTATCAATTACTACCCCCAAATATTCTGTTTTTCATGTTTCTGGAATACTTTCACCATCAACAGTAATTTTTATATTTGTTGAACGCTTCTTGAGATCGAACTTTATCCAGCATGCTTTATTTAAATTTACCAATAGATCTAAGTTTAAGAAATACTGTTTTACTATTTTTAGGATTTCCTTTGCTTTATCTTCCACTTCTCTTTCTGTAGATTCATTTATTATTATGGTTATATCATCTGCATATCCTATTACAGTACCACCATGCTTCCTTATCAACTCAAAAAGGTTATTTATATAAAGTAAAAATAAAAATGGTCCCAATTTTGAACCTTGAGGTATACTTCATGTTACATATCCCCAGTCTGACTTAATATTTTCAATTTCTCCCTTTGTGTTCTTAAAATTTATTTCCACCCATTGCATTTGCTTTTTTAGATAAGATTCAACCCAATCTTGTGCAATTCCTCATACCCCATATCTGTTTAGTTTTTCTATTAGTAGTTTTAAGTTAACGCAATCAAAAGCTTTACTTAGATCTATGAACACTGCAATAACTATTTCTCTTTTATTTAAGGCATTTATTATTGTGTTATTCACTTTATCTATCGCTTGTATTGTGGATTTGTGTTTTTGAAATCCATATTGTTCCTCCGCTATTATGTTCAGTTTTTTAATGTAAGACGGTAATTGTTCTAAAAATACCCCTTTTAGGATCTTCGAGTAACTACCACATAGTGTAATCGGTCCATAATTTTCCTTTTCTAACTTTCCACCTTTCTGTTTGTGTATTGGTCTTACAATAACTTTTTTTAGTGTATCTGGAAAAATTCCCTGTGTCAGAGGCATTTATAATATGGCTCAATACCTCTGCCGTTTCCAGCTTTATACCTTTGACAATTTCGTTTGCGATTTCATCCAAACCGCCAGATTTTTTAAATTTTAACTTATCTATTTCTTTTATTACATCGTCTTTAGCTATCTCAAAAATTGCCATTGACTTTAGCTGTGTTTTCTGTGTGATTAACTTTTTGTCCTGTGAAGAAGTATTTATGGTTTTTACTTTTTTAACTATGTTTAAATAGTGGTTATTAAATATATTACAAATCTCTTTTGGACTTTCAATTACTTTATCATCATGCTTTATTTTTATGTTTTCAATTTGTTTACTATTATTATTCTTATGGATTCTGTTTACAATATTCCATATTGCTTTTGTTTTAGTTTCTGATCTTTCAACTATTTCTCTATTGTAATTTGTTTTTGCAATTTCTATAACTCTCTTTGTTATTACGTTATAGTCATTTATATATTTTACTGATCTTTCATTCATATGTGGTGTTTTTATTGAGTTTAGAAAGTGCATTCGTTTGGGGGATATTTTTATACCTGTTGTCATCCAAGGTTCCGGTTTTTTATTTTTTCCGCCTGCGCTAATTTTAATCCTTGTCAATGGGATTTCGGTGTCTAAACTGCACTTTATTATTTTATTGAATATATCATATTTTTCGTTTACGTTTTGACTTTCATATACCCTATTCCAATTTGTTTGTTTCAAATAATCTCTTAATTTGTTTATGCTTTCATTATCTACTTGTCTTTTATATATATAAATATTTTGTATTTTTTCTTTCTGTGTGTTAATTTTTAATATTTGCCCATAGTGATCTCCTATCCCTGTTTTTAATACCGATGCTTCCCATTTCAATTTTGGAAAATTTGTGAAAACACTGTTGATGCAGGATTGCGAAGTCTTAGTTACTCTAGTGGGATTATCTATTCCCGTTGATAAATTCTGTCTGTTTAGTAGTTCAGTCATTGTGCGTTTTTCTTTGTTATTTTTAAGCATGTCGATATTTAGATCTCCCATTATTATTAACTTATTATTTTTTTGTAATACATTTAATAAATGTTCTAAATTATTGAAAAATATTTCTCTATCTCCTGATGGGGATCTATATACCCCAATAACTATTATATTACTTTCTCTTTTAATTATCTCAATTGCAGCCACCTCACAAAGTTTATTCAACAACAAAATTACTGCAATTTATCTCCTTAAACTTTATATGGTTTTCAACATAAATAGCTACACCCCCACTTAGATACCCTTGCCTGCAGTAATGAGCCCCTAGTACATAACCCTGATAATTATTTGCTAGCACCTCTTCCATTTTTAGGCCATGCTCTGTTAAGACCATGATATCTGGTCTGATCTCATTTACATTTATTTCAATATATAACCTCTTATTGCTAATGTATTGTACATTTTGGTGAAATAATATTAATTTACCCCCACTTTTGTTGATTTGTTTTCTTATGCTTTTTCTAGTATCATATCCTACTTTCTCCCTGTGTCTGTTTGTAATGCTATTTTGTATTTCTTCTGAATTTGCCCTACTATGATTTTTTGTTTCTTTAACATCATCTGCTATCTTTATTAGTTTCCCTGTCCCATGCAAATGCTTACAATGTTTTCAATTGCCTCGCCCAAGACAAAAGCTCCCTTTCTATTTAGATGGAACCCATCTTTTCCTATACATTATCAAAAAAAAAAAACAGCAATTTATATCAACAAAAATTGCCTTCAATGCTTCACAAGCCCATTGAATACCTATATTTATAGCCTTTATGTGTTCAAAATTCACGTCTCTTCTTCTTGCAATACTGTTTACTACAATTCTTGCCACTGGAAAGCACTTTTTCGCAGCCCTTATCATTGAGTACACCTCCCCCCCCCCATCACTTCATCTGCACTGTTGTTTCTTGAAATGTCATTTGTGTCGACATGCAGCACCACTACTTTGGCTTCTTTTGCACCAGCTTCTTTCTCCAGAACATTTGGCAGATACTGCGCTTCCATCCCCCTAAGTACGTTTACATCCATTTCACTTTCTATCACTATGTCTTTTATTATGGAATCACCATACACTATAACCTTCTTTGCTTCTTTCTTCTTTTCATTGTTTCTTCTCCTTGCCTCTCCTGTTTCATCTGCGGTTTGTTTACTATCCTGTAGCGTGATTTAAAAAGTCTTTAGGTTTCAGCATGACCTTTTACTTCTGGAGCTGTCTGGTTTTCTTGGTTGCTGAAAATCTGGAAACGATTTGAAGTAATGATGCCTTGAGTGCTTGTGCATTTCCTGATTGGATTGGATTTTTAGCTCCGTAGAAAATGATTTTTCTTCGTTTACGAGCCGTAGATTTGTTTTAAGTTCTTGATTTTCTTGTTTCAGCAGGTTGATTTCTTCAGCAGCTTTTTTTTAAATCCCTATTTAGGATATAATTACCATGTGTAGCGTCACAATTGTTTCTTCTTCTCTGGTCTTGTGTTAGCAATTTTGGCCTATCACTTTTCTACATTTAAACAATTTCTATCTTCATTTCCCATGGCGTATTTTCCACTTTTGTACACTGTATCACTATCCTTTCTTCGATTTTCCATCGTTTTCTCATTATTTTTAAAAAAAATTTTGCGCCTTACTTCTCGTCAACACTGAAACCTTGACTACTGTGTTCTGCTGAAGAAGCAAGCTAAAAACTTCTCATACTACATTTTTTTCTAAGATATATCAATGTACTGGGGAAAGTATACTTCTAGTTATAAGTCTACATAGAAAACTGATTTAGTATCTTATTGATTACTAAATACTTTGCCTTATTTGAAAACAGAAAGGTTTCATTGCATATTTTGTAGTAGCTAACAGAAGTTTGTAAGTTGCTGAAACAATAATAAAATTACCAGAAGTGGGTTATTATAAACTGTAATTGAAATTTAAATCCTTGGCATTATAAAAGGAAAAAGAATGGGAACCTATCAGCAAATAACATTCTGAAAATGTTTAATAGCTGAGAGAGAATTCATACTCGTTCTCAATTAAACAGATGTGGATTTGAAATCCAAGAGGGTTCTATCTATTACAATTTACATGTCAAAAATGTATAATACAGCTTCATAATAAACAGGAATTTGAAGAAAATTCAAGGTAAAATGCTGTGCAAATGCATGATATATGAATGAGTAACTAACAGTGAAATACATTTAAATTTATGGAAAAAAATGTTGGAAATGCGAAGTTCATAACATATATTTGTGTCTCTTCACTGAATTCAATAGCTGTTTGTTCTCATTGTCAGCAGTCTTGATGAGAGCAAGATGTCCTTGAAACTGACCAAGACACAAACAACCTAAGTGTTTCAATTCAAACTAAATTTTTCTACAAATTCACAAAATATGTTCCTTCTATAAATATCTTAAACTGATGGCATTTTAATTATCTTCATAAAGAAGCTGTTTTAAGAGCACAAAAATATCTTCATCATAAGGGACTGCTTAGGAAGAGAGAATATTCTTGAAAACTTGTGCATTAATGAAAGAGAACTCTGATACCAAGGTTGCTATCAGGCAATTAATCTCTGAGTTATTCTTACACTCTATCTCTCAACATACATATCTATTTACTATTTAATATTGACTTTGAAATCTATTTCCACTTAAATATTGTTATTAAAGCTTTTGGAGAATATAATGCGCCTCATCAGTGGTTGATGAAGTAAAAATACAGTTTGTATTTGATCAACGCACATGTAAATATATAGAATGCTGCGTCGTATCTGCAGATTCAGTCATGCCACAAATTTCATTATGTCATTTGATGGAGTAATTATTATACAGTAAAATTTGAAAGAGATATGTATATACTTCAAAAATCACTCTACAGCAATCAAATATATCCACCCTATACACAATAATTTTATACACCGATTTTTTTCTATAATACACATCCTCAATATGGAAATGGAAGGAAAATTTTAAAATTACTCCTCAATTGTACAACATGGTACAAAAGACAACAGTAATGGACTATTGTATTTATTGTTATTCTCATCTAAATTACCTAATTCTGTTTAGGTTCTTACTTCCTTGATTTAGACAGTTAAGAACCTTCAGCGGTTAAAATTACATGTCCATAAAATCAGACAGATTATTAAAACTCAGTGAAATTATGTGATTGACACACATGAGAATGTTGAACCTTCTGAAATAATGATGCACTTCTAATGCTGTGAAACTCAAATTTACCCAACTTTAAAAATAAAACGTGGAATAAAATGTGGGTCAAATGTGGGTGGGGGGGGATATAGAGGAAAGTGTAGTGATGGAATGGAAGACAAAATTGCACCAGCTAATTGTACATGATATTCCTAAATGTGTATTCACTGCCAGGACAGTTTTCTTATATACTGCCTTAAAATCTTTCTTATTTGAAGTGAGCAAGGGTGTCAGCAGAAAACTGCTCAACAAAATACTGTATAGCTGCATGGAAAAAAAATGGAAAAGTCAATGGTTACTGGTAAGGTGACGAAATTTTGCTGTTTCAAAACTCCAGATTTCATCCAGCTTCCAGTCACACAGTAAGCAATAAAACGGAGGGGATAGTCAGTGGTCTTATGGAAGAAGGACAGAGCTCTTACAATTCCAGAATGAAAAAAAAATCCAAATATTCCTTTTTATAGATAGCGCAACATGCCACCCTAACATGAAGTTATTGAATGTAAAATATGCTTGGATATCACTCAGTACAACTATCATCACACAAGCATGCACCAGAGAGTTATTTACATATTCAAGTTCCATTATGGGTTTATATTAATTGTTTGAAGAAACTGAAAGTGCATTTGCTCTTGCACAGTCAGTTTTAGTCCTGAATGCAATGAAATGAACTGGTCTTGCAGTAAGGCAGTTAAAGCCAAATAAAAAATAAAAAAAAATGATCTTGCACTCATTGAAGCTGCAGAAAATGCAGAAACAAGCACTGACTTAATTCAAATGTGGAACATTTCATGTAGTCCGAAGTGCTGCAGTAGAAATGATGAGCAACGTTGTATTTTGGCAAAAGTTCTAATAGAAATCCACAATGCAGATGATAATGAAAACCAGTAAGAAAAGGAATATTCAAAAGTGGAAAATGAATATGCCTGAAAAAGCAGTTACATGCATAATCATGGATTGGCAAAATACAATAATTCTTCCAAGCCATTGAAGCTACTCTTTAGTACAAAAAGTTGCATAGAGAAAAACAAATGTGAACAGAAAATTCAAACAGACCTTCCTCCTGGTGGCCAAAAAAGCAAGTAACATGAAAAGGAGTCAAAGATAGGAATAACAACATAAGAACCCCAAAATATAAATTACAATTCAGGTTCTTATATTGTGTCAGTGTACTGTAAAAAATACCTGCAAATATGTGAACATCAACAGTACAGCAGTTGAAGTATTTAATTAAGTGCATAATCACAAATACTTACACATGTATGATGCATGGTAATCAATAAACTATACAGAATCCATTGCACTTTGTGTAATCTGGAAAATTGTGCAATTTGGAAATTTGTTTTGGTTCCATATGATTGCAATTATATATATAAAGTAAACATCACACAAAAAGCAGAAGATTTGTAATTCAAAACAGTCAAGTCTTATCTTGAGGATTTTGCTGGAGGAAGTTCCCCATCCTGTAACAGAATAATTAAAATGTAAAGTTTCACATAATTATCTAAATATTGTTAAATGTCTTATTAACACAGTTAAAAGATTCTCTACATGTACCAGTTAATCTACTCTGTGATTGTTACATCATGCTATACAGCATTATACTATGCTGCTTCAGGTCATTCACCTTTTTGCTTAAACACCCTCCAAAGTTGCTTATATCAGACGATGAATGAAATGGGAAGATGATGCTCAAATGAACCAGGTTCCACAGAGCTTTTGGTCCCCCTAAAATGATTCACGATAAGGGAAAACCTGAAAAAAGAACCTAATCCACCTAATTTATCTTGACTGACACTCAAACTCAGAACCTCTTGAATGTGACACAGATAGGCTACTTGCCCACTGCAGAAGTGGCAGGTTATTCATTGCACACTACATCGTTTGAGTGGATCCATAACTGAAGGTCTAATGGGTTAAGGTCACTGAACTTCCACACTTGATCTATCCTGGAATGATTGGCATATACAGAAACTGAAATGCACAGTTGCACAAAACATACTGCATAGCAAACTGCTAAGGGCATTATGTACCTTAAATACATTGTTGGAGTGAAGAACAAAACTATGAAAAGTGAAACTGCATTACAATAAATACAGAGTGAAATAAAGTTTGGGAATCAGGGTAATCAGGAGAAGGCAAAGGGAAACAGAAATGGCAATGCAAGGGATCAGAAAACAGGTGGGAATTTGGCAATGATATAAAGATGTAGAGACATAGCAAGGTAAGGGACTGTAAGAGGTAGAGGAAAAGATATGAACAAATTTGATGCTAGTGAAGTAAAATAATTTGTATTAGGGAAAAGGGACAAAGAAATGAGATGATGTACAGAGGGGGAATATTGAAAAGTAAGATAATCTATAAAGAATGTAATTTATTGAAGAGTTGCCCGCTTAGCCGAGGCCCAGCTCAGAGTTAGTTCAAGATGTATCTCTTTTTGTACCTAATAAATTCTATTCTATTCTATAACACAAGACCAAGTACTACAAAAATGCACCAATTGGAATTAATTTTCCTTAAAATAACTGCCCAAGTATATATAAGTACAACAGCATGGTAATGGTATTCATATAGACCTGACTTCAGTTGATAACTATGATGGAGTTCATGATTCAAACCTTACTGCTATCCAGACATATTACTCCTCACTTCTTGATTTAGAGATCAGAGCTAAGTCATGATGGCATTCTGGCCAGCACATATCACCTGACCTAATCACCATGGCCAACCAACACACGACGTAATCCTTGAATCTGCAGGTACAACAGCAGCATTTCTTCACCTGAGAACTCTACAGCGAATGCTTTTGGGTAGGAAATACTAAACAGTAAACAGTTAAACTCTCAACTGGCATTAGTCCATAACTTTATTTTTCCTCCACTTAGGGAGTAAAAGAAAAAAGGACAAGCTGACAGGCAGAACTGACTGTCTCTGACAATTCCTAAATGACTTACAAACAAAACGTCAGGTGAATTCTCAACAATTAAACCATGGTCAACAGTCCCAGAAACTACAATGTTGGAGTATATAATTAGCATTTACCTTAAAACAAAATAACATAACCCATGTGATACCTAGAACATATTCAGTATCAAGTTATATACTTAACTCAACAACTGAGAATTGTATAGCTGAACATAAAAAGCTCTGCAATTGTAACATGAAGGTACAATTATATGTAACATATTAATGAATTTAGAGTTTTTAAGTAAAACTTTTCATACTGATGTAACACAAATTTACTCTACTGAACACTTCAACTTCAGGTATTTCAATATTTGAATAATGATCCACAATGTCATCCATGTTGCTTGAAGCTGGTGTCCATTTTTTTAATCATCTACATATTTTTGCCACACATCAGCAATAACTTCTCATTATGTAATTTCCCACACACAACTAGATTGCCATCAAAATGCAGAAAGGTGTCAGCATTTGTACCCTTCCATAGAGCTAGTTCATTTATAGCCACAATTTCATTACTACATGTATCATCACTCATCTTTAAGATACCAGATTTAAAGAAGCAGTTTGACTGTGGAGTATGAAGTGAATCTGCTTCTTTTTATTTAAATACATAAAATATGAAGCTCTTAACAGTGAAGCAAACAAATATATACAAATATAATAATTTGTAACTTAAAACTTCATTTATTTTATTAGAAATGATAAGTTTTATAAATTCTCCAGGATCGCGATTTCATGTAAAATTATACACATCTTCAGCTGAAAGCAAAGCTGTCGCCATAGTTACAAACACTACATGTTGATATGTTATTGTTAGTACTACCAAAATCTGAAAGTAAAACAACTTTAAAAACAGGATCGACTGCCGGTATTTCAAAATTCGTTATGCGATGTTTGATTTTTAAAATAAATATCTTAAATCTATCAGACCATTTAACTGTTTTAATAATTTAATTTCGGGATATATTTGATGGTTAAATGACCAAAGATGATCTGCTACAGCCGATTTATGAGTCTTTTCACACTTAATGTTACAAAAATTTATTAAAAATATATTGCATTTCTCTATAAAAAATAAAATTCCTAATAATAAAAAATCTGGTATTTATCAGTTTGTCTTGATTGTGATAAAGTTTATATTGGAAAGACAAAAGTAATTTAGAAACCAGAACAAAAGAACATCTTCGTAACATTAAGTATAAACAAACTGATAAATCGGCCGTTGCAGATCATTTAACCATGAAATAAATTCATAAGTTAAATTGTTAAAACAATTAAATGGTCCGATAGATTTAATGGTTTGGGAACAAATATTTATTTTAAAAAAACAAACATTGGCTGTCGATTCTGTTTTTATATTTATTTAACATTCAGATTTTGGTAGTACTAAGAAGAACGTATCAACATCTAGGATTTGTAACTATGGCGACAGCTTTGTTTCCAGCTGAAGATGTGTGTATAATTTTACATGAAATCACCACCCTAGAGGCCGCGCCTTGGCTCAGTGGTTAGACCGCTTGGCTCTCATCAAGGCGGCCCGGGTTCTATCCCAGGCGACCACAAAGTGAGATTTGTGATGGACAACATGGCACTGGGGCGGGTTTTCTCCGGGATCTCCGGTTTACCCCGCCATCTCATTCCACCGGTGCTCCATCTTCGTCTCATGTACCATCAGTGTCATCGCCTGCGGTGCCATATGTTGTAAAAGCGGGCGTTAAAAACTACACATTTCATTTCCACCCTGGAGAATTTATAACAATTATCATTATTTCTCATAAGATAAGTGAAGTTTTAAGTTACAAATTATATTTGTATATATTCTTTTTATTTGTTACTGATTCAGATATCCAATTTATTTAACTACTGTTCCATTAAAATCATATGCACTAGGTTTAGCATTTAATTTGCCGCAAATTGTTTTCACTGTGATTCCAGATGATCTGAGTCATTCAAACTATCCTGATATTCACAATTTCAGATAAATTTATCACTTCTTTCAGAATGTCACCACTGACTGATAGAGCTGCAGCTTGTTTGTACTGGAGCCACTGAAAAGTGCCAGTTCCAAATCAGTATATCTCCCTACTTGCTAACGGAAACGTTTAGTTGATTTTGCACCCAATGTTAAAAGATCATCCAAAATAGCATTTCTGTTACTGGCGACCGTACACGGCGTGGTATAAGCAATTTTTCAGTCTGAAGAAAATTCCAATTTTGTTTTGTGTCTATTAAGCTTCAATGCTCATATGAACTTTACTTTCTGATGTAATGCATAACATTTCCTTTTTCCTTTCTCCACGACTGATTAAAAGCAATGAGAACAGAAAATCAAAACCGCTGTTCAGTAGTTAACATGAGATACTTCTAGTTTGTTGCTACACCACTGGAGTGCCAAAAGCAAACATTTGTCTTTTATTCTTTTGGCTGAAAGCTGCCCACACAGGTTGCATCTTTATCATCAGCAATAAGGAAAATATGTTTCGCATTTCCTTTCAAATAGAATATGCTGAATGCTCATTTAGTTACATACAATTAAGTTGTATTTCACTGATAATTAAAATGTATAACAGTAAATTACAGATAAATAAGGTTCTATTTCCATTGCATAGAAAATAAAGTTAGTTACAGTGAAGTAATAAATATTATACAAATATAAATATTTGTTAATGAATCTCCACTTATCTTAAGAAGTTGATGTTAATACTTCTTTCTTCTTTCTATGATCGATTTCGAAGGCACATCGCATTTGTCTTCAGTTGATTACAAAGAAACTCCGTTGTTAAGAAAATCTCGGTTACCATGTTTTTTCTTTTGTTATGTTATATTTTCAGCATTACCAACATCTGAAGATGAAACAAAGCTAAAAACAGAATCAATTGCTGGTATGTCAAAATTCATTAAGCAAATTTATTTTTTAAAATAAATATTTTTTCCGACAGTATTAAACCTATGGGGCCATTTTTGGTCATTTAACCATGAAATAAATCCTGGAGTTAAATTATTAAAATAATTAAATGCTCCCATAGATTTAATAGTGTGGGAAAATATATTTTAAAAAATAAACATAGTGTAATGAATTTTGACATACCGGCAGTTGATTCTGTTTTTAGGTTTGTTTCATATTCAGATGTTGGTAATACTGAAAACATAACATAACAAAAGAAAAAACATGGTAACCAAGATTTCCTTAACAATGCAGTTTCTTTGTAATGAACTGAAGACGAAGTCGATCTTAGTCTTCAAAATTGATCTTAGAAAGAAGAAAGAAGTATTAATATTAACTTCTTAAGATAAGTGGAAAATTCAATAACAAATATTTATATTTGTGTAAAAGTTCTATTTCCATGTTTCTAAATTACACTTTTTCTGGAAGCTACAAATATTTAAGTAGAAATACAAGGCACTTAGAACTGAGGTACATATAAAAAGGCTACCTTCATTACTCTGTGTGTGTGCATACATGTGTGTGCATGTGTGTGTGTGTGTGGGGGGGGGGGGTGCACGTTATACTATGTTTTCCAACAATGTCAAACACTTTCTTCCCCTTACCAAATTGAAAATGTACCACATATTAGGTTTAGTTACAATCATATTAGCATTCAAGAAACAAATGTTAGAGTTGTTTTGGCTCAGTAAAACGGCATTAAAATAAACCTTTCTTTCATTATGTACATAAATATAACACTTCTTAAGTTAATTGATGGAAATTAATCATTTCTGCACACTAGCTAATTGCTGGTAGCAGACTAATGGATCGGTGATTTTCGATGTTTTTAGAATCCTTGCCAGGTTTGGGGATGGTAATGAGCTTGGCATGTTTCCATTTTTTGGGAAAGTATGAGAGAAGGAGCAGGCTATTGAAGAGATGGACTATTAGTGCTATCCAGCTTTGCGGGAGTACCTTGAAGGCAGCGTATGGTATATGATCGTAACCAGCAGCTTTGTAAGGTCGGACTGAAGCAATTAAGCCTTTGACCTCAGCGATGGTGGTGAGGTGCACTTCGTCTGAATTATAGGGAGAGGCAAGGAAGTGTTGTACCTTTTGTTCGATTTCTGCGACCTGTTCATGGTCGGGGGATTCTGCAGGATGGAAAGTAGCCGCCAGGTGTTCGGCTAGGAGTTCCACTTTTTCTCTGGAGGATTGTGCTATTCGTTGACCGTCGGTAAGTGGCGGGTCGGAGGTGGGTATGCGGAGCAGAGCCTTAGACATCCTCCAGAGAGAGACATCAGTGGTGTCGAGTGTACATAATTTTCTCTCCCATTCGTCGTTGAAGTGGTCTGCAAGTTCCAGCTTCACTGCTGCTTGGAGGAGATTCCATTCCCTCTTATCTTGTGGTTGGCGCATGTTTTGACATTTTACCGTGCTCTGTTTTTGGCCGAGATGAGTTGGCGCAAATGTTTTGGGAGGGGTTTAAGGCGACTATGTGGAGATTTCCGGGCAGGAGTTGCTTCATGCATGGCATCAGCCATGGTGGTGGTGATGAACTCCTCCAGATCGTCAGCTGCCGCAACTGTTGTGCAAGGGTGAATATGGGGGGGTTTTTCGGCCATGATAATTGAGCATTTACTCCAGTTGGTTTGTCGGGGATTTGCATGAGATGGTAAAGATTTAGGTGTTAATTTTGCCTTATAGAGTAGGATGATGGGAAAATGGTCGGAGGAAAGTTCAGGAAGAGAAGATATTGTTGGATGTCTACATATGTTGCACAGTAGAGCTATATCCAGCCAATCAGGAGGTCCACGATCGCCATGTCTTATGGTGGGAGAGGTAGGAACAAGCACAACAAGAATTTTACGCTCTATGTAACGTTCTAGAAGGCGTCCACGGCTGTTTGTGATGGTGGAGTTACAGAGAGTGCTCTTGGCGTTGTAGTCTCCCATGGCTATGGCGGGAGAGCCAGTGAATATGTGGTCCAAAACTCGCTGAGATATCGCTCTGCTTGGTGGAATGTAAACCGAGTAGATATTGAGGGGTCCCTTGTCGGTTGCAACTTGGATACCTGTTGCTTCTAGACCGTCAACAGCAGGCAGGTGAAGGCGGTGATGGGTGAGGTGCCTTTGGATGTAAATTGCAGTCCCACCATAACCGTCCGGACGATCAGTCCTGTGACAAATCATTCCTGGAATGGTGGCCTTATACCGTGGAGCTAGGTGGGTCTCCTGAACAAGGAAGATATTAATTCTGATCACAGCGATGAAGTTAGTGGCTTCACGTATCTTATGCCGCAGACCATTAGCATTCCAGGAACAAATGCGTAGGCTGGTGAGGTTTTGTATGACATCAATGATGTCCCCCATTGTTGCACATGAAGATGAAGACGGTATGTACCAGGATTGTTTGTGATGGTATCGTAGGGGGGCGGATAGCCAATGCATCGGCTAAGGCAGCTGCGAAATCAGCCTGCAGGTGTAGAGGAATCCTGGACATTAGGTTAGGAAATTGTTCATCAGGGATGGATGGTTTAGGATTCTGCGGTAGGGACTGATTTGTTGCTGGGCGAGTCAAGAGCCGTTGTTGCATGGGCATTCTGGATTCGCCAGTTGTTTTTCCTGCTGGGCACGCAGGCTTGTTGGTTGGTGCAGGTATGAATGGGGATTTTTCTGTAAGTGTCCTAATTGTAGAAGGACGTTGGGATGGTGTGAGCATCTGGGGTGGGGCTGCTGTCGTGATTTGTTTATGTGGAGTCTGTGGTTCGAGTAAAGTAGTTTGCTGACCTTGCTGTTGTGATGCGCAAGCAGTGAGTGCCGCGGCGTAGTTTTTGTACTGCGGCCTTATTGTTGGCGGGAGTCCAGGGTGTCGGGTTCCTTTGAAAGCTTCCTTGGGGATGCCTTGCGGATTAGTTGCCTTTGGGGCAGCGCGTGTGCGTTGTCCGTGTTTGTTTAGCTCCATTTCTATTCGGGCTTCCTGCCAAACAGGTCACTTAGCGTATCGGCAGGAGTGCTCTCCTCCACAATTGCAGCAGGTAGGTTTTGAATCAGAGAGGCTTAGCTTTGTGCAATCTGGCCATTTGTGCCCTGATTCTCCGCAGTATGAGCACACTGGTTCTAGTCGGCAGCCCGCCGCGCTATGCGTGAACTGCTGACGGTTTGTGCATTGTAATGGACGTGCTGGTGGTCTATAAGGCTCAACCCTTATGACGGCATCGAATATATGTGCCTCCTTATATATGTCACTTGATCGAGGCTCCTTCCGAAGAGCTACCCTAAAGTGAGGTAGTTTTTGTTGAGTTGAGGAGCAGTTTGAGCGAAGTTGTCCAACTCGCTCAACCGGGTATTCTAGTTTTTGCAGGAGTTCCAGGACGTCTGATTCTGTGATGTACATCGGTAGATCTTTTAAGGTAACGTACATCAGTTTTTCTTCAGGTAACAGTGTGGTAAGATACTGCACTTTAGAATCTGTCAGGAACTTGCGAATTAGTCTGTGGTCAGCAGGTGTAGCAGGGAGGAAAGCGATGGAGCCGCTCATGTTCTTGATGACCAATTTAGTGTCTGGGTGTCCGTCTTGTAGTGCTTTTGTAAGCTCACGGGCCTGGCACGGATCTCGTAAGAAAATGCGGGTGACCTTGTTAGATCTAGTTGTACCTTGAACATTAGAGGTAGGTTGAGTTTGGTTGAGGAGAGGTGGAGCAGGTACAGCTGCTAAATCCTCTTCCATATTCTCGGCAGGAGGCGGTGGTGTTGAGCATTTGCGCCTCTTTTGATTTGCCACAGGCAGTGAGGGGTAAAGTTTATGGCTGCCATGTACCTACCTTCTAGTAAACATCAGACTATAGCAACACACGATCTAGAGCTACACTTTACTGCATTACTTATAAGAAATAATAAAGAAAAGTAAAAGCCTAAAAGTAAAACAATAGGTGATGAACTGCAACTCTGTAAACTAAATGTGCATTGTGAGCCTGACAGAGAAGCAGGAGAGTGAATGTCAAAGATTAGTGTTTTATTTAGATACAGCTATTGCAAAAGAACAAGTGCTTATTAATCAAAGTATTAAGAAGGAACAAGAAAACTGTGGGAATTGGCAATAGTACATAGTATTTGGCCATATACTATTTTGGAAGGAACTGTAATTGAGGAATAATGAGAATAAATTAATAGACTTTGAATTAAAATAAGTAAAAGACATTTTAAGTAGTAAGATAAAGGGCTTCATTGTTTGAGGGAAGAGAAATAAGGTGATACCTAGTGACAGCAGGGAGAAAACCGCGAATATGAGACTAAATTTCTTATAATGAAAGGTTTGAATTAAAATAAAATAAGATAGGTATATCTTCCATATCTGTCGCCCGCTTGCTGTGGAACTTGTAATGCCAAAACAGCACGATAACTGCATTTGCTCAACCCATGTTCATTCTTATTTTGTAGCTACTCTAGTTGGTTTAGTGTTTAATTGGATTATGCCATGGAGCTGTCTTGGCACCAAAAGCTGTGGTTTATTGTATCTATGCCTCAAGTGGATAATCCAAGGAAAGAAGGATGGGGCTAGAGGAGTCAGAGGGCGTCCAAACTAAGGAGTCTTGTCATTGCAGAAGGCAGGGTCCGTAATGTTTATTAGTTGGAATCTGCCCCAGGAGCCCCGTACAACCAGCATCCCTTCTGCAGTGACCTGGAAATGGCTTACCAGGTCGGCCTGGATCCCGGAAATGCATCCTACTGCAAGAGCAAGTGTTTACCCGAAGGATATCCTCCAGCCATTGAGCGTCGAGACACACGCCACACTTCTACCCTGAAGAAGACCAGCAGGTGGGAGATGATGTGAAATGATAATGAAGATGAAAATGAGAGAGAGGAAATTCCGAAAATGTAAATAACCTACCCAGCATTCACCTGGTGACCCAGGAAGGTACCCCCATATTGCCCATGGTTTAGGTGCTTCGGCAGCAGGATATGAACATGGGCCTCCCAAGTGTGCGCCACAGACAAGACCAACTTGAGCCATGCTGTTCGATTGGTTTTGTTAGTAACTTTAAATTTAAAATGCTTGACTCATATATAGTAGTCTATGTAAGGAAAGTAATTTGCAGTTGAAATTAGTGCAAAATTAACTTTCCCAAGTTACAGATACTCAGTAATTGTCATTTAGTTTTGTGTATTTATATACAACAGTAAGCCAAAATAAAGCACCATGGATATCAGTACGTGATTTCTTCATTACTTAAGCTTTATGCATTCATAATGTAGTTTTCTCCTATATCAGAGACAAAAATGCTTAAACAATTGCTTATTAGCCTTGTAAACATGTAATATCACCTTGCACGATGTCACTAAACTTTTACTGTCATGCTTTTGGTAATAACATGTGTACAACAAACTTACACAAATGTGTATTTCATCCACAGTATTTTAAAAAGAGCTTATTGTTTTATAACACTTTTGCCGGATTAAGTGGCCTAGTATATATATATAGACATATTTTCTTATTATTTTAGAGGGAACCTAATTAAATATGCCAGAAATTGTTTTTGGGTAATGCTATACAACTTGTCTGCTTTGTGTCTTAATTGCTTAATTGTGCCAATCTAGTTTGAATATGTGAATTTTAAGAGATACCAAACTTATGGCTGTGATTTTGCAGAGATTTTCATTCCCTTTCTCTTGATAGGTTTGCTTTGCTTATAATGGGCTCCATCTATGTGTGATAGTAATCTGAGAGCCTCAAATTAACATCTTTGGATGATGTGTGTTTGGAGGAATTTAGTAACAGTGACGTCAAAATTAATATAAAAATTATTTGTGGTTGGTTTATTGACATGAAAAAGTAAGTGACGAGTGTCAATAAACCAACCACAAATAATTTTTATATTATCTTTGGATGAGTTATTTGGTTATGAACGTTTATGAACTTTTCCTTTATCTTACAATGATAGCTGTTTTGAAGCATTAATTTCTTTCAACCTTATTCATCACTGTGTATTTCAATCAGTGACAAAGAAGGTTAGTTTTAATAGCTATCATAAAGGTATTACCTCAGATTTCATAAATCCAATTTGTTCTATTTTGTTTAATGTAATAATCACTATGAACATGATATCATAATGCACACTACACCAAATGACATATCTGTTAAGAATAACTATGTTAGGAAACTTGATTGTCTGAAGTTGATGTCGAAAAAGCTTCATGTTTTGAGTACAATTGTGCATGATAGAAAAATATGCAAGTATCAGTATGACATCAACATCATCGTTACTATCTGACACTTATACTTTCATTTCTAATATTCTGCTTATTATTAAAATATAGATATAACAGATTCTAGGCTTAACACATGTGTTTCACATAACATTTAGATCTTCTGCAATATAGCAATAAAGCCTCATGTGGAAAGCACCTCATTGTATCGCAACACAATTGGGACAAATGACTTTAAAAGAATAATATGGCATGTAATGTGACATTAACACTGCATTTATGTATGTCATAATGTGCTTCATCTGTTCCCAACAGGTTCTTGACATTGTATGGATAATATTAACACATAAATTCTATAATGTTAACAACTGTAAGTGTGATATACCTTCAACAGTGTAAGGAGTTGCACATATCAAAGTACTGTTATGAAAGTGTTACACATGGTGTCATATTTATAAATTTGGATGAAGACCTCAATATTCAGTATAGGTAAAAAGTGATCAACCCAATATATGAGTCATCCTTTACATGCAGAGATGCACAATCACATAATAATTCTGAAAAGTTATATGAAACAATCACAAATATCAAATGTTCCTCTGACTATCCTTTTGAACAATTGTGCTGAAAATAATATAAGTAGTATAGAGATTTCAAATTCTTATCAAACAGAGGCATTAACATAGCTTCTTTGTTCTCTTTTTAAATATATAAAGTGCTATTTGTTTGTATATAATTGTTGATAAATTAATTTAAAAAGTATATCTACATCTCTTTTAGTGGTGCTTTATTACTTCTGTATGTTGCTACATTTTCCTTCCAGTGAATTTTCATATATTACTAATTTTCTGTGTACAAGAAGCTGTATTACCATAAACTTGTGGTAAACTACCCTGTTTTCTTTGACCTACAAAATGCATTAATTTGTTATTAGGTTACCTTTACTGTAGTCATTACAGTCAGAAGCTTTAGAATTCCAACTTGCATAACATAAACAGCAGTTTGCGTGATCTCATTCTCATCGCTATATAAATATGTAATTGTTTCATAAAGACAACATTATTTTAATGTAGCAGGAATTTTATTGCTGTATATGTTAAAATTCACACCTAGCAGAAGTGGCCTTTGCAATCTTTTCAGCTATTCAATCAATCAATTTATTTTTCACTATAACATAATACAGACATTAAATATTGTTTTACAAATATAGTCAAAAATTGTCATTCATCTTCCCTCTGTCTCACACACACACATACACACATATACATACATACAAAACATAATCTATTCAAAATAATTGCCTTTGTCATCAAAATATTCATTTAACTATAGTTGGCGTTGCTTTACAAGAGTTTAGTCACTTTAGATTTCAAATTAGCAGCTGACACAGTATTAGTCTGTGACCTTTAACCATATAGTTATTCTTTCTCATTGTTTCATATGTGCGAATATTGTAATTATGGAAGTTGTATTCCTGTTAGGTACAGAAACATTGTTTGCAAAAAAAAAAAAATATTCAGGGAAGAGAAAGTATGTTTATTATTATTATTATTCTTTTTTTTTTTTTAAATAGGACGTGCATGACCTCGAATATGTTCTTTTTGCCAGGTATCTGATGGCTCTTTTCTGTAGGAGAAAAATTCTGTTAAAGTTTAATTTGGAAGTGTGTTGCCACAGCTCGATGCCATAAGAAACGTTTGAATATATTAATGCAAAATACACTAACTTACTAGTATCTACTGAGAGAAAATTGGCTAAATATGGCAACACAAAAAGTCGTGAACTTAATTTACTTTTTAGTTTTTCAATGTGGTTGTTCCAAGTTATCCTGCCATCAAGGATTAAACCTTAAATCTTTACCCATTTTACACACTGGGCTAGACCATTGTCTATATAGCTGAAGTTCGATAGGACGTCTCTTAAAATCGAATATAATTAATTTGCTTTTTTGTACATTAGTACCTACACAGCCCAAATCATTAAAATACTGTGCCACGATATTGGCAAAGTAGTCATTCAACATCTTTCAAAGTACATCTCGCGCATAATTACTTTAACGTTCATTTCTCCAGCGTATATAACGCTAATATGTCAATGTACCGTAAACAATTACTACATAAGCGACGAGATATGATTATCAAAGCAGTCATTTGATTTTGTGGGTAAATAAACCTTGCGGAGTTAGCTGCATTGGCGATATTGTATTAATCTGTTATATTACTAACGGTAATACAGGGGTAAGTTAATACATTATGTAGATATTTGAACTAATAATATTTGGTTAAAATAAATATCTTAATAGCATTGTATTATATGATAGTCCTTAAAAGTACGATGTTTTTAAGAAAATGAAACAGTTTTCCATTTGGCGTGGATATACATTCAGAAGGCAGTGACTTGGGCATATTCGTTTAACATTTTGGTTTACTGTTAACGAAACCAGATCACTTCTTATGTTTTACAAATATTTATAATTTACTCCTCAGTTATTATAACTTTAAAGTACATTTTGATTTGCTACAGCTTATTCGGCTCAGCAAGAATACGAGAATACTGCAAGATGAATGCTGGAGTGTTGGACGATGTAAAAGTTGAAATTAAACAGGAAGACGACGAGACACCGTTAACTTTGGAGTTAGTACCTGTGATTAGAGTTAAAGAGGTAAGATTTATCAGCACTTTATGTATTCTCATGGTTCATTTGGAATCCTTCCGTACTTAAGGCTTGCTTTCCACCAAACCAAAAGCTGAACTAGAAAAATGTTATCAGTGGAGAGTCACTTGAACATCTCTCGGTCCTCTCTTATTTTTAATTTTCAAAATTAAGTCATATGGGAAGGTGAATAAAATGAGTGAAATGAAACTCAGAAAAAGTAAAATGAGTTCACTCCATCGAGATAAGAGTTAACATACATCCATCTTTCAGAATGGGAAAATTCTGGAGATAACCAAACCGTGCAGATTCGAACTCGGGACCCCTTGAACGTGAGCCTAACATGCTACACCTACTCTACGGTGGTGGCTTTGTTGTGACTCAATGCTTAAAGAAAAAGAACAATAAACCTAAATAACACTAATCCAACATATTTAATTTATCACTTATACTGCTCACCAAACTAGAATGTGATTGACAGTATCCACATGGAATAACTGTCTAAATAAATGGGAGGGGGTGAGTACGTCATAACGGTTGTCATAGTAACGATTAAAATGGCCAATTAGAGTCGAGACGTTCCATGACAACATTACACACTAAACCTTGGTTGCCGATATTGTAACACGTGCTTAGCATGAACTGCGGCTGAGGGAGTTACGCAAATGCTGCAGTAAGCAGTAATCATAATACCTCAGTGTGTGTTTGTCTTGCTGATAACGTTGCATAAACAGAATGTCTTTACATATGCAACAGATAGAGATCCTGTACTGGCAAGTTACTTTGCTTTTTATTTGTGGCAATTTCCCTTGGTTTACGTGTGCCTAAGTCCATGTATCTGAGCGCGTGTTGTGATCATTTGCAATTGTGTTTAATGAATGTTTAATTATGCATAAATATAGTGAGAAGTGAAAACCTGAACGTGCTCTAGTATTCCAAAAATATAAAGCCACTGCTGCTTTTCTGTTTCACCATTTTTAATGTTTCTTATATGTTCTTTAGTTCTGATGTTGATGGTCAATTGATTTACCTATCTTTGTTAAGCTTTCTGATTATTTTCCTTTTGGTATGTACTGTAGTGTTTTGCTGGGGTAACATTGCTCATTTATGTTCTCTACATGGGCTATCTGCTCTTGTCTGTTACGATTGTAGTATACATGCTTTGGAGTATCATGCAAGACACTTTGCTCTTGTCTCAGTTACCAAGTTGTCTCTAATGGCTTTGAGTTAATCTTAGCTTCCTCTGGCCTCTAACTGAACAGTGATCTTGAAAACTGTGTGTTATAGGCTTTTTGACACACACACACACACACACACACACACACATATATATGGTTTTTTTCATATTGTAGTATAAATATATGCAGTAGCATTTCTGCAAGTACATATGTTTAGCCCTTTCCTCAATCTAATTCCAACATAAAACTTTATCTCATAACTTTTGCGGGCTGTAGGAATTATTTGTTTGTGCCACTTGATATATAGTGATTGCATTGCATGTACAAGCTGGAGTGGTACTGAATGTTACCACAAGAATACATCATCTATGTTTATTATTCCTGCATAAGCAATGAGTAATATGTGAACTCAAAGTTATGTTTTTGAATTAGCTGTGTGAATTAAAAATGTCAGTAGCAGTGGCGGCTGGTGGATTAAATTAATGGTGGTGCACAAATGAAAAATAAAATACAGAGTAGTAGTGACTCACATATTTATACAGAAACTCTGCTGTCCTCTCCTTAGACCTGGCGAAACTATGGATAACTTATGCGCTGACGTCGCTGATCTTCATAACAAACTCCCTCTTAATTGAAAGCATTGCTAATGCTGACAATCGGTCCTGTGACATTGTGACAAAAGACATTTAGTCCTTTTAAAGTTGAGAAACAGCGTTCTGCTTCAGCGGTAGGCATTGGCATAGTTAATAGCACTCACAGGAGTTTGACATATCCACTGAATGTAGCACATAAATTGTTTTCCTTAATGAAGTCCATCAAGCACACAGCGCCAGACATTCAACGAAATTCCTCTCGACTGTAAATTACAGTCAGTTCTCTACGAATTTTTGTTCCAATGATAAAAGGATAGAACCTTATTGTTTCTCTAAGGGAATCCTCTGGAAATATCTTATCATAGTCGGAGAAATTTTCTTGATGAGGCAACGTCGAGGCTACCAGATGCTCCATGAAGCTAAATCTGTCCTTTGCTTCTCTAAGAGTAATGTTACAAACTTCAAAAGCTTCTCTTCTTTTCACATCATGAACCTTCTATTCTTCTCCTCTTAATTGCAGTTTCTTCGTGTTCCTCAATATCTACGCTATTTCACATCAAGATCTTCTATTCTTCTCCTCTTAAATGCAGTTTCTTCGTGTTCCTCAATATCCACGCCATTTCTTACCTTTTGCACTTCCCTTTCAAATGCGTTTAGCTGGGCGAGGGCAAATGTTGCATTGCAGTCTCTTTTCTGCAGCTTATTGTACAAAATGTCCACATGGGTCATGATCTTGTGGAAGAAAGACAGCCGGAATACAAAATTATGACCTTTCAATGTGGCCATAAACCCAGAAGCCTGAACAAGTATGGTGTTGTTTAACAGAGCTCTCTTCTGAATAACCTCTATGCATTTAAGTATATTCCCCATGTGTTCGAAAATGGTATTGATGATCCATGAATGAAAATTCCATCGTGTCGGAACAGAACGTGGCAATTGTTTTTGCATAACTTCACCAAGCACTGCGGTTCTTTGGGAAGAATTTGAAAAAAAAAAAGTGCACATTCCTTGTAAATTGGCAAAAAATATCCTCACACTGGTGTTTACTGAGCCTGCATTTGTATCATAAAATTAAGTATGTGCATGGCAGTGTATATAAGAGGCACAAGGATACTTCTCTTTCAATAAGCGTGAAACATGTTTGTATATACAACAATGCAAACAAGTACAGCTTTAATGTGCAAAATGCACCTGTTGTATATTCTGAATCAGTGGGTGTAGCGCAAACCTGCAGCCTTATGGAGGAACTGCCCCTGGTCAGTAGTTAATTAAATAAAAAGCTTAACAGCTTGTCACTTACATTTTTATATTGTTGGAGGGCTTGCTTCAGAAGCCATTGTGTTCACTTTTAGCCTTGATCCAACTATCGTCTGTTCTTGATAAAGTGTAAAAACTGACTACATATAGTTTTACCAATTAATTTTTCGTAACTGTTACTAAATTCCTCCAACTGCACATAATAAGATAGGTTAATTCAAGTGATTGTGTTTGCATTAGCACTTACTAGAGTTTAAAATACTCTTACGACTGATGGGATATTACTATTTTGCCGGCCTTATGTAAAATCCAATTGTGAGTTTAGTGTTCCCAGGTACAGTAACATTTTTCAGGTATTACACTCGCGGAAATTTCTTATAAGAGAATCAAATTTTCCTCTTCTTCTAACTTACCAAATCACTTAGAATTTTGGTCCGGTTGGTGCAAAGGATTTCCTTCAGCTGACTTTCTTCTTTATGAGGTAAAGGGTTGTGGATTCATAAGGTATTGTTTTAGATATGCAAAACATATGCCCCTAATGAGTCACTGCTACAGAAAAATTATCGTTTTAATTGAAATAAGAAAAGAATATATCCGGTAAATTAAAGTTGTGAAAATGAATAAACTGTGGCTTGTGATTGATGAAACTATTAATGTTGATGCTAGGAAAGTGGCAAATTTAGATTTAGGGGTATTAAAAAGGGTTTCCTGACAAACTCTAAGGGAATTACAACTGGAAATCGTGTAGCTATAGCTAAGGTGTTTAACAAAGCTTTGGAAACTTGGCAAAATGGTGTTAAATAGTGCAGTGTATTTCTTCTGTTTACAAACTCAGTAGCATGTGTCAAGAAAGTTGTTCCAAATAAATGTCTCTGTAATTCGATTTATATGACATTCAATGATCATGCTTGTGATACATTTTGGAAACAATATAAACCCCTTATTCTAATATGGACAAACCAGTTTAGAGCGGGAGAAGTCTTTCTGTAGAAGCCTTGCATGGATTCATGCTTTTAATCAAGATGTTCCGTTGCCTCCTGAACCAGCAGTCACATTGTGGTACCTAAGTTAAAGTTGTGTGTATTTATAAAGATAATTTTGAAGCATTTGCACCAGCAGTAAATGAATAGGACATTCTGCAATTGAAATTAACAATTTAAGATATGATGCTAATTTAAAATCAGACTTGGGCTTTATATTTTCTAATTTTGAGTTCTTGATAAACTAATTAGGAACATCTGTTGACTTACTAAGCTGCCAAGTTAAAGTAATACTCTTTGTTTCAGAACAACCTGACATTATCTTAATTTACAAAGTAACAGTTGCAACAAAAAATGTTGGGCCTCATGTGAGAAACACAGTTGCTAGCCACATTTAGAGAAGCGGTTTTGGAAGGCTAATACATTAATTATTTTGATATGTTTGTTAGTGATGTACTTTTCAAGTATGCAAGGTTCACATTATGTGTTGTAGAACTTTCATGTTATCAATATAAGGCATTACTGAATGATAATAGTCAAGGCAGTGAGATGCACATACAGTGAAATAAATTTGTTATGCAGTGCAGCTCCAAAAAGTGCATTTCTGATGTCTATCTTCCTTTTTATGAGCTCCAATACTAATTGTTGTATAAGCTGGAAAACCTCTATCTTTTGTACCAAATTGTTTCTTTTTTAGGTTATGAAGTTTTCTTTTATATTTTTAGAATCATTAGCACATAAGAAATACGTTCCCTGCAATTTGCTAAGACCTGACATCAGGTGAAAACATGTGAAATTAAGCAGCTTTACCTTCTCCTCCTCAACAACTGCTACTTAAACAAACAGTAGCAATGAATAAGATAAATTTAACAGTGGCAAGAGGAATGGTATCAGACTACCGGAAATGAGGACATGTTTTACTGTATGTGGTATTAATGAGGGGGGATGTTGACATGCTTGTGGTGTGAGTTCTATATAAGCACACACTGCAAGAGTTAATCAGCATAGAATACAATAGCAGTAAACATAGCAATTAAGAATGGGAGAGAAGATTGTGCATGCTAGATCCAGAAGACACATCCCTTTGGCGAATGTCGAAAGCTCTCCTTAAGATTCCTTCATCAGACCCGCCAGTGATTGATGGTGGAAGAGTTGCTTCATCAGCAAGGGACAAGGTAGAAGTAATGGCTGAGTATTTAGCCTCTTGCTTCCATCTGGCAGAGTCAATAGATGAGGAATTATCACAGGAAATTACAACAGCTGTACACAGTTACTTTGTGTTCATCATGTGCATAAGGTCATATTAACATCCACGGTAGAGGTTCGGAATAACATCAGTTCTGTACGGCCCTAAAAGTGGCAGGAGCTGATAAATTGCCATATGCTGCTTTCAAGGCATTATGTAAATCCTGTATCCATCTACTGGTACACCTCTTTAACAGCCTGCTGCCTCTGGCTTACTTTCCCATAGCATGGAAACATGCAAGAATAATGACACTCCCAAAGCCTGGAAAAGACCCAAAATGACTAAAGAGTCATAGGCCTATTAGCATTCTTTCGTCCATCAGCAAGCTGTTTGAGAAAGTTGTTCAGCAGCACCTACAAAGTATACTACACCAACACCAGATGCTACATCCTGAGCAATTTGGATTCTGGAGACAACATTGCACAACACATCAGCTCCTTCGTCTTGTGTACGAAGCATTATGCATTATGTTGCAGTCCTATTCTTCGACATTTCCCGATCCTTCGATTCTGTCTGGCATGAAGGCCTCCTACATCGTCTCATCGATTTCAACATCCCATCCTACCTTACACAGTTAATACACCACTACATTCAAAACCAATCCTTTGTAGTCGTGAAGGATGATATCCTGTCCTAGCCCTATGCCATAAATGCAGGAGTACTTCAAGGTAATCTCCTTGGGCCCCTGCTTCTTCTCACTTATATAAACACCCTTCTAACCCTAAGAGGCTGCAATCTCTTATCCTTTTGCCATGTCAAATGTGTCAAAATGACCTGTTATCGCAGTGCAATGGGCTAATATGCTGTATGCCTGGTTTGCGACCTGGCAGTTAAAACTAAATGCCACTAAGTCCCAAGCAGTCACTTTTACATGGGGAAATCTACTGGACGTACCCAATCTATGTCTAGCAGCTGCAAATATACCCTGGTCAATGCAAACAACCTACCTTGGTGTTATTCTGGACATGCGCCTTATGTGGAAGGAACACAGAACAACTGCGACTAATCAAGTCAGCAGAAGGATGGCTATGTTGTATCCTTTATCCAACTGTAAGTCACCACTGGCGCTTCGAAACAAACTACTACTATACAAACAAGTACTATGTTTAGTATTATCATTACTGAATGATAATAGTCAAGGCAGTGAGATGCACATACAGATAAGTCCGCAATAGCAGTTCATTTCTGGTCTGAAAATCATGAAATTGAAGATAGCACAAAATTACTAAAATACGTACAAAAGCATAGTGAACTCGTCATATGGGAGAGGATATACATGGAAAAACATAAAAACCAACTTATGAACTTTGAATTCCCGGCAGAAGAGAATCCCACATTTAAGTTCATCACTAAATCAACAGATGGCAGCAGCAACCCCAGAATTACCCACACTGCTGGATCAACCTTTAGTCGCATAAGAGCCGTAGATGCAAACGATGATTTGCGAAACATGTCCTCAAAATCGGTACGAAAGTGAAGCAGATGTGTAATAAATACGACTCATCTAAAAATTAATAACATCCATTTAGACCTATCCTTCCCTAAAATATCTGACTGCATCTAACACCTATCTCATAGCCTCTATTCCAAACTCCCAGACAGTCTCAACAGCCTCATCCGTGGACTTGGAGATTATAATCTAGACGCTGGAGAGACATACAAGAACCCCAGACTTGTGCTAGGACGTCCTTAAGTACCGTAAGTCATCTTCATATTCCCATATACAACATATACAACTCTACCGTAACCAACATCTCTAAATCCCTAATTCAGTCACTATGACTATTGCACCATAATTAATAAAAGGCAACCACTCTCAATACTGGTTAGGGACCTAGTCATGGTATGGCAATAGTTGAGACCTCCTTCAACGACCCCATTCTGTGTGTCTGAAGGACACTTCTGTACTGTGAAGCAGTAGCACAATTCCCGGGAGCTACACTGAGATCGCTCCCAATTTGGCAATTCGCTGCTTGCAGTGAAGATCCTAGTAGTTTCCTCATAGGCTCCTCGCTGCAGAATTATCAAGGTAGCTACAACATAGGAAGGAATATAAGGTGTGGCTTGGCTTGGCTGGGCTGGTTTATTGCTACTAGCCAATGTGGTGCGCTCAATGTTGTACAGTTAAGCACGCGCTCTGGCTCGCTTTGTGGAACCATATTGCTAGGTTCTTTGCATGCTCTAAACATCCTAATAACATAATTATTTTGTTTTTCCCATGTTACAGAGTTATTATTTCAGAGGACTACTGTCCAAACCCCATGTTTGTAGCACATATGGTTTCGAAGATATGGAAAGATAGGACGCCTGACTAGAAAGAAAAGAATCAGTAAGTGTCAGTGAAGAAAAGCACACACGTGCTATGCTGCAATTGCATTTTCTATCCTGCATTCAGTAAAGTGGTGATCTTTTAAGAGTGCACATGTGCTTTTCAAAGTTAGTAAATATATCACTTAGCAAGCCCAGTACCAGTGTGCCTAGTAGTAACTGCAAAACAACTTGTATGAGTTTACCTATGCAGGCTAGAAGTATTTTTGTTAATGTGTATTCCTTTTTCAAACAGTTGTCAATTAAAGATATTTTCGAAAGTAGAAATTTTGCTCAGAGTCAAGAATTGATGTTACAGGCTTGTCATGTGTGTGCTTATTCTGTGACGAACATTGTTAAAGAAGGCAAACAGTTCACCAAAGTAGGAGATATCCATATTTAAATCTCCAGGGAAATATCTAGCAGCTAAAAAACGTGCTACCAACTTAGACAATTTTAAAAATTGTGGTTTACCTATAACAACTTATGATTTATATGACAAGTGTGAATATCCAACTGCCAAAAGGCTGACAAATTTGATGAGGGGCGGAAAATAGAATATACGGATTCTATATCTTCGATGCATGATATTCTGGTGTAAAATTGCTTCAAAATACACATTCATATATTCATATATTTATTAAATATATCAATAAAAGAAAAATTGGTTTAAAGTCCACTACAGGCAGTTTACAAATATGACATCATTAAAATTGAAACTATGCACAAATCATTGAAATGGCGCTGCTTTGTTTTGCTGTAACAAATAACGTCTTTCGTGGAATGCATCTAGTCTGAGTAATTTTGTTTTGTGTGCATATGAACACACAGGCAAACTGTTGTATATATCAAAATTTTAAGGTTCAGATTATGCGATAATCATTGTATATGTTCTCACACACATGCTGAAATATTATGCGAACTTCTCTGTCAGCATCTGTATCACTGTATATCTCAGCATCTGTATGATACTTGCTAGGTGGATCCGGTGAGACAAAGACAGATATATGTGCCATCTCTGTCACACCCTCGCTGTGGAACTGGCAACGCCAACACAGTATGATAATCATCCGTATTGTGTGTTCATACTTTTTTTGTAGCCACTCTAGTTATATTTGTGATGGACTGGATTAGGCTATGGAGGTGTCTTGGCACCGAAAGCTGTGGTTTATAGCACCTAAGCCCCGAGTGGGGAATCAGGGAGGAAGGATGAGGCTAGAGGAGACAGAGGGCGGCCAATCCAAGGAGTCATGACATTGCAGAAGGCAGGGTCCCCATTGTTTATTAGTTTGAAACTCCCGCGACATGCCACCACAACCGGCATCTCACCTGCAGCGATCCGGAAATGGCTTACCAAGTCACCCCAAATCCTGGAAACCATTCTACTGCAGGAACAAGTGTTTACCAGAAGGATATCATCCTGCCATGCAGCACCAAGACACCCGTCACCAAAAAGTCCAGCTGGTGAGAGATTATGTTAATAATGGAGATGAAATGGAGGGACAGGAATTTTGGGGGATGTACGTAACCTACCAGCATTCACCTGGCTAACCAAGAAATAAAACCATGAACTATTTCAAGATAATTTGATATTAAATTATACGATGTGGTGTGGAAAATATACGGTAAACTTGTTTATAGATTCCCTGTACATTTTAATCAAGTTAATAACATTGATAAAAACAATATGTGATACAGAATATATGAAATGTTTAGATTGCTCCTGCTATCACCATATGAATTTCCAGTATTAGTGTCAAAATATGACACGAGCACAAAATTACTATTTAGTTTACAATTCTTGTAGACACTTGATACACCGCTGTAGAAGTGAGTGAGTGTGTGGTGTTTTAGGGCCCGTCGACAGCAAGGTCATTTGGGCCCACCGCTGTAGAATGATTATTGCAATTCTTTCTTTGACACATGCTGCAACTCTTCCTTGTATATCTATCCTTGCTACTTACACATAAGTAGCACCTCCCTAACCTGTTGTAAAGCTGTGTGAGTATGTTCTAAGAAATTCTACAGTTCCAACAAGAATCTTAGCACGCTTTCTTAGTGAGACTGAATATAGCTTTCAGTTCTGCTGTTCTTGCTATTTGAGGCTTTATGAGCTCCCAGGAAATTGTCTCAAGAAACTAACATTGTTTGATTTTCTTATACCTCTGATTCACAGAAAAAATACACATGGCATTGATCGCATTGATGTTGAGTAAGTCAAAGATAATGACCATATGCCTACGTCTTGTGTTACGAGCAAAGTCATATTTGGCACAAAGTTGGTCTAGTATATCAAATCCAAGTTTTGAAATTGCTATTTTATTTCACTTATATAAATTTTATGACATTGGTATCCAGGAAAGGTTCTAAAGCCTCAAGTTTAGATGCAACAAAGTTAGCTTGGCCTTTGGTCCAGAAGATGGAAAACGATATTGTGCAAATGTGTCCTAACATTTTGAGGGGGTTGATCCTTTATTCATTTAAACTTATCTCTAGCTAAAGAATAATGACAATTTCCTGGTTCACCATCCGTTGCTTCAACACTTGATTCATTTTCATTACTGGCTTCCGCTGTATCTGAGCAATACACATCTGGGGAAACACGAATCTCTTCCCCTTCATCATTGTCGTCAAGTTCATTGTCACTTTCACTACTTTCATTTGGAGCTTCATTAAAGCACTGTGCAGATAGCAAGTCATCCTTAGGGACATCCACATGACAAACCTTTCTCTTAGTGGTTATTTTAACATTAGTGGTCGTGGGGGGTACTTATGTAGTCCAGCGGTGCACAACTGAGTTTAATTGCAAATAACAAAAAAAACTGTCTTGCTGTAATAAACTAGACAGTGGACTGTTTAGAGCCAAAGCACCAAGAAGCTGTCAAAACCCCCACCATCATAAAAGCAGAAGGAAATACGCACTTGCAGAAACAAAATGGCTGTGCTACATATGCAGCCTACGCGACTACTCAAAGGTTTGTGTCACAAAACTTTAAGTGTCATGCTTTTTTTAATAACATGTGTACATCATACTTACACAAATATGTATGTCATCCATATTATTTTATATAGAACCTATTGTATAACACTTTTGCTGGATTAAGTGTTCTAATATGTATATAATAAAACAATGAATTGCTTATAAGCATGTGTTTACATCCTTGGTCATTTTCTTCCTCAAGCATTGCATCTTTCCTGAAGCTTGCTTTGAGTTACAAACGATTAATTGATTATCATTATCAGCAGTAAATGGAGAGGGCATTCTGCAGTTGAGATTGTCATGAAATTAAGATATGATGAACATTTAAAATGAGACATGGCCTTTTTATCTTCTAATTTTGATTTGTTGATATTTCTGTAAACAAATTAGAAACTTCTGTTGACTTATTAAGTAGCTAAGTTAAAGATACTAACACTATCTGAAGTGCAAAAAGTAGAAGTCGCAACAAAAAATATGAAGCCTCATTTGAGAACTATAGGAGCTACGTTAAAGCAGTTCCAAATTTGGAAGGCTAACATATAACTTGATAATATGTTTGTTAGTGATATTCTTCTCTTCCAGTATGCAAGGTTAACAGTGTGTGATGTAAAATGTTCATGTTCCCAATATAAGACTTAACTAAATGATAATAGCCAAGTCAATGAAAAGGACATACTATGAAATAAATTTATTATGGAGTGCAGCATCAAAAAGTGTATTTCTGAAGTCTATCTTCCAATTGATGTGCTCCAATATTCTTTGCTGTGTAAGCTACAACATTTCTGTTTTGTGCCATTTTTTTTTAAGTTTTGAAGCTTTCATTTATACTGTTAGATTCATTTGCACATACAAAATAAATACATTTCCATTTTTAGGATGTGATATCCTGGGCATTAATCATAATAGTTTCTCCTATCTTGCAGGATTGTGTGCAACGCAGTGTTGTTCTGTCATACATTTAAAAAAGTTCAAAATGCTTAAAAATCAAGACAAAAACATAAAGACTAAAACATTGGCATAGAATCCCATACCAATGATATAATATTAAATTGCTTGCTTTTTCTACAAAATCCAGAATAATATTATACACGGGTATTTTTATTCAATTTATCAATGATGAACTGGATGTTTTATACCTCACCAGCAGTAGTCTGTATTTCAGCTGTTATATATGCTGCCAGTAACTTCATGAGATATGCTATTAGAGTAGATTGAAATTTTGAGTTGTTTTCATTGTTCTTTTTTTTTAAAAGCATATACTGCTTTTTTTTATTTGTTCCATTTAACTCTAATGGTCATATCAGCGGCCGTTTTCCTTTGAAATATTTCAAAGGTGTTAACTCGTATTCATTGGGTTTTAATCATTAGATCACCCACACATTCACACTCTCATTAATACTTCCAGGCTCTAGGGAAGATGAGGAATTATCTTGGTCGGAGAAAAATCCTGAATCAAATCTGGGACCCTTAGTACAGCAGGCAGGTGCTCTGCCAATTGACATATACTGTTTTTCTTTGTCTTTTACATAATTTTTTTAAGCTTAGGTTTTGTGTAATCTGACCAAGAAAAGTGTATTTTAATCACTTACTGAGGAAGAATTACACTTTGAACAACTTAAGAGAAATTGTTGTTAAATTTGAATTTTTCCTCTCCAGGTATAATCACTTTTTTCACCCTAAATCCTTATTTGCTACTTGAATCAAGATATGTACATTTGCTTTGAGTTGACTGCAGAGACTAGAGAATCAATTGGTTCACTGTAGCTTGTAGTTCGGGAGGCACTTTCGTTAAGGTTGTACATTGAAAATCTATTTTTATAAACACACAATAAACTTAACACTTTAATTTGAAAATGGTGTCATAGGGGTTCATTGCAATTTGCTAAGACCTGACCTCAGGTAAAAACATTTGGAATTAAGTAGCTTTACCTTCTCCTCCCCAAAAACTTCTACTAAAAGAAAGCAATAAAGATGAATAAGAAAAAAGGAAACAATGACAAGAGGAATGGTGTCAGATTACCGGGAATGAGGACATAATTCACTGTATGTAGTATTAAGTGGAGATGGTGACATGCTTGTAGTGTGAATTCTGTATAAGGCCACACTGCAGGAGGTAATCTCTAGTCTACTAATATATGTGCAGGTGTTGTGTGTAAACTACTTTATTTGTCTTCTTCTTAGGCATGACTAACAGTGCTATGTTTTTTATTTCAGGAAACATTTTCTGAGCAGAATGAGGATCGATTATCATCACAGCTACCAAGGTAATATTGAAACACTCTTAAAATTGTCTGATTCAGACAGAACCCTCAGTCATGCCAAAAATTCACAAAACAATTCAGGACATGAAACCTGTCACTAGTATCATAAATGCCCCCACATATAATTTGGTGAAATGGTTACCACATAAATTCAGTAGTCTCCCAAAATTCAAGAGTGCAAATTTAAAAAGAACTCTAAAATTTGGTAAAAAAAATCAAAGCTATAAATTTTAACAAAAAAGGACAGACTGGTTTCATTTGATTTCACATCTTTATTTCCAAGCATACAAACACAAAAATTACAGAATCTATTAAAAAATGGTTAGCTACAATAGAAAAGCAAGCAATAGAGGTAGAAGAATACATTTCACTAACAATAATATGCAATGAACAAAACTTCTTCAGCTTCATGGAAAACACTACAAGCGGAAATCAGGGTGATCTGTGGACAACCCACTTTCACCCTTTTTGGCAAACTTATTTATGAGTGCATTTGAAACACAAATTAAAAAAGACCTTCCCATGGATCTTCAAAGTTTGGTATAGATATTTAGATGACTGCTTTGCAGTAGTGCTTAATAAACATAGAGATGATGCATTAAAATTACTCAATCTGCAAGAAAGGACTATCAAATTCACAATATAAATGGAAATCAATGGACAACTCTCTTTCTTGGATATAAATATCATCAAGAATAGCACAAACATATTATTTGGAATTTACAGGAAACCAATACATTCAGAAAGTTACATAATAAATAATAGATACAACCCAATTATACATAAGCATGCAATAGTAAACAGTCTTACACACAGACTAGTCAACATACCCGTGGATAAAGCACAATACTTCTAAGAACAAAAAGCTATATTACACATACGAGAAGAAAATGAATACAACCAAAGTCTGGTGTTTAAGAAGATTAGAAAAGCTAAAGTAAAGAAAATCGTTAAGGAAACAGAAAATCCGTGGCTCAAATCCCAGCTATGGTAGTGAAATTTTCAGTCTGGCTCTACCCTTTCTTACTGATTTTTGTTTGGAGCAAAATTTTTACACTTTTAATAGTGAACTTTTTCAACTAACTTGTGGTTTAGCAATGGGTAATCCTCTTTCACCTTTTCTTGCTGATCTGTTTATGAGTTTTTTCGAAATTCAAGTCACTAGAGCTTTTCCTTTAATTTTTAAAACATGGTACGGATATGTTGATTATATTTTTGCTATTGTTCCTGAAAAACAAATTAATGATGCTTTAAAATTACTAAATTTACAAGATAAAGCTATAAATTTCACATTAGAAACTGAAAGTAATGGACTTCTTCCTTTTCTAGATTTGAAAATAATAAGAAATAATAACAAATTAGATTTTGGTATTTATAGAATATCCACTCATATTGATAATTACATAAAAAATAAATTTTTTAACCCTTTTCCACATAAATTTGCTGTTTTTAATAGTTTCATTTATACATCAATAAACATACCCTTGAATAAAGTAGAATTTAATAAGAATATGAACATATTATTAATACTGCTTTAATTCATGGTTTTAATAAAGATTTTATACAAAAGAAGATTGAAAAATTTAAATATCAAAAAAGTAATAATGATATTTCCACTCTTAAACAAATAAAAGATGATTATAGATTTAAAAAATTTACTTACCATCCTTGGGTTAATAAACATTTTCAAATTTTTTTTAAAGAAGTTATGTAACTTTAGTTCCTCAAAATAAATATATTATTAAAAATGTATTACAGTTATCTAAAAAAGATAAAATTCCTAATAATAAAAAATCTGGTATTTATCAATTTAATTGCTTAGATTGTGATTAGGTTTATATTGGAAAGACGAAATGTAGTTTGGAAACCAGAAAGAAAGAACATTTTCGTAACATTAGATATAAACAAATTGGTAATTCGGCCGTGGCAGATTATTTATGGTCATTTAACCATGAAATAAATCCTGAAGTTAAATTATTAAAACAATTAAATGTTCCCATAGATTTAGTGGTTTGGGAAAAAATATTTATTCTAAAAAATAAGAATCGCGTCATAAATTTTGACATACCGGCAATTGATTCTGTTTTTAGGTTTGTTTCATCTTCAGATGTTGGTAAGTCGTAAATACATATATACATAGTATCCTTTACAACGAATTGTGTTTGACTGAAGATGTGGGCAAATGTCCACGAAATGAATTTGGCAAAAACATAATAAAGAAGTATTGTCACCGGCTTAAGTTAAGTGGAGAATGTTTATAAATATTTTTATTTGTGCACAAATAAGGCAAAGATGATTATTAATCATCCTTCTGTGTCATATTTGAGCCCTATTGGGCATATGTGGGCTGAGAAAAAAGGGTAGTTGCATTCCAATTGGCTTGTGGGTGGTTGAAGGAGAAATGATGGCCTCTGGACCAAAATTCAGGAAGCATTGAATCTTGTAGCTTCTTGTCCATCTTGCTGTATGTTTTAACTTTTTCTGTGCCCTGAAGATTGAGTGCAGATCCATGCTAGGTATCCAAATATCTGTCATTAATTATTGGTAGACAGAGTCAACCTGAATGAATTGTATGAATGTATATGAATTGTCAAGAATTATATATGATTGGTTTTAATATTTTCATTTTCCAAATGTCTCATTTTGATATTTTCTTGTTTCTGTTGTCACATGCCTACCAAGTAAATCTGACACAAAGAGCTTTAGCTAATCAGCAGAAAGAATGAAGTAGAAAAGGTTTACACTAATTACATAGAAAATGAACCTAGCTACAGTGAAGCAACAAATACTACAAAATTTTAACTATATGCAGCAAAAACTTCACTTAATAAGAAAAACTTACATGATTTCTTAAGATAAGTGAAGTTTTTGTTGCAAATATATATATTTGTGTAGGTTTACCATGTTTAAAACCTCAAGTTTCAAAAGTAATCAAGCTAATTACAGATTTTGTTCAGTTTATAATTATCACATGACTATTGAAATAATATAAAGAAAGTTATTTCTGAATGTTTGAACGTCAGTTCCTCTGCTCTATACTACAACTTAAAAACTTGGTTTCTTGATCATTTTTGTAAAGTACAAGCATAAATCAAGTTTAAAGAGACATATGGGTATAATAGTTTTTATGGTTGCTGTTTACTAGCTCTAGGAATTTGAAGAAAAATCCTTTTCGACCCTTTTAGCTACCTTTTGATTTAAACGTCCTCTTTTAGAACCTTTATTTGCCCTTTTTGCCTTTTTAGCTATTTTGCTTTTATTCAAGGTTATTTTTTGGCAGTTTTCTTTCATTTAACTGTTTTTTTTTTCAAATTGAACTACTTTGTACTATCCTTTTTCTCTTCAAAAGAGTTTATTCTAATTTCTAATATTCACTCCTACGATTGGCTACAGCAGATAGCAGCTGAGAGAAACTTTATATTGTATCGAAGTCATTAGCTCCAAGAGAGAACCTAGTAAACCCTCTCTTAATATCCCGGTATATTTGAACAGCATTGTGACAATGACCTTACGAACATTATAGAACGGTTATAAGAACTATTATAAAAGCAGTATAAAATTTGCAGCTAATAGACTGGCCTTGCTTGACAAAAACCTCTACTATATGGGAATTAAGGTATTTGTCGTAATTGATTTTGTTACTACCTTCCTGTTGAAACTCGGGGGTTTTGGTGAATAATAACAAAATCACATACAACACATTTTCTTATACTCTTTCTTATTCGGTCATCTACATTCAACTTTGTTTACAAGGATGATATGTATCAGAGTAAAACAAAAGAAAAAGAGATATTTATTATTCACTGTGTTCCTCTTTGTAACTTATATCATGTACACTAGGGGAGCCTACACCACCACCACCACCCCTCCTGTAAAACAGAATAGAAAAGAGTAACACACTACAATCTTAAAGAAAATAACATGTCCATAAACTATTTACAATTATTTATAAGTATTTAGCAGGAAACTTGACTGTTCTCGCACTGCAAGATTTGTTCTTTTTGGTACGGTATGGCAGGTCTGTTGTTTTATCAGAACGGGGTCCATATAACACTGCTGGTTGTATATTATCTCCAGTTATTGGGGTTCCCTCATCTACTGCTGACATGAATGGTGGTTTGAGGCGATCAATAGAAACATTCACAGTCCTGTTTCTTATGCTGATGGCATAGTATTTATCAATTTTGAATACTACTTTGAAGAAACCTTCATACCAGGATTATAATGGTTTCTTTACTCCGTCCACTCTCAAAAACACATGGTTACAGTCACTTAAGTTATTGTGGATGAAGACAGTTCTAGAAGCTTTGTGCTTCTCTTTCACAAGTCTCAGCTGTTGCATATGCTGCTGAAGGTTGGTGGCCAAGGTTGCCAGTTCAACTTTAGTTTTTTGTTCATTACTGAATTCACCTGAAAGTCAGATATGTGTTTCATAGATCACCAGTGCAATTGAACTGCTAGAGTCCTTCCGGAGTATTGTACGTTGGCCTTGGAACACTATGGGGAGGGTATGTGTTCACTTGATAGATTTTTGGGCTTTTATGGCTGTTTTAATTGTTCAATGCAGCTGCTCAATTTTTCCATGGCACTATGGATAATGCAGTATGGCGTGTTTGAATTTAACACCACAAAATGCAGGAAGTTCCTTAAATAACTGACTTTCAAATTGTCTGTCATGATCCATGACTAACTTAGCTGGAACTCTAAATTATACCACCCAGTGATCATAAAATTATTTGGAAATAGTTTCCGCTGTCATATTTCTCATTGGTGCTGCTTCCATCAGCTTCTATGCATGTTAAACAACAGATGTAGCCTTCAAAATTTGGAAATGGTCCAACCATATTGATGTGAACTGTGGTGAACCTATCACCAGAATCCTGGAAATGGCTAATCCGTGCTTTGGTATGTCTTGTTATTTTATATCTTTGACATCCCATACAGGCCTGAGTCCATTTCTTCACATCATTTCTGATACCTGGCCAAATAAATTTGTCATAAGAGAAACAGTGGTCTTTATTCGTGGGTGTGACAAGTTGAAGAAGAAACTGTTCACGGAATTCTTTTGGAATGCATGGTCTAATTTTATCAGTTGAAGTGTCACACCAAAATAACTTTGCTGATGGAAGTTGCTAACTCTTAAACATGAGTGTGGTCTTCCTCTTTGAGCTGAACGAATTCAGTGTGTTTATGTTGGCTCTCAGCTACAGTATCATAGTCAATGTGTGATACAGTTTAAATTCGTGAGGGGTGATCTGTCATACTGTTGTCTTTTCCACTAATATGCTGAATAGGTGTGCTAAACTAGGAAATATATTGGAGGTGGCAATGTTGGCGCAGAGATGACTTCTCTTTCTTCTGTTGAAATGCGAACATCAGCGGAATGCGGTCTGTATATATTGTAAACTTTCTTCCTTTTAACAAATGCTTAAAATATTTGACAGAGAGATAGATTCCTAACACTTTACGATCATAGGTGCTGTATGCTCTCTTTGCTTTGTTTAATTTCTTAGAAAAGAACCCTATTGGTTTCCATCCTTGTTTCTCATATTGTAATACACCACTAACAGCAGAATCGCTGCATCCACCATCAGAGACCGGTTCAATGCAGGGTTAGGATTTGTGAGCATTGCTGTGTTTGCTAAGTCATCCATATATTTATCAAATTTCTGCACTGCTTCCGGAGTCCATGTGATTTTCCTTTTATCATCCTTCTTGACACCTTGAAGATACTCATGCAGAATGGTTTGTGTCTCTGGTGCATCTTTAAGGTATTTGGGATAAAAAATTCACGATACCCAGAAATACACAAAGTTAATGTTTGGTCTGTGGTAACTTGTAGTCACTGATCACTTTCACTTTGTCAGGGAGGGGTCATGAACCTTCTGGCATAATCCAATGTCCCAAGAATTCAAGTTTATCTACCCCAATGACAGATATACACACGTTGATATGTAACCAAATTTGTTTATTCTCTCAAACACCATGTTGAGATGTATGCAGTGTTCGTTCATATCCTCTGAAGCAATTGAAGTCATCCAAGTAGGGAAAATCCATGCCTTGTAAAACTCAGTTTATTAAGTGTTGAAAGGTACTTGGGGAATTCCAAAGGGCATAAAATTGAATACGTATAACCGAAATGTGTTACATATAACAGTTTTCTGCTTGTCCTCTTCAGCAACTGGAATCTGCAAATTGATGATTTGTTTACCCTTCAATATATGCTGGAAATCATCAATACGCAGTATTTGATATTGATCTGGATTACTTGGGCATTCAGTTTTCTATAATCACCACATGGTCGCATAGTGCTATCTTTCTTGGAACTAGATATAGTGATCTGGCCCCCTGAGATTGAGATGGAGGAATTGTACTATTATTCTGCATGAACTGGTATTCCTGTTTGGCTATTTTAAGTTTATGAGGATCCAGCTGTCTTGGTTTACAATATGGTGGTTGGTCTTTGTTTGGAATATAGTGCTTTATAAATGTCTTTCATATCCGAAGGTATCCAATTTGCTTTGGTTAAATCATGATAAGTAGAGGGTAAATCTGCAAATATCTGAGTTTTCTGATGTGACTGACATGACTTCACCTGCAATGCAAAGTTTCGTCTCACCATCAATTAACTGCTTTTTATTCAGATCAATTAATAAGTTAAACTTCCTTACAAAATCGACTCTTAAAATACCTTTGTTAGTACAATTCTTTGTTGGAAGTGTTGAAAACAGTGTTGTTATAATAAATTAAATTTAAATTTAAAGGGAGTCGGTTAATGACACTAAACAACACTTTTACATTTTTCAGGAACATGTTTCAGAGACTTTGCCTCCATCCTCAACCAGCCATCGACTGGTTGTCATTGGTGTAGTTTAAGATATTGGGTCATAGGTCTCAAATTTATATTTATATTAGAAAAACCAAAAGAAATTTAGAAACAAGAGCAAAGGAACACTTTAGAAGCATAAAATAAAAACAATTTGAAAAATCAGCAGTTACCACGCATTTTTGAGAATAAAACCACAACTTAAATGCAGAACCAAAACTACTAAGACATACATCAGGATAACAAGAACCATCCACATGGGAACAAATCTTCATTTCAAAAAATAAAAACACAGTATTCATTTTCGACATCTCCCAGGAAGATTTGTTCAGCAAGTTCCTTGAACTGCCACCAGAGCAGACCTATGACAAAATATCATCAAGTACACCAATAAGAACTAATCGATGGCTGGTTGAGGATGGAGGCAAAGTCTCTGAAACATGTTCTGGAGAAAGTTAAAAGTTTTTAGTGTCATTAATCGACTCCCTTTAAATTTAATCTTTGTTACTTTTAGCAATGATGAAAGGCCATTGAATTTGGAGATGGAGTCCTAAATCTGATTTCAATGTTTTTATGCCATATGGGTATTTCAGAGCCATTAGCTGCAAATAATTTAAAATTGGCATCAAAATTTTATTGCTAAATGTGGCAGGAATTATTGATACATCTGGTACACTGTCTATTAAAAAGTGCAAAACCTTGCTTTTGTCTCGCACAAATAAGCGGGATTAGTAGCAATCAGACGTCATAGTTTCATTAGTGGAGCTTGCTACTAACTCTGCTACTGTATGGAGTTTTCCGAATTCTTTCACAAGCACGGAGGTTTCCACTTGTTAGGTAAACATTGGCTGACAAATTTAAAATGGTGCTCGTAGTACGTGCCAGCTGGATGGTTAGTTTTCTTACTTTGGTTTTGACCTGAGCGGCGGCTATACCTGCGGCATCTAAAGCAACGAAATTCAGCAATTTGTCGTTCCAAGGCAGCTGAATTGAAATTTGTGAAAGGATGTCATTAGCATTAAAAATTCCATTTCTACTAGCCTTCACACTACATAGTTCACTATGAGGGTTCTCTTCGCTAATCCTATCTGCCATTATGGCAATCTTTTCCTAGTTCTCATCCGGCATTTTCAAAACATTTTTAATGAAGTCCAGTTACTTCTGTAACCATAACGTGCAGAGCACTTTCTCAGACACATTTACACTGGCTTACGACTGCATTTTTTGGAGTAGTTGGCTTGGCTTCCTGTCACCTAGTTCCAGCCCTGTGAGCTTTATTTGTTTGTTTTTCTCTTTAATAATACTTAAAAGACGTTCTTTCGCGGCACAGTATTTGTTTAGATCCGTGCTTTGATGATGTCCCAGATGCCCTCGACATATTTTGGGCCCAGTTGCAAAACAAGGTAATAAAATTAGGGATCTTTTTTCGTAAATTTGGAAAAGGATAACTGACCTTCCACTTGGAAAAACTATATCCGGTTTTCAGTCCGGAAAGCTGGAATTTTTATGCTTTGTCAGTTTCTGTTGGCATGGAGTATAATAGTCCAGATCCATTGCTGGTTTGATTTTCTCCTTCCATGTAATAAACCGGCATAGCAGGGGTAACCAATTATGCTGCATATGACTTTGTTACTGCCTTCAAGCATAAACTGGTGGAGTTAAGATATATAATAGCAATAATTATATACAACTACTTTTCTATGCCACTTTCTTATTCAGCTATATTCAACTTCATTTCTACAAGGGTGATATATTATCGAAAGAGTAAAAAAAAGGAAAAGAGAAATTTATTATATACTGTGTACCTCTTTGTAACTTCGTATCCACCACCAGGGCAGCCTACATTTCCAACAAACTACCACTGTCAATTCAGAAGGAAAACATTGTTCAAAAAGCAAGGTAAGAACCTACTTACTAGGAAAGGCTATGGCTCACTTAAAGAATATAATCAAGATGACTAAGTATTGAATTTTTAGCTGTATAGTTTAAAGCTCTAGCAAGCATATTTATATAATTTCATTATTAGTTAGTTACTAACACTCCCCACATGGCAACCTTGGCCTTTGGGGTAACCTCACCCCACCAAGTGATGACCGGACCCATTTCTCAGGTGGAGGCACCCAGAGGGCGGTGTCCATTACCTCCGATGATAGGGTGATAGTGAAGATGGCGGTGAGGTGAGAGGACCTACAGTTTTTACCGTGGACTCCGAACCACGTTGGGCATAGGGGATACTTCACGTGTGCTAGACAGAGGTGAAGGCGTGGATAGGGCCGAATTAAAATCGCCAACCCCAGAGCCGGGAATCGACCTCGGGACCCTTAGAACGGGAGCCGCGAATGAAACCACCGCGCTACCCCGGCGCCCTATAATTTCATTATTATTACCTACATTTTCTTTTTATTAATCTTTCGTTTTATATGTAGTTTTATATTGTAATATGTATACAGATGAGGCACTAGTTTACAAGCTTTGCTCAAACATATAAATTTTATTGGGTCAATAAAATGTTATTTCATTTGGTTTGACATTGACCTTGACCAGGGACTAGGAATGGACAGGTTAATTTCAGTGCAGTTTCGCAGTTTGTGGAACAATTCCTGGCCACACGCATGCAACAAACTATGCCTAAGAATGTCTTTACGTATATTTTTCTAATCTTTAGTTCCTTTTGGGATATTTTTAGTTTCTGAAGTGGCTTTTTACACAGTTATAGGTCCTCAACCTCCTAGCCCTACTGATTACCCAGGAACAGATCTAGAGATTTAAGGGAAAATGAATCACTATATTGTTCTTAATTTGGTTTAAAATATTTCAGGTTAAATTCACAAGAAGTTTTTGAAGAAAGAGACATCTCCACTTCCCTCACACATTCAGAACTAAGAGGACGCTGTCAAATAGAACAGATTCCTTCACATTTGAAAACAGCGAAGTCTGCAGTCACATCATATGAATGTGGCACATCTGAGAAGGCTTTCAAACCCAAGTCTGAACCAAGGCCATACAAGTGTGACAAATGTGAGAAGTCGTTTAAAAAGAAGTTTAAATTAAAGCAACATATTCTGATACATTCAGACACAAGAACATACAAGTGTGACAAATGTAAGAAGTCTTTTAAACAGAAGTCTGGCTTAGACCAACATATTCTGTTACATTCGGATACAAAGCCATACAAGTGTAACAAATGTGAGAAGTCTTTTAAGCAGAAGCCAAGCTTACGCACCCATATCCTGTTACATTCAGATATAAGACTATACAAGTGTAGCAAATGCGAGAAGTCTTTTAAACAGAAGTCTGGCTTATACCAACATATTCTGTTACATTCAGATACAAAACCATACAAGTGTAACAAATGCGAGAAGTCTTTTAAACAGAAGTCTGGCTTAAACAAACATATCGTGTCACATTCAGATACAAGACTATACAAGTGTGACAAATGTCAGAAGTCTTTTATACAAAAGGGTGGCTTAGACCATCATATCCTGTCACATTTAGATACAAGACCATACAAGTGTAACAAATGTGAGAAGTCTTTTAATCAGAAGTGTTATTTAGACAACCATATCCTGTTACATTCAGATATAAGACTATACAAGTGTGACAAATGTGAGAAGTCTTTTAAACAGAAGAGTGGCTTATACCAACATATTGTGTTACATTCGGATATAACACCATACAAGTGTGACAAATGTGAGAAGTCTTTTAAACACAAGTCTGGCTTTAACCATCATATCCTGTTACATTCAGATACAAGACCATACAAGTGTGAAAAATGTGAGAAATCTTTTAAACGGAAGTCTCACGTTAACCGACATATTATGGTACATTCTGATACCATATCATACAAATGTGACTAATGTGACATATCTTTTATACAGGAGCCTGGCTTAAGAAAACATGTACAATAATAATCACATCATTAGATCATACATGTGTGACACATGTGTTTAGTTTTACAAGTGCAAGTCTGAGTTAGCAAGACATATTGTAATACATTCAGGAAAGGTACAAAAATGTAAGTCTTTGGAATGAAATATTAACTTGAGCAATATATTTTTGCACTGTTTTGTCAAAACATACACATTGTTTTTTTTTCGAATAAATGTTCAAAAGAATGTCATGTCCTTAGCGGTAAATGAATGCATCAGTTATCAGACCTAATTGTAAAGCAGCTGGAGAAAATGATAGATAAGTGAAATTTGGGCAGAGCATAATAGAAAGTTTAGTGACAGTGATTTGCATTCAGTCAACTCATTGGTGGCCTTTAAAATGCACAAAGAGATGTACAGTTTCGTTGTTAATACACTGGAATATTGTATCAAAGGTAACTTACGGGGATGGTTTGCAAAGTTTTCACCTGATAAAGGGACAATTCATGCCCTTAAAGTAGCTTTATTTTTCAAGATAATTTCCACAACTATCAGTACATTTTGTCTTACAGAGTTCGAGTGCCGTTATCCCACATTTGTAGTGTTCTCCTGGAACTGCTACAAAGTCACCATCTACAGCAGCAATTCCTTCATTGGACTAAAGGCTGCTACCAGAATGTAATTTCTTCAGTTTTATAATCAGATAGAAACCTGAGGGAGACAAATATAGGGAATAGGGTGGATGCTCCAGTAACCCATATTGCAGTTCTCTGTTTCTCCATGCCAAAACCCTTTTGTGGGCAGGTGCATTGTCCTGGTTAAAATAATTTTTTGTCTTACTTTGTTTCTATTGTCTTAGCTTGTTTCTATTTTAATTAATGCTTACATTCAGTATGATTAGAAGTTGAGAGTCCTATCCTGCAGTTGTAGTTTTACGTTTTTTGTAGTAGTCAATCAACAAAATTCCTTTGGTACCTCAAAACACTGACTCCATAATCTTTCGTGATGAAGCCACCATCCTTGTCTTATATGAAGCTGAGAACCAGCTTCTGTCCACTGCTATGACTGCTCTTAGATTAAGGTGTGTTGCGGTAAACCCATGATTCATCCACTATGACGTATGGGAACAAATAACCACTTGTTCTCCTTAAAGTGCACCAAGTATTTTTCAGAAAGTGTTGTGCAAAACATTTGTTATTCATAATGAGGATATGTGGCACCCATCTGCTGCAAAGCCCTTTCTTGTATAATTCCTGAAGTGAAAAGGGACGAACGCGTTCATTTGAAATTCCAAGAACATAAGCAGTTTCATGCATCTTTGTACGCCAGTCTTCCAAAATCATGTAATGCTGTTTTTAATGATTTCTGGTGCGGTTAGTTTTTGGACTTCCTTTGCATAGTTCATCTTAAATGCATTCACACCCATGATTACAATCTGCCGCCCAATTCTTCTCAGTGAAGTCTGAAGGTGAAGGGTCACCATACCCATTTACAATCAGCCAATGACTTCCTGTAGGTATTAAAGCTTCCTTCACGATGAATTTTATCGCAGTATGATACTGAAATATCTACATTTTGAAAGCAACACACACTGCCTATATCAACAATATCCTGGAATGACTTGTATTCTTACATAGTGCTTATTTACATGGTTACCAACAGAAGAAAAAATTCAGAACGTAGTGTGTTGCTCTCCTGGTAAGGGCGAGAAATTTTCAGAACACTCCTGTATATACATAGAGTATAATATATCAGCCAGGGATAACAATACACAGTTGCAAAACCAAATATCTCCATGCAGTTAAAAGGGTAGCATATATATACAATTTACATACATTTAATATATGCATGCAATTGATATATACATGCAATTTACATATATTTACAATATACATACAATTTATAGATACAAACAATTTGAGAATGTCAATTGATATTTTAGCCTCATACTTGGATCTTGCCATTATGTGAAAACCTTTTGTTCCATAAGATTTGCTAAGCAAAACATCTGTTGTCAGTTGTTCAGTACACCTATGTTTATGTAGCTCTACAGCAGCCATCAAATGTAAAAGGGAAATTATTTGTCTTCAAAAGAACTAGAATGTATTGTGACTGTGAATGTTTTTTATTTCCGTAGAAATACACTGTTCATTTCTCACGTAATAACAATACATCACATTTACAACACAATCTTCCAAGTTCGATGACCAAAACAAACAGCGTTCAGTTTACATCAGCTCTCGTAACAACAGCACTCTCGGCTGTTCTCTGCTTACCTCTGGCGACTCACTCGTTTACAACACTTCACAGCTGTTTACAACTACACCACACTCTTGGCGAGCCGAGGCCTCTTTAAATACCTCACTGATAGTTTCTAAACTATTCTAAAATAAATGAGAACCCGAATAGTCTCTATTAGTCAAGAAGTCATCAGAAATGTCCATTTATATCATGTTTTCAGCAAACTTTTATCTGCGTGCTATCTTTATCTGCCGGCTCTTTGTTTCCACACTGCCCGCCTATCAGTTCCTTTGTGTAAACAAGCCGCGCGATCGTAGATAACGTGTTCGCGACACTGCTCCCTCCTCAAAACTGGTCGTTCCGAACAACACCTTCGTAGTGGGCTGAACGATCCAGGTGTACCACCATTTTCCCTCGGGGTATCTTCTGGATGCGGTAGACCATGTCATTAATCCTCTTCACTACCCGATACGGTCCTTGCCATGCTTACCAGACCTTCGGGCATCGTGCATTTGTCTGGGTAGTGTGGTACAACCAGACCAGATCACCTTACTAGAACTCTGGGCTAATAGCTTGCCTGTCGTATCAGGTCTTCATGCCGTCGCTCGCCTTCTGAATGTTCTGACGAGCCATCTTATGCATGTCGTGGAGACAATCCTCCAGCTTCTCCACATAATCGGTTGCTGGCTATTTTGCCTCCGGGGGGGCTTCCAAAACCCAGATCACAGGGGAGGCATAACTCTCGGCTGAACATTAAGGTGGCTGGCGTCATTCCGGTGGTGTCGTGTGTTCTCGAGCAATAGGTCAGCGAGAAAAGTGACACCTTGACATGCCAGTCTCGCTGATGGCTGACCACGACCTTCCTCAGGTACTCCTCTAAGATCTTCATGTACCTTTACACCATGCCATCTGACAGGGGATGTAGAGGTGTTGTGCGGGTCTTGTTAACCCCCATTCTTTCTAGTGCCTCCCTCATTTGTTTGGATTCAAAATTTGTGCCCTGGTCGCTGTGGAGCTCTAACAGCACCCCAAATCGGAAGAACACTTGCTCCACGAGGCAGTCTGTGATTGTCTCTGCTTCCTGGTACGGGATGGCATACACCTCCGGCCACTTAGTGAAGTAGTCCACGACCACCATCAGGTAGCTTGTTGCCTCGGTCGGATACTGGACATCTCCAGCTATGTCGACGGTGGTCCTTTCGATTGGTGCTCCGGCGTTGTACTGCTGCATGGGACCCCGGCTCTTAGTCCGGGGGCCGCGATTCGCCGCGCACATAGGACATTGACGGCAGAATCTCTCAGCATCTGCTCGGAGCTTCAGCCAGTAGTAGCGCTGCTGAAGGTTGTCGATCGTCCGGTTTGCCCCAGGTGTCCTGAAGTACCGGCATGCATTTCCTCCAAGACTTCCAGGACCTTACTTCGGTGAAGTACCAACTGTTGTTTTGGCGTCTTCCAATCAGGTGACTCCCATACCCGGAACAGCACGCCCTCTCTGATCTTCAGCGAGTCCCATTGGGCCCAGTACAACCTCTAGGCGGTGGTCCTTGGTGGGATGTCCTCCCAGGTTGGTGTTGTCCCTGCCTCCACTTCTCTCATGAGTGTTCCGTCTGTGTCCACCAGCTGCTCCCTCCTCAGGGCTGCGCTATCCCAGCCATCCGCAGGCACTGCTATGACCACTCTGACAGCCGCAGCCTTCTCGAGAGGCTCTTCGGGAAATGGCGTTTGCGTTAACGTGGCTCTTCCCTCTACGATGTGCCGTACTCCTGCAGCCTCTGGCCTTCCTGGTTTCTAAAGCTAAGTAGCCAGGTAAGGGCGGAGTGGTGAGTCCTCATGTGGAATGGCTCACTATACAGGTACTTGTGGAGGTGCTCCATTGCCTTTACTACCGCCAGTCACTCTCGCCGAGTGACGCAGTGGTTCTTTTCTGTCTTGGATAGCGTCTTCCTTTTGTAGGCTATAACCCGCATATGACCGTCCTGGATTTTCGATAGGACACTTCCAATGCAATGGTGGCTGGCGTTGGTGTCCACAATGAAGGTGCCGCCTGGTTGTGGAAATATCAGAATTTGAGCACTGTACAGGGTGTTCTTGTGGTGCTGGAAAGCGCCTTCGGCGTCATCCGTGCACACGTTAGGTCGGTGTTCCTCTGTCAGGCAGGTGTGGGTTTTGGCGATGTTGGAGTTCCCCTTTATGAAGCGGCGGTAATAACTGCACAACACTCGTTATCCTTTAGGCGAGGCCAATCCCTCAGCCTGGGTCTTCTCCAGGTCTGTGGGCACTCCGGCTGGTGAGTTTATGTGCCCGAAGTAGTTACCTTCCTTGCGGAAGAGTTGATACTTCTTCGCATTCAGGTTCAAGTTGGTTGCCTACAGTCTCTGTAATTCCTTGCTCAGGTTGTCGAGATGGTCTTCGAACGTCTTGCCAACGATGATGCCGTCCAGGTATAGCAGCGTCATAAGTCAACCCTCTCGTTACTGATTCCATGAGGCGTTGAAATATGGCTGGTAAGTTGCAGAGGCAAAATGGTATAACAGTGAACTGCCAAAGCCCTGTCGAGAATGCAGTCTGCTTTTCTCTCGGGTCCAGAACCACCTACCAGTAACCCCACTTCAGGTCCGGGGTCGAGAACCACTGCACCAGCTAGCGTGTCCAGGGTATTGTCAATCCGGGGTAAGGGGAAACATTTCTTCAGGGTGACAGCGTTCAGCTTCCTCTAGTCCACGCAGAAGCGTAGTTCGCGGCTCCACTTCGTCACCAGGACTACGGGGGAACACCAAGGGCTGTCAGACTCTTCAATCGCTCCCCTGGATGTCATGTCATCTAGCATATCACGTATATCCGCTTGTTTTACCAGCGGAACCTGTCTTGGTGGATGCCTAATAGGCTGGGCGTCTCCGGTCTCAGTACGGTGAAGCACATTATCCGTGCGGCCGTAGTCACTGTTGCCTTGGCTGAAGAGGCGCTGGTATCGCCTCAGCATTTTTCGAACATGCACCAGTCGTTCTGCAGTCAGGTGGTCGGCCGCCCTCTCCAGTAAGCCTTCCAGCTGGGAACCAGGTGTTGCGCCAGCACCGGCTCCTGTATCCTGTCGACTGCGGTTACGCTGACCACGGCTCACGCTTCTGCAGCTCTATTCCGGCCTGGACGACGTGATCGATGTCTCCCAACTTGAGCAGCCTTACTCGCACCTGCTCTCGGTACGGCAATGATGTCCTGGCTACACAGAGTCCTTGCATTGGCGTCTTCTGATCCAGCATCATGTTCTTCGTCCGCTGGCCTTCCAGTCGCGCCGTCACCACCACTTCGGTTCTCACGGCGACCACCATGTCTTTCCTCAAGAAGACCCTGCGGAATCCAAGGTGCTCGTTGGGTTGCCGGAGTATCACCTCCTCTCCATTGAGCCGCAGGTGCTTCCTGCCGAACTCTACCGGTGCCTCATGGCTCCAGAGGGCATTCAATCCTAGTATCACCTCAGCCACCTTCGCGACGAACACCCACAGACCTACGGCATTCCTACACAAGCTCAACTTTAGCAGGGCCTCCTCCACAGTCAAGGTGTCACCCGACGCTGTCACAAGCTGGTATGCTCGGCTCGGCTTCCTCTTCGGCAAACCCTTGGGCATGTCAGGTCTGATGGTGGTCACCGTTGCCCCTGTGTCTACGACTACGCGGCACAGTGAGGCTGCCGTCCATACGCCGGGAGACGGTGCGCAGTATCGCTCGAGGGGATGGTGGTGATAGCGCCAACGTGCCCCCCTCCATGACGGCCCTTACCCGTTTTCCGGCTGCTATTCCTGATGTGGGCAGTGTCTCTCCAATTGTCCCGGCTGTCCACAACCCCCAACACAGGCCACTAGGTCTCCGCCGGCGTCCCTCGATCAGTTTTCGGTCTCCATCATAGCGGATACCCCTTGTTCTGGAAGTCGGGGTAGCTGTCATCTTGGCCGCCTCCATCCTCAATGCTGCCGTTAGCGCCTCGTGGATGGGTTTGTAATCGCCGATCAATAGGCGCAGACGGATCTCCGTGTCTCTTATATCGTCGACAAATGTGTAGGCAGCATCTCGGGATACGAACTCTAGTGGGATATCGGTTACCGAGAACTCTAGTGGGATATCGATTAGTGCTTTGCTGGCCAGCTGCTCAATTGTAGTGTTTCCCCTGGCTGCTGCAACCTTGATTTCAGCTGGCTTCGGTACGCTGCGTCTAAGCGGTGGTTTCCAAAGTGCTTCTCCAGGGCTTTCCAGATGTCATTGGGTGGCGTCGCTATCTGGACCGCGTTCAGGACTTCTGTGGCCCGTCCCCGGAGACATGATTGTAATGAGTGATGATGATAATGATGGATATAAGGGCGCTCAAATACGTTGGTCATCAGCGCCCTTTATAAAAACTATTCATTGCAAAAGCCAGATATAAAAATTTCTAAAAACTATGCTAATGTTAATCAAATTATTAAAACTACGCGTACATAGAAGGGAAAAAATCAAAGCCTACTAAAAGATTCGTTCGCTAAATCCTAAAGTCTAAACTAGAAAAGAATTTAAAAATCTTCTCCACTACTGTGTTATCGTATGCTAGCATTTCTGCAAAGCTGTCAGTCAGCTGCAGAGACGTCCTAAGGTCTGCTAGGTGAAATCTCTCTAGCAGCACGTGTCGTAGAGATAACGCGTCATTGGAAAAACGGACACCTGAGAGCAGGCTCCTTTTAAACAAGAAAACTATGAGTAAAAAAGCAGTGCCCAATGCGCAACCGAGCCAAACTCACCTCGCGACGAAATTACCGACAGGAGGTAACCCAAGAAATCGGAAGTTCTTTCACAGATCTAAGCTTATTATTGCGGTGAGCGGACCACTCTTCCTGCCAGCACCTCTTCACAGCTCTCCGCAACACGGCCCTAAAATCTTCCAATCTCACAGATGGTACTCGAAACCTGGGCTTCATGGTAGCCGTCTTGGGTGCCGAATCCGCCATTTCATTCCCCCGCAAGCCGACGTGACCAGGGATCCATGCACACACCACGCTTATGCCAGCAGCGTGTAAAACGTGGAGGGCATCCTGGATACGCTGCACAATAGGGTGGTAGTTGTACAGCTGCCGTAGGCTTTGAAGTACACTGAGGGATTCACTCTGGAGTCCCCCAAATTTCGTCGACGTACGTGTAAAATGGCCCGGTATATTGTATAAAGCTCTGCGGTAAAAATGGAAGTGCTAGTGCGGAATTCGAATGTATACGGTTCGTTTCCACACACGTAAGCACAACCAACACCATTTGAATTGTTGGAGCCATCAGTATAAATTTTAAAATAGTCCTCATATCGCGATAAAAATTCTAAAAAAACATGTGCGGATACTAGACGTAGACAGGGTACATGATGATGATGATGATGATGATGATGATATGGATATTAGGGCGCTCAACTGCTTGGTCATCAGCTTCCTTACAGAAACAGATTCATGGCAATAGCCAGATATAAATTAGTCAAAATTTAAAAAGCATATCAAAACGAAATGACTAAAATATAAATAAACCCAAATGCGTACAAATAAATACATAATAATGAAAGCAATACAAAAGCTATAATTTCTCATAAAATACTAAGAGCCATAAAATACCACTTCCAATAAAAAAATAGCCATACACAGAGCTACCTGCCCAGAGGTGGTCCAAACAGTTTGTTGCGTTTCTTTGGGGCAGGGCTAGAGCTTTCAGCAGGTTTTTCCTGCCTTTTCCTCGCTGTCGTTTGGGCAGTGGGGACAGGATCCACCCGCTCCACATCGTCAATGGAAGAGGACAGCTTGCGCACTGGTGATTCCGAATCCAATCTCTCGACAGGATCGGAAACTGCGACCGGCGAAGATGAAAGTCGCCGTTCGGCGTCCTCTCCAGTTGAGTCCTCAGATGTTGTGGACGAAGATGTGCGTGGACTTTTGTGCAGTTGTCTCACTATTTACCTTGAGGAAGTCCGTTCTGTCATAAGTGGTCTTAAATTTTCTGGGCGACACATTATATACAACCGGTTCACTTGATCTTGAAGTAGATGCTTTCGCCGGTTACTTCGTTAAAACCTTCTTCTTAGGACTGGACCTGGTCGGCACGCTATCTGTTGTTCGTGTTGGTGTTTGTTGCTTTGGCTGTGATCTCTGTGTAATTGATCTTTCGGATACTACCTCCCCGTTTATTTCGCAGGTTTGTGTTGCGATTTCACGTCTGGGTTCCGGCTTAGCTGCTACTGCATTATAGGTAACGGTCCTAGGTACTGAAGGCTGGTGAATACGCAAGAGCTTCCGTGCTTCCACGAAGGACACCCTCTCTCGTACCCGGATCTCTTGCATCGCCTTCTCCTCCATAAAACTGGGACATTCTCTGGAGTTAGCTGAGTGATGACCACTGCAGTTAACACACTTTGCGGGTGAAGTGAATGCATTGCCATGCTTGACTTCCCCGCAGTCAACGCAAGTGGCAACTCCATTACATGAATCACTTGTGTGGCCAAAGCGCTGGCATTTATAACACTTCGGTGGATTAGGTATATACTGCCTCAGTTCAATAGCTTCATACCCCGCCTTAATCCTTTTCGAGAGTTCTACCCGATCAAAGGTAAGAAACAGGGTACGAGTGGGCAGTAGTTCACCTCGTTCTTTGCGGTGAACTCGATATACATTAGTCACACCTTGTTCCGCCAAGTTTTGCTGAATCTCCTCATTGGACATACCATCCAATGGGCTGGTGTTGACAACACCACGTGAGGCGTTGAGAGTCATGTGCAATTCAACGCGCACCGGATAGCTCGCAAGCATATTGGCTTTCAAGATTTTAGCAGCCTCTGTCGAAGAAACTGCTTCGACCAGGAGTGTGCCATTGCGAGATCATGTACATGCCTTCACAGAACCAGCAATACTATCTAAGGCCTTCTGAATAACGAACGGATTCACGGTACAAAACTTGCGACCTTCCTCAGTTCTATAAATTACTACTTAGCGAGGACCACTACACTCAGCTATTTCCTTTCCACTTTTGATATTTTTATTATTATGAAATTTAGCCATAATAAATGAGCTACGTTTCATCCCCCAGTGCTCCCCACCCACCACGGAGTCCAACAAGCGGTCATCCCACTGGGATGACAGGGCGACACAGGGGATATAGCGAGCTCGCCGTCCCACTCACCCTGGAGGTCGGTACAGTACCTAGTCCTGGCCGATTGATTAGGGGTGGGTTAGTCCCTAACCTCCCGTTTAGGCGAAGCAGAAGCCCAAGTAGTGTATTATAAATGCGCAACCTCCCCGAATTCAGAAAAAAACACTGTTACGAGCTCAGATACGCATCCCTCAACCACCCAGACAAACCTTTCCACCGACACGGGTCTCCACGCACGGCCTACACGTGGGTGGGCCTGTTGACCGTCTCCCTCAACCACGAAGAGGAGCCCACACTGAGGTAGACTGTTGGCTCGGGACCCCGGGTGCGCCAAACCCGTACCTACCGAAGTAGGCCCCTGGAGGCAGACAGGGTAGATTTATCATATTTAGTCATACACAGATCAACGTGGGACGCTCTGCACAACCAAGGAGGGTATGTCCTCTCCCCCCTAGGATAAATCTTGGGCATTTCAGTATCAAGATGTCTAAGGAGCTCCCGGAAAAGAAAACCAGGTGGCTTTGGTTTAATAGAAGTGTTCCTATAACGCACGTCCATGAAGGTGTTAATGAACGGCGTAAACGATGGATGTGTGGGCATGCAATTAATTCCACAGCCATAATTTGCTAATAACATATTGCGCCTGTACTGCAGAGGACGTTTTGCAGAATCAGCATACAGGATTATAACTCGGCTCGTTGGAAATGCCCCAACTGCTATAATTATGCCACAATTACAGACTGACTAATCTCTTCAGCACAGGTAGTCGTGCTGAGCCATAAACGATACTATCATTAATCTAATTTGGAACGGATGAGAGCGCGATAAAGTCGCAATAACACTGTACTATCCGCTTCCCACAATTGTCCACTTAGTACCCGCAAGATATTTAAAGAACGGTCACATCATGCTTCCATTTGTGCGATATGCGACGACCATCTAAGTCTTCTATCAAACATCAATCCACGGGACCTCGTCTCATCTGCAAAAGGTAGTTGATCAGTGCCTAGCCGGAGCCTTGGAGGTAGTCGACTCTGCTGACGCGAGAAGTTAATACAGACTGTTTTCTCAGCGGAGAATCGGAAGCCGTTCTTTGAACTCCAACTCCTAAGGTTGTCCAGGGTGGTCTGTAAACGGCGCTCTAAAATGGGAGTGCGCTAAGATTTGCAGTAGATGGCAAAGTCGTCTACAAACAGGCATGACGATGTCCCTGGAGGTACACATTTCGAGATAGAATTAATTGCAATGGCAAACACCGTAACATTTAGTACCGATCCCTGGAACAAAAAGATTCGAAAAAAACCGAACCAAACCTTACTCGGAATACACGGTCTTTCAAGAATTCCTGATGGAAGAGTGGCAGGCGTCACGTATATTCCAGGTGTGCAGAGTACGTAGCAACCCTTCCCGCCAGCACGTATCATAAGCCTTTTCGAGGTTAAAAAATATTCCGACTCTTTGGCAGTTTTTAAGAAATCCGTTCATAATCTGTCGACATATACACAAGATGATCCATTCTTGAACGGCGTCGTGGAAAACCGCATTCAGTGGGTTGTGCGTTTCCAACCACCATACCAAGTGCGCATTTATCACGTGTTCCATCACCTTGCATATGCAACTGGTGAGGGAAATAGGACGGTAGCTAGAAGGGAGGTGACGGTCCTTACCAGCTTTCAAGGTAGGTATAATGGTAGCTCCTTGCCACTTGTCAGGAAACGTTGCATCAACCCAAACACGGTTACAGACCTCAAGCAGGAATGCCTCAGGTGAGAGATGTAACATTTGAAGGTGGAATTGGTCCGGTGATGGTGCTGTCAGTAACGATTATTAAAGGGCGTGTTCTAACTCTGCCAAGGGGAAGAGGCGGTTATAATCTTTAAGGTTTCTGGAACTAAAAACGAAACCTTGGGATTCTACCGGATTCTTAATTACGATGAACTCAGTATCACAATTATTTGAGCTATACTCCTGAGCGGAAGCACAGCCGAAGGTGTTAGCCACGACAAACGGATCAACAACTCCTGCAGTTGTTTTCATACCGGCTATTCGCAAGTGGGATGACTTTCCGGCCACGCGCCTTAACCTATCCCATACAACAGATGAAGGTGTACATCTGTTAAAAGATGATACAAAGTTGTTCCATGAGGTTCTTTTGCTCTCCTTAATTATTTGCCTAGACCTTGCACGCGCTTTCTTGTACTCAATTGGATTACTTACAGTAGGGTGTCGTTGGAATACCCTTAGATTACGTCTGCGAGCACGAATAGCATTCAGACAGTCGTTGGTCCACCATGGGACAGCAAATCGAGCGGGTTGGGTTGCCGAACGTGGTATAAATTGTTCTGCAGCGGAAAGAATTTTCTTTGTGAGATGATCAACAAATCATTCACAGGATCGTGCTCGTTGTAATCTAAGACAGCCAACTGGGTATAAAGGTTCCAATTGACACGACCAAAGCGCCATCTAGGGATACGGGAGGGAGACACATCTTGTCCTAAGAGACTAAGAAGACATGGGAAGTGGTCGCTGGAATGTAAATCAGAGATGACAATGCCTTGTAATGAAACTGCTAACTTGGATGAACACACTGCCAAATCGATGTGCGAATAGGTGTTAAAGGCGTCTGCAAGGAACCTTGGATCTCCGGTGATTAGGAGAACAAAGTTATTACTCTCCAAGAATTTTGAAATGAGGTTGCCTCTCGAACATGCCCGATTGGAGCCCCAAAGTGGGTGATGGGCATTAGTCTCCCACTATTAAAATGGTTTTGAAAGTTAAGAGACCAGATCTTCAAGGTCAATTAACGAGAGGTTATCTGATGGCGGTACATATACATTACAATTGTAAAATTCGATTGATGGCAGCTTAATCCTTACAGCTACAGATTGTATATTAGATTGTTATTGTAACGGATCTACAAATATGTCATCCCTGAGGAGCATCATAGTGCCCCGAGAGCAGGAATGCCCTCTTCGGTTTCAATATCACACTCAGTGGTGTGTAGCGTCTGATTTTAAAGTTGTCTTGCGGTCGTAGCTTAGTCTCTTTTAAGCATACCAACAACGGGCTATGCTTACTGAGTTCCAGTAAGTTCTTATTGGAACTGAGTTCCAGCTGTGGTCGATGTGCTCTTAAACCTCATGTGTTCCAATGAAGGATAGCCATGGCGATAGTAATGGGATATGTCAAATAAGTACACACATTCCGTGGGTTTTAGCGGTGGTCGGATCAATTTGCCCTTTTTGTTAGGTGTAGGGCTAGTTTCTGCAGGTTTATCCTGCCCCTGCTTTGCTGCCGATGCAGCAGCGTGGTCAGATATTTCCTGCTCCATATCTTCTATGGAAGAGGACCGTTTTCCTTCTACAACTTTCGGTTCGAGAGGCTGGAAGCGACTAGAAATTCCGACCGGCGTAGATGACTGTCGCCGGTCGGCATCCTTCCCAGATGATAACTCCGACGATGATCTCGGAGATGCTCTTGGACTTCTTTTCTTGGACTTTTCTGGAGCAGGCTTTGCGTTTTCTTTCGTGAAGGCAGTTCTATCATACTGAGTCTTGAGCTTTATCTCTGGTACTTGGTACACATTGGGCAATTTCGTCCTGTTCCTAGGCGTCGATGCTTTGTCAGGCGACTTCACTGGCTTGTTCGTATTTTCAGTAATCTTAGGTGGTGTTCTTGGAGCTTTACATGGTGTTACTGCTGCTCTTGGTTGCGATCTAGGCACTAGAACTTTCTCTGATATCGTTGCCCCGTTCATATTGGATGTTTGGTTACCAGCCTCCCGTTTTGGTGACGGAGTAGCCGCCACAGAGCTGTAGATACGGGAGGTAGACAAAGAGGCCTTGTGGATACAAAGACGTTTCCGGCCTTCCGAAAAGGATACCTTTTCTTTAACCCGGATATCCTGAATAGCTCGCTCTTCAAAATAACGAGGGCATTCTCGTGAACTTGTTTGATGTTCACCGCTACAATTAACGTATGCTAGAGGTGATGTTCATGCATTTTCATGCATGCCATCTCCACAAATGACACATGTAGGTACGCCTTTACAGATTGCACTAGTGTGACCGAACTGTTGACATGGTAGCATTTCCACGTTACATATTTATTTGGGGGTGTAGGTTTACCATAATAGTTGGTCTAAGTTTCATCCCCCAGTGCTCCCCACCCACCACGGAGCCCAAAAAGGGGTCATCCCACTGAGATGACAGGGCTACCAGGCGTGCTTGCTGTCCCACTCATCCTGTCCGATTGATTAGTGGTGGGTTAGTCCCTAATCTCCCGTTTAGACGAAGCAGAAGCCAAAATAGTGTATTAGATATGCACACCCTCCCCGAATTCATTAGAGGACTGGAACGTACTCAGATACGCATCCCTCAACCACCAGGACAAACCTTTCCACCGACACGGGTCTCCACGCATGGGCTACACGTGGGTGGGTCTTTTGTCCGTCTCCCTTAACTACGAAGAGGAGCCCACACGAGGGACACTGTTGGCTTGGTACTCCGGGTACCACAAACCCGTACCTACCGAAGTAGGCCCCTGTGGGGCCCTGGAGACTGGCTATTAGATCTGCGGTCTCTTCCCCTGGTTATCACTTGTTTTCGCCACCGTGTCGCATTGACGGCGGAAGACTTCGAAAGTTTTCGCGCCGTCGTATTTAGGGGGTTTGACGCACGCAGATGTTGTGTGACGTCCAGGCGCGTCGACCTTTAAATCCTTTAACCTCCTGCCGATGACGTCCTCCACCATGGCGTTAAGGGATTTCGTGTTGCTCTCGGCGTTTCCTTCCAGCATGTAAATGTGGCTCGCTAACCTTCGACGCGCTCGTCCACTTGACCCATTTGCTTGCCCAGCTGCGTGACGTCATCCCTCACGCCGGTCAACTGGTCTTCAAACTTTGCGGCGAGGGCCTCGTATGCCGCTTTTATCTCCGTGGTCAATTCGGTCACCTCGGTCAGGCTATCGTCCTTCGTTCTCATTTTCTTCAGTTCCACGGCCAGGTTGTTTGCCGATATCTTCCTCGCTGTTAATTCGGCCTTCTTCGATCTTCTCGGTGATGATGTCGTTAGCCGTCTTCATTTGTTTCAGCTCTGTAGCCAGGATGTTATGTGCCGTTTCTGTTTTCGCAGCAAGGTTGTCATTCGCCGTCTTCATATCCTTCAATTACTCTGCCAGGTTGTTGCTTGCTGTTTACGTCTTCGCGGCGAGGGCGTCATTTGCGTCTTCATTTCTTCCATTTTCTGTCGAATCTTTTCTAATGCAGCCTCCATGGTGGTAATGTCTCACTCCTGACACCAGTTGTTACTTTGTGGGTTCGTAGAATTAAAAGTTGAATTTGCCGAAATTCTAAATGTTCTTTACTTCCGTAGTAATACACTGTTCAACTCTCACGTAACAACGTTACATCACATACACAATTCAATCTTTCAAGGTCCATTTCAATAAAAAAAAACGCATTCAGTTTACATCAGCTCTCGTTACAATAACACAATCAGCTGTTTTCTGCTTACATCTCGCGACCCACCCTCGTTTTACAACACTTCACAGCTGCTTACTACTACAACACACTCTTGGCAAGTCGTCGCCTCGTTAAATACCTCTCTGATAGTTTCTAGTCTATTCCAAAATAAACCAGAACCCGAATATTCTCTATCAGCCAAGAAGTCACCAGAAATTGCCATTTCTCACAGTTTGTTCGTTTCTGCATACCTTTATCTGCGTGCTATCTTTATCTGCCCGCTCTTTGTTTCCGCGCTGTCCACCTCTCAGTTCCTTTGTGTAAACAAGCCGCGCGATCTTAGATAACGTGTTGGCGACAGTATTTACTGAGCTATATAAACATCAACACTATAGATAGAGTCAATATGAAAAATCCAATGCCATAGACGGGACTTGAACCACGGATCTCTTGGAATCCGTCCAGTCGCTCTATCCCATTGAGCTACCACGTTCAACTTGCCGTCCCGACAGTAAACTCCCCATTTGACTCTTACATTTCCTCGTTACACCACTAGAGACTTTCGTATTCGGGACGGTCCACGTCCCGAGGGGTGGGCAACAGGAAGTAGGGGACTGACTGATGGGGTGATGTACGGTGGGGACTTGGTGTACCCCACGACCGCTACGGCTGCCGAGAAGGCCCATCAGTAACCCCGAAAACTGGCAGAAGAGGCTCTGGTATTTTCCCCAGGGACCTACTACTGTAGGTACGGGATTGGCGCTCCCGGGGTCCCTAGCCACTCACCCTCATTTCATCCCCTTCACCTTCAACTGTGCCACGCTTTGCTACTGCTGGTCAGTATGCATCACCTTCTTCCCCTTCTAGTTTTTTATTATAATTATTAGCACTTAAGGTCTTAGGTTTATAACTCCTGTCTCACCAGCAGGGATCTCTCCTATCTCCGTGGTTCTGTCCCACGGTTTTCAGCGCGGCTTCCGACATGTGTGCTCTCCGGAGGTCTCAAAAGTGAAGGTTGAGCGGACCCTTCGCACTGCCCCTATGTGTAGCCTTAGGTGCGGAGCCCGTCCACACCGTCAAGTACACCCACGTAGCTCCTTGAGGGCCCGGTCTGTGGTAATGTCCCGACGGCCGCGTTTTGCCGTTGGGTTAGTATCACGGACCGGACGTGTTACCGCTGACGGAACCCCGGTGTAATCAACCACAAGTCCCCTGAATACGCGTGTGCCTATTATACGCAGCGCGGTCTAAAGAGGGGAGCCACAGGCGGTTATTCCTGTGGTAGGGGCATAAAGCCGGGGTGTGCGTGGTGAACGGTTTACCCATACGGACAAGCAGTGGAGATTGAAGGGTAGCTTTTCTGAGGTACAAATGAGATCGGTCATGGGTGAGGTCCCCATGACGGCACAGACCGTGAAGATTCGGTGTCTTCTTTTTTAACCCCCGGATGGCAGGCTGACGCCGACGGTTCCGGATGGGGGTCTCTATCATCATGTCTCCGCGCAAAACCTCCTTTACTGACCCATTTTTAGTGATGACCTCGGCATGTGATGGCAAAACGTTTAAGGATATCAGCCCGTTTTACATAAAGCGTGAACTCGATAGGAACAGTGGCCCTCTAAAAAACGCTACGCGTCTCCGAGACGGTAGCTTACTATTAGAGACCACAAGTGCAGACCAGTCTAGTAAACTACAAAAAGCGTCTTTGTTGGGCTCCTACCCTATCCGGGTAGCCCCACACAAAACGTTGAACACCTGTAGAGGAGTAGTCACCACCTCCAGCTTAGATGGTCTTGCAAACGAAGAAATAGTAAGTTGCCTCTCGGATCAGTTTGTTTGTCAGGCGTACCGGCTAACACGGAAACAAGATGGCAAGGAGTACCCATTACGTACGGTATTTCTAACTTTTGCTGGGACGAAGTTACCTGAATACATATATTGCGGCTATGAACGTGCTAGCGTCCGCCAGTATGTCCCGAACTCCATGCGCTGTTTCCAATGTCAGCGGTTCGGACATACTAAGGTCACATGTACCAATCCTGCTCTTTGTGAGCAATGTGGCCTACCGAAACATGAAGACCCTAACTGCAGTCGAACACGATTGTTGCGTGAACTGTGGCGGTAGTCATCCCTCCAGTTCGCGACAGTGCCCTAGATTCATGGACGAAAAAAGTATTCAGGGGCTACGTGTAAAGGAACGCCTGACATTTCCAGAGGCACGACGGCGCTTCGAACAACTGAAGCCTGCTACCATTACTACTGGATATGCATTAGCAGCTCGCCGTACTCCTAATACCACTGTTGCTGTTCAACACGTCCCTGTCGCACACGCATCCACGCAGACTGACTTTCTAGCCGTTAAACCTACGTCTCAGACTGTTTGTATATCCACCAGCACTACCTCCGCTTCAACCGGAGAGACTCCAGACACCAAGCCATCACCGAGTAACAACAATCCAGTGGTAAATGTAAAAAACCGGTCCCGGCCACAACATAGATCGCGAAGTCGCTCGCCTTCCATTAGATCCCGGTCTCGTTCTACGAGCCGTAGGAGTTCTGACTCCCGAACATCAGCGGAGTCACAGGAGGCTAACGATTTTCGAGTCGTAGGGCCCAAGTCAGCCAAGGTCAAGAAAAAATTTAAAACGGCCCGTTAAAAACTCTTCATGGAAATAATCCAGTGGAATGTCAATGGTTTTCGAGCTCGTGCTCAAGACCTACAATATTTAGTTTCTCAACGGTCACCGTCAATTATTTGCCTACAGGAAACCCACTTACATCCCAATCACTCGTTACACCTTAACTCTTTTTCTGCATTTAGAAGCGACTCTCTTGCAGGTATGCGTGCAAGCGGTGGCGTTGCTACCTTAGTAGCGCCTAACATCTCAGCCGCCAACGTTCCTCTCACCACACCATTGCAAGCTGTGGCCGTTCGGATACAGCTGAAGAGCATCAGTTTTACCATCTGCAACATGTACCTGCCGCCGCTCAGTATAGTTCCAGAGCATGATCTTCGAGCTCTGTTGGCACAGCTCCCCTCACCACTACTCCTTGTGGGAGATTTGAATGCCAAGCACACGCTCTGGGGATCAGACACTGATGACGCCCGTGGATGCCTCCTCGTAGACGTCTTCGATAAGTCTGACCTGCTTCTGCTAAATACTGGTGACCCGACATTCCTATCATCCGCTTATGGTACACATTCCGTACTAGACCTTTCTTTCTGCAGTCCGTCATTAGTACCACTACTTGAGTGGTCAGTACTTTCCGACCTCTTTGGCAGTGATCACTACCCCATTAACATACATTTTTCTGGCCGCCAATGTGTACCGTCTCGACATCCTCGCTGGATTATTTCCAAAGCTAACTGGGGAAAATTCCAATCCCTGATACACCTCATCGACGATGGTTTCGACACCATCGACGAAATGGTGGAATATATTACTTGCTCGATCCTGTTCGCAGCAGAATCCAGCATTCCTCGAGGTTCACCTACACCACGTCGTATCCCTGTACCGTGGTGGTCCGAGGAATGCAGTTTGAATGTCAAAGCACGCAAACGTGCTTTGCGCGTTTTTCAGCGGCACCCGACGGCAGGGAACTTCGTCGCCTTCAAACGTTCTCGCGCTAGGGCACGCTTTATACTGCGCAACGCAAAACGTAAATCCTGGGAAGCCTATGTGTCTTCGCTTTCTCGGCGCAGCTCTACCCAACAAGTATGGTCAGCTGTTCGGCGGATGTATGGCAAGTATCGCCGGACGGTAATTCCCGGCCTTGCCATCAACGGTTCCATGTACACCACCGAGCAGGACATAGCTGAAGCCCTAGCTACCACATTTGCTGCTACTAGCCAAACTGCCCGCTATGACGCTCTCTTCCTGCCTATTAAGGAAAAGGCGGAGCGGGTACCACTTAATTTTAATAGTGACTGCACCGAGCCGTACAATCAACCTTTTACCGCAGCCGAGCTCGCCCATTCTCTGGCATTAGCAAAGGATTCTTCTCCAGGTCCGGATGACGTACACCGACAGATGCTGCTACATCTTCCATCTAAGGCGCTATCTTTCCCTTTAAACATCTATAACCGCATTTGGCATGAGCGGGTTTTCCCTTCCTCCTGGCGAGAGGGTATTGTCATCCCCATCCCTCGTCCTGGAAAGGACCCCACGCTCCCATTTAGCTGCCGCCCCATTTGCCTGACGAGTGTCATCTGTAAGACGTTGGAGCGAATGATAAGCGCTCGGATAAATTGGTGGCTAGAAAAACATAACCATCTGTCCAACTTGCAATGCGGTTTTCGTCGCCATCGCTCAAGTGTCGATAATCTAACACGCCTTGAGGGGTATATCTCCGATGCCTTTTTATTGAAACAGCACGTCGTGGGCGTGTTCCTTGACCTGGAGAAGGCCTATGACACCACCTGGCGGTACAGCATACTCCGTAACCTACATGGTTACGGCATGCGTGGTCATCTGCCCGAGTTTTTATGCAATTTTTTAAAACTTCGCCGTTTTCGTGTGCGGATAGGGAAAACGATATCCCAGGAACGGATACAGGAGAACGGTGTACCTCAAGGGTCGATTTTGAGCGTCACCCTTTTTGCCGTAGCGATTAACGGCATCACTAATGCCGTTAGAAGTGGAATTCCATCATCCCTCTATGTTGAAGACTTCGCAGTCTATTATAGGTCTGCCAACATAGATCACATTTAGCGCCAACTGCAGCTGACCATTACCCAGCTAGCAGCTTGGGCGCTTCAAACCGGCTTCCGTTTTTCAGCTGCGAAGACGCAGTGTATCCACTTTCACCGCCTACGAGGTATTCACCCGCCTCCTGATCTTCATTTGAACGGCACACCCCTGCCATTTGTCTCACACCTGAAGTTCTTGGGTCTCTACTTGGACCGACAACTAAATTGGGAGCACCACATTCGTCACCTTAGAGCCTCTTGCGATCGTTCTCTTCGGGTGCTGAAGGTATTATCTGGAGCATCTTGGGGGGGGGGGGGGCGATCGCACGGTAATGTTGAGGCTGTACCGCTCTCTGGTTCGGTCCAAGCTGGACTATGGCAGTTTTATTTATGGCGCAGCGACCGCCTCTAAACTTCGCCTTTTAGACACCGTGCATCACACTGGCATCCGCATTGCCACAGGAGCTTTCCGCACCAGTCGAGTCGACTGCCTGTATGCAAACTCAGGCGAACCTCCACTGCATATTCGTCGCTCGCTGTTACTCTGCTCGTACGTTTCGAAGTTGGCAAGTTATCCCAATCATCCTTGTTTTAAACCAGTTCTGCGTCCAGATTTAGCCCACCGTTATATGCGCCCTGGTTCTCACACACGCCCCGTGGGAATAAGATTTCGGGATCTCCTACATTCCCATGGCCTCCGAATGCCTCGCGTGGAGAGGTCGTCCATCTGCCCCTATCCTGCATGGCAGCTCAATCGTGCGCAGTTCGATCTCGCACTTTCAAACAATTCTAGACTCGCTACTCCACATTCGGTGTTCCAACAACTTTTTGCCGAATTACTGGGCCGTTACCCTAACTATGTTCCGGTCTTTACAAGCGGTTCTCAGTTAGGTAACGCTACGGGTTGCGCGTGCTTCGTTAACGGTGAGGCTCACCAATTTCGACTTCTGGACTCAACTTCGGTCTTCTCAGCAGAGCTGTATGCCATCTACTATATGCTCCTTTTTATTTGCAAGTTAGCCCCTGGCTCTTTTATTGTTTGCACCGACTCTCTCAGTGCTCTTCAGGCCTTGAAACAGCACACTGCCGCTCACTCTCTAGTTTTAAAAATACAGGCCCAGATCTCGCAAATGCTCGGTCGAGGATACCATTTTGTTTTTACTTGGACCCCTGGGCATATGGGCATTTCCGGGAACGAGGAGTTGGACGCGGCTGCTAAGTCTGCTTGCCGTTTGCCCCGGAGTTTAACAACTACGGTGCCGTACCAGGATGTGCAACGTTTTTTCCGTCGCCAGCTTCTATCTGCTTGGCAGCAATCCTGGACAGCTTTAGAAGGCACACAACTCCGGGCAATAAAGGAAAGCGTACAACCCTGGCTAACTTCCTGCAGGGATAACCGGCGAGCCGAGGTGATACTCACCCGGCTGAGAAGTGGGCACACACGAGCAACACATGGCCATCTGCTAAGAGGGGAACCGGCCCCTGTGTGTGCTCCATGTGCAGTACGCCTCACTGTGCGGCATGTACTGCTTTGCTGCCCGCAGTACGCCCGCGTTCGCCAGTCTTTGGGCTTGGGGACTAACTTGCACGGTGTTTTAGGAAACGACCCAGTGGCCGTGGACAAGGCACTGCGGTTTACTTCTGAAATAGGTTTTAATAAACAAGTGTGACTTGTGTTTTATATTTATTGCTTTTAGAGATTTTAAATTACTAGTCTTTAGATCGTTTTAATGCCCTTTTAACATTTGAGCGTTTTAATTGTTTTTTACCTTTTTAACTAAGTTTTTATAGTTTGTAGGTTTTAGTGTTGACTTGGGGCCCAAATGACCTTGTTGTCGACGGGCCCTTAAACACCACACACACTCACTCACTCGTATTCGGGATATGCCATTTGTGGCGACTTACTATGTAAGTACTGGGGTCCAGGCTTCATCATTTAACTCTTGTTATTTTAGTTAATTGGTGGACAGTTATCAGTTGTTCACACTAGGCGTATATAGGCTACGGTTTTTGTTAGATTCAACATGAAAATTTCAATGCAATGGCCGAGAAATATACCGGTCGAATGGAGAATGTAATGTCAAAGCAGCACGCCGACCATGGTAGATCAATGGGTTTGAGCGACTGGACGGAAATCAGGAGATCCGTGGTGCAAATCCCGGCCATGGAATTAAAATTTTCAGGTTGACTATCATATTGCCTATATTCGGCTAGTGTGAAGAAGTTATTAATTTCCACCAATTAACTAAAACCAAAACATATTTTTATATTTTTATAATATTGTTCAAATCAAAATAATTTTAAGCGCAGATGCAAACTATCACTTGTTTTAATAACATTAAAATTGTCAATTTTTCCTTTAAGATTGTTAAGAAGGGTGTAGTAAATTCTGATGGTTTTCTGATACACACATTTCTTGAGACATTAGTGCTTTGCACTTGCGTGGTGGATGTTATAGATTAGGTAGTGTTTATTTTGTAAATTGCCTTCTGTGTTATATATGAGGCCTGAATGCATGTAAAAATGTTAACACTGAGAATATATTCATGCACTGAAGACCTGGTATCTTAATTTTCTACGACGATGTTTCCTAAAGTGTCTGCAATGTGTGTTAGAAATGATTCGTTTAAGCATCCTTTGAGGAGGAATATTCGCTGACTTCATACTGAGCTGTACCAAAATGTTATTCAATATGCCATGATAGAGTTAATATATTCATTGTATATTAATATAAGTGTGTATATAGAACTTACATTTACCAGTTATCAGACAGTATAACAGGCAGTTTAGAGTTTAATAAGAACTTTAATTAACGAGGGTTTTCTAAGCTAAGTATCTCTTTACTGAAGAGTCAGAAAGCTGATGTGAATTTGTTCTGATATCAGACCGTTAACCAAATGTCTAGTGGATTGCATTATCACTGACTTATAAGTTAGCTTCTTTTGTTTTCTCTAAATTCATAGATAATGTGCTGGCTTCAACTAATGTGATATACAGTTCAAAACATAATTCATCTAAATTACACACTCATGTAAATTTACACTGATCTCCATCACACTAGTGCCATCGCAAACAGTATTTTACTTGCTATATTCTTTATATAAAATGGGAAATCAAGAAAATAGTGAAAATAGTTTATAAATACTGAAGTTTCTAATAGTAATCGATAGCAGCGACAGTGTGTAACTTAAGTTGGTATGATGTATCTGACAGGTACAACAGCACACACGTGTGACGTTTGCCTTGTTTGCGAACTTGGCATTTGGGAGAAATTCTTGAAATTTAAAGGAAGCAATGACAAAGGAATGTTGGAAGATGTCCTGGGTTGGCAATCGCTTACCTCTATTTATTGCCATAATATTGAATCAAACTTTGGCCATGTATCTGACAGATACATGCGAGACTAACAAAGGGTTAATGGAAATTAATTGTTCCTTTACAATAGCCATGTGTAGCACGAAGTATGGAAAGATAGAGTCAGACTACAAAATTCAGTGCCATCGCTGCTAGACGAAACACCCTTCTTCCGGTCTCCATTCGCCTGCTCTTAACAACTGAGCTACCATGGCCGATATGCCAGTATGACATTAAATTCTACACTGAGGCATATTTTTCCCGGTTCAAAGGGCTAGGTTTATGTGCTTTCCTTTTTTACCCTGCTGATCACTAGGTACTGTACCGAACTCCAGGGTGAGTGGGACAGTGAGCCCGCTATATTCCCTGTGTAGCCCTGACATCCCAGCGGGATGAACCCTTGTTAGGCTCCGTAGTGGTTGGTGAGCAATGGGGGATGAAACGTATGCCATTTATTATGGTAAGTGAACATTGTAATAAAAATTATAAAAATGCAAATGATATAAATAATAACAATGTAAAAGAAGTAGTTGAGTGTGATCCTCGCTACTTAGTAACTAAAAGAACAGGAAGGCAGGAATTTTTTTACGTTAATCCGTTTTTAATTCAGAAGGGTCTTGCCAACATAGCAGGTGCAGTAAAATCCTGTACGAAATCTAGGAATGGCACGCTGCTGGTGGAAGCAACTACAGCATCCCAGGCAGCTAAGATACAGAGAGCCAGCATGCTGGGCAGTTATCCTGTAAAAGTCGAGTTGCATAAGACCCTCAATTCCTCACGCGGTGTTGTAAACACTAGTGCGTTGGATGGTATGTCCAACAAAGATATTCAGCAATACCTTCAGGAACAAGGTGTTACAGCAATCTATCGTGTGCAACGGAGGGACTGAGAGGAAATGGTCCCTGTGCTTGACCTTTGATCGGGTAGATGTCCCGCAAAGGATAAATACTGGATATGAAGTAATAGAGGTAAGAACATATGTACCTACCCCTCTGAGATGCTACCAATGTCAGCGGTTCGGGCACACTAGTGAATTCTGTAATTGTGTACCTACATGTGTCAGCTGTAGAGACGTCATGCATGAAAATGCGTGTACATGATCCCTGCATGCGTTAACTGTAGCGGTGAACATCTATCAAGTTCACGAGAATGCCCCCGTTATACTGAAGAGCGAGCTATTCAGGAGAGCCGGGTTAAAGAAAAGGTACGCTTTTCGGAGGCCCGGAAACTTCTTCGTATCCACAAGCCCTCTTTAACTACCTCCCGTACCTACAGTTCTGTGGCGGTTACTCCGTCACTAAAACGGGAAGCTGGTAACCCAACATGCGATATGAACGGTGCAACTATATCAGAGAAATTTCTAGTGCCCAGATCGCAACCAAGTGCATCGCCAACAATACGTGTAGCTCCATCCACACCACCTAAGACTACTGCAAATAAGAACATGTCAGTTTAGTCGCCTGACAAACTATCGACGTGTAGCAACAGGACCAAATTGCCCGAAATGTACCAAGCACTAGAAATAAAGTTCAAGACTCAGTATCACAGAACTGCCTTTCTGAAGGAAAGCGCAAAGCCTGCTCCCGAAAGGACCAAGGGAAAGAGTGGTCCAATAGCATCTCCTCCGGGATCATCTTCGGACTCATCACCTGGGGAGGATTCAGACCGGCGGAAGTCATCTTCATCGGTCCTATTTTCTAATCTGTTGTAGCCTCTCGAACCGAAAGTTGCAGAAGGAAAACGGTCCTCTTTCACAGAAGATATGGAGCAGGAAATACCTGACCACGTTGCTACATCGGCAGGAAAGAAGAGGTGGGATAAACCTGCCGAAACCAGCCCAACACCCAAGAAAAAAGGGAAATTGATCCGACCACTGCTAAAATCTACGTAGTGTGCGTACTTATTTAACATCATACATATCCCATTAATTTCGTCATAGCTATCCTACAGTAGAATATACGAGGTTTAAAAGCACATCGACAACAGCTCTAACTTTGTCAAATAAGCATAACCCCTTTTTGGAATGCTTACAAGAGACTAAGCTACAACCGCAAGGCAATTTTAAAATCAGTAGTTACATACCACTGAGGTGTGATATTGAAACAGAAGAGGGCATTTCTGCTCTGTGGTGCACTATGATGCTCCTCAGGGATTACATATTTGTAGATCCGTTACAGATACAATCTGACATCCAATCTGTAGCTTAAGGATTAAGCTGCCATCAATCGAGTTTTGCATTTGCAATGTGTATCTACCTCTGTCTGATGACCTCTCGTTACCCGAAATTGAAGATCTGGTTTCCCAACTATCAACACCATTTCTCATAGTGGGAGACTTAAATGCCCATCACTTCTCATATTGGGAGACTTTAATGCCCATCAGCCAGTTTGTGGCTCATGTCGGGCATGTTCGAGAAACAACCTCATTGCAAAATTGTTGGAGAGCAATAACTTTGTACTCCTGAACACCGGAGAGCCGACGTTTCTTTCAGACACCTATAACACCTATTTGCACATCGATTTGGCAGTGTATTCATCCCAGTTAACAGTTTCATTACAGTGGAATGTTATCTCTGATTTACATTTCAGTGCCACTTCCCATGTTTTCTTAGTCTCTTAGCACAAGATGTGGCTCCCTCGCGTATCCCTAGATGGCGCTTTGATCGTGCCAACTGGAACCTTTACTCCCAGCTGGCTGCCTTTGATTGCAACGAGCACGATTCTGGGAATGATCTAGTTGATCATTTCACAGAGACAATTCTTTCCTCTGCAGAAGAGTCTAGTCTAAACCCGGCTACTCATCCCGGTCGATTTCCCGTCCCACGGTGGACTAACGTCTGCCGGAATGCTATTCGTGCTCATAGACCTGCTCTAAGGGTATGCCAACGACAGCATACCCTAAGCAATCTAATTGAGTCAAAGAAAGCGCGTGTGGATTCTAGGCAAATAATTAAGCATAGAAAAAGAATCTCATGCAACAATTTTGTATCATCTTTTAACAGACATACGCCTTTCTCTGTTGTATGGGATAAGTTAAGGCGCGTGGCCGGAAAATCGATCCGTTTGCCGTGGCTAACACTTTCGGCTGTGCTCTCGCCTAAGTGTCTAGCTCAAATAATTATGCTCCCGACTTCATCTCAATTAAGACTCAAGTAGAATCTAAGACATCTTAGTTCCAGAAACCTTGAAGATTATAACCTTGGCAGAGTTAGAACACGCTCTTTCATATTCGCGACTGACGGCACCAGGACCGAACGGAATCCACGTTCAAATGCTACATCTCTCACCTGAAGGTAAGGCATTCCTGCTCGAAGTCTATAACCGTGTTTGGGATGATGCCGTTTCCTGACAAATGGCGAGAAGCTACCATTATACCTATCTTGAAAGCTGGCAAGGACCGTCAGCTCCCTTCTAGCTACCAGCCCATTTCCCTCACCGGTTGTGTATGCAAGGTGATGGAACGAATGATAAATGGGCGGTTGGTATGGTGGATGGAAACGCACAACCTACTGAGTAACATCCAGTGCGGTTTTGGACGACGCCGTTCAGGAATGGATTATCTTCTGTCCATGTCGACCCAGATTATGAATGGATTTCTTAAAAACTGTCAAACCGTTGGAATATTTTTTTACCTTGAAAAGGCTTATGATACGTGTTGGAGGGCAGGGATATATGTGGACGCCTACCACTCTTCCTGAAGGAATTCTTGACAGGCCATGTATTCCGAGTAAGATTTGGCTCGCTGAGTTCGTATTATGAGTAAATTCATTTTGTTCTGGAAGTTAGCGGAAGGTTGCATTTGCATGCGTTTGCCAATGTGAGATACAGACGAATTTTCGTACATTTCATTATTGCGAAGGTGCTCGGGGGGATGTTAGATAGTTCTGGCAACATGTAGCTCACACAGCACAGAGGTGTTGCTGCAGGGGTCCTCCTCCTCAAAGGAGGGTCCTGCGACTATTGCCATACCGGGACTAGGTCTCTTACTGGTATTATGAGGGTTTATTAAGTAATGCTGGTGGGTTGATAGTGGTTATTTAATTTAGGGTAGGTGATAAATAGTCAGGGATAGAACGGTTATTGAAGAAGCAGTTTGATCAGCTGCCCAATACATCGCAGTGTACACCCAGGATTGAAGAGAAAGAGAATAGAGAATGGAAACTTATATGAAAGAATCTCTTCAATAAAATTGTTCCTACTGATTGGCAAGAGACAGCATATGGAATATTACTCGAGACCATAACAACAGCGGAGAAATTATGGCGACATGGCCGTCCAACATGTAACATATGCCAAATTTATTCAGAAATAGACACTTTGGAACAGAGGGATGCCTCTTGCAAACAGGTGCATTATATCTGGATGGTGCTCAGGGACTTTATTTGAAAATGGTGCCCGTCGGGGTTTCCACCATGTCTTCGAATGCCACAGCGACTGAAATTCAGTTTTAAAGACACGCGCTCTACAGGTGTGCGATCTGGTTGGAAATGGGAACATTACACTGGATAGTTGAGAAAAATCCTAGAAATGTGGCATTAGAGAGGGAATGGTTTGAATTCCTGCGAAGGGAACCCTGGAAGCTAATCACGTCGGGGCTCAGTGAATCTATGGAGCCTTATATCATCCGATTTGAGCTCCATTACGCTGGTTCCGAAGTCAACTTCCATCCCAACATCTAGACTGGCTGATTCCACAGAGCGCAGACAATCTTTAGCAAGGTCATTTTGCTCGCCCCACGTTTCTTAGAACAGTATTCCTTCAGATAGGCAATCCTCTGCAATGACTATCTTCTTCAAATGGTTGAATGTGTAAAAATAGACTGGCTATAGAAGCTCAATACTCTAGCCTCAAATATTTCAAACATATGTTGAAAAATTGGCACCTTTTTAATCAATTCTATCATATTTCTGAGTGTTTTAATGGTAATCATAACACTGTACTTTAAACTGTATTAGCTTGACTTCTCTTGCAAACAACAGTTGATTTTAGTTCTATAATGACTTGAAAAAATATGTATAAAAGGAGGTCCTAGAACAAGTCTTGGCCTCTTATATGTCTCTCCTGGGTCTAAGGCGTATTCTCCAAGTCCTCGGATGAAGCTGTTGAAACTGGTTGGTAATTTTGAATAGAAAGAGTGAGACAGTTGTATGATGTAATCGAAAAGTTTTTGAAAGGATAGATCTAAATGAATATTATGATTTGGGATATGCCATTCGGCTGCTACTGCAGTCGGAAGGAAACTGTTTTGAAGGACTTGGAGTTTGGAGAGGTGGGTTTTGGCTGCTGCACCCCAGATTTGGCAGGCGTATGTCATTGCCAGCCTTAATACCTGCTTGTAGAGCAGAAGCTTATTGCGGAGAGCCATTGGCGACTTGCGATTATATAGTGGATATAACATGGCCATCCTTTTGCTAACTTTGTTAGGCACCGTTGTTAAATGATCCTTCCATGTGAGGCGCATGTCTAAAAGCACACCTAAGTATGTTGCCTTGTTGACCATGGTATTTCTGTACCACCTATACTTAGGTTGGGTACGTCCTGCAGCTCTCGTCTTGTGAAAGTGATTGCTTGAGATTTTGTGGCCTTTAACTTTAACCGCCAGGTCGCAAACCAGGCGTACAACATGTTAGCAGATGTCTGTACTCTTTGCAATTTCTTGCCGTTTTGACACAGTTGTTTTAGCGGTAGCGTCGGCTAACAGGTACAGGTTGAAGCATCTTAGGGTTGGAAGGGTATTTATCTACGCCAGAAAAAGCATGGGCCCAAGGACACTACCTTGTGGTACACCTGTATTTATGGCATAGGGGTGGGAGAGTATGTGGTCCTTGATGACAACAAAGGATCGGTTTTGTAGGTAATGATGTATGAAGTGTACAAGGTAAGATGCGATTTTGTATTGGATGAGGCAATGTAGAATGCATTCGTGCCAGAGTCGAAGGCTCGGGAGATGTCAAGAAAGAGAGCTACGGTGTAGTGCCGGTTGTTAAAGCCTTTAACCACTTCATCCACCAGGCGAAGGAGCTGGCGAGTAGTAGAGTGTTATCTCCGAAAACTAAACTGCTCAGGACGTAGCACCTGATGTTCATCCAGAATGCATTGGAGAGGCTGCTGTACCACCTTCTCAAACAGCTTGGTGATAGACAAAAGGAGACTAATAGGCCTCTGACTGTTTAGATCTCTTGGATTTTTCCCTGGCTTAGGTAATGTTATAACTCTTGCATGTTTCCATGCCGTTGGGAAATAGGCCAGTAGCAGCAAACTGTTGAAGAGGTGCACTAGTAAATTAATCCAAGATTGTGCTAGTGCTTTGAAGGTAGCATAAGGAAGTTTATCAACTCCAGCCGCTTTGTAGGGACGAACGGAATTGATGATGTTTTGAACCTCAACAAAGGAAGTTAAGCTAACCTCCGGGAACTTGTGAGGAACGCTAAGATATCGGCGTACTGCAGTTGATATTTGTTCCGAAAGTTCTTTATCTATGGACTCTGCTGGATGGAAGTTGGAGGCTAAATGTTCCGTTATAATTTGAACCTTCTCTCTAGCAAACGAAGCTACACTTTCTCTATCGATCAATGGTGGATCTGTCTGTCCTGTGACAGGTCATATCTGGGATCCCCCAGGGTCCTATTTCGGTGGGTACGGGTTTGCTGCACCCAGGGTCCCGAGCCAACAGTCTCTCTCGGTTGGGCTCCTCTTCGTGGTTGAGGGAGACGGTCAACAGGCCCACCCACGTGTAGGCTGTGCGTGGAGTCCGGTGTCGGTGGAAAGGTTTGTGCTGGTGTTTGAGAGATGCGTATCTGAGCTCGTAACAGTGTTCTTCTGAATTCGGGGAGGGTGCGCATTTCTAATACCCTACTTTGGCTTCTGCTTGGCCTAAACGGGAGGTTAGGGACTAACCCACTCCTAATCAATCGACCAGGACTAGGTATTGTAACGAACTCCTGGGTGAGTGGGACGGCGAGCTCGCTATATCCCCGGCCGCCCCGTGGCTCAGTGATTAGACCGCTTGGCTCTCACCATGGCGGCCCGGGTTCGATCCCAGGCGACCGCAAAGTGAGATTTGTCGCGCACAAAACGGCGCTGTGGTGGGTTTTCTCCGGGATATCCGGTTTCCCCCGCCATCTCATTCCACCGGTGCTCCATCGTCATCTCATGTATCATCAGTGTCATCGCCTGCGGTGCAGTATGTAGTCAAAGCGGGCGTTAAACACTACACATTTCATTTCATTTCGCTATATCCCCTGTGTAGCCCTGTCATCCCAGTGGGATGACCCCTCGTTGGGCTCCATTGTTGGGTGGGGAGCACTAGGGTATGAATCCTAATCCAGTTATTATGGTGAACTTTAATCATAACAAAAATCTTAACAAAAGTGGAAAGGAAGTAGTCGAGTCTTGTGGTCCGCGCTACTTAGTTATTTATAGAACTGAGGAAGGTCGGAAGTTTAGTACCGTGATCCCGTTTGTTATTCAGAAGGGCTTAAATAGTAATGCCGGTTGTGTGAGGCATGTACTAGATCTCGCAATGGCACACTCCTGGACGAAGCAGTTTCTTCCACACAGGCCGCTAAAATATTGAAAGCAAATATGTTTGCGAGCTATCCGGTGCACGTTGAATTGCACAGGAGTCTGAACTCCTCGCATGGTGTTGTAAACACCAGCGCATTGGATGGTATGTCCAATGAGGAGATTCAGGAAAACTTGGCGGAACAAGATGTGACAAGTGTATATCGAGTTCACCGCAAAGAACGAGGTGAACTGCTGCCCACTCGTACCCTGTTTCTTACCTTTGATCGGGTAGAACTCCCGAAAAGGATTAAGGTGGGGTATGAAGCCATCGTAGTGAGGCAGTATATACCAAATCCACTGAGGTGTTATAAATGCCAGCGCTTTGGCCACACAAGTGATTCATATAATGGAGTTGCCAGTTACATTGACTGCGGGGAAGTCAAGCATGACAATGCACGCACTTCACACGCAAAGTGTGTTAACTGCAGTGGTAATCACTCAGCAAACTCCAGAGAATGTCCCCGTTTTATGTAGGAGAAGGCATTCCAAGATATCCGGGTAACAGAGAGGGTTTCCTTTGTGGAAGCCCGAAAACTCTTGCGTCAGCCTTCTATACCTACGAACGTTACTGATAGTGAAGCTGCAGCTAAGCCCGTACCTAGACGCGAAATCGCAACATAAACCAGTGAGATAATCGGGGAAGTAAGATCAATTACACCAAGGCCACAATCAAAGCAATAAACACCAGCACGAACAACAGTGTGTGCCCCGACCAAGTCCAGTCCTAATAAGAAGGATTCAGCCAAGTCACCGTCGAAACCATCCACTTCAAGAACATGTGAACCGGTAGTATGTATCGTCAAGGAAGTTTAAGACCTCTTATGGCAGAACGGTCTTCCTCAGAAACATAGTAAATCCAGTGAAAGGAGAGCTACCCAGCGCAAAAGTCCGCGAACATCTCCGTCCACAACATCTGAGGACTCATCTGGAGAGGACGCCGATCGGCGACTTTCATCTTCGCCGGGCGCAGTTTCCGATCCTGTCGAGAGACTGGATTAGAAGGCACCAGTGCGTAAGTCGTCCTCTTCCATTGACGATGTGGAGCGGGGGATCCTGTCCTCACTGCCCAAACGACAGTGAGGAAAAGGCAGGGAAAACCTGCTGAAACCTCTAGCCCTGCCCCAAAAAAACGCAACAAATTGGTCCGACCACCCCTGGACAGGTAGCTCTTGTCATGGCAAGTTTTTTATTGAAAGTAGTATTTTCATGGCTTTTAGTATTTTATGGCTTTTGTATTGTTTATTATTATTTATTTGTACCCATTTGGGCTTAGTTATAGATATCTGTCATTTTGTTTTGATATGTTTTTTAAATTTTGACTAAACATCTGGATATTGCCATGATTCATTTTCTGTAAGGGCGCTGATGACCAAGCAGTTGAACGCCCTTATATCGATATCATCATCATCATCATCATTATACCTGGGATGGAAGCCTTCAAGTGCCTGGAAAGGTGCGTTTCCTGCACCAGGAATACCTGCACTTTATTTATTGCGAGGAAGTTTGCAGCTTCCTTTAGATTATGTCGCAACCCGTTAGCGTTCCAGGAACATATTCTCAGACTGTGGATGTTGGTTAGGAACTTAATGTTGTCCGCCGTATTTTCCAAGGAAGGTAAATACAGTGTGAACCACGATAGTGGATGGAGGTATCTTGACAGGTCGCTGGGCTACTGCATCAGCCAAGGCTATTGCAAAATCAGTTTGCAACTCTACTGGAATTCTATCCATAAGCTTCAGAAACTGATTGGCAGGGATAGATGTGCATAGCGGTGGTGGTGTTGTGATTTTTGGATGCCTGAGGTTGATGGACAGGCAGTCGTTTTTGGACCAGATTTCGTGTCCCAGAAGACAATGAGGGTTAATACCGTGGGATTGACACAGTCTTAGTAGTGGCACCAGTTGCAGAACTGCTTGCTACTTTCCTTTGGCGTAATGGCGGATTTTGCTTCCTCTGAGATTCTGAGGATTCCTTAGATGTATCAACGGTAGGAATTTCCTTTTCAGATGTAACATTTTCAGCAGGCTGGGCTGTGTTTTCAACGATATTTTGGGTGGCAGCAGCGTAGCCAGCATATTGTATCTTCACTGGTGGTGGTAGTCCTGGGTAACGAGTACCCTTAAAGGCTTCTTTGGGTAGACCCATGAGGTTCGGTACCCTGGGTGCAGCATCAAGTCTTGATCTCTGATCATTTTTGTTGAGGTGCATTTCCACCCTGGCTTCTTGCCAAATTGGGCACTTGGCGTACCTGCTGGCGTGGTCTCCACCGCAATTACAGCATGTGTCCTTGGATCCAGTAACCCCAAGGCGTTTGCAATCTGCCCACTTGTGACCTGACTCACCACAATAAGAGCATGCAGGTTCCAGCCTACAACCAGCTGCACTGTGCATAAATTGTTGGCAATTTGTGCACTGTAAAGATCTTGCTAGAGGACGATAGAATTCCACGCGTATCATTGCGTAAAACATTCCCGTCTCCTTGTAAATTCCGCGGTAGTTTCTCTCCTTTCTTAAGGCAACAGGACAGTGAGAGAATGGTTCATGGTTAGCACTGCGGTTTGAACGCAGTTGCCCAACTCTCTCCACCGGGTAGTTCTTGTTTTTGAGTTGAGCAAGGACTTCCTCTTCCGATATGTACATAGGCACGTCTTTTAACGTGATGTACGGCAATTTCTCCTCTGGGAGCAGGGTGGTTAAGTACTGCATTTTCTTGTCATCCAGCAACTCGTGGAAGGCTCTATGATCATCGGGTGTATCCGGGATGAAGGCAACTGATCCATTCATATTCCGAATAGGATACTTAATGTTGGGTTGAGCTGTGTTGATGGAGGCTATGATATCTCGTGCATTACCGGAGCCCTTAGGTAAATAGGGGTAGCCTTTGCAGAACGGGCAGCAGGAGCACTTAGAGCAGTTGGTGTGGCGTTTGATGTGGATGGAGCTTCCATTACTGATGGGACTGGAGTTTTTGTCAGACGTGTTGGAGCTGTCTGATCTGGACATCTTCTTTTGGTGTTTTGCGCTTGTGTTACACCATCATCTGGCACCGCTGGTAACCATTGGAGTTTGTTTGAGACGGGTAAGGGTTCTGGGGGAAGGGAATGTTTGTGAGTCTTACGTCTTGCGTTGCTAGGGACCACTTCCCAATTGTGATTGGTTGCACTTAATTTCTCATTCTACAGTAGGTATCTGGAAATGATTTCCACCCTAGCGCACAGCGCTGAGTAATGTTGGAAGGTATTTGCAGCTAATTCCAGATTTGCAGCTGCTAAATTATGAAACAGCTGCTGATCAGCAGCTTCCAAAAGTCTTAGCCTGGCCCTTTTTTCCAGGTGCAGGGTTCTCTCGTCTATGAGAGACAAAGGCTTTTGGGGGGCAACAATTAATACTTGGTGCATGAAATCGCGAATATCACCTCCTTTGACGTACTACTGGAGACATTTAAGATCCTGGTTCGCCTCTAAGTTATCGTTGTTGGTCACCTGGGCGTCCGTAACTTTAGCGAAGGCTTCGGTTTCTATCATGATGTTTTGGACCAGTCACAGGATTCAATACAACAGCCTATGGGGTGTGAGCAACGTGCAAAAATGCAGAAAGGTGACAGCAAGGCAAGCCTTATTGCCTTACTAGATAAGAGGAAAGAAGAATTAGTAGTAGATAGAGCTAGTACTTGGCGCTACCAGAAGGCCTACCCTTCAGGGCGCCTACAAACCAGCCCCAGGACTGTTGGCTTCGGCCTTGGTATTCTACCCAATTACTGTGCTGTGTGCGATGGCTTATTCTTGGAGGCTCGCAGGCTTGATGTTGTCCCTGCAGAGCAGCAATAAGCTTGGGTCGGCTATTTCGCGACGTTGAACGCTGGTAGGCAAGAGCCAAGCCCTTAAAAGGGCTGCTTTGGCCTTGCTATAGTGCTGTCTGGTCGGTGTTCACTCTTCGATGTCTCGAGGAGAAGTGAACATGCAAGACTTTGTTTTAGTATTTTCTTTTTTTTCCCTCTCCGAGTATTGGTAGTGTATTGCGGTAGTCAGGGTAGGAGAATGGACGAGGCGTATTGGGATTTCGCTAAGCCCTCCCGTTAGTGCGGAAATTACCTTTCTTCGACGGGCGAAAAGGGTGTGGCGTTTTCGGCCTGCTGCAATGACGAAGGAGCCCTGAGAGCAGCCCGGGAGTTAGCGGGGTTTTGTGCAAGGAGTTGGGTTAAATATATCTTTATTAGTTGATTGAGGGATTGCCTGTGCGTATCAGGCGTAAATATTCCTTGCCACTAAGGCTAGCATTGGGGTTTTCGGCGAAGTACTGGGTAGTTCTGGCTGCACCGAGGTCGACTGTGGGTGCTGTAGGATGGCTGGTGTGTGTGTTTGTGCGTGTGTGCGTGTGTGTGTGTTGCTGCTTGGGTGAGTAGGAGTCAGTCCGATTGGCCGTGAGATGTGCTGTAAACGGGCGTTGGTTGACTGCAGTAGTGTTGGAATGGCCTCGGTTGCAGAGTGGTGTATTTTGTTGATCTTAGCTTCGAGCTGTACGTGGCTCTCTTCCATTCGAGCCAGTTTCCTTGTGATGGAGGTGAGGGCTTCGTTTTGTTGTAGTTGCTGGATAAGCTGCTCAAGCTGATCCAGGCGGTCCGTGATGGATGAAGTACCGGTGGTGTAAAGTTCCGTGTGCCTCTGGAGCTGGTCTGTTTTGTTGCGTTGGTGTGTGGAGACTGGCGTGGTTGTGTCTTCCATTGCAGAAAGCCTGGGTGCGAAGCTCGAGACTTCGGGTGCAGGGTGTGAAGTTTGCTCTTTGTGTCGGAGTTGGTGGCAGAGAAGGTCGTCTCCATGGCAGTCAGCTGGGTTGTAGTGCCGCGGTGATGGTTGGCAACTGACGCCGATGCGTCTTCCATATATGTCAAGAAGTTTATGGCTGCCATGTACCTACCTTCTAGTAAACATCAGACTATAGCAACACACGATCTAGAGCTACACTTTACTGCATTTCTTATAAGAAATAATAAAGAAAAGTAAAAGCTTAAAAGTAAAACAATAGGTGATGAATTGCAACTCTGTAAACTAAATGTGCATTGTGAGCCTGACAGAGAAGCAGGAGATTGAATGTCAAAGATTTGTGTTTTATTTAGACACAGCTGATTGCAAAAGAACAAGTGCTTATTAATCAAAGTATTAAGAAGAAACAAGAAAACATTGGGAATTGGCAATAGGAGGAATAATGAGAATAAATTTATAGACTTTGAATTAAAATAAAAAAACCATTTTTAAGCAGTATGATAAAAGGCTTCATTGTTTGAGGGAAGAGAAATAAGGTGATACCTAGTGATAGCAGGGATAAAACAGCGATAATGAGACTAGATTTCTTATAATGAAGGGTTTGAATTAAAATTTAAATAAAATAAGATAGATATATCTTGCATCTCTGTTGCCCACTTGCTGTGGAACTTGTAATGCCAAAACAACACGATAACTGCATTTGCTCAACCCATGTTCATTCTCATTTTGTAGCTACTCTAGTTGGTTTAGTGTTTAATTGGATTATGCCATGGAGCTGTCTTGGCACCGAAAGCTGTGGTTTATTGTATCTATGCCTCAAGTGGGGAATCTGAAGAAAGAAGGATGGGGCTAGAGGAGTCAGAGGGCGTGCGAACTAAGGAGTCATGTCATTGCAGAAGGCAGGGTCTGTAATGTTTGTTAGCTGGAATCTGGCCCAGGAGCCCCGTACAAGCAGCATCCCCCCTGCAGTGACCTGGAAATGGCTTACCAGATCGGCCCGGATCCCGGAAATGCGTCCTACCGCAAGAACAAGTGTTTACCCGAAAGATATCCTCCTGCCATTGAGCGCCGAGACACCCGCCACACTTCTACCCTGAAGAACACCAGCAGATGGGAGATTATGTGAAATAATAATGAAGATGAAATTGAGAGAGAGGAAACTCCGAAAATGTAAATAACCTACCCAGCATTCACCTGGTGACAAGGGAAGGTATCCCCATATTGCCCATGGTTTACGTGCTTCGGCAACAGGATATGAACATGGGCCTCCCAAGTGTGCGCCACAGACAAAACCAACTGAGCCATGCTGTTCGATTGGTTTTGTTAGTAACTTTAAATTTAAAATGCTTGACTCATATATATAGTAGTCTAGGTAAGGAAAGTAATTTGCCGTTGAAATTAGTGCAAAAATAGCTTTCCCAAGTTACAGCCAACCAGTAATTGTCATTTGGTTTTGCCACATTTATATACAACAGTAAGCCAAAATAAAGCACCATGGATATCAGTACGTGATTTCTTCATTATTTAAGCTTTATGCATTCATGATGTAGTTTTCTCCTATATCAGAGACAAAAATGCTTAAACAATTGCTTATTAGCCTTGTAAACATGTAATATCACCTTGCACGATGTCACTAAACTTTTACTGTCATGCTTTTAGTAATAACAATTGTACAACAAACTTACACAAATGTGTATTTCATCCACAGTATTTTTTAAAGAGCTTATTATTTTATAGCACTTTTGCTGGAATAAGTGGCCTAATATATATATTGACATATTTCTTTTTATTATTTTAGAGGGAACCTAATTAAATATGCCAGAAACTGTTTTTGGGTAATGCTATACAACTTGTATGCTTTGTGTCTTAAATGCTTATTTGTGCCAATCTAGTTCGAATATGTGAATTTTAAGAGATACCAAACTTATGGCTGTGATTTTGCAGAGATTTTCATTCCCTTTCCCTTGATAGGTTTGCTTTGCTTATAATGGGCTCCATCTATGTGTGATAGTAATCTGAAAGCCTCAAATTAACATCTTTGGAGGTGAGTGAAGCAATGTGTCAATATATTCTCGATTCAATTTTGTACCATCTTTGGATGAGTTATTTGGATATGAACGTTTATGAACTTTTCCTTTATCTTACAATGATAGCTATTTTGAAGCATTAATTTCTTTCAAGCTTATTCATCACTGTGTATTTCAATCAGTAACAAAGAAGGTTAGTTTTAATTGCTATTATAAAGTTATTACCTCAGATTTCATAAATCCAACTTCTACTATTTTATTTAATTTAATAATCACTATGAACATGATATCATAATGCACACTATACCAAATGACATATCTGTTAAGAATAACTATGTTAAGGAACCTTATTGTCTGAAGTTGATGTTGAAAAAGCTTCATGTTTTGAGTACAATTGTGCATGATAGAAAATTATGCAAGTATCACTATGACATCAACATCATTGTTATTATCTGACACTTTTACTTTCATTTCTAATATTCCGCTTATTATTAAAATATAGATATAACAGATTCTAGGCCTAACACATGTGTTTCACCTAAAACTTAGATCTTCTGCAATATAGCAATAAAGCCTCATGTGGACCTCATTGTATTGCAATACAATTGGGACAAATGACTTTAGAAAAATAATATGGCATGTAATGTGACATTAACATTGCATTTACGTATTTTTCTGTGCTCCATCTGTTCCCAACAGGTTCATGACACTGTATGGATAATATTAACACATAATTTCTGTAATGTTAACAGCTGTAAGTGTCATATACCTTTAACAGTGTAAGGAGTTGCACATATCAAAGTACTGATATGAAATTGTTACACATGGTGTCATATTTATAAATTTGGATGAAGACCTCAATATTCAGTGTAGGCAAAAAGTGATCAACCCAATATATAAATCATCCTTTACATGCAGAGATGCACAGTCACATAATAATTCTGAAAAGTTATATGAAACCATCACAAATATCAAATGTTCCTCTGACTATCCTTTTGAACAATTGTGCTGAAAATAATATATGTAGTATAGAGATTTCAAATTCTTATCAAACAGAGGCGTTAACATAGCTTCTTTGTTCTCTTTTAAATATATAAAGTGCTATTTGTTTGTACATAATTGTTGGTATATTAATTTAAAATGTATACCTACATCTCTTTTAGTGGTGCTTTATTACTTCTGTATGTGCTACATTTGCCTTCCAGTGAATTTTCATATATTACTAATTTTCTGTGTACAAGAAACTGTATTACGGTAAACCTGTGGTAAACTACCCTGTTTTCTTTAACCTACAAAATGCATTAATTTGTTATTAGGTTACCTTTACTGTAGTCATTACAGTCAGAAGCTTTAGAATTCCAACTTGCATAACATAAACAGCAGTTTGCGTGATCTCATTCTCATCGCTATATAAAGTTGTAATTGTTTAATAAAGACAACATTATTTTAATGTAGCAGGAATTTTATTGCTGTATATGTTAAAATTCACACATAGCAGAAGTGGCCTTTGCAATCTTTTCAGCTATTCAGTCAATCAATTTATTTTTCACTATAACATAATGCAGACATTATATATTGTTTTACAAATATTGTCAAAAATTGTCATTCATCTTCCCTCTGTCTCACACACAAACACACATACACACACATATACATACATACATACTGTGACTTTGTGGGTTCGTGGAATAAAAAGTCCAATTACACCACTCAACAATGTCCTTTATTTCCACCGACTTACAGTTTAACACTTGCCAATTACACAAAATTACGTGCTGCACACAGTTACAATTTACCAGTTCGTCCGTTACAACTTCACTTGTACTCGCGATTACATAAACTCCGATACACATACACAGTTCGTACAGTCTTCCGTTGCACAATCCTTTCGTACATTAACACGTCACTAACTCTTACACCAAGAACTGACTGTCTCCTCACTCACTAACTGACAAAACCAACTCTGACTGACTAAACCAAAACCAACTCAACTCTGTCCATCTGTAGCCCTCTTTATATGGGAATATCGCCGACTTCTGGTGTTTACAAGATTGTTCTAGTAACAGAAAGATCGAGAACCAGGTGTAAGGAAACATACGGCGCAGTCATGTTTTTCCCCCAACCACAGCCTGTCACCACTACAAGACAAACGAGGGGGAGGTGTGGCTAACGCGGTCCTCCCCCTGCCTTCCGTTCCCAGTTGGTCACAGGGTGTCCCAGCGCTCCCGTTACACTGCTCCATCCTCAAAGCTGTTCGCCTCGAACAGCCCCATCGTAGCGTGCGAGGCGGTCCAGGTGTACCACCAGCATCTGCTCGGAGTCTCAGCCAGAAGTAGCGCTGCCGTAGTTTGTGACTCATACGGTTCGCTCCCAGGTGTCCTCCTGAAGTACCGGCGTGCACTTCCTCCAAGACTTCCGGGACCTTGCTCCGGGGAAGTACCAACTGTTCTCTCTGCGCCTTCCCATCGGGTGACTCCCATACCCGGAACAGCACGCCCTCTCTGGTCTTCAACGAGGCCCATTGGGCCCAGTGCGACTTGTAGGTGGCGGTCCTCGGTGCGATGTCCTCCCAGGTTGGCCTCGTCCCTGCCTCCACTTCCCTCAAGAGTGGCCCCAAGTCTGCGTCCGCAAGCTGCTCCCTCCTCAGGCCTGCGCTATCCCAGCCTTCAGCAGGCACTGCCACAACTACTCGGACTGCTGCGACACGCTCCTTCTCTTCAACTCTTGTGCGCTCATGGCCATCCTGGATCTGCGATAGGACACCTCCAATGCAATGGTCGCTGGCGTCGGTGTCCACAATGAAGGCGCCACACGGTTGCGGGAAACCTAAAATTGGAGCACTGCACAGGGTCCCCTTCGGGTGCTGGAAAGCGTCTTCGGCGTCCTCCGTCCACACATAAGGCCGGTTTTCCTCCGTCAGGCGGGTGAGGGGTTTTGCGATGTTGTCGGCCTTTTCCTCTAAATCGTTAAGGTGGTCGTCTACTTGACCCTTCCGCTTGCCCAGATTCGTGCCGTCATCCCTCACGCCGGCCAACCGTTCCTCAAACTTGGCGGCGAGAGCCTCGTTCGCCACCTTCATTTCGGTAGCCAGACGGTCATTCGCTGCTCTCATTTCCGTGGTTAACTCGGCCTTAATTTGTTGCATCTTCTCGGTGATGTTGCCCCTAGCCGTCCTGATTAGTTTCAGTTCCGCGGTGATGTTGTCGTTGGCCGTCTTCATTTGTTTCAGTTCCGCGGTGATGTTGTCGTTGGCCGTCTTCACTTGTTTCAATTCTGCGGTGATGTTGTTACTTGCCGCTTCTTTTTTTGTTATTAACTCGTTCATCTTCGCCAAAAGCATTTCTACTGCGGATTCCATGGCTGTAATGTTCGGTGCTGTTGTCTTCCCGCTTCCTGACACCAGTGTGACTTGTGGGTTCGTGAAATAAAAAGTCCAATTACACCACTCAACAATGTTCTTTATTTCCACCGACTTACAGTTTAACACTTGCCAATTACACAAAATTACGTGCTGCACACAGTTACAATTTACCAGTTCGTCCGTTACAACTTCACTTGTACTCGCGATTACATAAACTCCGATACACATACACAGTTCGTACAGTCTTCCGTTGCACAATCCTTTCGTACATTAACACGTCACTAACTCTTACACCAAGAACTGACTGTCACCTCACTCACTAACTGACAAAACCAACTCTGACTGACTAAACCAAAACCAACTCAACTCTGTCCATCTGTAGCCCTCTTTATATGGGAATATCGCCAACTTCTGGTGTTTACAAGATTGTTCTAGTAACAGAAAGATCGAGAACCAGGTGTAAGGAAACATACGGCGCAGTCATGTTTTTCCCCCAACCACAGCCTGTCACCACTACAAGACAAACGAGGGGGAGGTGTGGCTAACGCGGTCCTCCCCCTGCCTTCCGTTCCCAGTTGGTCACAGGGTGTCCCAGCGCTCCCGTTACAATACATACATACATACATACATACATACATACATACATACATACATACATACATACATACATACATACATACATACATACATACATACATACATCCATACATACATACATACATACATACATACATACATACATACATACATACATACATACATACATACATACATACATACATACATACATACATACATACATACATACATACATACATACATACATACATACAAAACAATCTATTTAAATTAATTGCAGTTGTCATCAAAATATTTATTTAACTATAGTTTGCGTTGCTTTACAAGAGTTTTGTCACTTAAGATTTCAAATTTGCAGCTGACACAGTATTAGTCTGTGACCTTTAACCATTAGTTATTCTTTCTCATTGTTTCATATGTGCGAATATTGAAATTAGTGGAAGTTGTATTCCTGTTAGGTACAAAAATATTGTTTGCAAAAAAAATATGCAGGGAAGAGAAGTATGTTTATTATTATTATTATTATTATTATTATTATTATTATTATTATTATTATTATTATTATTATTATTATTATTATTATTATTATTATTATTATTATTATTATTATTATTATTATTATTATTATTATTATTATTATTATTATTGTTACTGTTATTGTTATTGTTATTGTTATTGTTATGATTATGATTATGATTATGATTATGATTATGATTATGATTATGATTATTATTATTATTATTATTATTATTATTATTATTATTATTATTATTATTATTATTATTATTATTATTATTATTATTATTATTATTATTATTATTATTATTATTATTATTATTATTATTATTTTTTTTTTTTTTTTTTTTTTTTTTTTTTTTAATAGGACCTGCATGAGCTCGAATATGTTCTTTTTGCCAGGTATCTGATGGCTCTTTTCGGTAGGAGAAAAATTCTGTTAAAGTTTAATTTGGAAGTGTGTTGCCACAGCTCGATGCCATAAGAAACGTTTGAATATATTAATGGAAAATACACTAACTTACTAGTATCTACTGAGAGAAAATTGGCTAAATATGGCAACACAAAAACTCGTGAACTTAATTTACTTTCTAGTTTTTCAATGTGGTTGTTCCAAGTTAACCTGCCATCAAGGATTAAACCTTAAATCTTTACCCATTTTACACACCGGGCTGGACCATTGTCTATATAGCTGAAGTTCGATAGGACGTCTCTTAAAATCGAATATAATTAATTTGTTTTATTGTACATTAGTACCTACACAGCCCAAATCATTAAAATACTGTGCCACGATATTGGCAAAGTAGTCAGTCAACATCTTTCAAAGTACATCTCGCGCATAAATACTTTAACGTTCATTTCTCCAGCGTATATAACGCTAATATGTCAATGTGCCGTAAACAATTACTACATAAGCGACGAGATATGATTATCAAAGCAGTCATTTGATTTTGTGGGTAAATAAACCTTGCGGAGGTAGCTGCATTGGCGATATTGTATTAATCTGTTATATTACTAAAGGTAATACAGGGGTAAGTTAATACATTATGTAGATATTTGAACTAATAATATTTGGTTAAAATAAATATCTTAATAGCATTGTATTATATGATAGTCCTTAAAAGTACGATGTTTTAAAGAAAATGATACAGTTTTCCATTTGGCGTGGATATACATTCAGAAGGCAGTGACTTGGGCATAATCGTTTAACATTTTGGTTTACTGTTAACGAAACCAGATCACTTCTTATGTTTTACAAATATTTATAATTTACTCCTCAGTTATTGTAACTTTAAGGTACATTTTGATTTGCTACAACTTATTCGGCTCAGCAAGAAAACGAGAATACTGCAAGATGAATGCTGGAGTGTTGGACGATGTAAAAGTTGAAATTAAACAGGAAGAGGACGAGACACCGTTAACTTTGGAGTTAGTACCTGTGATTAGAGTTAAAGAGGTAAGATTTATCAGCACTTTATGTATTCTCATGGTTCATTTGGAATTCTTCCGTACTTGAGGCTTGCTTTCCACCAAACCAAAAGCTGAACTAGAAAAATGTTATCAGTGTAGAGTCACTTGAACATATCTCGGTCCTCTCTTATTTTTAATTTCAAAATTAAGTCGTATGGGAAGGTGAATGAAATCAAACTCAGAAAAAATAAAATGAGTTCACTCCATCGAGCTAAGAGTTAACATACATCCATCTTTCAGAATGGGAAAATTCTGGAGATAACCAAACCGTGCAGATTCGAACTTGGGACCCCTTGAACGTGAGCCCAACATGCTACACCTACTCTACGGTGGTGGCATTGTTGTGCCTCAATGCTTAAAGAAAAAGAACAACAAACCTAAATAACACTAATCCAACAGATTTAATTTATCACTTATACTGGTCGCCAAACTAGAATGTGATTGACAGCAACCACATGGAATAACGGTCTAAATAAATGGGAGGGTATGCGTACGTCATAACGGTTGTCATAGTAATGATTGAAATGGCCAATTAGAGTCGAGATGTTCCATGACAACGTTAGACGCTAAACCTTGGTTGCCGATATTCTAACACGTGCTTAGCATGAACTGCGGCTGATCGAGTTACACAAACGCTGCAGTAATCATAATACCTCTGTGTGTGTTTCTCTTGCTGATAACGTTGCATAAACAGAATGTCTTTACATATGCAACAGATAGAGATCCAGTACTGGCAAGTTACTTTGCATTTTATTTGTGGCAATTTGCCTTGGTTTACGTGTGCCTAAGTCCGTGTATGTGAGCGCGTGTTGTGATCATTTGCAATTGTGTTTAATCAATGTTTAATTATGTATAAATATAGTGAGAAGTGAAAATGTGAACATGCTCTAGTATTCCAAAAATGTAAAGGCACTGCTGATTTTTCTGTTTCACCATTTTTAATGTTTCCTATATGTTCTTTAGTTCTGATGTTGATTGTCAATTGATTTACCTGTCTTTGTTAAGCTTTCTGATTGTATATTTTCCTTTTGGTATGTACTGTAGTATTTTGTTCGGGTAACATTGCTCATTCATGTTCTCTACATGGGCTATCTGCTCTTGTCTGTTATGATCGTAGTATACATGCTTTGGAGTATCATGCAAGACACTTTGCTTTTGTCTATGTTACCAAGTTGTCTCTAATGGCTTTGAGTCAATCTTAGCTTCCTCTGGCCTCTAACTGAAGAGTGAGCTTGAAAACTGCGTGTTATAGGCTTTTTGACACACACACACACACACACACACACACACACACACACACACATATATATATATATATATATATATATATATGCATGCTTTTTTTCATATTGTAGTATAAATATATTCAGTAGCATTTCTGCAAGTACATATGTTTAGCCCTTTCCTCAATCTAATCCCAACATAAAACTTTCTCTCATAACTTTTGAGGGCTGTAGGAATTATTTGTTTGTGCCACTTGATATATAGTGATTGCATTGCATGTACAAGCTTGGAGTGGTACTGAATGTTACCACAAGATTACATCATCTATGTTTATTATTCCTGCATAAGCAATGAGTAATATGTGAACTCAAAGTTATGTTTTTGAATTAGCTGTGTGAATTAAAAATGTCAGTAGCAGTGGCGGCTGGTGGATTAAATTAATGGTGGTGCACAAATGAAAAATAAAATAGAGTAGTAGTGATTCACCTATTTATACAGACACTCTGCTCTCCTCTCCTTAGATCTGGTGAAACTATCGATAACTTATGTGCTGTCATCGCTGATCTTCATAACAAACTCCCTCTCAATTGAAAGCATTGCTAATGCTGACAATCGGTCCTGTGACATTGTGACAAAAGACATTTAGTCTCTTTTAAGATGAGAAACAGCGTTCTGCTTCAGCGGTAGACATTGGCATAGTTAATAGCACTCACAGGAGTTTGACATATTCGCTAATGTAGCACATAACTTGTTTTCCTTAATGAAGTCCTTCAAGCACAAAGCGCCGGACATTCAACGAAATTCCTCTCGACTGTAAATTACAGTCAGTTCTCTACAAATTTTTGTTCCAGTGATAAAAGAATAGAACCTTATTGTTTCTCTAAGGGAATCCTCTGGAAATATCTTATCATAGTCGGAGAAATCTTCTTGATGAGGCAAAGTCGAGGCTACCAGATGCTCCATGAAGCTAAATCTGTCCTTTGCTTCTCTAAGAGTAATGTCACAAACTTCAAGAGCTTCTCTTCTTTTCACATCATGATCTTCTATTCTTCTCCTCTTAATTGCAGTTTCTTCGTGTTCCTCAATATCCACGCTATTTCACATCATGATCATCTATTCTTCTCCTCTTAATTGCAGTTTCTTCGTGTTCCTCAATATCCACGCTATTTCACATCATGATCTTCTATTCTTCTCCTCTTAATCGCAGTTTCTTCGTGTTCCTCAATATCCACGCAATTTCTTACCTTTTGCACTTCCCTTTCAAATGCGTTTAGCTGGGCGAGGGCAATTGTTGCATTGCAGTTTCTTTTCTGCAGCTGATTATACAGAATGTCCACATGGGTCATGATATTGTGGAAGAAAGACAGCCAGAATACAAAATTATCACCTTTCAATGTGGCCATAAACCCAGAAGCCTGAACAAGTATGGTGTTGTTTATAAGAGCTCTCTTTTGAATAACTTCTATGCATTTAATTATATTCCCCAGGTGTTCGAAAATGGTATTGACGATCCATGAATGAAAATTCCATCGTGTCGGAACAGAACGTGGTAATTGTTTTTGCACAACTTCACCAAGCACTGCAGTTCTTTGGGAAGAATTTGAAAAAAAAAAAAATGTGCACATTCCTTGTAAATTGGCAAAAAATATCCTCACACTGGTGTTTAATGAGGCTGCATTTGTATTATTAAATTAAGTTTATGTGCATGGCAGTGTATATAAGAGGCACAGGGATACTTCTCTTTCACAATTGCCTGAACACCGTGTTTCCTAACTCACATGACGGATGCACCATCATAGGTCTGTGCTATAAGTTTATTCGGGCAACCTGACTGTTGCAGATCAAGTTCAGATCTAATGACTGTGCCAAGAGAGTCTGCATCATGACCAGCAGGTTGAACAAACCTCCAAAATTGTTCTACAGGCTTGTCATTCACAAGATATCTGTAGATAATAACCATCTGATACACTGAAGAAATATCAGTGGTTTCATCTGCTATAACAGCAAGGAATTCTGCATCCTTAATCTCCCTCATTATTTCCTCCTGGCATACCTCTAACATACATTGAAGAATTTCGTTTTGTATAGTTTTTGAAGTGCCCTTAAAAACAGCTGCTGTTTCCAGATGGCCCTTCAGGACACTATTGAGATCAGTGCTGAAATCTATTAGACCTCGAAAGATACCAGGGTTTTGTGATGTATCAGATTCATCATAACCTCTAAAAGCCAGCTCAAATGAGCAGCAACACCGTGGGTATACAGTTTATAATGATATTTAGGACATATCTATTCTGTGTAACTCTATCATTATTCAGCTGTATGTTCCTTCTGTATGCACTGTCCATTTCTGCAGCAATATTAATATTGCCATACATTGCTAAACTTAATGCATTTTTATATGAGAAAGAGAACTCATGCTTTTTAACACAGTCATGCATGTGTTATACATCTTTCAATCCTTGCTTCACCCAGGAATCACCTCCTCCAAAGAGCAGGGATGGAAAATAGTATAAAGAGTTATTAACTGCACATCCACATAACTAGTCGTGCTTCTTATACATGTCAGGGTTGAACTTTCTATTAAATGTTCTAGCTTTTGTTTTAATCGTTTGAGTTATAGAAATGCTTGTTTCGTTTCACTTCAGATTTTCTTCAGCGCTCCATTGCAAAAAGGGCTTTTCCAGTAAAGATAGCACGGTATTTATTTTATCAGAATTTTAAAAACGTACAAAAACACCTCACAATAAGCACTATAAATACAATGTTAGAATACTCAGTTTAACCTTAAATAAATCTTTCTCAATGTTCTGTAAGCACGAAACCACACCACAGAAAAGCAGACCCACAGATACATATTAAGCGAAGCCTGAAGATCACGCTACAGCCGTTGCTAGGAGTAGGATGAGCTAGGTTTATGAACCTCCATCTACGCAATGTATAAGAAGCCACTTCCATCTCTTCACCTTCCTGCAACCCCCTCAGAGAGCCAACATTTCGGCGAAATCGTAGGTTAACATCTCGCTGCAAACCTGGCGGCTCTTACATCTAATCACTGTTTATTTCGACTTCTGCGGTCAAGGGCAGCTACAAACGATAAGCATAATTGAAACATGTTTGTATATACAACAATGCAAACAAGTACAGTTTTAATGTGCAAAATGCACCTGTTGTATATTCAGGATCAGAGGGTGTAGCGCAATCCTGCAGCCTTATGGAGGAACCGCCCCTGGTCAGTAGTTAATTAAATAAAAAGCTCTTTGTAGTTCAGTTTTTAACAGCTTGTCACTTACATTTTTATATTGTTGGAGGACTTGCTTCAGAAGCCATTGTGTTCACTTTTAGCCTTGATCCAACTATCGTCTGTTCTTGATAAAGTGTTAAAAGCTGACTACATATAGTTTAGCCAATTAATTTTTCGTAACTGTTACTAAATTCCTCCAACTGCACATAATACAATAGGTTAATTCAAGTGATTGTAAGTGTTTGCATCAGCACATACTAGAGTTTAAAATACTCTTACGACTGATGGGATATTACTATTTTGCCGGCCTTATGTAAAATCCAATTGTGAGTTCAGTGTTCCCAGGTACAGTAACATTTTTCAGGTATTACACTCGCGGAAATTTCTTATAGGAGAATCAAATTTTCTTCTTCTTCTAACTTACCAAATCACTTAGAATTTTGGTCCGGTTGGTGCAAAGGATTTCCTTCAGCTGACTTTCTTCTTTATGAGGTAAAGAGTTGTGGATTCATAAGGTGTTGTTTTAGATATGCAAAACATATGCCCCTAATGAGTCACTGCTACAGAAAAATTATCGTTTTAATTGAAATAAGAAAAGAATATATCCGGTAAATTAAAGTTCTGAAAATGAATAAACTGTGGCTTGTGATTGATGAAACTATCAATGTTGATGGTAGGAAAGTGGCAAATTTAAATTTAGGGGTATTAAAAAGGGTTTCCTGACAACCTCTAAGGGAATTACAACTGGAAATGTTGTAGCAATAGCTAGGGTGTTTAACAAAACTTTGGAAACTTGGCAAAATGGTGTTAAATAGTGTAGTGTATTTCTTCTGGTTACAAACTCAGTAGCATGTGTCAAGAAAGTTGTTCCAAATAAATGTCTCTGTAATTTGATTTATGTAACATTCAATGATCATGCTCTTGATAGATTTTGGAAACAATATAAACCCCTTATTCTAATATGGACAAACCAGTTTACAGCGGGAGAAGTCTTTCTGTAGAAGCCTTGCATGGATTGATGCTTTTAATCAAGATGTTCCGTTGCCACCTGAACCAGTAGTCACATTGTGGTACCTAACTTAAAGTTGTGTGTATTCATAAAGATAATTTTGAAGCATTTGCACCAGCAGTAAATGAATAGGGCATTCTGCAATTGAAATTAACAATTTAAGATATGATGCTAATTTAAAATCAGACTTGGGCTTTTTATTTTCTAATTTTGAGTTCTTGATAAACTAATTAGGAACATCTGTTGACTTACTAAGCTGCCAAGTTAAAGTAATACTCTTTGTTTGAGAACAACCTGACATTATCTTAATTTACAAAGTAAAGTTGCAACAAAAAATGTTGGGCCTCATGTGAGAAACACAATGGCTAGCCACGTTTAGAGAAGCAGTTTTGGAAGGCTAATGCATTAATTATTTTGATATGTTTGTTAGTGATGTACTCTTCAAGTTTGCAAGGTTCACATTGTGTGTTGTAGAACTTTCATGTTCCCAATATAAGGCATTACTGAATGATAATAGTCAAGGCAGTGAGATGCACATACAGTGAAATAAATTTGTTATGCAGTGCAGCTCCAAAAAGTGCATTTCTGATGTCTATCTTCCTTTTTATGAGCTCCAATACTAATTGTTGTATAAGCTGGAAAACCTCTATGTATTGTACCAAATTGTTTCTTTTTTTAGGTTGTGAAGTTTTCTTTTATATTTTTAGAATCATTAGCAGATAAGAAATGAGTTCCCTGCAATTTGCTAAGACCTGACATCGGGTAAAAACTTTTGAAATTAAGCAGCTTTACCTTCTCCTCCCCAACATCTGCTACTTAAACAAACAGTAGCAATGAATAAGTTAAATTTAACAGTGGCAAGAGGAATGGTATCAGACTACCGGAAATGAGGAATTGTTTTACTGTATGTAATATTAATGAGGGGAGATGGTGACATGCTTGTGGTGTGAGTCCTATATAAGCACACACTGCAAGAGTTAATCTAAGCATAGAGGCCCAAATGACCTTGTTGTCGACGGGCCCTTAAACTCCACACACTCACTCACTCTAAGCATAGAATACAATAGCATTGAAAATAGCAACGAAGAATGGGAGAGAACATTGTGCATGCTAGATCCAGAAGACACATCCCTTTGGAGAATGTCGAAAGCTCTCGTTCAGATTCCTTTATCAGACCCGCCAGTGATTGATGGTGGAAGAGTAGCTTCTTCAGCAAGGGACAAGGTAGAAGTAATGGCTGAGTATTTAGCCTCTTGCTTCCATCTGGCAGAGTCAATAGATGAGGAATTATCACAGGAAATTACAACAGCTGTCCACAGTTACTTTGTGTTCATCACGTGCATAAAGTCATATTAACATCCACGGTAGAGGTTCGGAATAACATCAGTTCTGTACGGCCCTATAAAATGGCAGGAGCTGATAAATTGCCATATGCTGCTTTTAAAGCATTATCTAAATCCTGTATCCATCTACTGGTACACCTCTTTAACAGCCTGCTGCCTCTGGCTTACTTTCCCATAGCATGGAAACATAACAAAACAATGAATTGCTTATAAGCATGTGTTTACATCCTTGGTCGTTTTCTTCCTCAAGCATTGCATCTTTCCTGAAACTTGATTTGAGTTTCAAATGGTTAGTTGATTATCATTATCAGCAGTAAATGGAGAGGTCACTCTGCAATTGAGATTGTCATGAAATTAAGATATGATGAACATTTATAATGAGACTTGGCCTTTTTATCTTCTAATTTTGATTTGGTGATATTTCTGTAAGCAAACTAGAAACTTCTGTTGACTTATTAAGTAGCTAAGTTAAATATACTAACCCTATCTGAAGTGCAAAAAGTAGAAGTCGCAACAAAAAATGCAAAGCCTTGTTTGAGAACTATAGGGGCTACGTTAAAGCAGTTCCAAATTTGGAAGGCTAACGCATAACTTGATAATTTTTGTTAGTCATATTCTTCTCTTCCAGTATGCAAGTTAACAGTGTGTGATGTAAGATGTTCATGTTCCCAATATAAGCCTTTACTGAATGATAATAGCCAAGTCAATGAAAAGGACATACTACGAAATAAATTTATTATGGAGTGCAGCTTCAAAAAGTGTATTTCTGAAGTCTCTCTGCCAATTGACGAGCTCCAGTATTCTTTGTTGTACAAGCTAGAAAATTTCTGTTATGTGCAATTTTTTTTTTTTCAAAGTTGTGAAGCTTTCACTTTTACTTTTAGATTCATTTGCACATACAAAATAAACATTTCTGTTTTTAGGATGTGATATCCTGGGCATTAATCATAATAGTTTCTCCTATATTGCAGGATTGTGTGCAACCCAGTGTTGTTCTGTCATACATTCAAAAGAGTTCAAAATGCTTAAAACTCAAGGTAAAAACATAAAGATTAAAACAGTGGCATAGAATCCCACACCAATGATATGATGATAAATTTTGTGCTTTTTCTGCAGAATCCAGAATAATATTTTACACTGGTATTTTGATTCAATTTATCAATGATGAACTGGATGTTTTATACCTCACCAGCAGTAGTCTGTATGTCAGCTTTTATATATGCTGCCAGTAACTTCATGAGATATGCTATTAGAGTAGATTGAAATTTTGAGTTGCTTTCATTGTTCTTTTTTTTTTAAAGCATATACTGCTTTTTTTTTTTTATTTGTTCCATTTAACTCTAATGGTCATATCAGCGGCCGTTTTCCTTTGAAACATTTCAAAGTTGTTAACTCGTATTCATTAGGTTTTAATCATTAGATCACCCACACATTCACACTCTCATTCATACTTACAGGCTCTAGGGAAGATGAATTATCTTGGTCGGAGAAAAATCCCCACCCCTAAGGCCGGGAATCAAATCTGAGACCCCTAGCACAGCACCAGGTGCTCTACTAATTGACATATACTGTTTTTCTTTGTCTTTTACATTATTTTTTTAAGCTTAGGTTTTCTGTAATCTGACCAAGAAAAGTGCATTTTAATCACTTACTGAGGAGGAATTACACTTTGAGCATCTTAAGAGAAATCTGTTTTTAAATTTGAATTGTTGCTCTCCAGGTATAATCACTTTGTTCACCCCAAATCCTTATTTGCTACTTGAATCAAGATATGTACATTTGCTTTGAGTTGACTGCAGAAACTAGAGAATCAATCGGTTCACTGTAGCTTGTATTTCTGGAGGCAGTTTCGTTGAGGTTGTACATTGAAAATCTATTTTTATAAACACACAATAACCTTAAGGCTTTAATTTGAAAATGGTATCATAGGGGTCCATTGCAATTTGCTAAGACCTGACCTCAGGTAAAAACATTTGGAATTAAGTAGCTTTACCTTCTCCTCCCCAAAAACTTCTACTAAAAAAAAGCAATAAAGATGAATAAGAAAAAAGGAAACAATGATAAGAGGAATGGTATCAGATTACTGGGAATGAGGACATAATTCACTGTATGTAGTATTATTAAGTGGAGATGGTGACATGCTTGTAGTGTGAATTCTGTATAAGCCCACACTGCAGGAGGTAATCTCTAGTCTACTAATATATGTGCAGGTGTTGTGTGTAAACTACTTTATTTGTCTTCTTCTTAGGCATGTCTAACAATGCTATCTTTTTTATTGCAGGAAACATTTTCTGAGCAGAATGAGGATCGATTATCATCACAGCTACCAAGGTAATATTGAAACACTCTTAAAATTGTCTGATTCAGATGTCTGTAGGTACACCTATGGACAGAACCCTCAGTCATGCCAAAAATTCACAAGACAATTCAGGACATGAAATCTGTCACTAGTATCATAAATGCCCCCACATATAATTTGGTGAAATGGTTACTACATAAATTCAGTAGTCTCCCAAAATTCAAGAGTGCAAATTTAAAAAAACTCTAAAATTTGGTAAAAAAAAAATCAAAGCTATAAATTTTAACAAAAAAGGACAGGCTGGTTTCATTTGATTTCACATCTTTATTTCCAAGCATACAAACACAAAACTTACAGAATCTATTAAGAAATGGTTAGCTGCAATAGAAAAGCAAGCAATAGAGGTAGAAGAATACATTTCACTAACAATAATATGCAATGAACAAAACTTCTTCAGCTTTATGGAAAACACTACAAGCAGAAATCAGGGTGATCTGTGGACAACCCACTTTCACCCATTTTGGCAAACTTATTTATGAGTGCATTTGAAACACAAATTAAAAAAGACCTTCCCATGGATCTTCAAAGTTTGGTATTGATATTTTGATGACCTCTTTGCAATAGTGCTTAATAAACATAGAGATGATGCATTAAAATTACTCAATCTGCAAGAAAGGACTATCAAATTCATAATATAAATGAAAATCAATGGACAACTCTCTTCCTTGGATCTAAATATCATCAAGAATAGCACAAAAATATAATTTGGAATTTACAGGAAACCAATACATTCAGAAAGTTACATAATAAATAATAGATACAACCCAATTATACATAAGCATGCAAAGTAAACAGTCTTACACACAGACTAGTCAACATACCCGTGGATAAAGCACAATACTTCTAAGAACAAAAAGCCATATTACACATAGGAGAAGAAAATGGATACAACCAAAGTCTGGTGTTTAAGAAAATTAGAAAAGCTAAAGTAAAGAAAATCCTTAAGGAAACAAGATCCGTGGCTCAAATCCCAGCTATGGTAGTGAATTTTTCAGTCTGGCTCTATCCTTTCTTACTGATTTTTGTTTGGAGCAAAATTTTTACACTTTTAATAGTGAATTTTTTCAACAAACTTGTGGCTAAGCAATGGGTAATCCTCTTTCACCTTTTCTTGCTGATCTGTTTATTAGTTTTCTAGAAATTTAAGTTACTAGAGCTTTTCCTTTAATTTTTAAAATATGGTACGGATATGTTGATTACATTTTTGCTATTGTTCCTGAAAAACAAATTAATGATGCTTTAAAATTACTAAATTTACAAGATAAAGCTATAAATTTCACATTAGAAACTGAAATTAATGGACTTCTTCCTTTTCTAGATTTGAAAATAATAAGAAATAATAACAAATTAGATTTTGGTATTTATAGGAAATCCACTCATATTGATAATTACATAAAAAATAATTTTTTAACCCTTTTCCACATAAATTTGCTGTTTTTAATAGTTTGATTTATACATTAATAAACATACCCTTGAATAAAGTAGAATTTAATAAAGAATATGAACATATTATTAATACTGCTTTAATTTATGGTTTTAATAAAGATCTTATACAAAAGAAGATTGAAAAATTTAAATATCAGAAAAGTAATAATGATATTTCTACTCTTAAAAAAATAAAAGATGATTATAGATTTAAAAAATTTACTTACCATCCTTAGGTTAATAACATTTTCAAATTTTTTCCTCAAAATAAATATAGTATTAAAAATGTATTACAGTTTTCTAAAAAAGATAAAATTCCTAATAATAAAAAATCTGGTATTTATCAATTTAATTGCTTAGATTGTGATTAGGTTTATATTGGAAAGACGAAATGTAGTTCGCAAACCAGAAAGAAAGAACATTTTCGTAACATTAGATATAAACAAATTGGTAAATCGGCCGTGGCAGATTATTTATGGTCATTTAACCATGAAATAAATCCCGAAGTTAAATTATTAAAACAATTAAATGTTCCCATAGATTTAGTGGTTTGGGAAAAGATATTTATTCTAAAAAATAAGATTCGCGTCATAAATTTTGACATACCGGCAATTGATTCTGTTTTTAGTTTTGTTTCATCTTCAGATGTTGGTAATTCGTAAATACATAAATACATAGTATCCTTGACAACGAATTGTGTTTGACTGAAGATGCGGGCAAATGTCCACGAAATGAATTTGGCAAAAACATAATAGAAGTATTGTCACCGGCTTAAGTTAAGTGGAGAATGTTTATAAATATTTTTATTTGTGCACAAATAAGGCAAAGATGATTATTAATCATCCTTCTGTGTCATATATGAGCCCAATTGGGCATATGTGGGCTGAGAAAAAAGGGTAGTTGCATTCCAATTGGCTTGTGGGTGGGTGAAGGAGGAATGATGGCCTCTGGACCAAAATTCAAGAAGCATTGAATCTTGTAGCTTCTTGTCCATCTTGCTGTATGATTTAACTTTTTCTGTGCCCTGAAGATTTAGTGCAGATCCATGCTAGGTATCCAAATATCTGTCATTAATTATTGATAGACAGAGTCAACCTGAATGAATTGTATGAATGTATATGAATTGTCAAGAATTATATATGATTGTTTTTTTTTTTTATCTACAAGATGGCGGCCAGTAGTATGACGCTTCGTAGTAATGCCTCAAATAATGCGCAAAATTCCAACGGATATAACAAAAATACGCAAAATATCAACAGAAAAAGCCTAAACAAATGTCAAACAAGCGCTACAAATGAAGGGAAAAGAGAGCAACAGAAGAATCTTGTGAAATCTGCAGTTACAGATGAGGCCTGTACATTGACGACGCGGTGCAAGAGCGAATGCATCAAATCCCTGCACATGGTAATAGAGATATTGAACAAAGAACTAGGTGAAGCACGATCAGAAATAATAAAACTAACGGCAGATAATGTGCAACGAAAAAGCCAGATACAATCAGAAGAAGGATGGAAGCAAAATATCAAGGCCAGAAAATCGAAGAACGGCGATACACAGCACGTGCTCGTAACGGAGAACAAATTCGCCGCCTTGGCAACAAATGAAGAAGAGGGTGTACAAACAGTAATGGAAGGAGTTCGAAAAAAATCTACTGCAAAAAGTAAATCGACTAAAAAAAAGAGCAGGAAAGTCACAATCTACGGAGACAGTCATGCAAGAGGACTCGCGCAGAAAATACGCGAAAATGTTAGTGATAGTGAAGTTATAGGTTATGTGAAACCTAACGCAAATTTCAAGGATGCTACATCAAACATGGGTGAGAAAAGTGAAAAAAACGCAGTGAAAATTGTGGTGGCTGGTGCAAATGACGTTTATAAAAATGAAGCAAACAGGGCTATAGACGCGCTAAATCAAATGCTGCAAACAGAGGAAATCAACGAAACCCAAGTAATAGTGGTGAACATTCCAAACAGGTATGATTTAAACTACAATTCTTGTGTTAACAAGGAAATTCGGAAAACAAACAAAAAGGTGAAATTGGTGTGTTCAGTGTTTCCAAATGTAGATGTAGTGGACATAAGCAACCTAAAACGTGACTATCATACTAGACATGGCTTACATTTAAATAATAAGGGAAAGAGCTACTTAAGTTCACTCCTCTCAGAAAAAATTAATACCATTGTGGGTAAAAAACCTCTTGTACTTAACTCAGATGGGAGAGTAGATAGTATGCAATGACAAAATGTAAATTCGTGTTCATCCTATGCCAATAAAATCAGTCCACACAGTAACTCTACCCTTAGAGTATATCACCAAAATACACAGTATGTTTCCAACAAAGCTGAAGTATTAGAAACGGTTTTAGATGACATAAACCCACAGGTTATCATACTTACAGAACATGGCTTAAGGAAGGAGCAAGTACATTTTGTAAAATTTGTAAATTACGATTTAGTTTCCCAATATTGCCGTATAAATCACAGAAGTGGAGGAGTCTTGCTGTTTGCAAGGAAGGATATTATTGTAAATAGGGTAGAGTGGGTAGAAAATGGGAGTGAAGAGATGATTTTTGAAGTAGCTGCTGTTAAACTCAGTACAGAATTAGGGCAAGTACTCATTATTGGCATTTATAGATCCCCTAACTCAAGTGTACATGATTTTCTAATCCATCTAGAAAAAATGCTCTGCAAAATTACATTTAACCAAAATATAATAATCCTCGGTGACTTTAATATAGATGTAGATAATGTAAATCTTAAGGACATCCTCAATAGCTTCAACTTAAAAATTGTTTCTCAGGGCCCCACTAGAATAACAGAGCACTCAATCAGTACAATAGACCACATTATAACAAACCTGAATAACAGTAGATTTTGTACAATAAATAATGAATTTCATGTGTCGGACCATAGGGGTCAAATTATTGATATCTACAATTGTTTCAGCCAAATTAAGGAAAGTGTATATAGGTATGTTAGAGATACGAGAAAACATAACCTAGAAAAACTAAAGGATATTCTGGCAAAAGAGGAATGGACAGAGGTGTACAATGCTAGTGATACACATGAAAAATGGAAGGCTTTCATAAATGCATTTACTCTCCACTTCAATGAAGGTTGCCCTCAGTCCAAAAGAGCTCTTAAACATGAAGTAATTAACAAATTAACTCTGCCACCCGAACTTACACATTTAAAAAATAAAATGAAAGCAATGTATGAATTTTTTCAAATGACTAAATTAAATTCTTACTCAGATGCCTATAATAAATATAAAAAACAATACAGGAAAGCGCTGATTAAATTAAAGGCAAAACAAATAGAGGAAAAATAATTAATTCTGATAATATCGCAAAAACAGTATGGGATATTATAAACAAACGACTCAAATCCCAAATAGGAGAACATTCTAATTTAAGTCTGAACAAGGATGGACAAGTAGTACATGACCCCTCTGAAATCTGTAAATTATTTAACAGCTTCTTTCTAAACGTTGGTGACAATACTACAGTTGACATAGGTAGTAAAGAAAAAACTATTATAAACAGCATGTACTTGCATGAGACGGATGCTGAAGAAATAGACAAAGTAATTAGTAGCTTTAAAAACCAACAGCCTCTGGGTGGGATGGCGTATCACCTATAATACTAAAACATTGTAAACAAGAATTGCTGACTATACTGGTGCACTTAATAAATTACTCAATGAACGAGGGCATATTTCCAGAGGTATTAAAGATTAGCGTGGTACGACCAATTCATAAGAAAGGTTCATATGCAGATGTTAACAATTTCAGACCAATAACTCTAACTTCAGTATTCAGCAAAATGTATGAGAAAGTCTTAATAGCTAGAATAAATAGTTTCTTAATTGCTAATAAAATTCTTAATCATTTTCAGCATGGATACAGAAATAAATTATCGACCATCACAGCTATAGCGGAATATATTCACAAATTGATGGAACTAAAAGATAAACACAAAAACACAGCTGGAATTTACTTAGGCCTCTCCAAAGCTTTTGACTCTGTATCCCATGATCATCTCATCTCAAAATTAGAATACTATGGCTTCAGAGGACAAATTAATGAACTATTAACATCATATCTTAAAAATCGTTTGCAATGTACAGAAATAACTTGGAAAAAAGGGGATGTTATAAGGCACATTAAATCAGAATATAACTTAGTGAAATCTGGTGTACCGCAGGGATCAGTACTAGGACCTATACTTTTTCTGATTTATATTAATGACTTACCTGAACGTAAACAGCAAGGTCATCTCATATGCAGATGATGCATCTATAATATGTTGGAGTGAAGGAGAAGAAAGCTTAGAAGAAAAAGCAACAAATGCAATTGGCGAAATATCTCGGTACTTTCAAAACAAGGGACTAAAGTTAAATATAGGAAAAACAAAATTTATAACATTTCAAAGCGATGATCTAAATATAAACATTAACAATATACCTTTGGAACGGGTAAGAAACTTTAAATCTTTGGGCGTTCATATAGAAGATACTCTAACCTACAGTACAAACGTAGACATGGTTTGTAATAAAATGAACTCGGGACTCTACCTATTACGACAACTAGCAAAATATGGGAATATCAATACTCTTAAAACTGCATATTATGGCATAATCTTCCCACACTTAACATATGGTATTGAAATTTGGGGGGGAACAAGCAAAACCAATATGGACAGGCTATTAAAAGTACAAAAGAAATGCATACGAACCATGTACAACCTTCGTTTTCAACAAACTAGTCGGGATACATTTAAATCACAAAACATCCTAACAGTAGTATCACTCTATGTATTCAAAACCATTATACTTGTAAAAGACCGAAAGCAACACAACATCCTCAATAAAGATTGCCATACATATGATACGAGGAGAGCAACTGATTACCATAGGGTGAGCACAAATAAAACTCAAGCTAATAAAGATCCATTTAAAATAGGAGCCATATTATACAATAAATTGCCATCTGTAATTAAGAATACTTCTGACTCAAAATTTAAACTGGTCTTAAAATCATACCTAATTGAAAAATGTTTGTATAGTATAAATGAACTGTAATATATATGTATGTAGTATAAATGAGTTGTATACCTATGTATACAATAAGGTTTGTACGTAATTTTGGCATTTTGATCTTTTTAAATAACTTACACTTTTGTAAACAACTCTATATTTTGTAAATAACTTATGTATTTTGATCATTTTGTATTTTGACTGTATAGAGATAATTGACAGTGTCAGATGCTCTTGTAAGAGTCTATTGGCTGCAATAAATTATTATTATTATTATTATTATTATTATTATTATTATTATTATTATTATTATTATTATTATTATTATTATTATTATTATTATTATTATTATTATTATTATTATTATTATTGTTATTGTTATTGTTATTGTTATTGTTATTGTTATTGTTATTATTATTATTATTATTATTATTATTATTATTATTATTATTATTATTATTATTATTATTATTATTATTATTATTATTATTATTATTATTATTGGTACTTGTATTACATGGTATTCGTGTTTTATACACACTTGTCTCTTCTGTTTACATCTTTGGATACTTCAGTGACGTCAGCAACAACCCGTGCCAGGGAGTCTATTCTCTGGGTCACCCTCACATTAGCAGCCAATGGATATTTATCCTCTCACTAGTAATCACACACTTAACAATCATTCATAACATGCTTGAAAAGCCCTCGTTTTCATCATCACCTTTTTCTTGACTTGGAAGATTTTTAACAAAATTTCCAGTATCCTTTTCATGGAGAATTTTACATTATTTTTAACTTTCTCAGTCTTGTTCTAATTAGGTATAGAATTTCACCCAAAAATATGACATCAATATTTCAAAAATACATGTTTTAAGATCAATTAAATTTAAAGAGAGAGAGAGAGATTTAAAAAAAGAATTATTTGTAAGTACTTTTCAACAGTATAACTCAAAAATGATAAATCTGATAGATAGCAAACTTGGTTCAATTTCAGTAGTTTCCAAACATGTTAATTTCTTAGCAGTTAAATGTGAAGCTGCTGACATTACAGCAACAGGGAAGCTGAAAGGTACCAACGGTCAGACACCCAAAGAGGGTCTCTTTTTTTGTAATGTACATCCTCCAATGTCAAGTTATAATGGACGGTGAATGAAATGGCTGAAATGATGTTCAAATGAGCCCAGGGTCCATAGAGCTTAGAGATACCTGACAGTTGTCTTTGAGGATAAGGGAAAACCCCGGTGAAACCTTAACTAGGTAACTCACCCTGACCAAGATTCGAACTCGGGACCTTTTGAACATGAGGGAGACATGCCGCCATCTATACTACCGAGGCAGGCCACCCAAGAGTATGTAAAGAAACCAAAGTGTGTCCTTAAATACCAGAGGTGAGTGGGACATTTCAATTTTTAAGATCAGGTGACAAGTTAGTCTTCTATAATGAGACATATATTTAAAGGTAATGAGAAAATATTGTTTTAGCTGCTTGATGTGTGTGTATTTCAGTATGTTTCACAAGGTGGCTGCTAAGAAATGACCAATATGTAGCCTTTAGAGCCAATTTCAAGAAGTAATACTACCAGAGTTCGGTTTTAGACGGTGACCTTCACTCCAATGAAACTGCAGGCTAAAACACGTATTCCTTTTAAAATACACATTACATCAAAAGACAAAAAAGAAAAAGCAATGCACAAGCAGATATGCTGTGTGCTATAATAGGGGAGAATATATTGTCAGGCAAAGCAAAAATCATTGTATCGCCTTTCATTTGAGAAATGTTTTGAGGCCTACCACCCCAAAAATCACATTAGGCAATCAAAATTGATGTATCAATGCTTCTAGTATCATGCACACAACATTTTAGGAAATAAATGTAACACTGGTTGACAAAATTTTACTTTTATTCTTTCACAAGAATTAAAATAACAGATTCTAAAAGTATTTTTTGTGCTGAATTCAAATATAATTACAGTTTTTCCCCATCGGGCAGGAGTTTTGTGTGATATTCACTTGAATTTTTTATAATATTCAAAAAAATCCGTAACCAGCTATCTAACTCAAAATTATAACTACTGATTCTGACTTACCTAGAAAGTGGTAGATAGTGATTTTCAGGTATATTTTGCATCTGAAACGTCTCTCATTTTAGTCCAACAGTAGTCAGCCAGCATATTGGAACTCCACTTGCCTTGGTACCTCTTCTCTATTGTAGAAATTTGCTGATGAAAACGCTTACCGTGTTCATCGCTGACAGCTCCAAGGTTTTCGGGGAAGAAGTCCAAGTGAGAGTTCAAGAAGTGAATTTTTAAAGACATGTTGCATCCCATAGGTTTATAAGAATGCAGAAAATCAGCCACTATGTCATGATAGTTTTCTGCTTTATGGTTTCCAAGAAAATTGCAACACAAACTTTTGAAAGACTGCCAGGCTGCTTTCTCCAGTGGATTTAACAGTCCCTCGAAATGTTCATCAGTCATTAATGATCGGATTTGTGGTCCTATAAAACCTCCTTCTTTCAATTTAGCATCACTGACTTTGGGGAATTTCGATTTTAAGTACAAGAATCCATCAGAAAGTTTATCCATAGCTTTGACAAAATTTTTCATAACTTAATATGAATTGGAGTTAAAAGTATTTTTTCAGGCTTCACTAAAGGGACACATGCCACATTTTTCTGGCCAAGGATAAGAGATTCACGTTTGGGCCATGACTTTCTAACGTAGTGAGACTTCTTATCTCTGCTGTCCCACTCGCACAAAAAACAGCAAAATTTGGTGAACCCAAGTTGCAAACCAAGCAATAAAGCAATGACCTTTAAATCACCACAGATATTCCATTCATATTTTCCATATTATATTTTCTCTATAACTAGTCTCATATTTTCATATGTCTCTTTCATATCAGCGGCATGCGCTACCGGTATTGATGGAAGTTTATTGCCAATATGTAGCAGCACAGCCTTCAAACTTACTTTAGAGGAGTCTATGAACAATCGCCACTCATCTGGCTGTTGTTGAAGCCCAAGAGTTTCCATAACTGAACAAATATTATTACAAAACACAATACCATTTTCTTCAGAGAAGTACACTTTGAAAACACTATGGCAGCTACGATATCTACTAATTCTTACATCTTTTTGGAGTAGATTCCACCCTTTGGGTCTGGAAGCTAAAACTTCCGCTTGCTGCTTAGACAGATTTAAATCGCAAATTAGGTCACTAAGGTCTTGCTGATTGGGAAAGTATGGTTCTGATGAACAGCTACTGGCCTCATATGTAAGATCATTTTTATTTTCATCTGAATCATTTGGAGTTTCAGTCAGGTCAGATCCAGAGTTATCACTTAAGGTCGTTCACTGTGTGAGACAGGTCTCATTGCAGATTGCAAATTCGGATACTTAACTGTATATTTTGTTTTAGATGTGATTCCTTTAATATTTGTCAAACAAAAATAAGTCAGTTAAATAATCCTTCGGTTCCCTCCAAATCATGGGAATTGCAAATGGCAATGTGTACCATTTTTCCTCCCAGTCAGCAGTCTAACACATGAAACACAGCATGTATTTGGGGCCCAGCTCTTATCAAAATCACCAACTTGACAGCCAAAGTAAAGTTTATAACACTTCTTTACAAGTGGGTCAAATTTCGCCTCTGAGACTTGAAGGTCAGCTCATCACAAATATAGCAGAAATTATCTGCATGATTTACACAATTTCTTGTCATGATGAAAAAATAAAGCACAGAAATACAACATGCACAACATACACAATACACTTCTAAACAGAAAGGAAGGAAATATTTCACTACTCAACAATCTCACAGTCAGCTCAATACTGACACATCACAATGCCAAACAGTTCTGAACATGTCTAAACAACAACAATGAACCTGCACAGTCATGTTTTATTGCGCTTCAGCATGACATTGCAAATCATTTCAATAATACAGCTTGAGTAAAATAGCTACATATGAGGTAACGGTTCCTATGACAGGTCAAAAAAACGCTAAAATCATTTTTGAAAAGTAGATTTTACAGAAAAACTATGCCTGATGGGAAAATTCTGACTAAATATCTGAATTCAGGATGGAAAATGCCACTAGATTCACCATTCAGATCTCTTGTGAAAAAAACCTTGTCGACCAGTGATTATTGGTTCATTTTGTATAACGTTTTTAACTTTACAACACACTTGTATAGCTGAGCAGGGATTTAAACCAGATTTTTGAAATAGCCATGAGGATGTTCAAATAAGATTCCATGGTCATCTGTGATCACCCACAATGCCTAGTAGATCCATTTTTCATTTGTGTTAATATATATTTCAGTGGCAGGTGGGTCGAAGGGAGGTGGGTCTCTGTGGCTCCAGCCACTGGTACAGCAATGGAAACTCAACTGTCTCACTCAACTCTTACTCTCCACAGTAGTCTCCATGATCCCGAAGTCATATTTTTAAAGAAGAATGGCTGAATCAAGCTATTATTTAACTAGTCTTTGGTCGTGATGACAGTAATGGCAGTAGTGGTAGTGGCAGTGGTTGTAGTTATAATGCTTATATGAACAACTGGTAACAGTTTTCAGTTTATTTTAAATTAATTCTTCCAATGTAAGTTATATTAGACTATGAATGAAATGGATGAAATTATGCTCAAATGAGCTCAGGAAGCGTAGAGCTTAAAGTTACCAGACATTCACCTTTCAGAATATGGGGAAATCCCAGAAAAACCTTATACAGATAACTCACCCTGACTGAGATTTGAACAAGGGACCTCTTGAATGTGAGCCAGGCACATTACCACCATGCTACAGAGATGGGCAACTTTCAAAATCAAAGTATAAAATTGAAAGAAGCATAGAGACAGTGAAGCACAACTTAGAACAAAAGTGAATCGAGAAGATATTGACACACTGCTTCACTCACACTGTTTTTTTCACAGGACATGTTTCAGGAGCAAAAGCTCTTCTCGGTTCACTTTTGTTCTAACTTTCAAAATGTTATGCTACACTACTACCTTGAATGATGTAGGTTTTAGGTTAATGATAAGATTATGTATATGAAATGCACTACTACTTATTCTCTTTAACAGATTCTAAATCATAACTAACTATTGTTACATTAATTTAGTAATTAAGAGAAATTATCATTACAAATTAAAATAGTGCTGAATAGTTGCTAAAATTCAGCTTACCTTTACCCTTGACTTGTATTTCCCCTCGCTCAGTAACCATATATGATGGAGATAAAAGATCTCGTGTAGTCTGTGAGATATGTATTTTCATTGCCTCACTGGTTGATTCCATTCGAGATGCAGTATTTACTGAATCTCCAAACAAACAATAACGGGGCATCTTGAGACCAACAATACCTGCCACCACTGCTCCTGAATGTACACCTACTCTGATCTGCAAATGTGAACCTAACAAAAAATCAGGAATCATGAGCTATATCAATAAAATGCTTTAATTGGCAGAAATAGAATAGAAAATTATCAAATTTTGTTAAAACAAACTAGTGAGTTATTAGACTTATTAAAATAATATATAAACTTATATGTATACTGAAAAAAACTATTTTTATTCGGTTTTCTTGACACTTCATCACTTATATGTTTATATTATTCAGGAACTAGTTTCGGGATTTGTCACTTCCATTTTCAACCACTATCCAACTTCATTTACTGATTTGATAAATAGCTTTGATAAGAACATAAAAGTAATGGTAAAAAGTTATAAGTTTATGAAGTCTATAAATCTGAAAGTTATTAGCTGCAACTGAATGTAAACCAGAAAAACCATGATTCAAATCATGGACGTGGCATAGAATTTTTAAGTCTGATGTGTCTTTTACAAGTAAAAAGTTATATGCATAACCAGTACGAACACTCCCCATATGGCAACTACAGACTTTGGGGAATCTTGCCCCACCACATGATGACCGACCCATTTCTCTGGTGGAGGCACCTAGAGGGCGGTGTCCATTACCTCCAATGATAGGGTGATAGCGAAGATGACGGTGAGGCTAGAGGACCTACAGTTTATATTGTGGACTCCAAACCACATTGGGCATAGGGGACACTTCACATGAACTATACAGAGGTTAAGGCATGGATAGGGCCAACTTAAAATCGCCACCCCAGAGCCAGGAATCGAATTCGAACCCTCAGCATGAAAGTTGGAAACAAAACCACTGTGATACCCCGGTGCCGTTGGAAATAATATTAACTTAGTTATTTAGTAATTCTTAGCTAGTACACAACAACCCATAAATCCATAGTTCTTGACTCACTTGAAAATTTCAGGTTAGTAAGTTATAATATGGTCTAACAAGCATTTTGAATTGTGAAAAATGTTGGAAAGGCCACGCCATAGCTGAGCATTTAGACCATTTGACTCTCACTAAGGTGGCCCGAGTTCAGTCCTAAGGGACTGCATTATGGTGGACAGTACAGTGCAGGGGCAGCTTTTCTTTGGGATCCCCAGTTTCCCCTGCCATCATTCCACCAACTGCTCCATTATCTTTCCTTTCATTCATTTTTCCCTCATTCTGTTATCTACCTCTCTCACTCTCATACCAGGCATTCGGGCTGATCACCCATCCTGAGTTCTCTATCTAATCCAGAGCTGTTCCTCAATCCGATGCCTCAAGGCATAAGGGATAGAAGAAGAAAAATCCCCTAGCACATGATATAGTGAAGAAGAAAAATGTTGGAAAAAAGGAAATTAGAAAATGTTAGTTTAAAGTGCAATGCTTTACCTAAATGAAGCAGGACAAATTAAATAACCATTTATGGCTTTAAAATTGAGAACACCAGAAACATAATATGTAGTATGAAAAGTGCAAGTTACAGTTCAGAAACTTTGAAAAAAAAACAAATCTTGGGAGGGTAATTCACCTGACCATGCATTTCTCCTCTCTAACTGCTTTGGCAGATGTGTATCTCCTGTTTGCTTCTGAGTAGCTGCAGCACACTCATTCTCATAGTTTTGCATTTTATTTTACTTTATTCTCACTTAATCATTTATCACTTCCTCACACTATTCATCAGAATGGACTTGACAAAACAAGATAATTGCCACAAAAAGTTTTTGTTTGTAAATTGTAAAAGGCCATGCAAAGAGCAACATGCAGTGGGTATGAAACCAAGTGTTTGCATACAACTCGTGATAGCATTTCAGATATGTGCAATATTAGCATGGGATAGTTTGAAAAAGTTAATTCATACTTTTAAGGGTATTTCATAGCCCTCACTCCCCCATCTATCTCTTCAAGGAGAAGAGTTCCTTGCTGATTGGTTTTCATAGTAAAAATTTCAATTAACACAGAAAATTAGCTCTTTGATTTTCTTTTTTGCAGTGAGATCAGTCACACATCACTATCATCTTGAGTCTGTGTTCTTTAACCCTTAACTAGTATCAGTTAACTGGTATCTGTCAGGCAGCACTCTCCTCTCTCCCTCAACTGGCATTATCATTCTTTCAAACTCCATGTACCTTTTAATTGGAGGGTTCCCTTAGGACAGAGAAGATATGAAGCTGCTGGCTATATCAGACATTTGTTTATAGTTGAATAAATCTTTATTGTCATCTGCCAGACATATGATACCAGGTAAGTAACTATTTTTATACATTTTGAGCTTCTGTATTAGCATTTATTTATATGATGGTATCTTAATTTAATAATGTATTTACTGAGTCATGTTTGTATAATCCTTAGGTATACCTTAAAGATACAAAATATTAGTCAAACAATGGAGCCAAAATCCGGTCCATCTAAAAAGCGACAGCATTCTAAATGGAATTCAAAAGCAACTGATTGGGAATTGAAAAAACTATTTGTAGTTGGTATTTTGATACTTTATCACTTACATCTTTATATATTTGAGGGACTAGTTTCAGAAGCCATCCCCTCCATTATCAACCTCTTTCCAATTACTAAAATTAGCAAGTGAGTCAACCTTGTATATACTTTTCTCCACTTACAAGTTTTTTATGAAGACTAGTTTCTGGGGACTTCTCACCTATCGTCAGTTCTGTGTTGAGTCAACCACAAAACTGACGATAGGGGAGAAGTCCCCAGAAACTAGTTTTCATAAAAAACTTGTAAGTGGAGAAAAGTATATACAAGGTTGACTCACTTGCCTAATTTTAGTAACAATGGCACTCCACTTTCTGAAATACTTCTTTTTATTCTATACTCTTTCCAATTGTTTGTTGCCGTCTGCTCTCCTCTCTCTGGTGGTGGAACTATGAACTTGTTTGTCAATAAAAAGTACATGCAGCTCTTTATGTGAGGTTTATAAGATCTGCTCGAAATGACGACCTGTGTTTTGAATACAAATTTGACAGCAGCAAAGGAACAACATCATACCTTGTCCAAAATTCCTTATTTGTGTCAAATAATTTCACATGCTGATATTATTAGGGCAGTTAGTTACGAATCACACCATTTCTTCCTATTAGAATTTACATATTAAAAAGACACAGAAAAAAATTACTGCATCACAAAAACCGGATCAGTAACCTTTTGGGCCAACAGAACAATTACAGAAACACCACTAGAGTAGGCTACATGATGCAAGTAGGCAGTTAATCACTGTTCAGTGTTGCATTTGCAGGTGATTACTTTGAGACTTGAGAGATCTTTGAGGCATTAAATCTCAAGAATGCCAATAATGAGTTACTAAGAATTGATATTTCTATACTCGGGAAGCAGTTTTAAAGACATTCTTATCCAATAATTTCACCCACCTTGTTTAAATACCAATTTATCAGCATGTGATACCTATTGGGTTTACCACAATTAACTTAAGCCACAGACCATGTATTGCCTATCTCAACTTGCTTTTATTAATCACATCTATGATTGCTGAAATTATTTCGTTGTAGCTCATTAACATCTGTATGTTCTTCAAGTTTGTGCTATATTCCTTAGTAAATTGAATGTAGTTTAGTTGATTACTTATGTTTAATAGAGCCAGTTTCAGAAAATATTTTTAAAAGAATTAAATAAGTATTCAGTTTAATACTGAAAACCCATCTACCAGTTATGAAATTAAAAATTGTGATACCAGTTAAGGATTAACATACCTCTAACAGAAGTAGTATAAACATTATAGTTTTTGAGTTATCAGATGGAAACACAGTAGTATTAATTTTTTCTATGCTATAAAATTGCTCTGATTACTTCAAAGAAATGCCACTTGCTCCTCACCCAATTCTTTAAGATACCTTGTTAGATAACTTAATAACTGAAGACAGAATATGGTAGAGCGAGGATGATATATTCCTCCTGATTATCAACACACATTGTAGGCCAAGGGACTTCACTAAGTTGTTAAACTATAGTATAAAAATTGGAAGTATTACATTCACATAACTTCTCTATCAAACATCATCATTACTTTCTCTACTACATAGAATAAGATGGGGAAGTACTGCAGTCTACTCAAAAACTTGATATAGAAATTTCAGCAGAAATACATACTTGCTTTGGATCTCTGAACCTAAAAAAAGCATTTTTATAAAAGGGTTCAAGTGTGTCTGTCTCTGAACAGCATAATTAAAAAACAAAAACTCAGTTAAATACCAAACTTGGTTGGATAGAGTCAACTTGAAAAATTCAATGCCATGGCCGGGATTTGAACCAGGGATCTCCCGGTTTCCATCCAGTCGCTCCCACCCATTGAGCCACCATGATCAATGTGCCATTCCGACACTAAATTCTCCAATTGATTCATATTATTTTCCCGGTAAACCGCTAGGGTATCTCGTATCCGAGATACACCACTTGTGGCAACTTACTATTGTAAGTACTTAAATCCCAGGCTTCACCATTAAACTCTTATTATTTAATTGGTGGAAATTAATCATTTCTTCTCTCTAGCTGTATACAGGCTAAGGTTTTGGACAGATAGAGTCGACATGAAAAATTCAATGTCATGGCCGGGATTTGAACCACGCATATCCTGGTTTCCATCCAGTTGCTCTCACCCATTGAGCCACAATGGCCAAGTGCCGTCCTGACATTAAATTCCCCAATTGACTCATATAATATTTCCCATACACCGTTTGTGTCAACATACTATCTTTAGCACTTGAATCCCAGGCTTCATCATTAAATTCTTCTTATTTAAGTTAATTGATGGAAATTAATCATTTCTTAACACTAGCTGTATACAAGCTAAGGTTTTGGATAGATAGAGTCAATGGGTGAGAGCAACTGGATGGAAACCAGGAGATCCGTGGTTCAAATGCCGGTCATGGCATTGAATTTTACATGTCGACTCTATGTAACCAAACTTAGTATTTAATTTCAGCATCTACTTCTGAGGACATTATCAGAAAATTCAAGATATAAATTTCATTTGAGAGAAAAATATCTTAAATATACAGTATTTTATTCAGAAGTATTAGAGCTATTTTTGAGAATATCACAATTATCAAAAAAATGTTCTATGTAAAGAATATTCTCAGGGGAGGGGAATTTTCTTAAAACCATTTGTGTCACATCCTTGGAAGATGGTGAACTTAAATACCAAGTTTGGTATTTAACTCACTTTTTAGTTATGCTGTTCACAGACACATACATGGTCATTTTTCTGAAAGTCTAATGTGTTGCACTCATATGACTTTCTCTACTCTTATACAAATTAATCTTACATCTATTCCACATGACTTTGAAACAAACATTTGTAGAAATTTTTTTATTGCAAATTTTCTTGTAGGTACAAGGGTCACATGGGAATACATTAGGCACTAAGCCATAGTCAAATATTTAAATAGCTGGTCACCATATGATGACTTTGAAATTCCGTTCTCTTTGATGGCCCAGATACAAAAAATGAATAATGATTCCAATTTGAGAAAATTATAAGTAGGTAATGGAAAATTACAAAAATTACAAGGAATATCTTTAGAATGATATTCACCCCCCGAAAATGTATTTGATATAAACTGTGTGCTTTAACTAGATCTACATGTTTTATGTAGTAAGACAGAACTCTGGCAGTTTACCAGTTATGCAGAACTTATTCAGAATGAAGAGGATTTCTGAGAGCCTTCCAAGAAATTTCAAGATATATACTTCATTTTTTGTTTCTTTTTTTTAATTTATATCCTCTAACATTATTAAGTCATATCAGGCAATGAATGAAATGGATGAAATGATACTCAAATGAGTCCAGGGTCCACGAAGCTTAGAGTTACCTGACATTCGTCTTTCAGGATAAGGTAAAACGATGGAAGAAACCTTATTCCGGTTACTCATCCTAACCGAGATTCGAACTTGAGACCTCTTGAACATGAGGCAGACATGCTACCACCCAAGCTACCAAAACAGGCCTTCATTTGTCATGAAAATAGCTTAAACATATGGTATTTTAATCAAAAGCATTATAGCCAGTTTTTTAATAAAGTCAAAATTTTATGAGAAATGTTCCATATAAACGGTAATTTGGGGTATGGAGATTTTCCTGAAAACCTATGTGTTGCATCCTTGAAAGATATCTAAACACAATTGTTTAACCTGCCATTTGTTTTTGGGTTATACTGTTCACACACACATACATGACCATTTTATAAAATGTCTTTTTTTTAGATTCAAGGGGTCCCAAAACATGTATTTCTGGTGAAACTTCAAAATCAAATTTTTGAGTAGAATTAATATTCTCTCTAGTTACTGTGCATAGTAGAGAAAGCATAAATTCCGTTTTTAGATTTGGGGTGTTCCAAAACATATACCTACTGCTTTGAAATCTTTACTTTCAATTTTTGGGTGGAGCAGAAAATTCGAAAACAACTTATGTACACACGTGACTTTCTCTAATCACTCTTGCACAAACTATTCTAAAAATATTATTCTAATTTGTTATAACTTAGATAAATATTTGAAGAAAAGTTCTTATGATATATTATCTTAACAGATATAATAGGAATAGGAGAATACAGTAGGCTTAAGCAATCTTAAAATTTTTAAGAGGTGGTTGCTAAGAGATGGCTTAAAAATTCCATTTTCTTTACATGGACAGGACATTAAAAAAATGACTTCCTATTTGAGGCACATTATAGATAAATATTGCAAAATTTAAACTGGATATCAAGAATATCTTCAAAATGGTTATCTCCACACAAAAAATTGACATATTCTCTGCTTGAAATTCTTTTGTGTAATGAGATTTTTTCTATCTCTTAAGATTTACTGTTATGCAAAAGTTGTTCAAGATGTGCTGAATTTCAGAGGGTTATTCCCTGGAATTCAAGGCACACATTTAATTTTTCAAAATATTTTAAACATGTGTTCTCTTAAACAAAATTGTTAAGAGCCATTTTTTTTTTTTTTTTTGAAAATCAGTATTTTCTAAACTTTTTCTATGCAAAGGGTAGTTTAGGGTGGGGATTTTTTCTTGAAAATATATATGTGAATCCTCAAAAGTCGCTGAAATTAAATATCAAATTTGATTTTCAACCGACTCTTCCTTTTTGAATTAAGCTATTTGCAAACAGTCAGATAGAGAGAAAAAAAAACCACACACACACACGCACGCACGCACACACACACACCCGCACCCACGCACGCGCACGCACATGACCCACGCACGCACCCGCGCACGCACACACGCACGCACGTACACACGCACGCACGCACACACACACCTGCACCCGCACGCACACACGCACCCACGCACGCACACACAGAGAGCGAGAGAGAGAGCGAGAGAGAACTTTTTTCTAGAATGCTTCTTTAGGGTTCAGATGGCCTCAAAACATACATTTTCCATGAAATTTTGACAGTGCATTGATGGTCGATATATAATTTTTTCCATACTTAGTACAAGTGGCAGAGAAAATAAAATGGCTTAATGGATGGATTTGAAATATCCAATTTGAAGATTAGTATGTGTCGCACATGTCGGAATGGCCATGATTGCCCTAGAGGACCTATCAACAACGATCTTCTTATCGCTCTGGATGACAGCAAACTCTCTTTAAGAAGACAATTTAAAAGTACCGAGAGACTCAAAAATATCCGAACCGGCAGCGTGGTGTTTTGCCTGTCCACGGCCTGCGAGCTTGTTGCCGTCTGCCGCTATCATAGAAAGGCACGGATGAGACCATGCTACATTTTTAGAAGTTCTTTTAAAGGCTTTACTTATCAATGTTATTAAAAGAGATGTGGAAACTGGTTATCGCCGTTGTCCATACATGTTTGGAACTGCTTTAGAAAACTATCCACCATTCGCCGTAGTTATGTTCAGATATGTTGGGAATTTCCTGGCGGATATTTTGTTTTAATTCTTCCAGACTTTGTGCATTTGTCTTATACACTTCATGCTTTAAGTTACCCCAAAGATAGAAATAGCAGGGACTTAGGACGGGGGACCGAGGGGGCCACAAATCTATACTAATAATTTTGTCCTAAAGTACATTTTTAATTAAATATGAGCTGTATCTTTCTTGGCTCCTGATACGTCGATGTCTCAACATCTGCTTACCTGGCTCGAAGCCCGAGAACGTCTAGAACATCTTTAATTGTTCTCAACGGAAGATTGACTGTATAAGCTGTTGCAGGCTCTTGTTGAAAAAGCCCTCTCTGTATGTTAGTTATATAAAACAGGGGGGTGGCAAATTGTATTTACGTATGTACCGGCCTCAGCTATTGATTCGAAAAAGTTGGGCCTAAAACTCTTTCTTCGTTAATGGAGAAATGCCAGCATTTCTCAACGTGAACTTCAGTGAGTGATAGATAGTATCCTAAAGAGGTGGCAAACATGTATGGATAGCAGTGGTGGCCAGTTTTAACGTCTCCTTTAATAACGTGAGTAAGTAAAGCCTTTAAAAGTGGTTTTAAAATTGTTATATGGTTTTACCCACGCCTTTCTATGATAGTGGTAGATGGCAACGAGTGCTAAGAGCGCGGAGAGGCAAAACACCGTGGAGTCGGCTCGGATGTTTTTGGGTCTCTCGGTAGTAGGACGAGAATGTGATGCAAATAGGTGGAGTTAAGAGGCAGGACGGGAGGGGATAGTGAGAACTGAATATGAAGCTATAGGTAATGAGATCTAAGGAACAAGTAGTGACTATACATTTTTAACCTTTTAATGTATTTCTTAACCCTGCGTTTATCTATAAAAAAGATGCCTCGAAACATCATCGGAACACTATTTTGCCAATATAAATATTTTGCATATTTAAAGGAAGCTGGTCACCGGGGGCTAAGTAAATAATTAGGTATCTATGTTTATTGGCCTTCGAGGCAAAACTGCTAATCTTATTTCCCATTGCTATGGCTTGAGAATAAAAATCATATCAGCGCCACTGAATGAATAGCATGATAGTGCACATCTTGCTTAATTTATGTATAACCTGGTTTTATTACAATTTTTAGTGCGTCAATATTCCTGGCAGGACGTTAGATTCTGTTATACATAGCGTTTCAGTCAAGGAAATCCCGACTTAACTTTTCTTCCTTTTATCTTAGTTCAAAGCAAACGAAGTAGGTTATATGGCAGAAACTAACATTTGACATGAGGAATTGTTTCTGGACATTTTAAAAGTTATTCTTCCATGGTAGCTGATTATATCAGCGTAGGGAGTAATCAAATCTGAATATATGAATTTATTACATCATGCTTGGAGTAAAACCTCCGATTTGATTCAATGACAGTGACATAGCGAATTAGTGGCAAACAACTAAAACGCAGAACCTCCATGTGTATATAAATAAAATGGACCTATTATTATGAAATAAAGTAATGCTCCTCTAAAGATTATAAATTGCTGAAAATAATTTAAAAACTGAAAGGTGAATTCAGTCATATTTCACGTTAAAATGATAAGTTTATTATCTGATACGCCATACGCTGTACCTATTTCATTTGTTAACCTACGCAATCGCTCTATTCTTTTTTTTTCTACAATGAAAAACGTACCCCATTTTGTTTTAAAGAACACTGAAAGAAACCGAAAATGGTGAGAACAAAACTGATTTTAGGATGTTTGATTGGAATCAGCGCATGTGTCTTAGGACTTAAATTGTACAGTTTATATAAATGTCGCAATACATTTCGTGTTGACTTAGTTTTGCCACAACCACAGGGAGAGAACCAGTCTCATTCTGGGCGAGTAAGAATTCCTTTGATACTGAAATCGGTGTATGGCGTAGATGAACTGGATGCCACGGAAATAGCAAAACTAATCAACAATTTTTCTCGGTGTTATGATATTGGAATATCTAAATCAAAAAAGAACCATTTTCAACACCATTATGCACGTTTCTCAGCAGAAAAATTATTTCGTGAAACTACAAGAGGAGAAGATCCACTTTATAAACTAGGCAATCCAAGTAAGAAGTGTTTCATTGAAGACCGTAAAAGGATTCTGATTTGGAATCTGCAAAATAATACAGACTCAAATGAAACTGAATCTCATATCCTGAGAAATGCAACAGAAGAATGCAAGAATTACTCTAACGGTCAGGCACAGCCTCCAGTGACGCAAGAGCAAAAAATTTCAGTGATGAACTTACTGAAGGAATTCTGTTTCAAGGACATATCATCCAGCTTTCAATTCATATTAGTTTTAGTTCTTTTGGCCCTGCAGATAGCATATTGGAAGAAACAACATGGAAAGTTAATTAATGACACTTTAAAACACAGCCTTCCGAGCTTGAAAAGCCTAGCAACAGAAGTGATTCTTGAAGAATGTGTTTTGAAAAACTTCTTTGAAAGATGTTATCAAGAAATCATTGACCATGGAAATAACTTGGAAATTAAAATTCAAGAACTTAAAGAAGATTTGCAGTCGATGCATGACCTGGAGGATCAAATTCTGAAGATGACTCTCGAGATGAACAAAGATGGAGTTCCTTTGAATGAAAAAGATTTATTATTGTCTAAAATAGAACAATTTCTAGATCGAGAGGAAACCACCAAAGATTTTCTAAGGAATGCAATTCAAGATATTAAACACTTGATACTCATGTTCAGCGACACCATAATCAAACAACAAGAGTTGTTGTTGCCGCCGCCGTCGTCAGAGCTACTGCAACCTCCCACGGAAATTATGAGTTCTTCCACACTTTCTTCCAAAATGCCTTCGTTTTCTCATGCTGCCACTATAGCTTTTTTTGTGTGAAAAACAGCATCTTCCCAATTTTTAGCACTTATTTTTGCCATTGCTTCTTCTTTTAGATTTATAACAGATGTTATAGTGAAATCTGTATTGCTGCACGCTACATATCCCTTTATTTGGGTCCAAATCAACTCTATTGCATTAAAATGACAATGGTAGGGAGGAAGTCATAATTTTATGGCCTTTTTCTGCAGCAATTTCATCAACTATATATTTTGGGAACTGCGGTTTGTTTGCTTTTACCAGTTCAAACAATTCATACTTTTTTAAATGGTCTTGAACATGCACATTGTTGCGAACAAGCCATTCCAAAATGGCACTCTTCCTGGATGCCATTGTGGGAGGATTGTCTAAAATAAAGAGCGATATTTTGCGCTATCCATGACAATTATGGAATGCCTCTCCACATTGACTAATAACTGCTCTTTGAACCATTTAAGAAATTTGGAATGGTTTATTTCTTCACGATAAGTCTACTGTTTTCTTAGATTTGAAGAGGAGGCAACAGTTCGGAATAAATCCAAAAGAGTTTCCCGCGTGATGGAGGATTATTCTATCACCTTTACCTAATGGCACCTGCATTGTTGCTCCCAAGGTATCATCAGTCCAGCCCTTGTTAATGCAATGATTAGCATTCACCCAGGTTTCATCAATCCATACAATATTCTCAAAATCACAAGAAATAATTTCTCGTAGGAACCTACAGCGCCAGGAACATATGTCCGGTTTTTCCAGTAAGATCTTACGGCCATTTAGCTTTTTATAGTGAAATCCTAAAGTTTTAACTATTTTTCGAAGTGAGGTCTTGCCACCTGTAAACATATCACCCATTTGTAAAGATGAGTGCAGTATTGAACGTGTAGAATATTGCTTCCTGGTATAATATGCATATATATGACGGCAAATGGCATCTTGTTGAAATGGGTCAAGGTTAGTGACCGGGTTATGTCGCTTCCTCTTCTTCGCTGGAGTTTGTAACCGCGATGCACATGCCTGATTTTTTTCACAAGCGTATTTCTCCTTCCCTACTCTATGGTATTCTTACTTACACCAACAGCAGTACTTTTGAAACGGGAATTATTGGACCCCCAATGTCTCTTTCATCCTCAAAATATTTTCGTACGGAACATATAATTTCCCTTGCTTGTCCTTTAATTGGGATTCTGTGCCCAAAAATCATTTTTTGTGGTCTTCACAGATAGTTTCTTTCTGTCTGTTTCTGTAGCACAAGTGTTTGTGGCAGCCATGAGTAACGATAATTAGCTAAATATTAAAGTTACACTGAAACACTGCAGTTGATCACTGAAACCCTAAAGTTGATCACTGACACAAACGAACCATGTTGCGAAAATGTAAAGCTGTTTACATCCTGTGAAACATTCACTACTTGAAGCAGTACACTCTCAGTTTGGCAGTGATGATAGGGAGAAATACCCTTATGTACCGTAAGGGTTTTTCATGCTAGAACTGGACCGGACAAAGGTAGGTAAGAAGGGTTGGTCATTAAACTGAAAAGGTTGGTCATTGACCCAGAAAACATAAGATATTCCTTGAAACTAAATCCACACCTATTCCCTTCCAACAATGCATACTGTCTCATACTAAAGGGCAACAAAGGATGATGGTATTGTGATACCGCTGATTCATAAGCGAAGCAACAATAGTAGCAGTCAAAGTATAAACTTGGAAGAAGCGTAGGGACAGTGAAGCACAAATTAGTACAAAAGTGAATCGAGAAGATATTGACAGATTGCTTCACTCACACTGTTTATTCACAGGACATGTTTCAAGAGCTCTTGCAGCAAGATCTCTTGAAACATGTCCTGTGAATAAACAGTGTGAGTGAAGCAATGTGTCAATATCTTCTCGATTCACTTTTGTGCAAGAGCTCTTGAAACATGTCCTGTGAATAAACAGTGTGAGTGAAGCAATGTGTCAATATCTTCTCGATTCACTTTTGTACCAATAGTAGCAGTGTCTGTTTACTGCAAACATCAACATGCCGATGGACTATACTCTGTTTCATATAACCTTACCCCGCTGACATGTATCACTCTGCGTCCAACTACCTTCCCCCTCGTCCTAATTGGCTAATGCTTTCGCGCCATAGGCCATAGGCGGTGTCTTTCCGTCACATTCAAACCTGCAGTAAACGTCATAATAATTAATATAAAAATTATTTGTGGTTGGTTTATTGACACTCGTCACTTACTTTTTCATATATTTATGAGAGACTAGTTTCAAAGGCCCTGGCCTCCATTTTCAACAGTTGGGAAGAGATTGAAAATGGAGGCCAGGGCCTTTGAAACTAGTCTCTCATAAATATATGAAAAAGTAAGTGACGAGTGTCAATAAACCAACCACAAATAATTTTTATATTAATTTTGACGTCACTGTTACTAAATTCCTCCAAACACACGTCATAATAATTGCCGGGAAGATAAATAAAATCATACAAATAAGGATATGAAGGTATGCAAAAATACAAGTTTATAATGAAATGAGCAAGTTGGAACTTAATGACGGAGCAATGTAACTGAAACAAGTTTATAATGAAAGGCCTTTGGCCTTTTCCACTGGAATTTTTTAAACCAGCACACATACCTTTCAAAAATGCTTGTCTTTCAGTCTTAAAAGCCGTGTCACGCCATACCTTACTTTTTGTGTGTTCTTCATTCTCCCAAATCTTGTCAAGGTAGTATATTTTGCGACTTGTATCTCGGTACAGTCTGACTGTCCTTAAATAACGTCTTCGCCACACAGCAATATCGCCTCTGTTTTTAGCACATTTTTCTTACCTTTTTTTCATTCACAAACCCCAGCTGTATAAGCAATCTGCTGAAATTTGGTGAATCTGCATCCTCATTTACAGCAGATGAAATGTTATTTATGTTAGGGAGTTCATTTCTAAAGAAAAAACTATACACATGACGACACACAGCACTTTTCACATATTTTTTATGAGCACGCGCTTTTGTTTATTCCTGCTTTTGCCTGGAGTGGTAAGTTGTCCTGTTTTTTCAATTTCACATCGCGATGTTCCTACGGATCTAACACTCACACCTGTAACTTCAGAGCACAGCTGTTTGACTTCTCTCACTGACAAAGACGGATTCTTCTCTATGAGTGCATTAAACACATGCACCGCAATTCTTTTTCCGCCTATTGTAAGGATTTACCCTTGCAATGCTTCAGCGAAAAACTGGCGGTAGACTCTGCCATTATTCATAGAAGTACATGCACAATAAACGATCAATAAAATAATTTAGCTTTTGCACTAGGCACAACAACCTTCGAATGCCAATATATGACTAATTCAGTTCAAAACAAGGTCAGTGATAAAAGTCATATAAACAAATATGTACCGCTGAAGCACGTGCTATCATATCATGTGCTTGAGAGCAAAGGAACCTCCTCTTTAGTACAAAAGTGAATCGAGAATATATTGACACATTGCTTCACTCACACTAAACAGTGTGAGTGAAGCAATGTGTCAATATATTCTCGATTCACTTTTGTACTAATTTGTGCTTCACTGTCCCTACGCTTCTTTCAAGTTTATACTTTGAACCTCCTCTTTACTTCCTTTAAGAATTAACATGCATTTCAGATAAATCAACTGTGTTGCATAATATATTTAATTAAAACAGTTTCGAAAATATAAATTGGACAATTCTGTTCCAACACATATAGTTATATACAGATATATCACCATGTTAAATAACGAACTAATTTTTACCGCACGACAGTCTTTACCACAACAGCAGCCAACGAGAGGTGATTAGGTCACGTGAGCAGTAAGAGATACTGGGCAAGTTTACGTGAAACAAGGATTAGAGTCATGCATAAAGCACGTGGTGTAGTGCAATAGTGTTCGCAAGCAGGATAAGCATCCCGGGTTGCTATGGCAACAGTTTACTTTTGATTTGTGGCGACCGCAATGACGTGTCAGTGACGTGTTTATCCCCTCTCCTTGTTTTTGCAGCTGAATAGCACGTGAAGGCAAAATGCCAATCACCAACTTACGATGCAGCAATAATAAGCGTGCTGTGTGATACTTAGTTCGAAAAATGTGCCTTTAATGTTTTTACATTAATATTATACTTAACAAAGCGATTAAGTGGTTGGCTTGAATAAATACATGTTTCTGTGTGTTGAAAATGCACATTCATATTATTAATACATATTAATATTATATGTAACGAAGGGGTAATGGTACTGTCATTCTGAACGAACGTGGACATGGAGTGATACAAACCGGTGTTTTGTTTACGTTACTTTATTCTCTCGGACATAGTACAGCTATCCCTCTTTACGAAAAACAGTTAAATGGTAAAAAAAAAAAAAAATTATACAAGCTGGATGTAACCATATGCAGTTGTTTAGTAATTTGCACAGCTCTAAATTCATGCAAGACAAATGACCTACCTGGACTTACACATATTAATAGCTCTTAACTTAATTCAGTACTACAATACTCAGAGGTCTCTTCATACTGGGGGTAAGAAATACACCACCACAGCACCCCCCATTCTTAAGAGAAAACACTTTCCTAAAAGGATACCACCCACAACAAAAAATTGTGACCATTTTAAAATGTCTAGTGTGTCACGAAAACTAAGTTCCCAAGGAAACCAATATTATTTGCTGTGAATCTGAAGATGTGCCCTTGTGTGTTTATCCAGGTTTTGAGTTATAACATTCAAAAAGAAACCTTTATGGATAAGTATTAATCCCTTATAGAACTAATTTAAATTTATGTAAAATAGGGAGATTAAAGTAATTGGTGTTAAATAAGCATTAAATGCATGTATGTGCAGGATGTCTATACATGCCCATATAGCTTTGGGCCATTTTAACTTGGGCATCATATGATATCCATATAGGTGAAAGGGTTAAGTGAGCGCCGTGACTTTGTCGGGTTGCGTGTAATGGTTTACCCAAGTTTTAATGACAGAAGAAAGTAAATTAGGTCCAACTTCACAAATAACACATGTGATGTTATTCATAAGATCATTTACTGTTTCTGGCTTGGTCTAAACTCGAGATTTAACTGAACCCCACAAGAAGTAATCCAACGACGTTAAATCCCATGATCTTGGGGCCATTTATCATCACCACCATGGGAAGTGATGAAACCTCTGAACTTCTCCTTCAAAATATTGATTCTTCTGAAAGCAGTATCATATGTGACACCAAGATGTTTCTGAGATACATGCTATCCAACTGAGGCCAAAAATAGTCCCTTATAAGAGCTTGGTATCTTGCTCCATTGACAGTTACAGCTTCTCCATCCATGTCTTGGAAAAAATATAGACCAATAATTCCACCCTACCAAAATCCACACCACAGTAATCTTTTGGGGATGAAGTGGTCATTCTTGAATCTGCATTGGATTGTGTGAATGCTCCAATAGTGGCAGTTTGTTTAACAAAACATCCATCCAAAAGTGGGCTTCGTCGCTGAAGATGACTGACAAAAATCCGGGTCAGGTTCCAACTGCTCCATAGCCCGGTTAGTGAATACACGGCACAACCAATGGATTGGGCTTTAGTTCTTGAGTTAACACCATTTTGTAAGCATGCAACTTCAAATCCAGATGCAGAATCTGCCAAGTTGTGATCAGCGAAAGCCACAATTCTTATGCTTGACGAGCAATTGATTTGTTTCCATTCTCACATACACTCTTACGAATGGACCCTATATTTTTGGAGTGCTTACATCAATTATGTACAGACGTTCTTTAATCAATGATGAAACCACTTCTTTCAAATTTATCCATCAAATGCCGAATCGTTCTCTCACAGGGACAGTTATGCACATAACAAACTTCATGCAATACACAGAAGGTTGGGCACACAGATGATTTGCCCGCCTTGGTAGCGTGGTGGTAGCATGTCTGCCTCACGCTCAAGAGGTCCCGAGTTCGAATCTCTGTCAGGGTGAGTTACCTGATACGGCATTTTCCGGGTTTTTTTCCTTATCCTGAAAGACGAATGTCGGGTAACTCTAATCTCTATGGACCCCGGACTCATTTGAGCATCCTTTCACCCATTCCATTCATCGTCCGATATGACAACGTTGGAGGACGTAAGTTACAACAAAAGAAAAACAGATGATCAATTCTGATAAATTTTCACAATTTCTATACATCGCAAATACTGTAACGTTCCATGTCTATTTGTCAATAATAATTGTAACCACATGAAAAAAAAAAAAGAAAAAAAAGAGTGCTCTAACTCAATAACAACGGCAGCTATCACATGTTAAAGATAGGACACTCCTTTATGTGTATGTATATATTGTCGCAAGCCCATTGTTGATTGAGGCGGTGCCGGTGACTAGTTCAAAGAGACAAACGTGCAATGTGTAGATGAAAGATCGCCGAAACGATTGGGGGAATGAGACAGATTTCCCAAGAGTTCTAGTTCTTTGTTCTAACCGCATCTCGATTGTTTGAGAAAATTCTGGAATGTGAGTAATCTACAAAAAGGCAGCACGCCCGCCACAGGAGTCAGTCGGTAATTGAACGCGTGGACGTAAACAGCTGTTTGTGGTCGATGACCTTGCAAACTGTATTTGTGTATGTGAGATAATTTTGGACTGCTGTGTACGAAGTGTTTCTACGGAAATAAACTGCAATTTTTGGTCTTTGTAACCTGGACTTTTGATTTTACAAACCCACAAGGTCACAATTGGTGACAGAAGTGAAACATTACGAAGATGGAGGCTGCATTGGCACAGATTCTAGCGAAGATGACCGAATTAACAACGAAGACAGAGGCGGCAAATAGCAACCTCACCACTGAGATGAAAGAAACGAGGGCGGCTAACGACATCACCGCCGAAATCTAAGATATGAAGATGGCTAACGACAACCTTGCTGCGACGATGATAGAAATTAAGGCCGAATTGACCACGGAAATGAGAGCAGCGAACGACAGCCTGGCCACGGAAATGAAGGCTGCGAACGAAGCCCTCGCCGACAAATTTGAGGAACAGTTGGCCGGCGTGAAGGAGAACGTCATGGAGTTGGGCGAGTGCGTCGAAGACCTGGCAAGCCACGTTAACAACCTTGAGGGAAAGGCCGACACCAACACTACGCCTCTGAACGCCATGGTAGAGGACATTGTCGGCAGAAGGATGAAAGATTTAAAGGCCAACACGTCGGGACGCTACACAACATCTGCGCTCGTAAACCGCCGAAGTACAACGGCAAGTCCACGTTCGAATTCTTCCGCGTCCAATTCGACATGGTGGCCAAACACAAATCGGTCACCAGAGGAGGAGGCCGCACAGATAACAGCCAGCCTCCAGGGACGGGCCGCAGAAGTCCTGAACGCGGTCCAGACAGCGGCGGCGCCCAAAGACATCTAGGAGGCCCTGGAGAACCGCTTCGGGAACCACCGCTTGGCCGCAGCCTACCGCAGCCAACTGACGTCAAGAACACAGCAGCCAGGGGAGACGCTGCAGGAGTTCGCCCTGACTATTGAACAGCTGGCCAGCAAAGCTTTGGTCGACCTCCCACCTGAATTCGTATCCCAGGAAGCCGCCTACACGTTTGTTGACGGGGTACGAGACGTCGAGATATGCCCAATGCTCGGTGACAAAACCACCCACGAGGCGCTAACGGCAGCATTGAGGATGAAGGCGGCCAAGGTGAGGGCTATTCCGACGTCGAGAACACGGAGTATCCGCTACACTGGAGATCGAAGGCCAGCCGAGGGACGCCGGCGAAGGCCAAGTGGCGTGCGTTGGGGGTGTGGGCAGCTCGGACACCTGGAGAAAGACAGCAGGAAGAGCAGCCACAAGAACAAGTAAGGCCCAGCGTGTCGAGGAACACGTTGGCGCCGTCCACGCCATCCCCTCGAGTAACACTGCTGCCGTCAGCCGGCGTATGGATGACAGCCTCATCGCGGACGGATGGGTGAGAGGGAAACCGTGCCGCGTGCTAGTAGACACCGGGGCAGTCGTGATCATCAGACCTGACGTGACCAGGGGTTTGCCGACGAGGAAGCCGAGCCGACCATACCAGCTTGTGACGGCATCGGGTGATACATTGCCTGTAGAGGAGGTTCTGCTGAAGTTGCCCTTGGGACGGAGTGCCGTGCGTCAGTGCGTGTAGGTCGCGGAGGTGGCTGAGGAGGTGATACTAGGACTGGATGCCCTCAGGAGCCACGAGGAACTTAAGAACCACACAGCATATTTTAATGTTCATTATTAGGACCCAGAAGGTGTTTACCTAAAAATTCTCTAAAAATGAGCTATATAATGCCGGTCGACGTCAGCAGGAAGGTCCTGCGGCTCAATGGAGAAGAGGTGATACTCTGGCAACCAGAAGAACGCCTGGGAATCTGCAGGGTCATCCTGAGGGAAGACGTGGTTGTCCCCACGAGAAGTGAGGTGGTGGTGACGGCGCGACTAGAAGACCAGCGAACAAAGAACTTGATACTGAACCAGAAGACGCCTGTGCAGGGACTTTGCGTAGCCAGGACATTGTTGCCGCGCCGAGAGGAGGTACCAGTGAGGCTACTCAATCCAACAGACACCGATCACGACGTCCAGGCAGGGACGGAGTTGGGGATGTGCGAGCCCGTGGTCAGCGTAACACCAATCGATAAGACCCAGGAGCCGGTGCCGACGCAACACCTGTGGCCCCGGCTGGAAGGTTTATTGGAGAGGGCGGCCGACCACCTGACCGCAGAGCAGCTGGAGAAAGTTCGACAACTGCTGAGACGATATCACTGCATCTTGAGCCAAGGGACAGCGACTACGGCCACACGGGCCGAGTGCTCCACCACATCGACACCGGAGACTCCCGGCCTATTCGGTAACCACCTAGACGCATTCCGCTGGCGAAACAAGCGGCGGTATGGGACATGTTAGAGGACATGAGATCCAGGGGTGATTGAAGAGTCTGACAGCCCTTGGTGTTTCCCTGTAGTCTTGGTGACTAAGAACGGCGAGCTGCGCTTTTGCGTGGACTACAGGAAACTGAACACTGTCACCAGGAAGGACTAAGAACTGTTTCCCCTTACCCCGGATTGACGACACCCTGGACACGCTTGCTGGTGCACAGTGTTTCTCGATCCTGGACCTGAAGTCGGGTTACTGTCAGGTGGCTCTAGACTCGAGAGACAAGAAGACTGCATTCTCGACAGGCCAAGGGCTTTGGCAGTTTATAAAGTTATGCCCTTTGGCCTCTGCATGGCACCAGCTATCTTCCAACACCTCATGGGAATCAGTGATGAGAGGGTTGACCTATGACGCCTGCCTGCTATACCTGGACATCGTCGGCAAGAGATTCAAAGAACATCTGGAAAATCTGAGCAGGGTGCTACAGAGACTGCAGGCGACCAACCTGAAGCTAAACGTGAAGAAGTGCCAGCTCTTCCGCAAAGAAGTCAACTACCTGGGCCACATAGTCTCACCAACCGGAGTGGCAACAGACCTGGAGAAGACACAGGCCGTGAGAGATTGGCCTCTGCTGAGCTTCCTGAGGCTGTGCAGTTACTACTGCCATTTCATAAAGGGCTTCTCCAACATCGTCAAGCTCCTCACCCATCTGACGGAAGAACACCAGCCTTATGTGTGGACGGATGACGCCGAAGGCTTATATTAATGAAAGCAATATTAACACTGCTTTAATTGATGGTTTAATAAAGACTTTATACAAAAGAAGATTGAAAAATTTAAATATCAAAAATCTATGTTTACACTCCGACTTCACTTGTATAATTGAAACGTTTTCAAGATCATTCGATCTCATCCTCAGCTGTTTGGTGACTAAATGAACTTTTCTCTTCTTCCACTACTACGGAGCTCCGATCACTCTGCCATCTGGTGTTAGGGGCACTAAGTTTTAATACTTAATTTAATGCCGGGATTTCAAAATTTATAACTTTATCACAGTTTTTGTTTATGAATATTTTTTCCCAAATATCCAATTCTATGGGTGTACTTAAAGATTTTAACAGTTTAATGTTGTGGCCAATGTTGTGGTTTTCTATCCAAAAAATGGTGTGAAACTGCAGATTTTTCTGTTTGTTTCAACTTAATGTTCCTCTGGTAAGTTGAAACAAACAGAAAAATCTGCAGTTTCACATCATTTTTGGACAGGAAACCACAACATTGACCACAACATTAAACTGTTAAAATCTTTAAGTACACCCATAGAATTGGATATTTGGGAAAAAATATTCATAAACAAAAATCGTGATAAAGTTATAAATTTTGAAATCCCGGCATTAAATGAAGTATTAAAACGTAGTGCCCCTAACACCAGATGGCAGAGTGATCGGAGCTCTGTAGTAGTGGAAGAAGAGGAAGGTTCATTTAGTCACCAAACAGCTGAGGATGAGATCGAATGATCTTGAAAACGTTTCAATTATACAAGTAAGTGAAGTTTGAGTGTAAATATAGTGACTCATAAATCAAACTCAAATATGAAGAATACTTCACTGTTAATAATGCTTCTGCTTTTAATATTTATCAAAAAACTATTAATGATATTTCTACCCTTAAAAAAATAAAAGATGATTATAATTTTAAAAAATTTACTTACCATACTTGGGTTAATAAACATTTTCAAATTTTTTTTAAAGAAGTTGTTATAACTTTAGTTCTTCAAAATAAATATAGTATTAAAAATTTACTACATTTTTCTAAAAAAGATAAAATTCCTAAGAATAAAAAAACTGGTATTTATTAATTTAATTGTTTAGATTGTGATCAGGTTTATATTGGAAAGGTGAAACAATTTTGAAACCAGAATGAAAGAACATTTTCAGTCATTTAACCATGAAATAAATCCTGAAGTGAAATTATTAAAACAATTAAATGGTCCGATAGATTTAATAGTGTGGGAAAAGATATTTATTTTAAAAAATAAACATTGCGTAATGAATTAACTTTAAAGAGAGTCGATTAAAGACACTAGACAACACTTACTTTTAAATTTTTCCGGAACATGTTTCTGAGGCTTTGCCTCTATCATCGGCCGGCTCTCGATGAAACATGTTCCGGAAAAATTTAAAAGTAAGTGTTGTCTAGTGTCTTTAATTGACTCTCTTTAAAGTTAATTTATCATAACAACACTGTTTTCAACACTTCCAAGTAAGGAATTGCGTAATGAATTTTGAAATAACAGCAGTAGATTCTATTTTTAGGTATGTTTTGTTTCCAGATGTTGGCAATACTAAAAAAACATAAGAAAGGCATGGTAACCGGTATCTTTGAACAACAGAGTTTATCTGTGGACTGAGGACGCAAGCGATTTGTTTGTGAAATCGATTTCCATTTGAAAAGAAGTATCAACACCAATGTCTTAAGATAAGTGAAGCCTTAGTGGCAAATATTTTTATTTGTGTAATATTTATTGCTTCACTGTAGCTAGCTTCATATTCTACGTAATTAGCTCTAACATAGTTTGCAGTAAATTACATTTTTCAAATCTATCTTATTTGTCACATCTTATATTAACAGGATTGTGCTGTATTTGTATGGATAAAATGCATATACGTACCAAGCGTTTTCCTCTTCGCAGTTCCTTTAATATGTCTTCTCTCAAAAAGCCAAGAATTCCTTCATGATCAGCACCATTCTGCTCCATATTGGATGAAAGAAGCTGTAATAAAAATGTTTGAAAGATCTTGGATAAATATTGCACTTAATACTGTGCATCAAATTCAGAGCTAAAGGAGAAAAGTGCAACAGACTTGACTTTTTAGTACTGACAATCAAGCATACAGTAATAGTGATCCAGAACATATATCATGGACTGCAAACGTTTTGAATAAAACAGGAGATACTTTATTATTTCTTTTTTTTTACCTAGAATTTCCATGTTTTATGACTGCTTATTTCATTGAATTTATTTAGCAAAACAAGGCTTTCGAACCTTGGTACCGTAATTAGGATTTGATATGAAATTAAAATGCTTTTGGTATTATTTTTCTTAGTCACATGAACTAGTTCCCAAAATTCAAATTACTCCTATATGTTTTAATAAACTGTAGTATAATACAATCTCTTATATTATTCAGACAAATGTGGTACATGATAGAGTCAACATGAAAAATTCAATGCCATGGCCGGGATTTGAACTACAGATCTCCTGGTTTCCGTCCAGTCGCTCTAACCCATTGAGCTACCATGACCAATGTGCCGTCCTGACATTAAATTCTCCAGTTGACTTTTATATTTCCCCGGTAGACCACTAGGGGCTCTCGCATTCGAGATGCACCGTTTGTGGCGACTTACTATCGTAAGTACCAGGCTTCATCAATTAACTAAAATAATAAGAGTTAAATGATGAAGCCTGGGACTCAAGTACAGATGTATTTTTTTATCTTGAAAAGTGCAGAGTTATGCGCAGTGGTATCTGGACGAGTCCACTTCAGAACGGTTACAACTGGAGGGGAGGGCGGGTCAGTTGCGTACCAGTTGCAAGCAAGTGAACACGTGCAGTGCTACTCGGTAATACTACAGCTTGTTTCAAAATGTGCTTGTCTCCTGATTCCAAGAGAGCATTTATAAATGATGCCTCCTAGCAGCACATTAGGAAATAAAGTGCTACATTTAAAAACACGAGAAGTAATAACCAATATCCATAGATTTATAAAAAAGAAACAATGGTCTGGGTCAGCTATAAAAATCTGGGGAAGGGTATCTGAGGCAACAGTTGTGTCTGAAAGCAGTTTAGGATAGTTAAGGAAAGAAAAGCCATTGGTACTAGTGCAACGTCCTTCTCTATACCCAGTAAACAAAGATTAAGAACATGCACAAAATCTAATTTGGATGTTTTAATTCAGAAGTAGTTAGGCGAACTATGAATAATTTTTAAAGCACAGATAAAAAAAGAACAACTTTGAAGAAAGTGCTTATGAAGCTTAGAAATTCTACTGACTTCCAAGGCAGTGTCTGAACATTAAGAAGAGTACTTTTCAAGCTAGGATTATTTGGGGAAAAAAAAAAGCACTAAGTGTGACAGACAAATTTCAATCAAACATCGCACCATACGTGTTGAAGGGCTTAAGTATTTACAAAATATTCCGAGATATCGAAGTGAAGTTTATATGGATGAAACTTATATAAATACAGCACATACTAGACCATATGCCTGGAGTGAAATTCGTTACAGGGACTCTGAAGCGATATTGAAAGGCCGACAGTTGTTTATCATGCCTGCTGGAGGAGAACAAGGTTTTGTTCCAAATGCCTATGTACTATATAAGATCCAACAAAAGCGTGGAGATTACTACCATACTAAGAATTACAACTTAGTTTATAAGAGCTGCAAAAACTGGCTTCGAGAATGAAGTTTGTTTTTAGACACCTTATCCCCTCTCATAATCTTACGCATGTGATGCATTGTGGCGATAGGTGCACTGTCCCCACTACAGTTGCTACTCATCCGTACCATGCAGGATTCCTTTCAAGATAAAATAATACATCTGTACTTACGACAGTAAGTCGCCACAAACAGTGTATCTCGAATGCGAGAGCCCCTAGTGGTTTACCGGGGAAATATAAAAGTCAACTGGAGAATTTAATGTCAGGATGGCTCAATGTGCTCATGGTAGCTCAATGGGTTAGAGCAACTGGAAACCAGGAGATCCGTGGTTCAAATTCGGGCCATGGCATTGAATTTTTCATGTTGACTCTATCAAAAACCTTAGCCTACATACAACTAGTGTGAAGAAATTATTAATTTTCATCAATTAACTAAAATGTGGTATATTTTATTTCAGGACCAAAATATCTTGACATAATCTGTACCCACTTTACTCCAAGCTAAATAAGTACACATAAAATTATGAATTAACTTAAAAATAAACTTTAAAATACCAAATCTATCATTTTGATACATACCATGATTTAATAGAACCATCCTTTGTAAATGGTTGATTATAAAATTCCTATGTTATTTGCCTTTTACAAAATATTTGTCAACTATATGTATAACTGAGAAGACCTAGCAGTTTAAAACCTTTGTGAAAATAATGCAACCATTTCCTCCTGAAACCTCTGTTACCCGCCATTATCAGAGGTACCATTTTATGGGTTGCATATTGCTTATGTTACACCAGCTGTTGTACTTTGCAAATGGTTTAGGACTTCTTCAGACCTTTTATTGCCAACAGAGTTTGTATCATATTACCTTTGTTTACTTTTAACTTCTGAGAAAGTAATGTGCCCATCAATTCATAGATTAGATTAGATTAGATTGATTTGCGTTCAGTAGGTTCACTTGTAGCCAGAAAAGGCTGTGAACATTGAACATGTCTAGAGGTATAAAGTTTAATAGCGTATATATGAACAAAAGTTAACATAAGACACATGTTATAGTATACAGGCAATATGAACAATAATATGGAAAACAAAGCAGGGATAATTATATATGATACAAAATGAAACACTTTTTAAACCAGCTTTCACTTGGCTTATGCCAGTACGTCTCAAATTTTTTGCAATGGATACCATTCTTGTTATTTATTAAATACATATAGATTAAAAATAAACTTTCAGCTTGCATCAAATATTTATAAGTAATGATTTGTCATTGGAATAGTTAAATACTACTTATAGAGCTACAGAAGCATTATCAGGATAATTTGTCATTCAGATAATCTTGTACAGAATAAAAAGATTTTGAGCAAAGGTACTCTCTAACAGCTTTTTTAAAAGCACCGAAATTATCAACTTTTTCTTTAAGAACATTAGGAAGTGCGCCAAATATTTTGATAGTTTCATAGTACACACCTTTCTGGAAGCAAGAAAGTTTAGCACTGGGATAAAAGCTGGCAAATAAATAGCTCTAGCATAGACACTAACAACTGAATAAGTTAGGCCTTTCAAGGAAGTATCATGACACGGTGTCTGTAAATACAGTGAAATCTTTACATGGTAATAAAAACAACAGACGCTGACTTTACAGTTTTATTTTGAATTTCTCTGTACAATTAGTATTTGGTCATATTTCCCTTAACTTGTATCATCTTCATGAGTCTTCTGGGTATCGAACCTACTAAATTTTCAAAATATATTTTGTCCATTTCCACCCATAACTTCAACACTTCTTGTAGCTCCTTAATATTTGATTGTTGCAGCTCTTCTATTTTATTTTTTTATTTGATCCATTTTCTTTTGGAATTAGGTTATGAGAGTTACCAGGTCAGTCAAGTACAGGTGTATTATTGTCTTTTAGGAACTTCTGAACAATCTTTATTCTATGAGCAGGAGCACCATCATGCATAAAGAACTGACATTGATCATTTGGCCAAAATGTGACCAAATGCTGTTGCAACACTTCTAAATAGTTACTTCCCTTCATTGTTACATTTTTAGGGAGAAAGTACAAGCCACCTCTGCCACAATTACCACTAAAGGCACCCCATAGCATCACTTTCTGGATGTTTAACAGTTTTGACCATAAACTTTGAATCTACAGTGACACATTTTTAGGTCTTTTCACCTTTTTGTACTTTCCTCTGACCTATTTGAAAGTGCTTTCATCAGAAAACATTACTTTGCGCCAGTAGTCTGATGTCCAGTGCTGATGTTTTGCAGAAATGTACTCATTTCATCATATCTTCAGTTTGAAAAGGCTTATTGGCAGCACTCTGGACTGGTAAACCTAAGTCTTTTTGAAGCCAATGTCGAATGATCTGGATTGCAACACTTTTAAGCAGTGCTGGATGATCCTTTTTTACCGTGCTGCTGTAATCCATGGATTAGCTATCACTTCATATTTTAGAACGTCATCAGTTCTTGGAGAAGCTTTTCTTTTACCACCTGAGCCTGTCTTTCAAGTTGGTATGGTGTCAAGTGGCAAAGGTGCTGCTGCATTTTTAGGTCGCAAATGGCTTGTCTTGAAACCTTTACATCAGAAGCTATACGAATTACTTCTAACAGAGTTAAAGCATGAGTTTTCTCTTCACAAGTGAGCTTCTTGCATTCCATTTTGTTTATTGGATGCAGAAATACACCTTCAAAAACAACATTGAGATAAAAAATTGGATGACAACACACAAACAATGTACTGTACACAAATACCAGAGGCAGACTCAGACCTGGGCTGCTAAAAGAAGTTGCGGCTGTGCACTTGATAATCACATGACTTCAGCTCCAGCCACCTTTGTTGCGTAGTGGTGGGAGAAGGACAAACTAAGTGCAATGTGTATATAAAGATTTTCCTTGCCCTTAAAATGTAAATATTTCCATTGTAGTGACAGTATGTTCAACAGTAAGAAGGATTCTTAATGAATAAGGACTATGACACATGAAGCATGAAATTAATATAATTTTGAGTCAAACTAGTACTTCATGCTCCATACATTGCTAGTGTTTACCTAGAACATGTTTCATTAGGACCTTTCTAACATCCTCAGTTAATGTCAACTGTTGAATTTATTGTTATTTTCAAATGCTAGGCTTTGGCAATGAAGCCATTAGCTCTCTTGCTCTCCAATATTTCTGTGTAGTGGGTCCGGCAGGTAGGGCTTCACAGGTTAAAAGATGTTCTTCAGACTGTTGAATTTTGATATTTTGGAACTGCTTGGTATCTCTGTTGGTATCGGATAAACCTCAAGTTCGGGTTCTCGCCACCGGTGGTGTCAAAATTGAACAGTTTTCTTCACATTTCTTCATAACTTTTCCTACATGGTTAATGCAGTTGGACCCTGAACACTTTTTAATAAAGATTTCTTGTTCTATAGCATGATTTTCATTCCAAAAACAGCACACTACTGCCAAGTTATCTATTTCTTTGTTCTTGATGTTCCTAAAATACTCTAAGCCTAATGTTCAAGTTCCTTTTGTTTTGCCAATGTTAAGTTTTCACTGTACACACCTGAGTTTTTGTCTGTGGGTTTCTCTTTTGTATTATGTGATTTCAAAAGGTGGTGTACACTGAATATGTGCTGTGGAGCCAAAGTAATGTTATGTTCTTTCAATGGTTTTTGGAAAAAGTATGTAGCTCTAGGATGGTAGTTAAGTTTCTGTATGAAATTTTCTTACTGACTGGGAAAAGAGTAATTTTTTGCCTGCATTTGTGTTGTCTTCAAAATATTAAAATGCTCAGCAAATCATAAAGGTACACTTATGCCCGATTTCACCAACAGATGTTAAGACTTAACACGAGTTTAGCAATAGTTAAAACAAAAATTGCATTTCGCAAACAAGTGTTAGCGTTAACACTCGTATTAAATCTCTTGTTAAACTAACAAGCCAAATTTCTGATATTAAGTCCCTAACAATTGTAAATAGTCAAGATGGCGAGCATGAACTCAGCTGTTGTCGAATTGCTCTATTTATGACTGTCTAAATGGCATTCATAAAGGAGTATGGCCTATGAGGAGAAATGATTTTGAGAAGCTATCTGAAGAAAGATTTTTACGGAGGTATAGACTGTCGAAATATGTTGCTATGAAAGTTACTGCGGAAGTACCACAGAGGTTAGAATATGCATCAAAAACAATATAGCGATCTCGCCTTTGCTTCAAGTATTAATAACCTTGTGATTTTATAATTCACTGAATTATGTGGACAATACATTGTCCACGTCCTGTCTTGAAACGTTCAAGTCACTTGCCCTTCTTCACTCATTTTAAATATACGTAATACTGAGTTAGAACATGCATCGAAAGGAATATGCTGATCTCGCCTTCAAGTACTAAAAACTTTGCGATATTATAATTCACTGAATTATGTGGATAATACACGGTCCACCTGCAGTCTTGAAACATTCAAGTCACTTGTCCTTCGCACCTCGTTTTAAATTTATGTGATACTGACAAGTTATTTGGTGCTGTAGTAGTGACACATGCTTTTGAATTAAATTTGTTTTCAATATTCCCCGTGACATCTTTCTCTTTTACATTCACCGCATCCGTCCTCTTATTTTCCACGATATCCTTACACTTCGTCACCAATTCAATTAACAATTCTTTCTCCATCGATGAGAAATTTGTCTCATGGCTTTATGATTTTGTTCATCTGCCATTTTTCAGCTTGTGCAGACGAAAATGAAAACAAAAGCACATTGCAGGATGTTCAGAAAATAATACAACTCATCCATAGCCTTCTATAGCTGTGATATTTACAATTTTCTTGGCATTAACACAGGTTTAACATTTTCAGAAAACAGGTTGGTGAAGCGCAAGAAATTCAACATTAGTGTTAGCGCTGTGACAATTGTTACGTATCATTTGTTAACGTCGATTTTAATATCTGTTGGTGAAATTGGGCATTAGGCTATGTTTATAAACAAATGAATTGACGTTTGTTAGTCTCACAAAAACTCGAGAATGGCTGAACCAATTTCCCTAATTTTGGTTTTGAAATATTTGTATAAGTCCAAGGAAGGTTTGAAAGGTGACAAGAAAATCCTGATGTGATAATCGATCAGGTTATTTAACTAAATATAAAAGTATGCACGCAAAAGTTTACGGAACACGTACACCTTCCTTCATTTTTGACAAACAAAAGCATCCAAAGTAGAAAGATATTGCATTTTTTAAGAAACTCTTCAAAGCTATTTCACCTACCTTATTTTATTAAAAATGCTTATTTGTTATCAAGACTAAAATTTTATTTAGCATGATGGATGATATACCTTTCGATTAGACACAAAATTAATTTCTGAACGCACTGTAACACAACAAATATTTGATCACAGACAACTGTTGTCAAATATTGGTGAATCCTTAGATACCTTCTCTACAATTGGGTTTGTGATTTCATGAATGTGAATTGAATTGACACAAAATTAATTGAATTCCCTTGTTACTTTGTGAAGTTCACGGAAACTTTTTAATATGCCAAGGATAAGATGCCCTGAGGTAAGTCGTAGAAGTCAGTCAAATGTGTGTCGAGCTGTGTCACGTGTTGACTGCACTGATAAACAGCAAGTTGCAGATAATGCTAATAGTTGTGTTGGTACACAATTTCGATCTTAAGTGTCTCTTTCTTCTGGGGGAGTTGTTTTTGTACAAATCAGTTGACACAGTTATAAACTAGGATGACGTAGTCAACTATTCCACAGAGTTTTTAAATTTATAAGAAATGCCTGGACTCCCACTTCACAATTTAAAATTAAAAGTGTGATCAGGCTGCGTAAAATTAACCAACCACGACTGTGCAATGGAACGAGACTAACTGTGAAAAAACTAATGAATAACATAATCGAGGCAACAATCATAAAGGGAAAGTACAAAGGAGAGAATATCTTGATCCCCCATATTCCAATGATTCCAATGGATTTACCTTTTGATTTTAAGAGTCTTCAATTACCCATGCATTTAACCTTTGTGATGACCATAAATAAATCGTAAGGGCAGTTGGAAGTTTGCAGAATCAACTTGGTGTTTTCCTGTTTCTCTATGTTGCATGTTTGTGCATCGAAAAACCATATTTTTATATATTTATGCACCACAAAAAGACAAAAAATATTGTTTATCAGAAAGCTTTAAATTGACTAACTTAATTGTAACTGTGTTGTATTTAAACTTCACCCCCAACTGCAGAATAAATAACTAGCTTCACATTCTCCAGCAATATCTTCCAACAAACAGCAGGCTTGGCCATGGGTAACCCTATTTCACTGTTACTAGCTAATCTGGTCATGAGCAATTTGTAAACCCACATTACTAAAGCCTTTCCAGATATTTTCAAATGTTGGCATAGATATGTCAACGTGTTTGCTATAGTTCCTAGAAGACTAACTGAGGACGCTATAAAGTTGCTAAACCTACAAGGAAAATCCATAGTTTTCACCATTGAAGTAGTACAGGATGAATGGCTACCTTTTCTAGATTTGAAAATCATAAGAACACAACAGGATTACAATTTGGAATATACAGAAAAGCAACACATATAGACAATGACATTAAATGTAACCCATTTAACCCAGTACAACATCAATAAGCAGTATTCCATAGTTTGGTTCCAGATTAATCAACATTCTGCTAACAAAAACAGAATATGAGCAGGAGTACACTCACATACACCAGGTTGCCCGAAGTGAACAACTATAACACAAATTTCATCAAAAAGTTGATCTACAGACACAAAAGAAACAAAAACTTAAAGGAGATTACTACATTAAACAAACTAGAAAATTCAAACACCAGGTATGGCAAATTTACATTTCATCCAATATACTTCAAAAAATTTGAAAAGATATTTAAGAGCTTCAACATAAAATTGGCCTTATTAATTTTTAGATGAGTCATATTTATTACACATCTGCTTCACTTTCATACCTATTTTGAGGACATGTTTCGCAAATCATCGTTTGCATCTTCTGCTCTTATGTGACTAAAGCTTGATCCAGTGGTGTGGTGGGTGTGGGTAATTCTGGAGTTGCTGCTGCCATCTGTTGATTTAGTGATGAACAAAGAAATGGGACCTCTTGATGAATTTTGAAATTCCTGCTGTAGATGACATCATCAAACTTACCAGAACATTAGATGGCAGCACAACACCAAGCCAGATGCAGACACTGGATGCATCATCAGACAACTACAGAACTGAGGATATAGAAGAAGTTCCCAGACACTAGTGTTCATTAAAAAACTTGTAAGTGGAGAAAAGTATATACAAGATTGACTCATTTGCCTCATTTTAGTAACAATGGCACTCCACTTTCTGAAATACTTTTTATTCTATATAACTAATTCTAATTTGTTTTATTTATATACGTTCAGAGAAGTTTTATTGGTGGCACAAAGTTCGCTGGGAAGCTAGTATAAAATAAAAATAGCATGATATATGCATGCTCTCTGTATTAAGTTTTTTTCTTCTATTCATAAATATAAAAAATTAATAAATAAAATAAATTTAAAAAATTAATACAACTGTAACCATCAAAATGACAGGTTGTTGCTTCTAGGAAGACCAAAACCACTCAATCTCTCGCAATAAAGTTGGTAAACATAATAATTACATTTTTTAAAAGATAAATAAAATATTTTTTTACAAATTATATAAGAATAAACATGTGAAAGCTATCAGAAACCTTGTCCCTAATGCTCTGCTGTGTCACATTAAGATTTTCCCTCTAATTTTTTTTGGAGGGGGAGGGTAATTAACTTCAATGTTAACTCATATCAGACAATGAACAATATGGAGAAATTATGGTAAAATGAGCCCAGGGTTAATAGCCGTTAGAGTTGGTCACCTGACATTCATTTTTCAGGATAAAAGAAAACCCCAGAAAAATCTCGAAGGTATGGCAGACACACTACCAGCAACCTTGCTGAAATGAGCTCCAAAGTCTGTATTATATGAACACCCCCAAACAAATGGTAGGGCTACTTGTATCATCAATGTAGGTTTACATAATGGCCAAAATACAATTTTAACGACAGAAAAAATTATACACATTGCAATTATAAGATGACAAACACCCCACTTGTACCAAAATAATCGTGCCTATTGCTGAGTTATAAATTTTTCAGGCACAGCATCATTTTCTTTGGCTGCTGTATAAATATGCAACTTCTGCTAGTGTTAACATAGTCTTTAAAGGACTTAAAACTGGTTTTAAAAAAAAGCTCCAGAGATTTGATGACTATTTGAGACTTTCCACTAAATGAGAATGCAATAATTACTTACCAGACAATAATAATGCGTGACAATGTCGCCCATTCGATGGATCTTCCCATACAACACCTCATTATTTTCACTTGTATTGCAAAAGCAACACACACTGTTTGAATGCTGCTTGGTCTGTACATTCTTTGTTGAAGGCTAGAATAGAATAGAATACTTTATTCATCACATTACATTTATCTAGTTGAGCAATGCTCATAAGTTGGTAACTTGTCAAGATTTAGGTTTAAGGTTAAAAAACTAGAAACAAAGACTGCAATATTTACTAACTATAGTAAAGCAAATAAATACCAAGTATGTACAATTTGTAAATTTCCTAAAACTATACACTAAGATGCATTGAAATTACAGTTCATCATCCAATTCATCATTCCTCGACTGAATAGTATGCCTTACTGGCAAGTAAACTTTTAATGGAGTTTTTGAAGAGATTTTGGTTTTGGATTTTCCTAAATGATTGCAGCAAATTATTATATATTATTTTAATTATTATTTATTAATTATTATTTTAATTCCCATATAATGTGGACTTTTGTCAAGTAGTGCTAACCTATGAGCTGGATATTTGATGTCTTTTTCTTCTTAGTGTGTTCATGTTGACTTTCTAGAAAACTGTTCTAATTATTATGTACATATAAAACCAGGTTGTAAATATATAGGTAAAAATATATGTGGTCTGTTTACAGTGGTCTGCAAGCAAAACAACTTGAATGGGTTATTATGCATATGATTTTTTTTTAATTCAGAAGATTCTATCACAATCTGTTGCATTTCCACATGGTTACCATATGAATATAATGAATGCAAGTAACTCTAATATATGATTTTCCTTGTTTCTAAATTTGTTATTTGAAAGTTCATTATCTTCTCTTAACATTTCATTGAATGACCACATTAACTTTTAATAACTTATGAAAATGTTAAATATTTAGTGAACATTCATCACCACCCAAAAGGAAAAAGAGAAAGGATAAACATGTGCTGGAGACTTATCTCTTTAGGGATTTAAAAAGGCTTAAATAATAAAACTGAAAAAGAATGGCTTATGATAGTTTATGATGTATCACTTTTATTCTCCCATACTCGTGTAATTTTCTCAATGTTATACAGATTAGATGGGACTTTTGATTATTATAATGAGGTCTGTCCAGGTCATTATCATGAAGAAAAAGGGACCCTATTGTATAATATATACAGGATGTAATAAACTGGTAAAATTTTAGTTAATTGATGGAAATTAATCATTTCTTCACACTAGATAGACTATCAAACTGGTATAAGTTACTTAAGGCACTTGCGAGCTAAGTTGAATTTTATTGGCGAGTGAAAAATTTGAAGCGTTAGCACCATGAGTTTAAATTTCAAGAGCATGATAAACATCAAACCTTACTAGTCCCATAGGTATTTTGATCTGTTACCTAAGAAGAATTAGAATAACTATGGAAGGGATTTGATACTGAAACCTGTGGTTTATTATACCTAAGCCCCAAGTGGGGCATCCCCGGGAGGAAGGATGAGGCAAGAGGATACAAAGGGCAGCAGACCCAAGGAGTCACAACAGTACTGAAACACCCACCAACACTTTTACCCTGAAAGAGACCACCAGATGAGAGATGTGAAATGATAATGGAGTTGAAATGGAGGGACAGAGAGTTCGGTGGATGTAGTTAACCTACCCAGTATTCATCTAGCAATCCAGGAAAACTCCTGAAAAAACACATGGGTAAAGTAGATTGACCACGGGAATCAAACCCGAGCCTCCCAAATGTGGGCCACATATAAAACAGCCTGAACCATCCCGCTCAGTTACATAAGAAAAAATAGATTTGAATTATGAATTATAAAAATATTAAAAATCATTTGAACATTACATATGTCGTATATTTATTTCTTGTTTTTCAGACAACTAAAACCTTGAACATCAGACTAAGCCATCTGAGGTAACCAATAATCAAAGAGACTATAATATGTCTGACATATATTAGAGAGGTGTTCCTGAATAATGTGCTTTTGTCTCACAAATGGTCTTGTGTTCCATGCTTATGTGCACTTCGTTAAAAGCCCAAATTTCATATTTGGACAAATCTGTCTTTGTTTCATTCTCAGAACATCTACATCATGTAACAAAATTTAATAAACCAAAGAATTTAATGCCATTAGAGGAAGAAATCCACTGGATTAAAATCAGACAAATGAATTCAGTGTATTCCCTCAACCAATCAGTATTTGCAAAGAGTCCAAACAGATGCTCATGAACAATTCCACTCAAAAAATTTTACTGGTCATCTAATTTGTATTTCTCTCGGTTCTATTTCATTTAAATTTGCAAAGAGTCCAAATAGATGCTCATGTACAATTCCACTCAAAAAATTTTACTGGTCATCTAATTTGTGTTTCTCTCTGTTCCATTTCATTTAAATTTTCAAAAGGGTCTGATTAGACTGTGCTGACAATTAAATATAGGTGTGTAAGGACATATATATTTATTTAAAGAAAAAATCTGAAGAAATCCAAGGTCTATTTTAAAGTAGATTCTGAAATGAACATTTAGATTGTGTACTCGTCAGCAGAGAATGAAGGGGTAAACCCCTATATGAATGATTTTCAGTCATGTTTAAAACCTATAATTTGCAGCATAGCCTTCATTGTACGTTACAACAAAACTGATAAATTCTGACACTCGAATTAAGATAAAATGATTTGAATGTTCAGTATTTGTATTTTACCAATACACCGATGGGTAAATTAATCAGCAATCAATGCTGATATATATTCAGGTTGGATATTCGTTCTCTCTTTAAAGACAAAAATAACATAAGTTTAAGTTTCTGGCAAATCATTCTTGAAAATGCAACAGCTTTGTCATAAGTACTCTCCAATGGCTTTGAGAAAATTTAGTATACAACTTAAAATCCATCAGTGGGATACAGAAATTAATGAGTACTTTTCATTTGTTGTACTCTGTAATCTAGGGGTAACATGCTAGCCTTTGGTCTCTGAGATTGCAAGTTCAAACCTAGCAGAGGGCACTGAATTTGTCTGGATGTGAAAACAGTTTAGCATGACTTCCAATGGAAGTGAAACTGGTGGTCCCTCGCTTAAGATTTATGGCACATAAAAACCCCTAAGCCTGATAGAGGTCTCTGATCAACATTAAGCAGTCTTTCGTGTCCAATATGGCATGGGTCACCAAGAACCACAGCAGTTGAGAAGCATCTACAAATAAAATCTAAATTTCAATTTATTTTCACTTTTAATGTGTTACTGTTCCTAAATAAAACTGTAAGAGCAATTGCAATAATTGTAATAATTCTCTTTTGGTATATGGCATTTATATTTGGTGCGTGGAACAGAATCTAATATAAAAAATTGTTGATGTGTGTTTGGAGGAATTTAGTAACAATGACGTCAAAATTAATAAACCAACCACAAATAATTTTTATATAAAAAATTGTATTTATAAATTTAGCTTCATCAGTTCCAAATGAATCTCTACACTACCACAAAGTTCCTATTGTTCGGCCGCTCTATCTCCGGCTCTGACATTTCTCAAGAGCGGAAGCGGGTTGTTGCCAGTTCTTTAACGGAAATTTCAAGCAGAGCAACATGCGTATTTGAAATATTTCACGTATTTGCGTATTTCACGAACCAGTAGCCATATTATTATAATAGCGATAATAACATGACTTATGAACACTAAAAATCTGAATTCACGGACGAAAAATATACCAAAGAAAGTTTACCAGCCCAAATAGCTAAAAGGCCACGTAGCTCAAACAAAGTTAACCTGGCAACATGGTGTTGGGTTCGGAAGCCACACCTAGCAGCGACAATGCTGATTGGCGCTAGCAGACAGTTTTAACCTCCTGACCAGAGCACCGGATGTACAGACTCCCAGTACCACCAGCAGATGTAATTAGTGTGCGTGAAAGGTGTGAACGAAATATTCTAATAGAGTTTTGTTGTAATGAATATCTTGCATGATAATGAAATTGCAAGTTGGATTTTATTGTTTTAAAGCTAATATGGTCATATATTTTCATTTTAAAGATAATATGTTTTCAATTGCTCATTACTGCATGTTGATACTATGAACCTTCCCCCTCCACTTCTTGCAGTCGCAAAACACCAGAGCCAGAGATACAACGGCCGGACAGTAGTAATATTTTTAACTGATAATATATACATAAAGGATGCTTTATAAAATTCTTCAATATTTATTTTCACATCATTGCATTCTAATGACACTACATTTTACTTTGGGAAGGGGGAACCTGCATAATATCAAGGTAGATAGGTGAGGGCCACATTGTGGTATTGCCAACTATATTACACTACGAAAATTACCAAAGTATACAGAAACTCCTATTGCTAATTGTGTAAAACCCAATGATTTTTTGAAAAGGATTCAGAGAAAATGTTCTATTCAGTTTTTCTAATTGTCCTTCGCAAAAGCGAATGCTTGCAAGAGATCACAGCGTAATGAAATGAAATGCCAACAAAAAATAATTTTTGTGGCAAAAAGCTCTTACAATATTTCATTCGGTATGCTTTATTAAGCTATGGAATCTATACTCTTCCTACCCTAAATTATACTTAAAAAAATTAATGGCTAGGTCATTTTTGGAATTATACAGTATTGCTGTATTTCTTAAACAGCCGATGCTTGATCAAAGCAATTTTTCAACAACAATTCTGATTAAGCATATTGTCGCGGTAACAGGCATAAACAGTTTCGGCGCAAATAGATAATACACAGCGGATAAGGTTTCACGGTAATAAAGAGCTTGATAAGCAGCACGGCTAGTGTACACAAAGGACTCGCCGCCACATATAGGATTTCATGTCTGGAAATTTCTAGAGATATCTCTATTGACGGAGAATGGTTGTTTTTCTTGTTTGCTCGAGAAGTTTCTCGAGTTGTGAATTACATATAAAAGTGATTGCGACACACCAGCTGGACAGTTGTTGTGTAACAAAAGTTGTGTGTAAAACGAGATTCAGCTGTGAAGTGTTTGTTATTGTCCTCGACCTGGGAAGATTTGTTGTGATGTAATGCTGTTACATGAGAATTGAACAGTGTATTTCGGCAAAAATAAAGGAGATTTTTAATTTCTGCAACTCTGCCTTTTAATTCTACGAACCCACAAAGTCACAACTGGTGTCAGGAGTGCGACATGGACGCTGCATTGGAAAAGATTTTGGAGAAGATGATGGAAATGAAGGCCGAACTGACCTTGGAAATGAAAGCAGCTGTGCCGAGAGGAGGTATAAGTGAGACTACTCAACCTGGCAGACACCGATCACAACGTCAAGACCGGAACGGAGCTTGGGACGTGCGAGCCCGTGCTCAGCGTAACCGCAATCGACAACACACAGGAGCTGGTGCCGACCCAACACCTGAGGACCCGGCTGGAAGGCTGGAGAACGTTCGACAACTACTGAGGTGATACCAGAACGTCTTCAGCAAAAGCGACAGTGAACACGGCTGCACGGATAAAGTGCTTCACCGCATCGACACCGGAGACACCCGGCCTATTCGGCAACCACCTAGACGCGTTCCGCTGGCGAAACAAGCGGCAGTACGGGATATGGCAGACGACATGAAATCCAGGGGAGTGATTGAAGAGTCTGAAAGCCCTTGTGTTCCCCTATAGTTCTGGTGACAAAGAAGAATGGCGAGCTACGCTTCTGTGTGGACCACAGGAAGCTGAATGCTGTCACCGGAAGGCCTGTTTCCCCTTACCCCGAATTGACGATACCCTGGACACACTAGCTGGTGCTCAGTGGTTCTCAACCCTGGACCTGAAGTCGGGTTACTGGCAGGTGGCTCTACACCCGAGAGACAAGGCAAAGACTACATTCTCGACAGGCCAAGGGCTTTGGCAGTTTATACAGTTATGCCCTATGGCCTCTGCAACGCGCCAGGTACATACCAACGCCTCATGGAGTCAGCGATGAGAGGGTTGACTTACGACGCCTGCCTGCTATACCTGGACATCATCATCGTCGGCAAGACTTTCGAAGACCATCTGCAGAACCTGAGTAAGATGTTACAGAGACTGCAGGCGATCAACCTGAAGTTAAACGTGAAGAAGTCCCAGCTCTTCCGCAAGGAAGTGAACTACTTGGGCCACATAGTCTCACCAACCGGAGTGGCCATAGACCCGGAGAAAACCCAGGCTGTGAGAGATTGGCCTCGGCCAAAGGATAAGCGAGAGTTGCGCAGTTTCCTGGGGCTGTGCAGTTATTACCGCCGTTTCATAAAGGGGTTCTCCAACATCGCCAAACCCGTTACCCGCCCGACAGAGGAACACCGACCCTATGTGTGGACGGATGGCGCTGAAGGCGCTTTCCAGCACCCGAAGAAGACCCTGTGCAGTGCTCCTATTCTGGGATTTCCACAACCAGGCGGCACCTTCCTTGTGGACGCAGACACCAGTGACCATTGCATTGGAGGCATCCTATCCCAAGTCCAGGATGGCCACGGATAGCCTACTACAGCAAGACGCTATCCAAGGCAGAGCAGAACTACTGTGTCACCCGGCGAGAATTACAGGCAGTAATAAAGATCTTGGAACACTTCCACAATGGCCTGTACGGTCAGCCATTCCACCTGAGGACTGACCATTCCGCCCTAACCTGGCTATTGAGCTTTAAGAACCTGGAAGGCCAGAGGGCACGTTGGGTTCAGAGGCTGCAAGAGTACGACTTCACCTCTGAACATTGTAGAGGGAAGATCCACGGTAATGCAGACGCCATGTCTCGAAGACCTTGCCCAGAGGAGTGCAGCCAATGCACAAGGGTGGAAGAGAAGGAGCGTGCCGCAGCAGTCCGAGTAGTCACAGCAGTGCTTGCAGATGGCTGGGATAGCGCAGGCCTGAGGAGGGAGCAGCTGGCGGACGCAGACTTGGGGCCACTCTTGAGAGAAGTGGAGGCAGGGACAAGACCAACCTGGGATGACATCGCACCGAGAAGCGCCACCTACAAGTCGTACTGGGCCCAATGGGAATCATTGAAGACAAGAGAGGGCGTGTTGTTCCGGGTATGGGAATTGTCTGATGGGAAGACGCAGAGGGAGCAGTTGGTACTTCCCCGAAGTAAGGTCCTAGAAGTCTTGGAGGAAGTGCACGCCGGTACTTCAGGACACCTGGGATCGACAAACTCCGACAGCGCTACTACTGGCTGAGGCTCCGAGCAGATGCTGAGAGATGGTGCCGTCAATGTCATGTGTGCACGGCAAGTCGCGGCCCCCAGACTAGGAGCCGGGGTCGCATGCAGCAATACGTCGGAGCGCCATTCGAAAGGATCGCCGTCGACATAGCTGGACCATTCCTCGTGTCCGACCGAGGCAACAAGTACCTGATGGTGGTCGTGGACTACTTCACTAAGTGGCCGGAGGTGTTTGCCATTCCGAACCAGGAGGCGAAGACAATCACGGACTGCCTTGTGGAGCAAGTGTTCTGCCGATTTGGGGTGCTATTAGAGCTCCACAGCGACCAGGGCACCAATTTTGAATCCAACCTGATGAAGGAGGCACTAGAAAGACTTGGGGTGAACAAGACCCGCACCACACCCCTACATCCACAGTCGGATGGCATGGTCGAGACATACATCAAGACCTTAGAAGAGCACCTGAGGAAGGTTGTGGCCAGCCATCAGCGAGACTGGGACGCCAAGGTGCCACTGTTCTTACTGGCCTACTGCTCGTCAACACATGACACCACTGAGATGATGCCAGCCAGTTTAATGTTTGGCCGACCGTTACGCCTCCCGTGTGATCTGGCTTTTAAAAGCCCTCGGACGCAAAACAGCAAGCAACCGAGTATGTGGAGAACCTGGTGGATCATCTCCACGACATGCATGAGATGGCTCGTCAGAACATCCAGAAGGCGAGCGGTCGCATGAAGACCCGATACGACAGGCAAGCCAACAGCAAGGTTTTCCGCAGGGTGACCTAGTCTGATTGTACCGCCCTACCAGGACCAAGGGATGCTGCCCGAAGCTCCAGCAACCATGGCAAGGACCGTACCGGGTGGTGAAGAGGATTAACGACGTGGTCTACCGCATCCAGAAGGTTCCCCGAGGGAAGATGTTGGTGGTACACCTATATCGTCTGGCCCGCTATGGTGGAGCTGTTCGGGACGACCAGTCTTGAGGAGGGAGCAGTGTCGCGGTAACAGGCATAAACAGTTTAAGGGCAAATAGATATTAGATGGCGGATAAGGTTTCACGGTAATAAAGAGCTTGATAAGCAGCGCGGCTAGTGTACACAAAGGACTCGCCGGTACAGATAGGATTTCATGTCTGGAAGTTTCTAGAGATATCTCAATTGACGGAAAATGGTTGTTTTTCTTGTTTGCTTGAGAAGTTTCTCGAGTTGTGAATTAGATATAAAAGTGATTGTGACCCACCAGCCGCACAGTTGTTGTGTAGCAAAAGTTGTGTGTAAAACCAGATTCAGCTGTGAAGTGTTTGTTATTGTCCTCGACCTTGGAAGATTGTGTTATGTGATGTAATGTTGTTACGTGAGACTTGAACAGTGTATTTCGACGAAAATAAAGGAGATTTTTAATTTCTGCAACTCAGCCTTTTAATTCTACGAACCCACAAAGTGATTTCAGTAGGTAAAATCTATCTTCGCAATGTTTTTTATTGCTACTCAAAAAGTTGTGGAGTCTGGATTAACTTTCCATAGCTCTGTGTTACAGCAAAACCTGCACAATGCAATATGCAGGAGCGTGCGCAGCTCATAACCCAACGGTCTGTGAATGGTAACCATGCTCTGCTATCAAACCAAACTACTGCATCTTTAAGTTAATTGGTGGAAATCAATCATTTCTTCACACTAGCCGTATATATGCGAAGGTTTTGGATGGACAGTCAAAATGAAAAAAATTCAATGCCATGGCCAGTTCAAATCTCGGCCATGACATTGAATTTTTCAAGTTGACTCTATACTGCATCTTTGTTAGCAGTTTAACTTTGTTTTGTCTCATCAACATGATGGATTTGTCAATATACAGATGGAAGCTCGGATAATGAGGGAAAGGTATATGGCAAGCCTATCACAGGGTGTAGGAGTGTCTTTTCCTTAAGGTGATTGGTGCAGGAATACTTCAATTGAAAAAAAGTATTGTATTCTTAAAAAAACTCCATCGCTTACATTAGGAATACTTCATCCAACAAACAAACTGCACAGTCATAAATTGGTCACACTGGGAGCATATCACAGTTTATTTTGTTGGCAGGGGAAGTAGATTTGTTAATAGTATTTTATCTCATTATGGCCACAATGATTCTCATAATGTGAGAAACAATTGTATTTTGAGCTGGGCATTCATGGTGGAGGATGTTCTCTTAAACACTTTATGCTGGATCAAGAAGTTTATGTTAGAGTAACCGTAATTCCATAAAGCCCCTGCATTTAAAGTAGCTTAGAATCCCATCCAGCTCAGTGGGAGTGGTAGCAGGTGCGATGATGCATACTCTAAGGGATTTAGGGAAGCTCTATGATGCCATCCAAATCGTCTGCTTCACTCGTGTAAGGAACAGTAAGTCTCCCGTGATTATTTGTTTATATAAATATTGCCACCCCTCACCAGATTACTCCCCTTAAATGACCTCCCAATATCTCTCAACCACACAGATCTTGGTCCCATACAGTACTTTACTCGTCTTTAAGGTGAGTGGAGTTAAATTAAGCGAAATCAAATCCAAGTAGTAAACAAATCCTCATCTTTTGATACCCTAATATAAAGTAGGTACAGAATGTTAAAACTGAGTATACTAATTTAGAATTGACTTACCATTCTTGCAGTTTAATGGAGAAGCTGCACAAATAATTCTTTAGTCAACAATGCATTGACACGTCTTCATGCATTGACACATCTTCATGCATCACTTGTATCTGCATCTAAAACAACCATGTACTCCCATTTTATACAGCACCTGAAATATTTAACTGGAGAAAACATTCATACTTAACCTAGGCTAACTGAGGTTAAGTTAGCTCTACATAAGTAGATTTAATAAAAGTATGATTTTTGTATATTGCAGGCCACTAAGAATTAGATGATAGGAGTGTAGCTAGTACATTTTTGGTATCCGACATTCACTTTCATGCTGTACATCAGCTTTCTTCTGCATTTACTTTATTGTTTAAACATGAAACTTTTACTGTAGTTGACTCAGGAGAATGATTGTCCTTAAATGTGCTACCATGCATTGAAGAGGTGAAATTCTTGGTAGGATGCTATAGAGTAAAATTTGGCTCTTCTTTAGAACATGTCCCATAAGAAATTTTGTCTAAGTCCAACATAGGAGGCACGCACGAGGGCAGACAGAACCTGCCGAAGTGGCATGCACTGACGTTAATAGCAGACAACTTTCAACAGTGCCAACATAGATTCAACAACACTACTTTTTGTTGAACTGCTGGGTCTTCTCTTATCTACGTTTTTAAAACAATTGTCCGATATGACAATTTTAGAGGACGTAAATCACAAAACAGAATAAAAATAACAAGAAATAAACAAATAAAAAATAAATCTCTAGTCGATTAATATTTAAACAATACAGAGTATTTTTGATGGATGTAAGATGGCATCGCACTCTCGACACAACATTCTCGTTCTTAGCAAACTTTTGTCATACACAAACTGCATACACTTTTCCTTGTCTTCGCATAAAGGCGCAAGATCAATAAATCTTATAAAATGAGTCATTGGTTTCAGATACAACTTCCACCTAATAACTTTATTTACTGAATGCCAGGATCTCGGTGGAATAATCAATTTCAGATTTACAGTTAAGCTACTACCTTCCTAACAATGGGTAACAATGGCACATGCACTATGCACCTGTGAAGTTTCAAACATCTGTAAAATAGATGCTTGGGGTGTTGGTCTAAAGGTTGGCAACAGAAGCTTACGCCAATAACCGTGTCAGGAGCACTACAACTGCGAGGTTACTTCCGCAGATTCCATCAGCCCTCGTGCATGCCTCCGATGTTGGACTTGGACAAAATTTCTTACGGGACATGTTCTAAACAACATCCATAAAATCTTCTTTACAAGTCAAACAGCCCATGTCGGGCCTCAGCCTGCCAGCCTCACACCCATATATGCAAGGCAAAGGTGGGCAATCATCCAACCGATATGGGGAGCAGATGTGGGCAGCATCATGGCAACCCCAAATGGAAAGTCTTTCTTGACCAGGAACAGAGTAACATCAGCACTTCCAATTTACTGTCTATTATGCAGTTGAAATGTAAGCACTGCCAATGTTTCAACAATTGTGGTTTCTTGTATGATCATAGTTATACACTGGCGGAAAAAATGCAACGCCCTTCAGGACTGTGTTCATTCAAATATGGGCATAGTATGTGGATAGCAAGTTATATATAGTACTGATTAAGTTATCATATGATGCTATCTTTAACTCAACTCTTAATTAAAGTTAAGCAATCCTTGATGGTGTTGCATTATTTTCTGCCAGTGTATGATTTTACAGGTATGCAGTTTTACTTATTTACGGTATCATAATCGTTTTGTTTAATGCAGTAATATAATGTATTACTGATGCTACTTCAGGTAATATTTGTTCTCCGTAAATAAGTTACATTTGAAGCAGGGTGTAAAACCTTTGAGCACTATCTTAGCTTCACTTGTATCAATCACAAGGTCACAGATAACCTGAGCCTAACCAGTTAACTTTTCTCTAAACTAGAATTGCCTTCACGTAAAGTCACTCAAGTTGACACTGAATTTTCCAGCTTCCATTTTCACTCAGTCTAAGTTTTAAGCAGCTTACCTAAAGCAACAAGGAAGATTACTTTCCTACTAAGCTAAAAATTAAACATTATTTTAGTTTGGTAATAACTTTAGGTTATTAAGTATTTATGACAGGAATATGAAGCTATTAACTTTAACTTTACAAAGTAAACAATTTAGTCCATACAGTTCGAAACATAAGAGTACTGAAAGGACTCCGGAATACCTAATTCTAAGGACAATTTGGGTGACTTTTGTTCTATGGACCAAAAGTTTGTTAGGAAATTCATTCATCTCTGCACATCCAAATTGCTGGGAACGTTTAAATACAAACAATAAACCTAGCTCATTTTGTTCTATGAAATATGACATAGCTCCACCCCCTGCGCGCGGCAGAGAACTTCATAGATGTTCAAATACTCCAATCATTCGGTATCTTTAACACTTTCATTGTTTTGTTCTCGTTCGCATCAAAACTACCAAAGCGCTTTGCATCAACTGTAAGGATCTAAAAGCTTTACATATTAATCGCATAGAAGTGTGAATTTCTACAAGTCAAACTACTTTGGACTACATAGTTACCGAAAACAACATTCCCCAAACAGTTCACCAACTGAAATGATTTCTTAACATATAAAATATTGAACCTACTGGTGTAATTAAGTAGACAGTGGCATGCTGTTTACTATTGCAAATAAGAGTCCTCAGCAACTAATTGTATGCACCAACCATAAATTTCCTCTTCTGTTTCCTACTAAACTGGCGTTTCAGCGGTTTGTGTAGCATGCATAAGAAAAGAAAAGAAAAGAAATGGAATTTAGGCACTAACGTGCCAAGGCTGTCTAGGGATATTCCCTCTTCAGCCGCGAGTTTGTTTTAAATGAGTGTGGGACAGGAGTTTTGGAGTTGAGTTTAGGTGTCAGCCCGTCGTGGGGTGGAATGAAGGTACGTTGTGCGGATGTAGTGTAGGGTGGGTAGAGTATCTCTTCATGTTTTAAGTCCAGGGTAAGACAGGGGCATCGTCCTCCAGCGGGCAGTCGTACATCGATCTTCAGGGTCTTTCACCGACTCGGTCTATTTGTCGGGTGTTTGTTTTTATCTTAAGCTCGGCCTTTTCAGGGTTTTTGTTGAGAGTTGTGGTTATTGCATGGCGTTGATGTTGTGCATGAGGTGGTCAAGGTGTTGTTGTAATTTTTCTTTTTCTGCTTCTTGGTTTTTGTCATATACGTTAATTAGGATGATTAAAGGTGGGTTTTTATTGTTGCTATCTTCTTCTATTGTTTTTATGTTTTGGGCCATGTTGATTAATTTTCGTCTGTATGGTCTTGTGTGAGCGTTATGGATGTATTTGAGCATTTGTTGTGCAACGTGATAGTCAATGGGTGCAGTTCTGGTGTCTTTGTAGATTTCGCTGTTGTTGTGGTTTGGTAGCATCTTATGGGCAGTGCGTAGACATCTGCGCTCAAATGATCTCAGTTTCTGCATTGTGGTTTTATTGATTAGGGGCATGGTGGCAACAGCTGCGTAAGTTAGGATGGGTCTGACTAGGCATTTGTATAATTTGTGAAGAATATGGCTGGACAGACCTCTGTTGTTGAGTCTGGCTAGGAACGTGAGAGTGGCGTGGATTGGTTTGGCTTTCCTCAGGACTTCGTTGTAGTGTTGGTTGATGGTTAGGTTATGCTTGATTAGGATACCAAGGTATCTAGCTTTATCACTGCAAGGGATTTGTGTATTGTTGAATGTTAGCTTGGCGGTGCGATGCTTGTGTTTCATGTTTTTCTTGATGAGGAGAACTTGCGTTTTCTGGTTGTTTAGCGTGATGTGCCAGTTTTTAGTCCAGGTGAGGAATGCGTTGAGTTGCTGTTCCAGTTGTCTTTTAGCGAGAGGCATCCTTGTGTTCGTACTCCAGTACACTGTATCGTCAGCATATTGTGCGAGCTGGGTGCTATTGGCTGGGGTGTGTCCGCGGTGTACACGATGTACAGCAGGCCAGAGATGACGCTGCCTTGCGGTATACCAGTTTTGGGGTTGAATGGATGGGATAATGAATCATTGATTTTAATGTATGCAGTCCGGTCTGTTAGGTAGCTCGCTATCCATCTGATGATTTTGGGTGGTAGTTTGAACATTGTTAATTTGAACAGCAGCCCATCGATCCATGTTTTATCAAAGGCGTTTTTGACATCAAGGAAGGCTGCAACTGTTGTGTGTTTGCGGTTGTAGCTGTCCTGGAAACTGGAAAGTACCCGTACTAGTTGGTCTTGAATGGTGATCTGGTTTCTGTATCCTGCTTGGGTCTCTTAGGTTTAGTGCTATGATAGCAGCGGTTAGTCTTCTGACGATGATTCTTTCTAGTATTTTTGAGAGGGTGGGGATGAGTGAAATTGGGCGATAGTTTGTGTGGTTCGTGTTATCTTTGCCGGGTTTTGTAATAAGGAGTATGTGTGTTTCTTTCCAGGCCTTTGGGTGATAGCCGATTTTCAGTATTGCGTTATATAGTTTGACTATTGCGTTTATGGTGGCATTTGGTAGGTGTTTGAGTAATTTATATGAGATATTGTCCGGACCAGGAGCAGTGTTCTTTACTTTTGAGATGGTGCTTGTGACTTCCGTATGAGTGATGGGTGCTTCGTATGGATCTTCTAGGTCTAGGTTTGGAGCGTTATTCTGGGAGGTGTGCAGGTTTTTGTTGTTCTGGATGTGTGCTGTGACTTGGAAGTGGTTTTCTTGTCTGAACGAAGGGTCATGTGGAGGCTGGAAGAGTTCTTGTTAATGATCTTTAAATATTGCTAGTTTTTCTTCGGTTGTTTGTAGGTATTTTCCGTCGACTTTAATTGGATAATGGGCTGCTGCTTTTTTTCCGTGTGGATTTAATTAGTTTCCAGAACTGGGCTGGGTCTGTGCGGTTGGTGTCGGTGATCTTGTCAATCTTGTTGTTCCAGGTTTGGAAGTTGTGGTTGAAGATTTGGTCTTTTATTTGTTGTTGAATGCGGTTTACAATGGTCTTGTCCTGTGGGTTGCATGTTTTTAGGTAGTGGCGTTGTGCTTTCCTTTTTTGTTTTATCATGTTGATGATGTGCCTTGGAAGAGGTCTGCTGTATGCGTTAATGTTAACTATTCTCTCTGGGATGGCTGTTTTCATGGCTTCCAGGATGATGCTTGTGATTTCAACGGCTTTGGTTTCGATGTCGGTGCAGGTTGTGATGTCGCTGTTGGTGATATTTGAGGTGAGTTGGGTGGCTGTGATGGCATATTTTTCCCAGTCGGCTTTGGAGTAGTCGTAGATCTTTCGTGTTGTCTGTGTTTCTGTTTGCCATGGTTGTGTACGGAGGGTGACAATTAAAGGCATGTGGTCGGATTTTAGGGCTGTGTTGGTTATGATGTTCTCTACTTTGCTATACATTGCTTTCGAAGTAATAATTTTGTCCGGTGAGCTTGGCTGCTGGTGCATGTGGCCAATCCTTGTAGGTCCTGGTGTGAAAATTAGTCTGAGGTCTGTGTGCTCCAGGAGTCGTTTCAGATGTCTGTCATGTTCATTTGTATGTTCATCCAGTAGTTGTTCGTGGTTTGCGTTGAAGTCTGCGGCTATGATGATGTTGTTGAAGGTCGAGTGTAGATAATGTAACAAGTCGCAGGGGAATGGTGAATTTGGTGGGGCGTAGATCGTTGCAATGTGGGTTTTTATTCTCTTGATTTGAATTTGGATTACCAGAACTTCTAGATTGTTGAAATTTTGTGGCAGAACTATGATTGTGGGGTTTAGTTCCTTTCGAGCCAGGATTAGGACCCCACCTCCAGGACTATTAATTCTGTCTTTTCTGAATGTTATCAGGGGGAGAAACGAGAAATTTCTTTTTGGCGTTAGTGTGCTTTCATTAGCATACGCGGGCGTTTCGTTTCTTATTTGTTCTAGATCCGCCAACCAGCGTCACGAATATCGAATATGAAAAGCGAAGGAGGGGAAAGAATCATAGAGGTAAGGTACATTACAACCATGGAGAGAAAGTACGATTCTCATTCGTTCTTTTGTCACCAGGGGTATCTTGTAGGTTTCTTATGTGCGGTTTATTTATATTCATATTTATTGCAACTTAATACAGTGTTTGAACACAATTAAGGCATGTCATTTGAGATGCATACTCTCCTAAAAGTAAACGATCAAATTAAATATACAAGCTAGTCATAAATTGCTTAATGGCATAGAATTTAAAAATAACTATAATATGCTAAAATTAAATAATATGCCAACTTCTACATCATGTCTGGGAAACATTTAATGTCGTCAAAAATAATTTTGCTTACAAATAACTCCCAGCGTTCTCTGTGTGCTCGTCTTGTTACAGCAGTACTATTGGTCTATTTTGTTCCCTTTTCGATTGTAAATAAATTAATAATTGTTATTAGGACATAGAAGTAAAGATAAAATAAGAAACCATGATATAAAGAAAAAGCTGAACATTTTTAACATACATTACAAAATTAAAGAACACAGAGAAAACTGGGAGGAGCACCTACAAAAGATGGACTGCACAAGAATAGTAAGATTTTGAGACCGGAACAGGTCGAATAGCCTAATCCGTGTTAGGCAAAAGAAGATGAAAAACAATTAAGTTATCTTGTACGATCCTACAACACACTGGTATATTAAGGTACCCCGGGTGATTATTTAATTTTAATTTCATTAAAGTTACTCCAACGTTCATTACGACTTAACGTTGGAGCACGTTAGTTACAGAGAGAGAGAGCGAGAGATCGCCAGAGAGAGAAGCATATGACGCAAGGCTAACACATTTTATTATCGCCACACATAAACAGTATGGTAGAGATATTAATGAGGAAGTCTGTAAAAAGTGAAATGAAATTAAGGTACGAGTCAAGAGGGAGACAACTTCGGGCAGTGTGACGTTTTGAGGCGAAGAGCAAGACCGTCAGATAGTGTAATGTCAGGTGACAGCTGTGCAATGCAGATTGCCCAGCTAAACGGTGCAAGAAGTAAGAATTGGAGGGTTTAATCAGCTTGTGATATTACTCTCTCTGAAGCATATGTGCAAATCCTGCAAATGTTGACTCCATATTTCAAGAAGTAGTAATACTTTTTACTGTGTTTCAACTCTTGCAACCCCCTAATCAGTGGATGTCAACAATGCGCCTATCCGGTACCAAATAGAACTTGAATTTACAGTGTGACGATTTATTGAAGGACAAATATAATTACAAGGAAGAGTTGGCTGCCTTTTATAAGAGTGTCCCACAAATCAGATTTCCATGGTATACCGTGAAAAGGTAACACTTCCTCAACGACACAGGCTGACATCATGAACAGGAAACAAATTTCCATTAGAAATAAACAGGCGTTCAGGGACAGCTGACAACAAGAACTGGGTCATATTACTACTATGCAAAAGACTTTTACGATTGCAGTTCCAGAGGTTTCTAATTCCAGAAAGATTACCGCGCCCGGCAGATATATAAAAGCCGGGGCAAGGTCGGTAAAGTCCGTGTGTATAGTAAAAGTCGCATAATGGTTCTAGAACACTGCCCTTCACCCAGAGAACAGTAAGCGAGCCCAGGTCTAACTTTTCTCCTCTCTCTCCTTCCTACTCTTGTTACTTGATACGATATTCCGCGTGAATCGTCTGCCCCCGAGTACTGTTGACTGTAAAGTACTGTGACAGCGTCATACGTATTTATTAATGTTGTTATAATGCCTTCTGTAATTTCAAAGCTAAAAGGAAAGACTCTATATATCAAACTTGTGAGGTGAAAGCTTATGTATTTGAACACTTTAAGGAAGAGACAATGCTAAGGATCGTTACTCTCCTGAACAATTCAGAGTGATTCAGAAACTACAAACAAGATTTGTTACAGTCATCACGATTCCAGTAGTTCTGTTCAGAATGTTGCAAAAAAAGCAAAAACACGATGAGAAAGGAAGGAGTTTTGCAACTCCTGAAAAAAAAGCTCTTCCGAATACAGAGCTGAGGGGTGCCCAATAGTTTAATAGTAACAAAAATACGGTTCGAAGGCAGTGGCGATGACAGCCACCGCATCAAAATGAGAGTGACCTAAAATTGTTTATGCAGGAAGAAACTTTGAATTCATACCCAATTCCCTGTTTATTTATAAATCAGAACATAAAACTGGAGATTTTCACAAATAAAGGAATACTGAAAACTATTTTAGTTAATTGATGGAAATTAATCATTTCTCCACACTAGCCGTATACGGACTAAGATATTTGATATTGGCCCGTATACGGCTAGTGTGGAGAAATGATTAATTACCATCAATTAACTAACATAATAAGAGTTAAATGATGAAGCCTGGGACTTAAGTACTTACAATAGTAAGTCGCCACAAACGGTGTATCTCGGATGCGAGAGCCCCTAGAGGTCTACCGGAGAAATATGAGTCAACTGGAGAATTTAATGCCAGGAAGGCACGTTGGCCATGGTAGCGCAAAGGTTAAGAGTGACTGGACGGAAACCAGGAGATCCGTGGTTCAAATCCTGGCCATGACATTGAATTTTTCATGTTAACTCTATCCAATGAAAACTATATTAAACTGCTACGCAAAATGTTAAATCCCTAATTTACCCCCAAACTCGTTAGTAACAATTAATGCCTGTTACCGTAATACACAAGTACCTAGATAAACCTTCGACTTCAAATTCTTCAATAAGAGGCGTGCTCTTTTAGTAAAAAAATCACAATTTCCCATTTGATGAAAATAGCACCAAAACAAAATTTTAGAATATAATTCCAGCCAACAAGCCAACTAAGAAAAGGTTTTTGATTGACCAAATACTGGAACGTCAGTGCTTCCTTCGTAACCTGCGGATCTGAAACTTATATAATTAATATGGGCAGATATCAACCTATGTACTTGCTTGCAGAACTGTACAGCGAAGGACGTTAAAATGTTTTGCCGCCAATGATTTGAACAAATAGAATGGGGAAAGGTATGCCATCATGTGGATAAGACAAGAGTAGTGGATAAAAGATACACAAACGGAAGAAAGAGTTATAATGAAGACGTGGGATGGAAAGCAGTGATAAAGATGACAGTGATTGTGACGCTACAGGATGAAGATATATCGGGAATATAAGATTTAATATATGATTAAAGGCAACATTGTTTAATTCCGTGCCAAGTTACTCTGTAAATGAAAAACCTTTCTGGAATCATTGTATTTCATTTTCTAAAGACTGTACGACTTACCAAGCGAAGCCTGAAATAAACAATCCAGTTATACTTGAGAGGAAGAAGTCACTGCAATGAGATATCGCTGCCATTGAATTCCAGAAAAAACAACCAATAAGAGACTCTCATCAAAGCTTTCATTTAACTAATCCAGTGTTCAGGAACCATTGCGCGTCCAATACAGTGAGCAGTATGCTGCTTCAAACTGTATAGTAGTGGCGTTCATTGCATCCCAAGTGACATTAAAGTGAAAGCAGAGCTTTCACTTCTGACCACAGATCCCACATGGAAGCGACTGTAAGGGTGCTTCACCCTCAAACATATGAAGCGGTCCTTTTTAAAACATTCACGAAGTTAAAACGCTGTTGCGATGTTTTTCTTGTCCTCAGAACTTCAGTATCTTCTATTAACTTAGACTCTGCACACGTGTTTCTTATGTGTGTTAATTAACCTTATATTTATAGAAGTTACATAGTGTTTTACTTAGTGTAGTTGTAGTTTAATAAATTTATTAGTGTTTAATAATTATTAGCGTTTAGCACTTGCGGAATTTAATTAAGATGTGTAGACCATGGAAATCGACCCTAACATGGATATGCTAACATTGATTTCCATTTATACTTGTAATATATACCTAACAATACTCCTAACTTTTCTCGAGTTCTAAAGCGTTTATGACATTTAATTATGAGGAATGTACAAGATTATCTACTTAAATTGTGTTTAACAGAAGCCGCCGCCCACCCCCCAAAAATTACACTGCTTAACTTTATTCAAAATTGTAAAATTAGCAGACATCCTTGTAAAAAAAACTTCTAGCATTTAAAAAGAGTAAACGAGTTTCCTTACTAGTTTTCCTTTAATTCCTTAGTTCAGTTTTTTTTATTTTTTTATTATTTTTTTTTTCTCTTGAGGTGTTTACTGCTTTGTTAAATAGACTGAAATTTGATTCACCACCTGTAGCTGTCATAGAATATAGGAAAATGTTTTAGGATAAATCGGCTCACAGTTGTAATAAACAAATCTCTAACGTGCAGTCTTTCCTTATTAACTACCAGAATATCCAAAGTAAATATCCCTCGCAAATTCATGCACACTGATGCAATTTAACCCTTTTAAATTGTGATTATGGTCCTACAACAAGGTATCAAAGTGGTTTACTAAGTTTTCCTTGGATATTACGTTAATAATGCACATTTAGTTCTTGTAGATAACATAAGTACTAATGCCACAATAGCATAGGTAAAATATCTCTTTTCAGTTAGGTATCTTATAAAGCGTTGTAACATTATGTATTATTATAGGATATATTAATTATTTTAAATGTATTTGAAAAGATCAATGACAATTTCGTACAGTGAATTCAGCTTGAATTTTTTTCTCTTCTTAACGTTATTTTAAATAACGGCAACCCTGGGTATTCTCAGCTGTAAACACGTGCCTAACATTCTTCACCCCTCCAACCCGGTAAGTGTATCCTAATATGTTTATGGCATTGTGGTTAGGAGTGAGAACAGCTTTTCCGTACAAAGCCAGGTAAGTCTGAGAGATTTTAGCAGCATAAAGGATGCGAGTCACAGAGAATTAAAGAAACATTGTAGAAACGTTTTCAAGCGTTGCATTTGTGTAACAGAAAGACTCATGTAAGTATGCAATGAGCTATCGATTTTGATGATAATAAAGGACTTTTAAGGTGAACGCTTTTCCTCTTTTGTCACATTATGTATGTTTGTTTCGACATACACATGCGAACAATTATTTTCTACTATGAAGTTAGCTGAATCCAATTCCTGGAGCAGCCTGTCGGATCACAATATAACATGCAGCCTTCGATTACACATTTCGCAAACCCTGCGTCCTAACATTAACAAGCGAATAAATACGTAAAATATGAAGCTATTAACAGTGAAGTAAACAAACATATACAAATATAACAATTTGCAACTTAAAACTTCACTTATAAAAATTATGATAATTCATATAAATACTTTGGTTTTTTTATTTTTTTATTTGTTTGTTTTTCTAATCAATCTACTGCAAGTTCGTCAGGTTCCGCTTAGAGCACCCTGGTTAGTAGTAGGTGAAATTGCGGGCGAGCATGCGATGCATGCAAGCGGGTGACGGAAATGCAGGCCAGGGCTGCACCCATGACCGAGGTCCTGAGTGGAGCCGTGGAGCGTGAAGGGGCCTCGTTGGGTCTTGGTGATGTTTTGGAGTAGAGGAGAAGTTTGGTTTGGGGGATAAACAAGTGAGGTGGAATGGGCGAGAAGTTAAAGAAATACTTAGGTGGGCGAACTACTTTGGTTAGTCTACGGCATGCTATGTGGTACTTAGTCTATTTGCAGGCAGCGGGGCTAACCAAGTCGTGGCGTGGCTTCGCCCAAAGGGCGAGTTGTCGTGTTCCTTGTGCAGGTCCGGTATCCATTGCCTGGTCTAGTATGGTTACAGTTGGGGGGGGGGGGCCTCTTCCCCCCGGTCCGCCCACTTGGAAGGCAACCTGTTGGAAAATGAAAGAAAGAAGTGATTAGTCCAGAGATGGTTTGTGCTTGGCGTCTGACTTAATCGGGAGAGAGGAACTCCAGGTAGTCATCTATATCTTCACGTGTTAATTGTCTCGGTCATGTTTCTATCAAATAAGGAAAGTGGCCGTTTGTGTCTATTGTGTGTAGTCTCGTACTATCCTAGGTCCCTTACAAGTGGGTTATGGCAGTTGGCCGCCCGGTCATATAGATCAGCGGCGAGATTTTTTAATGAATTGTTCTATGGTGTGGATCTTAAGTTCCTTATGGAGTATATTTGCAGGGGTGATTGCTGGGACTTTCGTTATGACACGTAAGACTTTGTTCTGGAACATTTGTAACCTTTTGATGTGAGTAGGGGCTGCGTAACCCCAGACAGGAGAGGCGTAGGTAAGTAGCGGGTGCAGGAGTGTCTTGTAGAGGGTGAGACCCATTTTTAGTTGTAGCGACGACTTCATGTTCATGAGGGGATATAAATTGGCTAGTTGGGCGTTGGCTTTTCAGCGAATAGACTGGACGTGGTGATTCCAGGAGAGGCCTGGGTCGAGCACCACGCCCAAGTAAGTAACTTTGTGTTTCCAGCGAATTTGGTTTTGGAATAGGCGTAAGGGAGGGAGATATCTTGCGGTTGTACGGTGGTGTGTTCTTTTACTGAAGACTATGGCCTCGCATTTGTCTGTATTGACTCGGATGCGCCAGTTGGTGAGCCACGCTTCCAGCGCTGTCAGGGCAGATTGTAGTCTATTAACGATGGGGTGCATCTGTGTGGATTGTGCCATTATTGTAGTATCGTCTGCATAAATGACGTATTCAGTTGAGGCATTTTTAGGGATATCATTGATGTACAGGTTGAACAAAACCGGACCAAGCAGGCTTCCCTGGGGAACTCCCGCACAGATCGGCTTTGGGGTGGACTTTGAGGTGTTTACTTTGGACTGGAAGGTCCCTGCTGAAAGGTAGTTGGCAATTCATTTCAAAATGGAGTCTGGGAAGTTGTAGGTATACATTTTACGTATGAGAGCCGAGTGCCAAACTCGGTCAAAAGCGTGCTCAATATCCAGTAGTACTGCAGTAGAAGATTTACGGGTGTTGAAACCCCGGGTGATGTATTCCGTGGCTCTCATGAGCTGTAGGGTGGTGGAGTTGTGAGCTCTGAAACCAAAGTGTTCGGGAATATGTAAATTGTGGTTTTTAATAAATGCATTAATACGTTTGAGTATTATCTTCTCAAGGAGTTTGCTTATAGTGTTTAGAAGGCTTATAGGGTGGTAACTGCCAGGGATGGTAAGGTCTTTGTAAGTGTAAGACCAGGGCATTTTTCCACCTATTGGGATAATAGCCTGAGTCCAGGATGGCGTTAAACAGTCGGGTCATTGTCGTGATTGTCGTGTCGGGAAGCTGTTTGAGGACCGTGTTGGGGATATCGTCGGGGCCGGGGGCTTTTTTATTGGGGAGGCGGCGGATTAGCCAGCGGATTTCCGAGTCACAAGTCTTACGTGTGTTATTATGATGCGGGCGAGAGAGCAGTTCTCGTGTTAGATCGTCGGTTTCGCGGATGAATCTTGGGCAGCTTGGGATGAGATTGGGGGTGAGAGTGCTTTGGAGGTGGGAGGCAAGCGCCTCGGCTTTTTCAATGTCAGTGGTGGCAATTGCGCCATTGTGGTGAATGGGAGGGATGGTCGAGTGGTGCTTAGTTAGGTGTTTGTTGATGCGCCAAACGTTATCATGCTCCGGGTTTAGGGTTTGTAGAACGCCGTTCCACTGTGCAGCGGTGTCTTCGGCCGTTCTCCTGCGTACTTCAGTGTTCAGATCACGGAATCTTCTGAAGTCAAGGGGGTGTCGGGAGCGCTGCCATTTTCTGCGTGCTCTGTTTTGCTCTGCGGCTAGGTGGTAGGGTGGTAGGGTTTTGGGTCCTGGTCTTTTGGAGGCAATAGGAGTGGAAGTTGTCACGGCGTATTTAATGGAGGTTACCAAAGCAAGTGTTATGTGTGACCCTTGGGGGGGGGGGGGCTGGAAGGCTTTCCTCCAGGGTGACACGGAAGACCTCCCAGTTCGTCTTGTTGTAGTTATGTTTCGGGAAATACGGATTTGGGGAGAGAGATCCCTGCAGGGTGAAAATTACCGGGAAATGGTCAGAGGATAGCGCATTGTAGGTCGCTGCATGTACCTGTTGTCTGCCAATGTTTTTGGCCAGTGCAATATCTGGCATGCTGGGTTGCCAGTTAGGGTTAAAGGGAATATGAGTGGGGGAAGATGGAGCAATGACTAATTAATTTGCGTAAAGTGCATGCCGGCATAATTTTGTGCCTGCCCGGTTATTTTCACGGGCGTACCAATCTATGTGCTTTGCATTCAGTTCTCCCGCTATGAAGACGGCTGGATGAATGTTAAGTACCGCGTCTAAGTCCTGTAGATCTAGGTCCTCGGGAGGATTATAAGCTGCTATGAGGAGGAGTTTGGTGGGTCCAATGTGTACGTATACGCCTGTGGCTTCTAATCGGTTAATGGGGGAATGTGCGCCTGGCTGTGAGCACGTCGCGTTTAATGATAATGGCCGTGCCGCCACCCCTTCTGTCTCGGTCGGAGCGGTACGTCAGGTTGTCGGGGATGGAGAAGCGGTCTTGGGGCGAAAGTCTGGTCTCGGTTATGAGAGCGGCATGGATACTGTGTGTCGCTAGGAAGTCAGCGAGTTCCGTTTTATGTTTGCGGAGTCCATAGGCGTTCCACGTTGCCACTCTGGAATTTTCAGACGCCATAGAAGTGGACAGAGGGGTTTAAGAATAAGGAGAAGAAGGAGTCATAGTCCCGGACGATATCCCGGGTGTCGTCCGGCTGCACAAGCAGCAGGCTGATGACATGGAGCAAGGTTTCCCTCACTGTAGTCCACGTCATCCGGACGTGCTCGCAGCTGGGCTTGAAGAACGGCCAGCTCGTGGTTTCCCTCAGGCAGGGCAATCCATCACCTGGCAGCCACCTCTCCGGGGCCATGCTAGGAGGAATAGATGCTGGGGACGGAGTTGTGCAGGGTGCGGGCTGAGTTGAAGTCCCTGGTTGCGGCTGCTGCGGGGGCATTGATGATGGCGGCTGGCTTCTGGTAGGCTAGCATTGGTTTGGCTGCATTTGTCTTGGAGGTAGGGGTTGGTTCTGGTGTTGCTGCTGGGCAGGTGCTGCGGGCTGCTGCTGCTGTGGTCCTGATCTGTTGGCCGCCGTTTCCCTGAGGCTGGAGACCTTTGCCTGGTACACCGGGCATCCCCTGTACCGCGTCCCGTGCCCCCAATAGCGGCATAAGGCACAACGCCTCATCTCCTCTGCTGCTTGGCAGGTGGCCGACTCGTGGAAGGCGGCGCACCTGGAGCAGGTGGGACGGGGGGCCATACAGCGGCGCTCATGGTGCCCCAGAGCCTGGCACCTCCGACACTGCAGAGGGACAGCTGGACGCCGGTAGTCCTCCACCTGGACCCTGAAATGCATCATGACGGAGATGTTGAGACATTTCATAAAGTCGTCCTCTGTAGGTAGCTCTACTAAGTACATGGGGAGGGGTGTCCTTGCTCTGTCAAATCGTCTCAGTTGAGTTATACGGGTGAATGAGCGGCCTGAGGATTTGAGTTCCTCTTGGACTTCCCGGGCAACCCCATCTAGAGGGAGGCGTTTGATGACCGCCCTGTAGGTCCTCTCCTCTAAGGGGGGAGTGACATGAAACTCTAGTCCCTGCTGTTGCAGGAATAGCACCAGGTTTCGGTAGTCGGCAAGGGAGCGCATTCTTACACAGTAGTCCTGCGAGTCTCCTGCTTTGGTGATGCTGTACTCCTCTGGGCGGAGTTCGAGGTCGAACCTCCTCAGAAGAGCTCCGAGGGTTGCAGAGTGCCGTTATCTGATGTATATGGGGGTTGTAGTGTCGTCTTGGCAGCATCTACGTATGTTCGACCCTTGGGTCGGTTGTCGGGTGTGGGAGCTGCGGGCGGACGTGTAGAGGTGGAGGGGACAGCCACTGGAACGTGCTGGGATAATTGAACGTAGGTTTGTGTTGGACGTGCCTGAGTAGAGTTAGGTTTGGAGCCTGATGGGCCCAGGCGTGCTGATGGGGCTGAAGGCTGGGCAGGTACAGCTGGCGGGTTATGCCTAGGCGGCGCAGGTTGAGGAGCTTCACTCTTAGGTGCAGCAGAGGGAGTGGGGATCTGAGATCCGGCGGGTCCAGTGCAAGGACGGTTAGCGGGTTGAGTAGCTAGGTTTGGCGAGCTGGTCGAGCGGTGAAGCCGCGGGTCCTTAGGGTGCAGTGGCCGGGGAGGGGTCCCGGGGTCGGACTGATGAGGTGTGGGCTGATGAGAAGTTGTAGCATCTTTGTCGTGTGAGATCAGTTCCAGTGAGTCATCAGAAGTGTCAGAGTCGGAGGCCATTGATGGAGTGCTCGGAATAGAAGTCGGTGAGAGGGAGAGCTCAGGTGGAGGGGTGGAGGAGCGAGCTCCGCTGTCCTCCTCCACGAAGCGTCGGGCAACAATCTTGCCTGGTGGAGCCAGCTCCTCAGGGGAGTGCACAGTGGCCCTTCCGCACTTCCCCATGGGAGCAGAAAGGACCAGCGGAAATATTAAGTGGGCTGAAGGGGCCTTAAAATCTAACAGCAAAGATGAAAGAAGAAAGACAGAAAAAGAAACAGAGCGAGCAATGGGCGCTGAGAAGCCCGAGCAGCAGAGGGCCGAACCTCGAGAGGCTCCTAAGTGCCGGCCGGACAGCAGTTGGCTGTGGCCTTGCTGCTCTACCCATGTGCAACGCTAAACCACTGCGCGAGGCGTGCAGGCAGTTGCCGGGCGAGCGGTGCTCGCCGCGTCCGAAGGTCTAGCTGGCTCGGACCCCTTCTTCTCGCTTGGACTTTCTAGTCCAAGCTAGTTGGGCTCTTCTGTGAACGATGTTCACTCGGCTGGTGTGGATGGTCCGTCCTACTCGGAGTCTCGACCAAAATCCTTTGGGCTGGCGATTTCATGTAAACTTATACACATCTTCAGCCGGAAACAAAGCTGTCGCCATCCTTACAAACGCTAGATAGATGTTGACATGTTCTTGTACGTACTACCAAACTCTGAAAATGAAACAGATTGAAAAACAGAATCGACTGCCGGTATTTCAAAATTCATTATCCGAAGTTTGTTTTTTAAAATATATATATTTTCCCAAACCATTAAATCTATCGAACCATTAGCTGTTTTAATAATTTAGCTTCTGGGTTTATTTTATGTCAAATGACCAAAAATGATCTGCTACGGCCTATTTATCAGCTTGTTTATACTTGTTACGAAAATGTACTTTTGTTCTGGTTTTTCCTTTTGCCTTTCCAATATAAACTTTATCACAATGGAAACGATTAAACTGATAAATATCAGATTCTTTATTATTATGAATTTTATCTTTTACAGAGTAGTGCAATAAATTTTTAATACTATATATATTTTGAGTAACTAAAGTTACACCAAACTCTTTAACATTTTTTTTTGAAAATGTCTATTAACTCAAGGATGGTAAGTAAATTTTTTGAAATTATAATCGTCTTTTATTTTTCTAAGGGTAGAAATATCATAAACAGATTTTTTTAAATGGATAAAGTCTTTATTAAAGCCATTAATTGAATCAGTATTAATAGTATGTTTATATCCCGGAGAATTTACAGTTACTCCAAAAACTATTCGTCAATGCATGAGCTTTTATTGACGGACGTATGGATAGTGGTAAATCATCAGAATGAAGTACAGCAGGGATATTGTCTTATTTATTGATTAGTGAAAAGAGAATACAATAAAGAAACATAGTATATATTCACATAAACATAATTAAACATAAAAAACTAAAGATATGCAATACATGATGCAAAATAAGTATTCGTCTGCATACTGAAAATGCTGTAGAATGTTACGGTTAGTACTTAGTAGGCCCTCAATTCCTCTTTATAATCTCTTGCATTCTCCTTGGCATAGATTTCAACAAAGATTTTGTTTAATATAAAAATTATTTGTGGTTGGTTTATTGACACTCGTCACTTACTTTTTCATATATTTATGAGAGACTAGAGGAGGCCAGGGCCTTTGAAACTAGTCTCTCATAAATATATGAAAAAGTAAGTGACGAGTGTCAATAAACCAACCACAAATAATTTTTATATTAATTTTGACGTCACTGTTACTAAATTCCTCCAAACACACATAAAGATTTTGTTGCTTCCACTGTAATTTTACGTCATTCTTCTAGTAGAGCGTTCTTTAGATCCTTTATATTAGATATCTGATGATTTCTAATATCTTTGTCCAGTATACACCAGAAATTTTCTATTGGATTCATGGGATTGCGGTGATGTCGACATTCATCGTGCAGTATTATACAACAACCATAGCCTTGCGTCTAGAGCTGTGTGTTTTGGATCATTGTCTGATGTGAAAATATAATCCTCAGAAAGGCCCCATTTTCTTTACGCTTCTGGACAGATGTGTTTTAGGGTCTTTATATCAACCTTGTGATTCATAATTCCACCAATAAAACACAAATCCCCCACACCATTTTAGATCTTGTAGCCCCAGACAAGTACTGAACAGCCTCCATATATTACTGAAGCTGTTATATTTTTCTCCTCAAGCTCACAATTCTTTTTTCTCCACACTATTACTCGCCCTTTTGAATTATTAGCTCAAGTTAACTCTAGTCAGTAAATACAATCTTTTCCCAGAATCAAACCCATCGTATTTATGTTCCTTTGCAAAAGCAACTAGCTTCTTTCTGTTAATTTTACTGATGTATATTTTTCTACGGGCTGTTCGGCCACCATACTCAGCTTCATAAAGCACGTTTCTTTTAGTTTGTGCTGAATAGGACTTTCCTGTGTGTGTTTCAAGTGCAATAGCAAGTTTTGGAGCACTTAGTTTAGAATTTTTATTGACTTTTATAAGTAACTGTCGTTTCTCCATCTCGGATAGAACTGCAGGACGACCGGTTTTTGATGGATTTTCATAAGTTTTGTTCTGATCAAAAATGTGTCTTCACTGTACTGGTAGGTCTTCCAATGATTTCTACAATTTCTTAAAAAGAGTTTCCTTTTTTAAATAACCTGATGCAAATTTCTCTCTCTTCTTTTGTAGTTTTACGACATTTTCGACCCATATTACTTAAATAGCACTTAACGGCTTTGAAAACAGAGATGAAACTGTCAACGACAGTGGATGAAACACAACTACATAACAAAAGGGAAGGGAGGCACCATACCTGGGACCTTGTTTACTAGACGAATACTTGTTTGACATCAAATGGGACATGATTTTAAGTAATGTAGAACTGTTTACTGATTAAGCAATATATGAACCTAAATTGTGTTTTATTTTTAAATCTAGATATTATCCGATGTATGGAAATATTATTATTCGTTCCTTATCTATATTTTTTTTTAACTGTGCTTCTTATATTCTATGTGCTATGATATGACTAGACGAATACTTTTGGGGTATCTGTATAAGAATCATCGTCATTTCTTATAAGATAAGTGAAGTTTTAAGCTACAAATTGCTATATTTGTATATATTCATATTCATTTATTGCATCCGTAAATCATACAACTCATTATGTGGAATTGTCAAATTACTAACTACACAAAAAATAGTAACAAAAACAAGAATTACAATAAGTTGTTAAGCATAATAACCAAATTAATAATTAAAATTTACATTCCTTTTATTCCCACCCTTTGTCATTTAAATACTCTTCTACTGAGTAGTAACACTTTTGTAACAAATACTTCTTTGATGTGTTTTTAAACTTTCTGAAGGACTCAATGTTTTTTATTTCAGTTGGCATTTTATTGTAGATACGAATTCCGTTGAATTTAAAACTGTGATCATACATCGAGATTTATGTGTAAGAAATACGACTCATCTAAAATTTAATAATGTGCTCATACATTTTCTTTTTATGATAGGTGACATGTAAGTTTGAACTATTTATCGTGTTATGGTCATGAATATCATTGCTTTTTTGAAATTTATCTAAGTTCGTATTAACCTGTACTATTATTTCTAAAAGGTAAATTCTTGGTAATAACAATATGCCTAATTTTTTGAACCATCGCTTACAACTATCTGTTCTCTTTAAATTCATCATAATTCTAATTACCCTTTTTTGGATTATAAATACTTTGATAATGTATGCTACTACTATTTCCCCATACTGTTATACCATAAGAAATTAATGATTGAAAATATATATTATAATATATTAATATATTAACAAGCTAGTTAAAGAAAAGAGAAACAGAAAATGCCAAAAATATCCAAGCAAGTGTTCTGTACAGGTCTCTTTTAAATTACAGAGAAAATTGTATTATGCCATATTTTATTTACGTTATAACACGATTGTTCTTCACATAAACTAGAATTGTTATAAATATTCTCACAGCGTAGACCCACAAAGTAATTCTTTATAATCTATGATCAATTTTATAATTTACCATTTTATCAGTATCAATATTATTAAACATCGGACATCATTTGTGTTATTAAAATCAATTGTTTCCTGTATTTACCAGTGGCGGCTCATGCCGAAAAATAACAGCGTGCTGCAGGGAAAAGTTTTGAAAAATGAAGTTCATGCGCCGATATTTCTTCCTCAATTTTTAGATCGGGTGTTGGTCGCCCTAACATTTTGACACCAACCCTATGTTCTAATGATTGCCTTGAAAAGGCAGTTTTCAGAAGTTCATTAACTGTGTTCATTATTAATGCTTAAAGGTTTCGTAATATTAAATTACTCATACACTGAGTAAAGTGAATTTATAACACGTTTCACACTCACACACAAAATAAAGAAACCGATATCAGCTACCAAATAACGTTTGACAAAGGCAAGGCCGACTCTAAACAGGCCGGAATGCTTAGAATCGGCAACACTGTGAAGACGGCTTGTTCTACTTTGATTTTAAAGGGCTGTACGAAGTTTGCAGTTGCTAATTTGAAATATTTTTAGAATATCCTCTGCGGTGCGGTACGGTAAACTTTTACCTCATTTGCTATGTAGTTACATGTTTATACTACACTACTAAAATCAAGGATTTAAGGTAAGATCTGTGATAGTTTGTAAAATAATTAGTACTATAATTCAGATACTACCGTTTAGGTTAGGTTTAGAATGACAAACGAAATCATTCAAATGCCAAACATAAATGGTAAGCCCTTTGCTTCATGTGCTTTCAGTTACTCTGGTACTAATGGTAACTACACCTGTATTCTTTTCAGATGCCTGATAAGTGCTGTGTTCCTGAATGCAGTAGCAATTACGAATCCAGTAAAGGGGGTTATGTTACTGTATTCATATTTCCTTCAGACCCCGAAATGCACGGTAAATGGGTAACATGTATTCCAAGGAAGAACGGGATCCATCTAAAAGATCGGTTGTGTGCATCAATCACTTTGAAACAGATGATGTGATAAAATGTGATGTGTATAAAGATGCTGAAGGCAATGAAATTACATTTCCTCGTGCTCGTCCAAAGCTGAAAGATACTGCTGTGCCTCGTTTGTCCCCCAATCTACCAAAGTATTTAAGCAAACCAGTATGCAGCTTCAGTGGCATTGCTCGAACAAATCCGGACGATAGAAGGCGAAAGGCAGACGAGGAACTTCAAAGAAAAAATGAACAGTGGTTGGCTGATGTGATAAGTGGTTTTAGTGATTTATGTGAAAGGTTTGAAAATAAAATAAGGGATCTGAACAAATGGCAAAAGGTTGTTTTCTCTGATTTTGTATGCTTCTATCAAATGTGTTTTCAATGCATACTTAAAGTTGTTAAAAGTGTAAAAGTAGATGACACACTTAGTATCCAAATTTGTGTGGGCAACTATATTGTAAGTTCAAGTGAATTGAAATGGATTCTAACATCATTAAAACTTACCAGATGGTCGCAACTGAAGAATGTTAGCATAGACAGCATGAATGAAAATTCAAATGAGGATTCTTTAGTAAGGTTGAAGCAATGCTTGACATTTTTAGAAGGTAAATCATTTGTGGGTACGTTGCTTACAAAATTGAACAGAAAGTATCATGTAAGCACTGTGTATCAATGATAACATCAGAATCCTGCAACAGTCTGTATTTTGACATACTCAACAAAGGTGGTTTAACAGCGCCCTCCTCTAATGCTTTTAGAGTAAGTCATTTAGCTTGGAGCATCATGTCTGCTCTTATTTCAGAAAAATTTGAAGTAGCTTTTTTGAAAGTGCAAAATCATAAACAACTGTTTTTAAAAGTTTTAAGACAGCTTGTTTCTTCAGATATTGATCTTTCATTTTTTGTTCAGGATTATTGCCTTTGTGGGAAACCATTATCAGATATAAGAGAAATTATGTTAAATACAATTTCAAATATACTTATAAATAACTATACAAAACATAAAAATGATAGTTTGGTACACATACAACAGACAAATAAGAAGCGAAAACTTGAAGTATTTCAAGGAAAGAGGTAAACAACGTGTATTAAGAATGGAATGTAAATTCAGTTATTGTTAATGCTTTTGTCTCATGCCATTGCTATACACACTATTTTAAGAAGTTTCGCAAAAACATAAGATCTGGTGCAGGCTTGCTGTTTAAAATAAGTTTACTTATTTTATGGATTACAAAATAAATTTTGTAGAATGTTATACACAGACTAATTTATCTATGTGAAATAAATGTTGATAAAGTGCAAGTTCTATCATTTTTTTATAAGTTGCGTTCCTCTCCCTGGTGTATGTGCTAGGAAATGTAGATATGTTGTGCTTTTAAATTTTGCTGTTATGATGCCTTTTATTATTATTATTATTATTATTATTATTATTATTATTATTATTATTATTATTATTATTATTATTATTATTATTATTATTATTATTATTAATCTGTCAAAGAAAAGTATATAGATTTTGCTGAGCATGTTGATTTTTCTCTTTCTGGGTTGAATTCATTTTGAGCTTTATTGCCAACGAACTTGAAATACAAGTTTTTAGCATTGTCGAGATTATAAGGCAAAAAATAGGATAAGCATCTTAGTGGCATGTTAACAATATTAATATAAACAGTCATTTCTTAGAGAGATAAAGCCATTGCAATTGCTTTAATTAGATGCTTCCTCTAGTTTTTACTTTGAATTAAAATTTCTTATGTTTGGTCTAAAAATGCCAGTGAGTTTAATAATAAGCTTTTAGCATTGTAAAAAAATCATGAAACAAGACTAGCAACTTACTGCCATGTTTACAATAGCATTGTCAAAATTGTAAAACAAGGAATGATATATGACAGTAATCTCTTGGAGAAATACAGTAATTGCAGTTCCTTTAAGTTTATACAATGGATTTATAATTTAATATTAAAAACATGTTACGCTTTGCTATTTTTAATTCTTCAGGTAACAAGTTGAAAAGTCTGAACCATTTATAACTGGGTCCTTTACTAGAAATTTTTTGATAAACAGAAGCAAAGAAGTTGCACATTTTGAGTAAATGACAAGTTTGGGTTACATCTTCATTTCAAATTAACAACAAAAATTTGGAGACTAATCCGTTCAAAAGCATTAATTTGTTCTCCACAGGTATCCTTAATGAATTTTGGCGTAAGTATACAACAACACACCAGCTGTAAGTTTAAAAATTGGTAAGTTTTGTTATCAAATGCTAGTTTTAGTGGAGATCTGTCGAAAACATCAGCCGTCTATGACATGCCCCTGCGATGTTGCCACATTGTAGGCTCCGGCCTGTGTAGAGTCGGCCTTGCCAAAGGAATACTTGGATACAAATGCGAGCTCACGAACCAAATGCACTTGTTACGGAGGATTCCCGTTATGGTCGCGGGAATTGAGTATCGTACCAACATGCCTCATAATCTGCCCTGCAATTTAATAACCATTCAGTATTTGATCAGTTTACATAAGAAGAATGGAATTAGTTTCTAGAATTAAAATATAAAACAATGAAAGATTGTTAAATAATTTTCAATGGATATTTAAGTTCAATAGAAATAACTATGAATGTTGGTGGCTCTGTTTCACCTCACATGAATGATTACCGCCTAACACCCAGCTGCAGCACGCATTTGTGCGAAAATCTAGGGAACCTAGGACATCAGAGAGGCAAGAGGGGAAGGTTGTACGCATGCGCAATACTGATTACCGAGGTTGCTGGCTCAGAGCACGTTGTAGTCAAGGATGCATTCCATTAGTTAGGCAGGTGTTATCCATGCTTCATTAGTTCATTATTGGTTTACTCGATTTCTTATACTTACAATCATGCATTGTTATTTACATAGTCTTTTAAAATTTCTACAATGTGACTTATAAAACAGAAAAGAACGTGCTGCAGCACGTAAAGATGAGCCGCCCCTGGTATTTCTTAGATAAATCTTCACGCTGTGAAACTTGTTTCTTCGTCCTTTGTGGCAGCAGCTCAGTGCAGTGATGTCACACGTTCAGTTGGCCTTCAGTGGGAGAATGTAGAGCGGTGTGAGCTAATGTCATAGCTCCAATATCTGTCCTGCCCTGTACTAGTTATTATTTGAACTAAATGAAAGTGTTTCTATTTAATACTTTATTAAGATGCTGCCATTTGTCAGGGTGATATAAGTACCACCAGTATCCTGTAATTGCGTTTCGCAGGAATTATTTTACATCCCAGTAAATCTACTAATATGGGGCTGTAGCTTTTAAACAGACGGTGCAAGTTGTCAAAAATGTTGCCTTTGTATATCCTTTGATCTTACTGATCTAGTAACTATTTTATCATCGATATAGCGAAACTACAAATTCATGCATTGTCTTGATTTTGCAACATTGCACGCATTTAAAAGTTTTATAGCAATTGCAGTTGTGGAGTTTTGATAAAATTAACAGGAAGCAACAGGTGGCAATCCAATTTTGCAGTAAACATATGTAACTCATTTTTGCCCAGAAATGCAGATTTTGACTTTTGAAATAGTCAATTCCTGCCACAGTTCCCTTCATGTGTTGAAAGCAACTCGTATTTACTGCTGCCTATAATTTTATTCCTTTCTGGGGAGTTTGAAATATTCAGTTTATTTCATATTTTATTGGAAACCATGCACTTGCTGTGTGCGTTTTTTCTTGTAAAGAACTAGGTTTTTGTACAGAATGTGCACAATTATTCTTATATCTATTGTGCTGCAAAATACAGCAAGAGGCCATCTGCACTTAGCATGTTTTGTTGAATACTGTTTTGCAATCATGGCAGATGTATCTAAGAATTTGTGCTGTTGCAGAATAAAATCACGGTATCATCTGGACTAATTTCAAATGTTTCATGATATATAGATAATTGAAGGTCTTACTTTTCCTTGGAACACAGGACATCAATACTATATTTTTAGTGTTTCCGAATATGCATGAAAACTCTTCTTCAGTCTTGGATGACAGCACATCTTTTGGAATTTTACCACAATGAGATCAAAGCGCACAAAATTTGCCTGCCTCTGTAGCGTGGTAGCTGCTACTTAGGCTGTATTTTGAGGAAGACTGATTGCAAGAATAAATTGTGGAAAAATTCAACAAATATACAAAATAAGATAAACAGGAATAGGAGAACCAAGACTGGAGAACTATGAACTCTGAACTGGTCACCAGGATACCAGTAAAAATGAAATTATTAAATAAAAATGGTTCAAAGAAAATGGAGAAGCAAGTGGAGTTGGAAAATGGAAAGCATAATCAAAAGAGAAGTGATTATTAGGGGACGGTTGTTTAGGTGCTAAAAAGGTGAGATTTATTAATTTTTATGCATTCAAAACCAAGAAAATATTTGTTAAAAATATTTACTGTAACATAGATATTCTCTTTCATTTTACATAACAGAAATATTAAGTAATAAAAAGAACTGTTCTGATAACTCACCAGTGATGTATTACTGATATCACATGTCAATTGTTGGAAATTATTTGGAGTAACAGTACAGAACACATGCATTCTCTAAATTATCCATTACAAATCTCTGCCGATTGTCATGTAGCTCTGCCTGGTATAGGAAGAATGATCGTTCTACGTCACATGATGTCACTCTTGCATATTTCATAAGTGGCCAGTCACTAGCACTTACCAGTGGTGGCTCGTGGAATAAAAATGTGGGTGTTCACAAGACCTACACTTAAAATGCACACTAGCATTATCCTCTACTGCTACCACTACTACTGTTACTAGTGAGTGCTATCTTAAATGTCCCACAAAATTTTATACAATCTATTAGCCTAGAAGGAATGTATCTATTCCTATCAATTTGCTCATTGTGTTGCTTTACTGAGTCTGTAAGCCCTGTCCAGCTGAGCACTAATATTCATTCACACGACCAAACATGGCAAATTAAATACATGCATTCTTTTGTGAAGGTGAATTCCCGTGCTCCTTTATCTTTTCACTAAGATGTACCAAGTCGTCACGAAAGCAAAAAGTGCATTTCTAATACTGCAACTGAATAGCCATTTACAGGTTGTGTATACATTGTTAAATTTGTGCCTGTAGTCATGCTTCTGATTTTTGTAACATGCCCTACTATCAAATTGGGCTGCAGATGTCCTAGTCGCTTTATTACAACTTTTTCTTCATAAGTCAGTTTATCTGTTTTACTTCTTAAAATGGAATCCTCCGAGTTCATAGCTACCTCTTGAGAGAATTTGAACGGTTACAAAGATTCGAAAACCTTGTGGCTGGTCGCTGCATACAACAAAGAATAACTGTTTTGCTCTTAAGCACTAGTTGTACTAGGAAACTCACAATTGTCTCACCCGCTGATCACTTACAAATTCCAAGTTTATCACAGTGTT